>CM039445.1:57144559-57744559 GCA_022388445.1 Zophobas atratus
ATTCAATTTTAAAATTTTGAGGTTCATGATTTTTCCATTTTTCATATCTTCAGCTTTCCTGTTAAATATTTAATACATAATTTTTAAAATATTTACTTTTTCAATTTTGCGATTCTTTAATTCTTCGTTTCGGATTTTTATTTTCTTTATTTTGAGAATTTTTCAATTTTTCGGTGATATTTCACTTTTCCGATTTTAAGAATTTAGATTTTTTTTTGATTTGCAATTTCTCGTTTTGGTGTTTAATTTTCACCATTTTTACAATTTTTGTTTTTTCAATTTGAATAATTTTTTTCAATTATATGAAATGCAACCTTCGGGTTTTCATTTAAAATTTTTTAATTTTTCAATTTTCCAAATATTGGATGTTTGAATTTTTAGATTTTGCAATTTTTCGATATTCAATTTTGCGGGTTTTCAATTCTGAATTTCTCAATTTTTCATTTCAACAATTTTTTGATTTACAGTTTTTTTCGTTTTATTTTCTTTACTTTTTTTGGTTTTTCAATGTTCTGATTTTATAATTTTTCTTGTTTTAAATGTAAAAGTTTTCAGTTCTGGATTTTTAATTTTTCGTTTTTTCAATTTTAGATTTTTTACTTTCATGATTTTTCAATTTTTTGTTTCCTTAATTTTTGATTTTGCAATTTTTCTAGTTTTCACTTTTTTGACCTTTTCTACAATTTTTAATTTAATAATTGAATTACGATTTTTTGTTTCTTCAATTTTTCGATTTGTAATTTTTCAAATTTCTGTGTTTTTCGGTTTTCCAGTTTTTGGATGCTTCAATTTTTCGAGTTTTCAATTTTTCAATTTTTTGGTTTTTCACTGCTCTGGTTTTATATTTGTTCATTTTTTCAGTGCGAAAAATTTCGATTTTTGGATTTTTTCTTTTTTTCCATGTGTGGATTTTTCGATTTTTTACCTTTGCAATTTTTTTATTTTTAAAATTAAAATTTTTCAATGTTTCCATTTTTTTGTTTCGGTATTTTAATTATCCAAAAAACCTTCTCGGGGTCCCACATGTGTTTTTTAAAATTCTAAAACCTTCTCGGGGGCCCAAATCTATTTTTTAAATAATGTGAAACCTTCTCGGGGTTCCCAACTGTCTTTTGTTAAAGTGTAAAACCTTCTCGGGGGCTCCAAATGTATTTTTATTAGAATATGGAACTTTATCGTGGGTCCCAACAGTTTTTTTATGTAAAACTTTCTCGGGGACCCCAACTGTTTTTTCAAAAATGTAAAACCTTCTGGGGGGGCCCAAATGTCTTTTTTTTAATGCGAATCCTTCTCGGGGGTCCCAATTGTTTTTTTTTTAATGTAAAACCTTCCCGGGGGGCTCAAGTGTCTTTTTTTAAGGATATTAAATCTTCTCCGGGCTTCAAACTGTCTTTTTTTTAAGAAACATTTGAAAAATTCGAAAACTTGAAAAATTCAAATGTCGAAGAACTGAACTGAAAAATCGAAAAATCTAAAATTTTAAAAATTTAAAAACCTAAGAAAAAAAAGTCGAAAAATTGAGCAATCGAAAAATCCAAAAAGTGAAGTCGAAGAATCGAAACCTTAAAAAAAAAACTAAAAAATGAAAAATCGAAAAATTAAAGAATTGAAGGACAGGAATATCTAAACCCTCGAAAGTCAAGAAACGGGATAATCAAAACATCAATTCATTGTAAAATCGAAACATTTGAAAAATTGAAATATGGAAGAGCTGAAATGAAAAATCGAAAAATCTTAAATTTTAAATATTGAAAAATTAAAATACCAAAAAATTGAGAAATCTAAAATTTAAAAATCGAAAAAGTAAAAAGTCGACACATCGAAAAATCCAGAAGTCAAAAATGGAAAGCTTGAAGAACAGAAATATTGAAAAATCCCAAAACTGAAATATCGAAAAACTGAAAAATCCCAAAACTGAAATATCCAAAAACTGGGAACTTCATGAATCGAAAAATTGAAAAATCGAAAATCTGCAAAATCGAAAATCTGCAAAATCGCAAGATCCAAAAATTGAATAATAAATAAACTGAAAAATCCCAAAACTGAAATGTACAAAAACTGAGAAATTAAAAAATCGAAAAATTGAGAAATCTAAAAATCAAAAAAGTGAAGTCGAAATATCGAAACCTGAAAAAATTGAAAAACCAAAAAACCTTAATTGAAAAATCGCCAAATAAAGAGTTTATAAAAGTCAAAAATTGAAAAATCGGAATATTTAAAAATCGTAAAATTGAAGAGAAAAACTGAAAAATGAGAAATTGTAAAATCCAAAAATTGAAAAATAAATAGGAGTAAAGTGAAAAGTCCCCAAACTAAACTTTCGAAAAACTGAGAATTCGAAAGTTGAAACAGCAAGAAATTGTGTCGAAACCGGTTAGATGTGTATCAGATCACGGATCATGGCTTATAAATCAAATCGTTTCCGAACGCTTAGAGTCGATATTCGCTTGAATGCGCTCTGGTCTGTAGATCAAACAAGTTCTCAGACGACGAACTGTAATTCGTGTGATCTGAATTAAAGTGAAGGAAACAGTAAGCAGCTTGTAATATTCTGGTAAATCCAGTGTCAATTTGCCAACAGAAGTCGAGGAGTCCTCAACCGTCATTTAATTAAAACTATGACGCTTCTCTATGTTCTCTGTCTTTACCATCAAAACAAATTATTTTAACATTGACGGGGCAACACACGCAGGGTCACGGACTTAAAAACAACTAATCAGATCTGTTGTGTTGACGAAAATAAAGGCTACATTCGAAAGCGAACGACTTTCATTGACTTTTTCGTGTGACGAAAAACATCGTTGTAATTTTAAATTGAGCGACACGGCTTAAGGAAATGCATAGAATGTCGACCTTCACCTCGTTCTCGATTCGACAGCGATCGATAAGGTACCGTTAAACCGTTTTTGAGTGATTCAGTATTGTTCAGTAAAATTTCAAACGATTATTGCTTCTATTAATAAGTTATCGGCGCATTTTCATATTCGATTAATTTTTTTTCCAGTAATTTTCTGTTAACATAAAACTTTGATGGGATAATTAATTTAACAACTTTTATACTCAGATAACGCAAACTCATCAGCAGATAATAAGTGTGGTGTACCAGTTGTCACTTGTTTCCAAATAATTATCTTTTATGTTGTTTTTTTTTATTATACTTATCTAAAATTAAGTTGAGATAATTTGGCAGACAATAGTTGAAATTTCGTACTTTCACTGACTGAAAATTTAATAAAACATCTACACGCTAATTTTCATTTCAAGCAATTTTATCAATTCCGCTTACATGAAATGCGAATCCGTTCTAAAGCAATTCCAATTAATTTTTGTAATGGAAATGTGGCCAAGAAATCTAGAATCTCAAAATTAAATCTGGCCGGCATGTAACAAAGTAATTAACATTTAAAAATATGTTAGAACTTTTACTGCGTCATTATACTCTTTCTCAATGATAAATGCTTAACTGGAGTCCAATTTTTACAATCGTTAAATACCGGGTGTCCCAGTTTACTTCTTCCACTGAAATATCTCATAAAAAAAAAATAAATAAAAGTTTGAAATTTAAAACGAACAATTAACACAATATATTAACGTTTTAAACTTTTAGGGAAATGATATCAGATTTCCAGAAAAAGCAGCCAACCAATTTTTAAAATTTCTAAAATATTAAACAGATCAGTGTTACGTCACTGAAAAAATAACAAAAGATCCTATTTCTGAATTGTCACTGTAACTTTTTTATATTTTTTGTTGACATAAAGAGGTACGCGCTAATTGGGGCACCCTGTATATCTGTGGAACTCCTAATAAAACATAACTTGTGGATCACCAAATTAAATTATTTGAAAACCTACATTTACTTGGATGCAAAGAATAATTACAACTTTCAAGTTTTTCCGGAAGTGACAATCGACTTGCTTTTTTCAAATATAATACATTTTTAAGCGTATCTGGAGTTTTTTTTTTATTCTCTTTATAATGCTGTCACTTATTGAAGACATTATTTGACGGAGTCTAGTAGAATTCAAAGTCAAATATTTCTAAAATCTTGCGCTGGGACGACAAAAACGCTATATTTTTGAGATTAGCACGTCGAAATTTATAACCCATAATTTTTTGAGAATATTTAGACAACTTTTTCAAAAACCAAAATTTTTCAAAATTGTTTCGACCTTCTTCGAAACTTAATGAAAAATATGTTCTTGTAGATTTTCTATAACTTTTTCTATTTTTCCATAATCACTAATTGAAACACGATTTTTTTCTATACTTTTGTTTAAATTTCATTTGAAATCCTATATTTTAATTAAAATCTTACTCCGAAATCATAGAAACGTTATATTTTATATCCCAGATTTTTTTTAGAAGGACAATTTTTTCAAAACCAAAAATTCAGGATCGCCAAATAAAATATGAGTTTTTTGGAACAAAAAATAAATAAATGAATATAATAAATACATTGAAACGAAATAAAGCAAGTCGAAATTTATATTTCATAATTTTCTTCAAAGATTTTTAGTTGACTAGGGAAAATTTAGACCCATTTTCAACCATTTTTGAAACTTAACGGAAGATATTTTCTTGTACAATTCGACCTCCAGAAGATACTTTCGGCCTCGTTTTTGCCATAAGTCCTACCAGAATCGCCAATTGAAACATTTTTTTTTTTTGGATATTTTTTTTAATTACATTTAACATCAAATATTTTTAAAATCTTACCCCGAGATCATAGAAACGCTATATTTTTGGAATCAGCATATCGAAATCTATATTCCACATTTTTTTAAAAGGGTTTTTAGACGATTTTTTCAAAACCAAAATTTTTCATTTTCAATATCAATACTGAAAATTTTGGAATTTTTCGACCGCCTTCGAAACTTAACGAAACACATTTTTTCGTACATTTCGACTTCCAGAATTTACTTTCGGCCTCATTTATCCAGTGTGTCGTGTCTATCGGTCTCATTTCTTCGAAAAAATCATTTTTTTCAGAATCGCTCATTGAAATGAGTTTTTTATTGGATTTATTTAAAAATTGCATTTCAAATCGAATATTGCTCAAATCTTTCTTCGGGAGCATAAACACGCTATATTTTTGGAATCAGCACGTCGAATTCCGTATCCCAGAATTTTTTGGGAATTTTCACAAACATTTTGAAAACCAAAATTTTTGGATTTTAAAAAAAATTGCATTTCAAATCGAATATTGCTCAAATCTAGCTTCGGGAGCATAAACACGCTATATTTTTGGAATAAGCACGTCGAATTCTATATCCCAGAATTTTTTGGGAATTTTCAGAAAACTTTTTCAAAACCAAAATTTTTCGAATTCTTTCGACCATCTTCGAAACTAAATGAAAGACATTTTCTTGTAGATTTCGAGCTCCAGAAGTTAATTACTTCATTAACTCCTACCATTTTTCCAGAATCCCCAAATGAAGTATTAGTTTTTCGGATTAAAAAATAAATAAATACATTTGAAACCAAGTATTTTTTAAAATCTTGTCTCGAAGCTAGAATAAAAACGCTGAATTTTTGGAATCAGAAAGTCGAAATTTACAACCCAGATTTTTTTTAAAGATTTTTAGACTTCTTCAAAAACAAAACTTTTCTCTATTTCGACCTCCAGAAGTTACTTTCGGCCCCGTTTTTTCGATAACCCCTACCATTTTTTGCATATATTTTTTTTTATTGCATTTTGAACCAAAAGTTTTAAAACTGTTAGCCCGAGACCATAAAAACGTTATATTTTTGGAATCGGCACAGCGAAATCTATATCCCAGATTTTTTTTAAAGGATTTTTAGGCGATTTTGTCAAAATCAAAATTTTTCAATACCAGAACTTTGGAATTTTTCGACCGCCTCTGAAACTTAACGAAAGACATTTCTCGTACATTTCGACCTCCCGAATTTACTTTCGGCCTCATTTCTTCAACAACAACTCCTACGATTTTTCCAAAATCGTTCACTGGAATATGTTTTTTTGTATTTTTTATTAAAAAATTGCACTTGAAATCGAATATTGCTCAAATTTCGCTCCGGAAGCATAAAAACGCCATATTTTTGGAATCAGCCCGTCGAATTCTACATCCCAGAATTTTTTGGGAGTTTTCAGAGAACTTTTTCAAAACCAAAATTTTTCGAATTCTTGCGGACAGACATTTTCTTGTAGATTTCGACCTCCAGAAGTTATTTTCGGCCTCATTTCTTCGTTAACTCAACACCTTTTTAAAAGGATTTTTGAAAGATTTTTTCAAAACCAAAATTTGTCCCTTTTACTCCTACCATTTTTCCGAAATAACTTGGCGAAATATCAGTTTTTTTTTATTTTTTTAATTACAGGTCAAAGTGAATATTTCTGAAATCTTTCACTGGGACTATAAAAACGCTATATTTTTGGAATCCGTACGTTGAAATGTATAATTCAGAATTTTTTGAGAATTTTTAGGCAACTTTTTGAAAACCAAAATTTTTCAATACTTCCGATCACCTTTGAAACTTAAAATTTTCCAGTGGATTTCGACCTTCAGAAGTTACTTATGACCTTATTTCTTCGGTAACTCCTGCCATTTTTCCAGGATCGCCAAAAGAACCATGAGTTTTTTGGATAAAAAAAAATACATTCCAAACTAAATATTTTTAAAATCTTGCCCCAAGACGAAAAGAACTGCTACATTTTTCGAAACTGCACGTCAAAATGTAAATCCACATTTTTTTAAAAGGATTTTTAGACAAATTTTTCAAAACCAAAATTTTCCAATGCCTTACGGAAAATTTGAGAATAGTTCGATCATCTTCGAAACTTAACGAATGATATCTTCTTGTACAATTCGACCTCCACAAGTTATTTCGGGTTTGTTTTTTCAAAAACTACCATTTTTTTAAGAAATTTTTAAAGGATTTTAAGACGATTTCTTCAAAACCAAAATTTTTACCGAAAATTTCGGAATTTTTCGAGCACCTTCGAAACTCAACGGACACATTTTCTTTTACAATTCAACCTCCAGAAGTTACTTTCTTCCTCGTTTTTTCGATAACCCCTACCATTTTTTTGGAATAGCTCATCGAAATATCAGTTTTTTCAAACCCAAAATTTTCCAATACCGAAAATTTTGGAATTTTTCAAGCGCGTTCGAGACTTCGAAAAAACATTTTCTTGTACATTTTGACCTCTAGAAGTTAATTTCAGCCTCATTTCTTGGTTAACTCCCATCATTTGTCCCGAATCGCCGATTGAAACATGAGTTTTTTGGATATTTTTTTAAATTGCATTTTAAACCAAATATTTTTAAAATCTTGCTCCGAGACCAAAAAAAAAACCGCTATTCTAGAACCAAAAATTTCTCAATACCGAAAATTTTGGAATTTTTCGAGCGCTTTCGAAACTTAACGAAAGACTTTTTCTTGTAGGTTTCGACCTCTAGAATTTAATTTCGGACAAAATTTCTTCGTTAACTCCTACCATTTTTCCACAATCGCCAATTAAAACATCAATTTTTTTGGATATTTTTTTAATTGAATTTTAAACCAAATATTTTTTAAATTTTGCTCCAAGACCAAGACCAAAAAAAAACCGCTAGATTTTTGGAATCAGCACGTCGAAAACTATATCCCACATTTTTATTAACAATGTTTGGTTAGTTTTATTTCCTTGTAATTCTAAGGTTAAGTGGAATAGCTTATGGCTAGACTTCGCCTATTATTATTTAATAAAGTCATATTCTTATTATTATTATTATTATTATGTTTTGTCAATTTTTTCAAAACCAAAATTTTTCAATACCGAAAATTTTGGAATTTTTCAAGCGCCTTCGAAACTTAACGAAAGACATTTTCTTGGACATTTCGACCTCTAGAATTTACTTTCGGTCTAAATTCTTCCATAATTCCTACAGTTTTTCCAGAATTGTCCATTTAAATATTTTTTTTAGGATTAAAAAAAAATGCATTTCAACTCGAGTATTTCCCAAATCTTGTTCCGCGAGCATAAAAACACTATATTTTTGGAATGAGCACGTCGTAATGTATATCCCACAATTTTTTCAGAATTTTTAGACAACTTTTTCGAACTCAAAATTTTTCAATACATTCGACGACCTTCCAAACTTAACGACAGACATTTTTTTGTAGATTTCGACCTCTTGAAGTTACTTTCGGCCTCATTTCTTCGTCAACTCCTACCATTTTTTCAACAATCGCCAATTGAAACATGAGTTTTTTTTTATATTTTTTTAATTGAATTTCAAACCAAATATTTTTAAAATTTTGCTCCAAAAGCAAAATTTTTCAATACCGAAAATTTTGGAATTTTTCGAGCGCCTTCGAAACTTACGAAAGACATTTTCTTGGACATTTCGACCTCTGGAATTTACTTTCGGTCTAAATTCTTCCATAACTCCTACAGTTTTTCCAGAGTTGTCTATTTAAATGTTTGTTTTTTGGATTTAAAAAAAAATGCATTTTAACTCGAATATTCCCCAAATCTTGATCCGCGAGCATAAAAACACTATATTTTTGGAATCAGCACGCCGAAAACTATATCCCGCACTTTTATTAAAGGATGTTTTGTCAATTTTTTTCAAAAGCAAAATTTTTCAATACCGAAAATTTTGGAATTTTTCGAGCGTCTTCGAAACTTAACGAAAGACATTTTCTTGGACATTTCGACCTCTGAAATTTACTTTCGGTCGAAATTCTTGCATAACTCCTACAGTTTTTCCAGAATTGTCCATTTAAATGTTTTTTTTACTTAAAAATAAATTGCATTTCAACTCGAATATTTCCCAAATCTTGCTCCGCGAGCATATTACAATATACACTATATTTTTGGAATGAGCACTTCAAAATGTATATCCCTAAATTTTTTCAGAATTTTTAGACAACTTTTTCAAACTCAAAATTTTTCAATTATTTCGACGACCCTCGAAACTGAACGAAACACATTTTTTTGTAGATTTCGACCTCTAGAAGTTACTTTCGGCCTCATTTTCTTCGTCAACTCCTACCATTTTTCCACAATCGCCATTCGAAACATGAGTTTTTTTTTGGATATTTTTTTAAATTGAATTTTAAACCAAATATTTTTAAAATTTTTCTCCAAGACCAAGAGCAAAAAAAACCGCTAGATTTTTGGAATCAGCACGTCGAAAACTATATCCCGCACTTTTATTAAAGGATGTTTTGTCAATTTTTTCAAAAGCAAAATTTTTCAAAACCGAAAATTTTGGAATTTTTCGAGCGCCTTCGAAACTTAACGAAAGACACTTTCTTGGACATTTCGACCTCTGGAATTTACTTTCGGTCGAAATTCTTCCATAACTCCTACAATTTTTCCAGAATTGTCCATTTAAATGTTTTTTTTTTGGATTAAAAAAAATGCATTTCAACTCGAATTTTTCCCAAATCTTGCTCCGCGAGCATAAAAACACTATATTTTTGGAATGAGCACGTCGAAATGTATATCCTTGAATTTTTTCAGAATTTTTAGACAACTTTTTCAAACTCAAAATTTTTCAATAATTTGGACGACCCTCGAAACTTAACGAAAGACATTTTTTTGTAGATTTCGACCTCTTGAAGTTACTTTTGGCCTCATTTCTTCGTCAACTCCTACGATTTTTCCACAATCGCCATTCGAAACATGAGTTTTTTTTGGATATTTTTTTAATTGAATTTTAAACCAAATATTTTTAAAATTTTCCTCCAAAACCAAAAAAAAAACCGCTAGATTTTTGGAATCAGCACGTCGAAAACTATATCCCGCACTTTTATTAAAGAATGTTTTGTCAATTTTTTCAAAAGCAAAATTTTTCAATACCGAAAATTTTGGAATTTTTCGAGCGCCTTCGAAACTTAACGAAAGACATTTTCTTGGACATTTCGACCTCTGGAATTTACTTTCGGCCTAAATTCTTCCATAACTCCCACAGTTTTTCCAGAATTGTCCATTCAATTGTTTTTTTTTTGTATTTAAAAAAAAATGCATTTCAACTCGAATATTTCCCAAATCTTGCTCCGCGAGCATAAAAACACTATATTTTTGGAATGAGCACGTCGTAATGTATATCCCACAATTTTTTCAGAATTTTTAGACAACTTTTTCGAACTCAAAATTTTTCAATACATTCGACGACCTTCCAAACTTAACGACAGACATTTTTTTGTAGATTTCGACCTCTTGAAGTTACTTTCGGCCTCATTTCTTCGTCAACTCCTACCATTTTTCAACAATCGCCAATTGAAACATGAGTTTTTTTTTATATTTTTTTAATTGAATTTCAAACCAAATATTTTTAAAATTTTGCTCCAAAAGCAAAATTTTTCAATACCGAAAATTTTGGAATTTTTCGAGCGCCTTCGAAACTTACGAAAGACATTTTCTTGGACATTTCGACCTCTGGAATTTACTTTCGGTCTAAATTCTTCCATAACTCCTACAGTTTTTCCAGAGTTGTCTATTTAAATGTTTGTTTTTTGGATTTAAAAAAAAATGCATTTTAACTCGAATATTCCCCAAATCTTGATCCGCGAGCATAAAAACACTATATTTTTGGAATCAGCACGTCGAATTCTATATCCCAGAATTTTTTAAAAAGATTTTCAGATGATTTTTCCAAAACCAAAATTTTTCAACACCGAAAATTTTGGAATTTTTCGAGCGCCTTCGAAACTTACCGAAAGATATTTTCCAGTACATTTCGACCTCTAAAATTTACTTTCGGTCTCAATTCTTCGATGTTCAGCAAATAAATCACGTCTAATAATTTTTTTTTGGAAACACTAAAAATTATTATTATTTTTTTTTTTTTTAATGAAAACACTTTGGTATCTTTTTATCACGAAAACTAAACCTTGCCCAATGACGTCCCTTTTCCTTCCCCTACTCACCCTCGTCAAATTTCGTACTGTTCGAATTCCGGAACGCCTGAACCTGGAGGTGACTCACTCGCAGCATCGCATAATAGTCCTGTTCCGTCCCTGAGGCCGTCATATTCAGCTTCTGCTCCTTAGCACACTTGTACGAGTTGCTCACCGGCGTCGAAAATTCCTTCTTATTATGTGCCAACGTGAAAATTCGGTTATCTGCACAACACACCCACCAATAAAACCCAGCGCCCTCTCAACCCATCCCTTCTTACCCTTGTCTCCCGGCAGGGTCACGTTCAACATCACGATCACCGTCTCCACGTCGTACTTCTTTGTATCGTTGTTCTTTTTGAAGTTGAAATTGACGGCATTGGGAATACCCAACGAGAGGGTTATGTTTTCGGTGAGGTTCCCGCAGAGGCCGCTGGCGCTCGCGGTCGATGGCACCTGGACTGTCATGTTCTTCGTGGCGTTGCCGACTTTGTAGTAGAGGTCGATGTTGAGTTCGGCTTCCAGAATGAGACAGGTCTTCTTAGTTGTGGTGTCGTTGACGACCCATTTACCGACTGGGTTGACCGGGGCCGGGGTTGTGGGTTTAGCGGTGGACGTGGTTGTGGGTTTAGTGGTGGAGGTGGTGGGTTTGGGGGTGGTAGAGGTGGTCGTGGATTTGGTGGTAGTGGTGGTGGGTTTGGGGGTGGTGGTTGTGGTTGTGGTGGTGGTGGTTGTTGTTGGAGTAGTAGAAGTGGTTGTGGGTTTCGCTGTGGTACTGGAGGTGGAGGTGCTGGGTGTTGATGAGGATGTTGGACTTTCTGTGCTATTGAGAGGTAAAGGAGGGCCAGGAGGCATTCCACCGTTATCTGTGAAGAATAAACATACATGATTTCTAGGTTACATTGTAATTTTTTGTTCTACAATTTTGATCATTTATAAATAACGAGTGATTTAAAAAACCTCTAAATTTCTTTACTGAAGCCCCACTTCATCAAAAAGTTAAGTGTTTGGGTTAGTTTGAGAAAAATTTACATACAGATCGATGTCAGCAAGATATTTTGACTGACACGACCTTGAAAAAGGCTACTTTCAACAAGATGGAGCAACAGCTCACTGTACACGACAAAATTTGAATATGCTTTCAGAATTTTTGGTGAACGAATTGTAATTCTAAAAACCACAAATATAGTCATAATATTTTACATATTTCAGAGAGGATTTGCAAAAATTTTGAGATGACGTCATCAATTTTTTGGGAAAGGATAAACGAATAAATTTTGATTAACGATTTACCCTGATTACACAACCTTAAAACGTTTCCAAAATTTCAGAGCATTCGGTTTTGCAGTATCAAAGTTAAATTGCAAAATTTGTTTTACAATTTTGATTTTTTTTATTTTTCAAAAATCTGGAAGTCCAGTGTGAAAATTCAACACGGATTAATGAACCACAAGTGCAGGAATTTTATTTTAGTGGCAAGTCTCCCCATGGACTCGATAAGTATACAAATGATCCGGAAATAAAAAAAAACTACTTCGAATATGCACAAAATATGCTTGTTATACGTTAAACAAGTTTCCAAAATGTGCCTCATCTACCATAAAATTTTTTTGACAAGACATTATTTTAGTAAAATTTCGTTCTTCAAACGCAAATTTATTTATGCATCGTATTAGATCTTCTTGTACATTTTCTAATTTAAAAAAATACATAAATAAAAAAAAATGAAAAATTGAAAACCACAAAAATCTAAAACGAAAGATCGAGAAATCAAAATATCAAAACACTGAAAATTCATCTACAATTTTAAAAAATGAAAAATAGTAAAATCGAAGAATAAAAATTGAGAAATCGAAACATCTAAAATTTAAAAAGTGGAAAAAGTAAAAAAAACAAAGTCGAAAAATCGAGAAATTAAAAATTAAAAAAAAAACGATTTATTGAAACATTGAAAAGTCGAAAATTTAGAAAAGCCAAGAATTGAAAAATTGAAAAACCATAAAACAGGAATACCCAAAAATTGAGAAATTGGAAAAATAAAAAATCGAGGAATCGAAAATTTTAAAACCAACAAGTTAATGCAGCGAAAAATTGAAAAAACCCTAAAATAAAATATTGAAAAATTGGTAAATCGCTGAATCGAAAAAATTGAAGAATCGAAAAATTGAAAAATCCTAGTACTTAAATAACGAAAAAATGAGAAATCGAAAAAAACGAAAATTTAAAAAATTAAAAACCTGAAAAATCGTGTAAACGGTCAAATTTGGATTAACGATTTACAATACCCGAAAAATAAAAAAATAAAAAATCGAAAAATTGAAAAACAAAATAAAAAAAATTAGAGAAATCGAGAAGACGAATGACCGAAAATTAAAAAAAAAAATCAAAAACCTGAAAAATCGAGAAATGGGAAAACAAAAAAATCGATTAAACGAAACAATGAAAATCGAAAATTTCAAAAATCGTAAAACTGAAATACCGGTAAATTGAAAAATCCCAGAACTGAAACAACGAAAAATTGAGAAATCGCACAAATTTTGATTAACGATTTACCATGCTTCCAATTAAAAATCGAAAAATAAAAAACTGAAAAATCGGATTGAAAAACAGGGAAATCTATACTCGAAATATCGAGAAATCAAAACATCAAAACACTGAAAAATCTAAGATTTAAAAAACCGAAGAATGAAAATATAGAAAAATTGAAAAATCAAAAATGGAAAATTTAAAAATCGAAAAAGTGAAAAAATTAAAAATCGAGAAATCGAAAAGTCGAATAACAGAAAATTAAAAACCAAAAATCTGAAAAATCGAGAATTGGGAAAATGAAAAAATCGAAAAATCGAGAAATCAAAGTTAAAAAAGCGGTTAACCGAAACATTGAAAATTGAAAACTTAGAACGGCCAAAAATTTAAAAATCGAAAAATTCAAAAAAAATAAAACTAAAATATTGAAAAATTGAAGAATCGAAAAATTGAAAAATCCCAAAACTAAAATACTGAAAAATTGATAATCGAGAAATCGAAAAATCGAAAATTTAAAAAATCAAAAACCTGAAAAAACGCACAAACGGACAAATTTTGATTAACGATTCACCATGATGCCAATAAATGAGTAAAAAATCGAAGAATAAAAAAATTTAAAAATCGGAAAATTCAAAAACGGGAAAATCTATAACCGAAAGATCGAGAAATCAAAACATCAAAACATTGAAAAAGACTTAAAAATTTGAAAAATTGGAAAATAGCACAATTGGAGAATCAACAATTCTAAAACCAAAAATCTGAAAAATCGAGAATTGTGAAAATGAAAAAATAGAGAAATCAAAGTTAAAAATTCGAAAATCGTAAAATTGATAAATCCATGAATCGAAAAAAATGAAGAATCGAAAAATTAAAAAATCAATAAATCGAAAATTAAAAAAATTAAAAACCGGAAACATCGCACAAACTGACAACTTTTGATTAAGGATTTACTATCGGAAAATCGGAAAATAAAAATTTTTAAAAATTGAAAAACGGAAAAATCTATAAACGAAAGATCGAGAAATCAAAACATCAAAACATTGCAAATATCTAAAATTTAAAAACTTAAAAAATTGTAACAGCACAACTGAGGAATCGAAAATTCTAAAATTTAAAAAACAGAAAAATAAAAATATCGAAAAATTGAAAATTCAAAAACAGAAAATTGTAAAATCGAAAAATTTTAAAAATAAAAAATCGAAAAATCAAAAAGTTAAAAAAATCGATTAACTGAAACACTGAAAATTCGAAAATTTAGAAAGGCCAAAAATGAAAAAATCGAAAACTAAAAAATTGAGGAATCGAAAATTTGAAAACCGAGAATTTATAGAGAAGCGAAAATTTGAAAAAAATTCCTGAACTAAAATATTGAAAAATCCTAGAACTAACACGAAATATCGAGAATCGAAAATCGAATGTAAAACAAACGAAAATTGCATAAACGGACAAATTTGTAAGATCTACATGTTACAATAAAACAAATAAAAATTTAAAATCGAAAATTGAATTATAGCGGAAAGATCGAGAAAGCAAAATCAATTGAAAGTCTAGATAAAATTTGAAAATGGAAAATACACACTGAAAATCAAAACTAAAAATTTTAAAAATCGAGAATTCGAAAATTAAAAATCAAAAACTGAGAAATGCGAAAAATAAAAAAAAAATGAAAATTTAAGGAAGCCAAAAATTGAAAAATCGAAAAATAAAAACTGAGAATGGAAAATTTGAAAACGAAAATTAAAGATGCGAAAATTGAAAATACCAAAACTAAAATACTGAAAAACTGATAATCGATTAATCGAAAGAATTGGGGAATCGAAAAAATTGAAAAATTTCAGAACGTAACAACGAGAATTCGAAAAATCGAAAAATTAAAAAATGAAAATCGTAAAATCGGACAAATTTGATTAAACGATTTACAGATCAATAAAAATCTAATAAATTTTAAAAATCTGAAAATTGAAAAACGGAAAATCTACCGAAAGATCGGAAAATAAAAGCATCAAAAATTCATGATTTAAAAATTTGAAAAGAGAAGAAGAATTCAGAAATTCTAAAATTTAAAAAACGAAGAATAAAACGAAAAATGAAAATTAATCAATAAAACAACAAAATAAAATTGAAATTAAAAAAAATTAAAAATCAAAAAACCTGAAAAAAAATCCTAAAAGGGAGAAAATAAAAAAATCGAATTAAGCCGAAACAATGAAAACCGGAAAATATTTTTAGGACGGCCAAAAATTGAAAAATCCCAAAACTAGAATATTGAAAAATTGATAAATCGATGAATCGAAAAAAAAAAACAGGAAAATCTATGAGTTAAAAATTTGAAAAATTGGAAAACAGCACAACTGAAGAATCGAAAATTGTAAAATTTAAAAATCGAAAAATTGAAAAAATTAAAAAATCGATTAACCGAAATATTGAAAAATCGAAAATTTAGAGTTGAGGAATCGAAAATTTGAGAACCGAAAAATTACAGCAGCGAAAAACTGAAAAATCCCTAAACTAAAATATTGAAAAATTGATAAATCTATGAATCGAAAAAAATTGAAAAATCCTAAAACTCAAAACAACGAAAAATTGAAAAATCGAAAACCTGAAAAATCGCACAAACGGACAAATTTTGATCGCCAATAAAATGAAAATTTTAAAAAATCGGAAAATTGAAAAACGGGAAAATCTATAACCGAAAGATCGAGAAATCAAAACATTGAAAAATCTAAGATTTAAAAATTTGAAAATAGCACAATTAAAGAATTCAAAATTCTTAAAATTTAAAAAACCGAAAAATAAAAATATCGAAAAATTGAAAAATCAAAATTTGAAAATTTAAAAATCGAAAAATTGAAAAAATTAAAAATCTGAAAAATCCAGCATTGGGACAATCAGAAAATCGAGAAATCAAAGTTAAAAAATCCATTAACCGAAACATTGAAAACCGAAAATTTAGAACGGCCAAAAATTGAAAAATCGAAAAATTGAAAAATCGTAAAACTGAAATACCGGTAAATTGAGAAATTGAAAAATTCCAAAACTAAAATATTGAAAAATTGATAAATCGATGAATCGAAAAAATTAAAGAATCGAAAAACTGAAATATCCTAGAACTGAAACAACGAAAAATTGAGAAATCGAAAACCTCAAAAATCGTATAAATGGACAAATTTTTATTAACGATTTACCATGCTTCGAATAAAAAATTGAAAAATAAAAAATTTTAAAAAGTCGAAAATTTGGAAAATATGAAAATCTATCATCGAAAGTTCGAGAAATCAAAACACCAAAACATTGAAAAATCTTAGATTTAAAAATTTGAAAAATTGGAAAATAGCACAACTGAAGAGTCGAAAATTCTAAAATCTAAAAAACCGAAAAATAAATATATCGAAAATTTTTTGAAAAATCAACGATAGAAAATTAAAAAATCGAAAAAATTGAAAAAATTAAAAAATCAAAAAGACCAATAACCGAAAATTAAAAATTCGAAAAATAGAGAAGTCAAAGTAAAAAATAGATTAATAAAAACATTGAAAACTTCAAAATTAAGAAAGGCTAAAAATTGAAAAATCAGAAAACGAAAGTACCGGAAAATTAAGGAATCGAAAATTTGAAAACCGAGAATTTAAAGAAGCGAAAAACTTGAAAAATCCCGAAACTAAAATATTCGAAAATTGATAAATCGATGATTCGAAAAAAATTGAAAAGATCGAAAAACCGAAAATTGAAAAAATCAAAAACCTGAAAAATAGCACAAACGGACAAATTTTGATTAACGATTTACCATGGTTCCAATTAAATATCGAAAAATAAAAAATTTTAAAAATCGAAAAATTGAAAAAATTTAAAATCGAGAAATCGAAAAGTCGAATAACTGAAAATTAAAAAAATTAAAAATGAAAAAACCTGAAAAATCGAGAAACGGGAAAATCAGAAAACAAAAAGTTCCTTATACACATACAATTTGACACAATCGGTCCAGTAGTTTGGGAAAGAATCTGTCTAATAAAAATCCGGACTGACGGCAGACAGACTGACAGGTAGACAGACGGACGGAAACGGGGACCTATCTTTTCGTACTCCAAATCACATGAAAGCTCGAGAAAACATTCGTATTTAGAACTTTGAAACATTCGTAACGTTTCAATTTCCCCCAATTTTTAAACTTTGACCATGTCTGTTATTTTTTTCGTGTGGACTTTTCCCACGTTTCTTCCCAGTCTGCATTCTTGTTAACTTCTTATCAAGAAATGACACACTGGATACCGAGCTCGTCCTAATCAGTGCAGATAAAAAAATACCATACCATAAAGACGTCGACCAAAACTTCCTGTCTACACGCTATTAAACTTGAACTCTTATCTCTTTTGCAACATACGGCAGCATTAGCAATGTCAATATTTAATTTTGAACGCAGCGACGACCTCACTGCATGTTATCATCAAATACAAGATTAACGCGTGAAAAAACACGGAAAATTTGCTCTTATCAGTCATTAACTGAGGGTTAAATTCCTCAATATGTATTATTCGAGCAATTATTTAATTAAACACGAATGTGTTTACTCACGAAAAGTAAATACAGATATTTTAAACATAGGTCACTGTGACGTTTGATTCAAACACCATATTATATTGTATAATGACCGTAAATAATACTGTGTAATCTTCCGCCTATCGTTATAAACGTAATGCAATTCGCAATTATCTAGAAACGAAGCAGATGCCGAGCGAATACAAGGAAAAATTACGTAAATAACGAAGCGAAGTCGGGGATTAGTTCACGATTACATTATTAGATTTAAATTTATTAAGGGAAACCTTAATAACTTGATAACTGCGTTGTCATTAATTTGTTTTTGTGTGGTGTTTTGAATTCAGTAACAGATTAGATAGTAAATAATACCTTCTTATCAGATTAAAATCTATTATGACTGCAAATGTACAATAGAAATTTACTCGATAGAATTTTTACTTATACGCCTGGCTATTTTCACGTCCGTTGTCCGTCTGTCCGAATAATCTCCGAAGCTTCTGGACCAATTGTTGCCAAATTTTAATGTGTATTAGGAATATTGTGTAGAGGGTAAAAGCGCTAACCAAGATCTGGATAAACATCCCCACTAACAAACAATAGGATGTCGTCTTTTCCAAAATTAGTAAATATTATTTCAATTTTATACAATAAGATAATCTTTCACATGCGATTTATGAATCCGTGTTGTTTTTACCCTGGACATTCAGATTTTTGAAAAAAAAAAAAAATCAAAATTGTACAATTTTTCGTTTTCTAAGTTCTTCGAATTTTCAATTTTTCGGCTTTTCGATGATTCAGTTTCTCGATTTTTCAAGTTTGGAATACATTTCTTGATTTCCAATTGTTGTTCAATTTCTCAATTTTTAATTTTTCGATATTCCATTTTTGGGATTTTTCAATTTTCCGATAATTTAGTTTTACGATTTTTAAATTTTTCGATTTTTCAATATTTCAATTTTTTGTGTTTCTAAACTTCAGATTTTTCGACTTTTTAATTTTCGATATTTTATTTTCCCATGTCTCTTTTTTCATGTTTCAGTTTCTCGATTTTTCAGTTTTTCGATATTTTAGCTTTTTAATTTCTAAAATTTTAGATATTTCAATTTTTCGGGTTTTTAAATTTATCGATTTCTCGGTTTATCGAGATTTCGATGTTTCAATTTTCCAATTGTGCGGTGTTACAATTTCCCGGTTTTTTGATTTTTCGACTTTCCGATGTTTCAAATTTTCAATTTTTGAAATTTAGAATTTTCGATGTTTGCATTTTTAGAATTTTGACTTTTCGACTTCCGATATTTCGTTTCTTTTTCTATATTTCGATTGGATTTTTGAAAGCTCGATTTCGGAAATTGCGATTTTGGATTTTCTGAATTTTTTTTTTCGAATATTCGATTTTTCGATTTCTCGATATTTTGATGTTTCGATTTCTCGTTGTTTCAATTTTCCAGTTGTTCGATCTATCCATTTCTCTATTTTGCGATATTTTAGTTTTACGATTTTTCAGTATTTCAACTGTTGGCATTTCACGCTTTAGATTTTTTGATTAAGCGATTTTTCAACTTTTTGATTTCTCGACTTCTCAATTTCTTGATTTTTCATTTTTTCGATATTTAAATTGAGAAATTCCAAAAAATTTTCAGTTTTTCGGTTTTTAAATTTTTCGATTTCTCCGAGATTTCGATTTTTCAACTTCTCAACTTTTCGATTTCTCAGTTTTTTGATTTTTCGACTTCCCATGTTTCAAATTTTAAATTTTTGAAATCTTGATTTCGGAATTTTGGGTTTTTCTATTTGTTTTCTTTTCGATTTTACGATTGGATTTATTTCAACTTTTTGATGTTTCGATTCCCTAATTTTTCTGCATTTCAGTTATAGGGATTTTTCAATTTTTGATTTTTTAAATTTTACCTTTTCCGATTTCTCGAGTTCTCTTTTCTGATTTTTCAGTTTTTCGATTTTTCAATTTTAAGTTTTTTTAAATTTTTCATTATTCGGATTTTCCATTTCTCGATCATTTGATTTCTGGGATTTTTTGATTTGTCAACTTTTCGATGTTTCAAATTTTCAGTTTTTTAAATTTCGAATTTTCAATTTCTCGATTTTTCGATAATCGAATTTCTTTAATTTTGATTTCTCAATTTTTTCCTTTTTTGATTTTTCGGTATTTCGTCTTTTTTATATTTGGAATTCTGGAATTTTGAAATCTCGATTTTTTGATGTTCCGATTTTGCAATTTTTCGATCTCCCAATTTTTCTGCATTTCAATTTTGGGATTTTTCAATTTCTCGACTTGTTTATTTTTGATTTTTTAAATTGTAGATTTTCCGATTTCTCTCTTTTTGATTTGTCAGTTTATCGATTTTTCAATTGTTGGTTTTTTATATTTTTCATTTTACGATTTTTCAATTTTTCGACTTATCGATCTTTTCATGTTTCATTTTCCAATTGTTCCATGTTTCGATTTTTCGATTTTTCAATTTTTCGACTTCTCGATCTTTTCATGTTTCATTTTCCAATTGTTCCATGTTTCGATTTCTCAATTGTTCAACTTTCCGATGTCTCAAATTTTCAAGTTTTGAAATTTCGAATTTTCGAAATTCGAATTTTTTTAATTTCGATTTCTCGATTTTTCAATTTTTTCCTTTGTTCGATTTTTCGACTTTCGATATTTAGTTCTATATTTCGAGTTTTGGATTTTTGAAATTTCGATTTTTCGATCTTTTGATGTTTCGGTTTTTAGATTTTTCCAATTTTTTTTATGTTTCCATTGTTCAATTTTTCGACTTCCCCTCATTTTTTGTATGTCAGTTCTGAGATTTTTCAATTTTCGTTTCTTTTAAATTTTCCAGTAGGTATTCGCATTTTCCATTTCTGGATTTCCCAGTTTCACAATGTTTAAAATTTTCCCTTTTGCCGAGTTTTTCAAGTTTTCGGTTTCCCAACTTTTCAACACTTCAACCTTGGGAATTTTTTACCATTTTTGGATTTTTAAATTTTTCGATGTTTTAATTTTAGATTTTTCGACTTCCTGACTTTTCAGCTTCACGGTTTTTCGATATTCGACTTTTTTTAATTTCGATTTTTCAGTTTTTCCACTTTTACACTTTCGAAATCTCGCTTTTCGAAATTTTGATTTTTCTATATTTGAAGAACTTTTTCAATTCTTTGATTTTTTAAATTTTGATGTTTTGAATGTTGGATTTTTCGACTTTTTTTTTCTCGAATTTTCGATTTTCGATATTGGAATTTTCATTCTATGTCTTTCTATTTTTTCAATTTTCCGTTCTTTTAAATTTTCCATTATTCGAATTTTCCATTTCTTGACTTCTCAGTTTCACAACGTTTAAAATTTTCCTATTTTCCGATTTTTCAAATTTTGGATTTATCAACTTTTCAACACTTCAATCTGGGGAATTGTATACCATTTTTGGATTTTATAATTTTTTCGACATTTTGAGATTTTTCGAGTTCCCGACTTTTCAACTCCACGGTTTTTCGATATTGTATTTTTTTTAATTTCGATTTTTCCATTTTTGGACTTTACAAATCTCGACTTTGGAATTTTTGATTTTTCATATTTTCGAATATTTGATTCATCTAATTTTCGATTTTCCTTAATTTGAACTTATGCTATTCTTCAGTTTTTCGATTTCTAAATTATTTTACTTTCCAATTTTTTGATTTCTTGAATTTTCGATTTGTTTCCTTTTCAATTTTCCAATTTTTTGATGTTTCGATTTCTCAATTTTTCGATTTCTCAATTTTTCTGCACTGCAGTTTTTGGGATTTTTCAATTTTTGATTTTTCAAATTTTAGATTTTCCGATTTCTCTTTTTTTGATTTTTCAGTTTATCGATTTTTCAATTGTTTACTTTTAAAATTTTTCATTGTTCGATTTTTCAATTTTTCGATTTCTCGATCTTTTGATGTTTCGATTTCTTGATGTTTGAACTTTCCGATTGTGTCAAATTTTTAAGGTTTGAAATTTCGAATTTTCGATTTTTCCTCTTTTCGATTTTTTTTAATTTCGATTTCTCGATTTTTCAATTTTTTCCTTTTCCGATTTTTCAACTTTCGATATTTCGTTTCTTTTCTATATTTCGAGTTTGGATTTTTGAAATTTCGATTTTCGAATTTTTGATTTTTTCAGTTTTTCGATTTTGTTTCCTTTTCGATTTCTCCATGTTTTCAATTTCCCAACTGATCGAAGTTTCGGTTTATAGATTTTTCCAATTTTTTTATGTTTCCATTATTCAATTTTTCGATTTCCCAATTTTTCTGCATTTCAGTTTTCAGATTTTTCAATTTTTAATTTTTGAAATTTTAAATTTTCGTTTCTTTTAAATTTTCCATTATTTGAATTTTCCATTTCTCGATTTCTTAGTTTCACAATATTTAAAATTTTCCTATTTCCCGATTTTTCAAGTTTTCAATTTTTCAATGTTTTAATTTCAGATTTTTCACCTTCGCGTTTTCTGATATTCGATTTTTTTTAATTTCGATGTTTCAATTTTTCCATCTCTCCAAATCTCTTATTTTCGAATTTTTAATTTGTCGTTATTTCGAATATTTGATTAATGGAATTTTCGATTTTTCTATATTTGAACTTTTTCAAGTCTTTGATTTTTCGAATTTTGATGTTTTGAATTTTCGATTTTTTGATTTCTCGAATTTTCGATTTTCGATACTGGAATTTTTCGTCTTTGTCTTTCTATTTTTAGATTTTGCAATTTTTACATTTTTCAGTTTTTAAGACTTTTCAATTTTTTGATTTCTTGAATTATCGATATTTTCGATGTTTCCTTTTCGATTTTTCGACCTTTTGATGTTTCGATTTCTCCATGTTCAAATTTTCCAATTGATGGATGTTTCGATTTTTAGATTTTTTCCAATTTTTTGATGTTTCCATTTTTACAATTTTTCGATTCCCCAATTTTTCTGCATTTCAGTTTTGGGATTTTTCAATTTTTGATTTTTAAAATTTTAGATTTTCCGATTTTTTTTTTAAATTGTCCATTATTCGAATTTTCCATTTCTCGATTTCTCAGTTTCACAATTCACGGTTTTTCGATTTTTCCATTTTTGGACTTTCTAAATCTCGATTTTCGAATTTTGATTTTTCGTTATTTCGAATATTTGATTCATCGAATTTTCGATTTTTCTATATTTGATCTTTTTCATTTCTTTGATTTTGCGAATTTTGACTTTTCGATTTTTTGATTTCTTGAATTTTCGGTTTTCTATACTGGAATTTTCAGTATTTATCTTTTTATTTTTAGATTTTGCAATTATTACATTATTCAGTTTTTTTGACTTTTCAATATTTTGATTTCTTGAATTTTCGATTTGTTTCCTTTTCGATTTTCGATATTTTGATGTTTCGGTTTCTCCATGTTTCAATTTTCCAATTGATTGATGTTTAGGTTTTTAGATTTTTCCGATTTTTTGATGTTTCCATTATTCAATTTTTCGATTTTCCAATTTTTCTGCAATTCAGTTTTGGGATTTTTAAATTTCTCGAATTTCCAAATTTTCCGTTCATTTAAATTAATTTCCATTATTCTAATTTTCCATTTCTCGATTTCTCACTTTCACAATGTTTAAAATTTCCCTTTTTTCCGATTTTTCAACTTTTCAACACTTCAATCTGGGGAATTTTTTAGCATTTTTGGATTTTTAAATGTTTCGGTACTTTTAGATTTTTCGACTTCCCGACTTTTCAGCTTCACGGTTTTTCGATATTCGATTTTTTTTTAATTTTGATTTTTCAATTCTTCCATTTTGGACTTTCGAAATCTCGACTTCCGAATTTTTGATTTTTCGTAGTTTCGAATATTTTGCACTTTTTACATTCTTCAGTTTTTAAGACTTTTCAATTTTTTGATTTCTTGAATTTTCGATTTTTTGATCTTTTGATGTTTCGGTCTTTAGATCTTTTGATGTATCGGATTTTAGATTTTTCCAATTTTTTAACGTTTCCATTATTCAATTTTTCCATGTCCCAATTTGTCTGCATTTCAGTTTTGAGATTTTTCATATTTTGGTTTATATGTATTTTAGTTTTTCCGTTCTTTCAAATTTTCCATTATTCGAATTTTCCATTTCTCGATTTCTTAGTTTCACCATGTTTAAAATTTTCTCACTAGCCGATTTTTCGCGTCTTCGATTTCTCAACTTTTCAACACTTAACAATATTGGGAATCTTTTACCATTTTTGGATTTTTAAATTTTTTGATATTTTAATTTTAGATTTTTCGACTTAACGACTTTTCGACTTCACGGTTTTTCGATATTCGATTTTTTTTTATTTCGATTTTTCAATTTTTCCATTTTGGACTTTCGAAATTTCAATTTTTGGTTATTTCGAATATTTGATTAATCCAATTTCGAATTTTCGATTTTACTTTTTCCATTCTTCAGCTTTTCGATTCTTCAATTATTTTACTTTTCCATTTTTTGATTTCTCGAATTTTCGATTTTCGATACTCGAATTTTCTCTTTCTATTTATAGATTTTGCAATTTTTACATCCTTCGGTTTTTAAGACTTTTCAATTTTTTTATTTCTTGAGTTCTCGATTTTTCAATTTAAATTTTTTGACTTTTCGGAAGATTTTTCTATTTTTTCGATTTTCGGGAGTTGTTATTTACGCCACCGATTTTTATATGATCTTATAATGGTAAAAAACAAAAATCGCAAGTGGGATAGTTCTGTAGAAATAACCTTCAAACAATTTTTTTCAGGAACGGAATCAACTCCACAATCTGCAAGCAATAACGCAATGATCGTCGGAAGCAATGCCCTGTATATTCCAGAGATTTTTGGGTCACAAAACTAGTATCAATAATAACTATTTTAATCTACTTTGGTTATGAATGAAAAACTCGTAGAATTTATTTTGTAAATACATACTAAAATACTGGTTTTACTATAAATCTACACTCTATTTTTATTTTTACACTAACCTGTATCACTTATATATCATTAATTATAAAAGTAAACAAAAACATACATCCATATTTGACACATGTCTGGGGATTTTAATCAGGAGGTTGTGCATAAAAACACCAATAAAACTTTCAACAAATTTAAATTTTATTTTTTAAAACCTTCACAGACCCATTTTCAACAACCCAAAGGAAATGAGCAATCTTCCCTCATCACTATACTTAAACACTGTCTCCAAATGAATTCCACATCACATTACCCTTGAAAACCCGCATTGTTGAAATTTGCCGCTCACCTTCAATGAACTTATTGTCCATCCGCAACCCCGCACGAGTGACGTCAATTTGACATTTACATTCACCGTTTCGACAAGGCGCAAAGTCAACGCTCACTCGATCTCCAATAGCAACTTTTATCGCAATTATATTTTTCAAACCACCAATTAGCAACACATTTTTTCGCGCGAAACCGGAACCTCAAAAACTCTTCCTGTTACGTCTTCTATCCTGTCATTCACGCTTTACTGGGCGTCGAAAGTTGCACAACGCCGTTCCTATCGATTTATCAACCCACAGAATCGTTTAAACCAACACCGAAATGAAAATAAAAGTGACGAAGTTGATAAGATAAGAGTCACAGCAGCCCGGCGACACCCAGCAAAAGGGGACTTCCCGGTCACCCATGCACGATCGGAGAAAGTGCATACCAACATGACCCAATCGAACCCAGCTTCGATAACATTATCCAAGAAATGACTCAACATTCACACAAAAAACATTCCTCAAGAACAAAGCGACCTCCATCTCGGTTACATCTAGTGTGCGTTTCCCGATTTTCGTCCCCAGGGCTGCCAACCACAACATACGTCTTAATCGAAGTCCAAGGCCCGCTGAGATGGGGCACCCGTGTGCTCCCGCGGGTTCTAGAACATCATGACCCAATTTGGTCAAAAATTCCCGGAAACGATAAAAACCCACCGACAGCCAATCAGATTCGCGCGAGGATTTGTGATAAATGGATTATTGACTTTCGTGTTCGACGTACGAGGATGGATGTCTTTTGTTTTTTGTTTGAGGCCGACATGATTGTTGTTTTTTTACTTACCGGCAACGACGAGACAGACGAGGGTGAATAAGAGACAGGTTTTTAAGACACCCATTTTTGATTTGGACGACGCACGAACTAAAGGAACACACTAATGAGAGGTTTTGAGTGTGAAAACACACAGAACGTCAGCGGTCAAAACTCACGGCTTTCTACGAATCGGGACGGTTGACTTTGACATTTACGAGTGGCGACCTCTACGCGGGAGAGCGGCGGCGGGAAGTTTGAAATTGGGGGGCTGTGGGGCTGCAAGTTTCGCAGAATTTACTTGGTTTACTTCATTAAAGCGAAAGAGGGGTTAGATTGTGTATTATATTTTTAAATCTAGCATTTGGGTGGTGTTTTCCGCTGTTGTAGGATGTTTCGGAAATGATGATGCAAAATTGGTGTATTACTGGTTGCAGTAATAACAAAAGCCAAGATAATTTGTTCTTAAACTTTCCACAACGTTTTATTCTACAGAGTGATTAACAATCAGTTTGAGTTGGTATCAAGAATCAACAAATTTTACTTCAAAATGTTTTTAACTGATACATTAGTTTTTTAATCAACTTACTTTTTTATCAGACCGCATTATTTATATTTTAAAAACGTGTATTAAGAGTGAGTGCGCAGCGAGCACATTTAGATATTATTAAAATATACTCGTCAGTGTCTCTGAGAAGTTAAATTTTTAGTAAAAACCAATGCGTAAAGAAAAATCCGAAAATATTAAATAAAAATTGGGAAACTTGAAAAATCAAAAAATCGAAAAGTAAAATAATTGGAAGGTTTAAGAACAGAAGAATGGACAATCTGAAAAATTGAGAGAAATGGAGAAATCCAAAAGGAAACAAACTGAAAATTCGAATATAGAAAAAACGAAAATCCGAGAAATCGGAAAACTGAAAAATCGAAAAACAATCAAAAATACGAAAATCGAGATTTTGAGAATTCAAAAAACCAAGAAATCGAGAAATTGATACATCAAAAGATCAAGAAATGGAGAAATGTCCGTTATCGAAAAATGGAAAAAAATCCAAAATGGAAAATTTCTCAAAATTGAAGTGTTGAAAAGTGCACAAATCGAACAATTTTACACATTGAGAAACCGAGAAGCCAACAAACAAAAAATTCAAAAAATCGAAAACTTGCAATATTCAAAAGTTTAAAAATTGTAAAATCCAAACATTTTGAAAAATCGAAAAAAAGTGAAATTCAAAAAATTGAAAAATCTAAAAACGGAAACAATTCAGAAACCGGAAAATCGAAACATTTCGATGTTTAGGAGAATTGAAACATCAGTAAAAGATTGAAAAACTGAAACATCAAAAGATCGTGAAACCGAAAAATGCGAAATTCGAAAAATTGGAAAATTGGAAAATCTAAAAAATTTAAACATTGAGAAACCGAGGAGAAGTCTAGAAACAGAAAATTCGAAAAATTGAAATATTCAAAGAGTTAAAAAATCGTAAAATCGAAAAATTATATAGAAAAATTGAGAAATCGAATAATTGGAAAATCGGAAACTTGAAAAGCCGAAAAATTGAAAAACTGAGAAATTGAAAAATCCAAACATCGAAGACTGAAAAATCGAAAATTCGAAAAAATAAAAAACTGAAAAATTTAAAATTTCAAACATTCAGAAATTGAGAAGGCAAAAATTCGAAAAATCGAAAAATGTGAAATTACAAAAATTGCAAAATCGAAAAATTGCAACAATTCAAATAAAACAAATATTGAAATCTAGAAAAATTCAAATATCGAAAAATTGGAAAATCGAAAAATCTAAAAATGGGAAATTCGAAAAATTGAAAAATTGGGAAATCTAAAAATTGAAACATTGAGAAACCGAGGAGAAGTCTAGTTACAAAAAATTCTAAAATTGAAATATTCAAAAACTAAAAAATCGTAAAATCGAAAAATTGAAAAATCTACGTACTCCTATTTAAAGAAATAAAAAAAAAAAAAACAAAAAAAATCGATAAATTGAAGAATCGTAAATTCTAAAAACTGAGAAATAGAAAAATTCCAAAACTGAAATCTAGAAAAACTGGGAAGTCGAATAATTGGAAAATCGGAAAATTGAAAAGCCGAAAAGTCAAAAAATTGAAAAACTGAGAAATTGAAAAATCGAAACTTCAAAGATTCAAAAATCGAAAATTCGAAAAAATTAAAAATTGAAAATTTTAAAATTGTAAACATTCAGAAATCTAAAAATTTTAATCATTGAGAAACCCAGAAGTTGAGAACCAAAAAATTCGAAAAATCGAAAAATGTGAAATTAAAAAAATTGCAAAATCGAAAAATTTCAACAATTCAAATAAAACAAATACTGAAATCTAGAAAAATTCAGATATCGAAAAATTGGAAAATCGAAAAATCGAAAAATGGGAAATTCGAAAAATTGAAAAAAATTGTGAAATCTAAAAATTTTAAACATTGAGAAACCGAAGAGAAATCTAGAAACAAAAAATTCGAAAAATAGAAATATTCCAAAATTCAAAAATCGTAAAATCGAAAAATTGAAAAATCTACGTACTTCTACTTAAAGAAATAAAAAAAAAACAAAAAAAATCGATAAATTGAAGAATCGTAAATTCTAAAAACTGAAAAATAGAAAAATTCCAAAACTAAAATCTAGAAAAACTGGAAAGTCGAATAATTGGAAAATTGGAAAATTGAAAAGCCGAAAAGTTAAAAAATTGAAAAACTGAGAAATCGAAAAATCAAAACTTCAAAGATTCAAAAATCGAAAATTCGAAAAAATTAAAAATTGAAAAATTTAAAATTGTAAACATTCAGAAATCTAAAAATTTTAATCAACGAGAAATCCAGAAGTTGAGAACCAAAAAATTCGAAAAATAGAAAAATGTGAAATTAAAAAAATTGCAAAATCGAAAAATTTCAACAATTCAATTAAAACAAATACTGAAATCTAGAAAAATTCAGATATCGAAAAATTGGAAAATCGAAAAATAGGAAATTCGAAAAATTGAAAAATTGGGAAATCTAAAAATTTTTAAACATTGAGAAACCGAGGACAAGTCTAGAAACAAAAAATTCGAAAAATTGAAATATTCAAAAATTAAAAAATTGTAAAATCGAAAAATTGAAAACTCTACGTACTTAAAGAAATAAAAAAAAAAACAAAAAAAATCGATAAATTGGAGAATCCTAAATTCTAAAAACAGAGAAATAGAAAAATTCCAAAACTGAAATCTAGAAAAACTGGGAAATCGAATAATTGGAAAATCGGAAAATTGAAAAGCCGAAAAGTCGAAAAATTGAAAAATCGAAAATTCGGAAATTCGGAAAATTAAAAAATTGAAAAATGTAAAATTTTAAGCATTCAGAAATTTAAAAATTTTAAACATTGAGAAACCAAGAAGTTGAGAACCAAAAAATTCGAAAAATCGAAAAATGTGAAATTAAAAAAAATTGCAAAATCGAAAAATTTCAACAATTCAAATAAAACAAATACCGAAATCTAGATAAATTCAGATATCGAAACATTGGAAAATCGAAAAATGGGAAATTCGAAAAATTGGGAAATCTAAAAATTTTATACATTGAGAAACCGGGGGGAATTCTAGAAACAAAAAATTCGAAAAATTGAAATATTCAAAAATTAAAAAATCGTAAAATCGAAAAATTGAGAAATCTACATACTCCTACATAAAGAAATAAAAAAAAAAACAAAAAAATCGATAAATTTAAGAATCGTAAATTCTAAAAACTGAGAAATAGAAAAATTCCAAAACAGAAATTTCGAAAAACTGGGAAATCGAATAATTGGAAAATCGGAAAATTGAAAAACAGAAAAGTTAAAAAATTGAAAAACTGAGAAATTGAGAAATCAAAACATCAAAGATTGAAAAATCGAAAATTCGCGGTATCGAAAAATTGAAATATTCAAAAGTTTAAAAATTCTGAAATCCAAAAATTTTCAAAATCGAAAAATGTGAAATTCAAAAAATTGAAAAATCTAAAAACCAAAAGAATTCAGAAACGAAAAATAGAAACATCGAACAATAGGAGAATTGAAACATCAAAAGATCGAGAAATCGAAAAAATGGGAAATTCGAAAAATTGAAAAATTGGGAAATGTAAAAATTTTAAACATTGAGAAACCAAGAAGTTGAGAACCAAAAAATTCGAAAAATCGAAAAATGTGAAATTAAAAAAATTGCAAAATCGAAAAATTTCAACAATTCAAATAAAACAAATACCGAAATCTAGATAAATTCAGATATCGAAACATTGGAAAATCGAAAAATGGGAAATTCGAAAAATTGGGAAATCTAAAAATTTTATACATTGAGAAACCGGGGGAATTCTAGAAACAAAAAATTCGAAAAATTGAAATATTCAAAAATTAAAAAATCGTAAAATCGAAAAATTGAGAAATCTACATACTCCTACATAAAGAAATAAAAAAAAAACAAAAAAATCGATAAATTTAAGAATCGTAAATTCTAAAAACCGAGAAATAGAAAAATTCCAAAACAGAAATTTCGAAAAACTGGGAAATCGAATAATTGGAAAATCGGAAAATTGAAAAACAGAAAAGTTAAAAAATTGAAAAACTGAGAAATTGAGAAATCAAAACATCAAAGATTGAAAAAATCGAAAATTCGCGGTATCGAAAAATTGAAATATTCAAAAGTTTAAAAATTCTGAAATCCAAAAATTTTCAAAATCGAAAAATGTGAAATTCAAAAAATTGAAAAATCTAAAAACCAAAAGAATTCAGAAACGAAAAATAGAAACATCGAACAATAGGAGAATTGAAACATCAAAAGATCGAGAAATCGAAAAATGGGAAATTCGAAAAATTGAAAAATTGGGAAATGTAAAAATTTTAAACATTGAGAAACCGAGAAGAAGTCTAGAAACAAAAAATTCGAAAAATTTAAATATTCAAAAATTAAAAAATCGTAAAATCGAAAAATTTAAAAATCTACGTACTCCTAATTAAAGAAATAAAAAAAAAACAAAAAAATCGATAAATTGAAGAATAGTAAATTCTAAAGACTGAGAAATAGAAAAATTCCAAAACTTAATTCTATAAAACTGGGAAATCGAATAATTGGAAAATCGAAAAATTGAAAAGCTGAAAAGTCGAAAAATTGAAAAACTGAAATTGAGAAATCAAAACATCAAAGACTGAAAAATCGAAAATTCGCAGAATTGAAAAATTGAAATATTCAAAAGTTTAAAAATTCTGAAATCCAAAAATTTTCAAAATCGAAAAATGTGAAATTCAAAAAATTGAAAAATCTAAAAACCAAAAGAATTCAGAAACCGAAAAATAGAAACATCGAACAATAGCAGAATTGAAACATCAAAAGATCGAGAAATCGAAAAATGGGAAATTCGAAAAATTGACAAATTGGGAAATCTAAAAATTTTAAACATTGAGAAATCGAGAAGAAGTCTAGAAACAAAAAATTCGAAAAATTTAAATATTCAAAAATTAAAAAATCGTAAAATCGAAAAATTTAAAAATCTACGTACTCCTAATTAAAGAAATAAAAAAAACAAAAAAATCGATAAATTGAAGAATAGTAAATTCTAAAAACTGGAAATAGAAAAATTCCAAAACTGAATTCTATAAAACTGGGAAATCGAATAATTGGAAAATCGGAAAATTGAAAAGCTGAAAAGTCGATAAATTAAAAAACTGAAATTCAGAAATCAAAACATCGAAGATTGAAAAATCGAAAATTCGCAGAATCGAAAAATTGAAATATTCAAAAGTTTAAAAATTCTGAAATCCAAAAATTTTCAAAATCGAAAAATGTGAAATTCAAAAAATTGAAAAATCTAAAAACCAAAAGAATTCAGAAACCGAAAAATAGAAACATCGAACAATAGGAGAATTGAAACATCAAAAGATCGAGAAATCGAAAAATGGAAAATTCGAAAAATTGAAAAAATTGGGAAATCTAAAAATTTTAAACATTGGGGCACCGAGGAGAAGTCTAGAAACAGAAAATTCGAAAAATTGAAATATTTCATAATTAAAAAATCGTGAAATCGAAAATTTTGAAACTGAAAAATGTGAAATTAAAAAAATGCAAAATCAAAAAATTTCAACAAACATATTAACAATAATAATACATTTATTGAATAAAAAAAAAATTCAAATAAAACAAATACTGAAATATAGAAAAATTCAGATATCGAAAAATTGGAAAATCGAAAAATTGAAAAACCGAAATGTACAACCCTTGGAGAACTGAAACATCGAAAGATCGAGAAATCGAAAAATGAAAATTCGAAAAATTGAAAAATTGGGAAATCTAAAAATTTTAAACACTGGGAAACCGAGAAGAAGTCTAGAAACAGAAAATTCGAAAAATTTAAATATTCAAAAATTAAGAAATCGTAAAATCGAAAAATAAAAAAAATCGAAAAATGTAAAATTAAAGAAATTGAAAAATTTACGTACTCCTACTTGAAGAAATAAAAAAAAAACAAAAAAGCGATAAACTTAAAAAGCTGAAAAGTCGAAAAATTGAAAAAATGAGAAATTGAAAAATCGAAACATTGAAAATTTTAAAAATTTCAAACATTGAGAAACCCAGAAGTTGAGAACCATAAAATTCGAAAAATCGAAAAATTGAAATATTCAATAATGAAAAAATCGTGAAATCGAAAATTTTGAAAAATCGAAAAATGTGAAATTAAAAAAACTGCAAAGTCGAAAAATTTCAATAATTCAAATAAAACAAATACTGAAATCTAGAAAAATTTCGATATCGAAAAACTGGAAAATCGAAAAATTGAAAAACCGAGAAATCGAAATGTAGAACAATTGGAGAATTGAAACATCAAAAGATCGAGAAATCGAAAAATGGGAAATTCGAAAAATTGAAAAAATTGGGAAATCTAAAAATTTTAAACATTGGGAAACGAGGAGAAGTCTAGAAACAGAAAATTCGAAAAATTGAAATATTCAAAAATTAAGAAATCGTAAAATCGAAAAATTAAAAAATTCAAAAAATGTAAAATTAAAGAAATTGAAAAAATTACGTACTCCTACTTAAAGAAATAAAAGAAAAAAAACAAAAAAAGCGATAAATTGAAGAATCGAACATTCGAAAAAAACTGAGAAATAGAAAAATTCCAAAAACTGAAAAGCTGAAAAATCGAAAAAATTGAAAAATCGAAACAATCAAAAATTTAAAAATTTTAAACATTGAGAAACTCAGAAGTTAAAAAATCGTGAAATCGAAAATTTTGAAAAATCGAAAAATGTGAAATTAAAAAAATTGCAAAATCGAAAAATTTCAATAATTCAAATAAAACAAATATTCAGATATCGAAAAATTGGAATATCGAAAAATTGAAAAACCGAGAAATCGAAATGTAGAACAATTGGAGAATTGAAACATCAAAAAATCGAAATATCAATTAAAAAAAAGAAAAAATAGAAACATCAGAAGATCGAGGAATCGAAAAATTAGAAATTCGAAAAATTGAAAAACTGAGAAATAAAAAATTTAATACATTGAGAAACCGAGAAGTCGAGAAACAGAAAATTCGAAAAATCGAAAAATTGAAATATTCAAAAACTAAAAAATCGTAAAATGGAAAAAAATTGAAACATCGAAAAATGTAAAATTAAAAAAATTGAAAAATCGAAAAACTTGAATAAAAAAAAAACGAAAAAGCTGAGAAATTTGAAAATTCCAAAACTGAAATATTGAAAAATTGGGAAAATCGAATAATTGGAAAATCGAAAAGTTGAAAAGCCGAAAAGTCGAAGAATTGAAATACCCCGGAATTGACACATCGAACAATTAGAGTTGAAACATCGATAAATCTAAAAATCAGAAATTTGAAAACTAGAAAAATTCAGAAATTGAAAAATTTCAAAATTCAAATGTAGAAAAATTCCAGAACTGAAATATAAAAAAATCATCGGGAAATCGAAGAATTGGAAATTTGAAAAACTAAAAAATCTAATAATTTTAAACATTGAGAAACCGAGAAGTCGAGAAAAAAATATTCGAAAAATCGAAAAATTGAAATATTCAAAAATTAAAAAATCGTGAAATCCAATAATTTCAAAAATTGAAAGATATGAAATTAAACAAAAGGCAAAATCTAAAAACTTAAAGAAATAAAAAAAAAAGAAAAAAAATCATAAATTGAACAATTGAAAATTTGAAAAATTGGGCAATCGAAATATCAAAGATTGAAAAATCGAAAATTCGAAAAAACAAAAAATTGGAAACTTTAAAATTTCAACCATCAGAAATCTAAAAATTTTAAACAATGAGAAACCCAGAAGTTGAGAACCAAAAAATTCGAAAAATCGAAAAATGTGGAATTAAAAAAAATTGCAAAATCCAAAAATTGCAACAATTCAAATAAAACAAATATTGAAATCTAGAAAAATTCAGATATCGAAAAATTGGAAAATCGAAAAATCGAAAAATTGAAAAATTGAGAAATTGGGAAATATAAAAATTTTAAACATTGAGAAACCGAGGAGAAGTCTAGAAACAGAAAATTCGAAAAATTGAAATATTCAAAAATTAAAAAATCATAAAATCGAAAACTTGAAAACTCTACGTACTCCTACTTAAAGAAATAAAAAAAAACAAAAAAATCGATAAATTGAAGAATCGTAAACTCTAAAAACTAAGAAATAAAAAAATTCCAAAACTGAAATCTAGAAAAACTGGGAAATCGAATAATTGGAAAATCGGAAAATTGAAAATCCGAAAAGTCAAAAAATTGAAAAACAGAAATTGAGAAATCAAAACATCAAAGATTGAAAAATCAAAAATTCGCTAAATCGAAAAATTAAAATATTCAAAGGTTTAAAAATTCTGAAATCCAAAAATTTTCAAAATCGAAAACTGTGAAATTCAAATAATTGAAAAATCTAAAAACTGAAAGAATTCAGAAACCGAAAAATAGAAACATTGAACAATAGGTGAATTGAAACATCAAAAGAACGAGAAATCGAAAAATTTTAAACATTGGGAAACTGAGGAGAAGTCTAGAAACAGAAAATTCGAAAAATCGAAAAATTAAAAAAATCGAAAAATATAAAATTAAAGTAATTGAAAAAACTGCGTACTTCTACTTAAAGAAATACAAAAAAACAAGAAAAACCGATAAATTGTAGAATCGAAAATTCTAAAAACTGAGAAATAGAAAAATTCCAAAAATTGAAAAGCTGAAAAGTCGAAAAATGAAAAAACTGAGAAATTGAAAAATCGAAACATTAAAAAATTTAAAAATGTCAAACATTGAGAAACCCAGAAGTTGAGAACTAAAAAATTCTAAAAATCAAAAAATTGAAATATTCAATAATTAAAATAAAAGTGAAATCGAAAATTTTGACAAATCGAAAAATGTAAAATTCAAAAAACTGAAAAACCTAAAGAAATCAAAAAATTGAGACAAAATCTATAAATTGAAAAATCGAAAATTTTAAAAATTGAGAATTTGAAAATTCCAAAATTGAAAAATCAAAAAATTTTAAACATTGAGAAACCGAGAAGTCGGAAAACTGAAAATTCGAAAAATCGAAAAATTGAAATATTCAAAAATTAGAAAATCGTAAAATCCAAAAATTTTGAAAAATTCAAAAATTCTAAAATTGAAATGCAGAAAAATTCCAAAACTGAAATATAGAAAAATTGGGAAATTGAAGACTTGGAAAATCGAGAAATTGAAAAGCCGAAAAGTCGAAAAATTGAAAAACCGAGAAATTGAAAAACCAAACCATTAAAAGATTGAAAAATCGACACATCAAAAGATTGAGAAATCGAAAAATCGGAAATTCGAGAAATTGAAAAATTGAGAAATCTAAAAATTTTAACCATTGAGAAACCGAGAAGTCGAGAAACAAAAAATTCTAAAAATTGAAATATTCAAAAATTAAAAAAATTGAAAAATCGAAAACTGTACAAAAAAAAATCGATCAATTGAAGAATTAAAAATTTGAAAAATCGGCAAATTGAAAATTTTAAAAACTGAAATGTAGAAAATATTTGGAAATTGAAAAACTGGAAAATCGAATAATCGAAAAGCTTAAAAGTCGAAAAATTGAAAAACCGAGAAAGCAAAAAATCAAAACATCAATAAAAAATTGAAAAATCGAAACATCAGAAGATCGAGAAATCGAAAATTCGAAAAATTGAAAAATTAAAAAATCGCAAAATTTTAAACATTGAGAAAACGAAAAGTCGAGAAACGGAAAATTGAAATAAGTATTCAAAAATTAAAAAATCGTAAAATGAAAAAATTGAAAAATCGAAAAATGTAGAATTCAAAAAATTTAAAAATCTAAAAACTTAAAGAATTAAAAAGAAAACGAGAAAAAATCAGTAAACAAAATCGAAGAATTGGAAAATCGAAAAATTGGATAGCCGGAAAGTCTAAAAACTGCAAAACTGAGAAATTGAAAATTGAGAAATGTAAAAATTCAAAAATCGAAAAATTGAAATATTCAAAAACTAAAGATTCGTGAAATCGAAAAATTTGAAAAATTGGAACATGTGAAATTAAAAAAATTGCAAAATCAAAAAACTTAAAAAATCCAAATAAAAAAAATCGATAAATTGAGGAATCGAAAATTTGAAAAGTCGGGAAATTGAAAATTTCCAAAATTGAAATGCAGATTGAAATATCGGAAAATCGAAACATAAAAAAAAGATTGAAAAATCGAAACATCAAAGGATCGAGAAATCGAAAAATCGGAAATTAGAAAACTTGAAAATTTGAGAAATTGAAAAATTCCAAAATTGAAATATAGAAAGACTGAGAAATCGGGAAATTAAAAAGTCGAAAAATCGAATACCCGAAAAATTGAAAAACCGAGAACTCGAAAAATCGAAACATCGAACAATTGGAAAATTGAAACATCGAAAAACCGAAATATCAAAAGAACGAGAAGTCGAGAAACCGGAAATTCGAAAAACTGAATAACTGAAAATCGAGATAGGCCAAAATCGAAAAGTTTAAAAATTAAATTTCAAAAACTGAAATATTTAAATTTAAAAAATCGAAAAATCGAAAAATTGATTGAATTGAATCGAAAAATTGAAAAATCAAAAAATGTGAAATAAAAATCCAGACATATGTATAAGCATCGAAAAATCTAAAATTTAAGAAATGAAACAATTAAAATATCAAAAGTTTGAAGAATCGAAAAATTGAAAACTCTCAAAACTGAAGTGTCAAAAACTGATCAGTCTATAAATAGAAAAATCGAAAAATTGAAAAATTAAAAACCTGAAACGCTGAAAAATAAAAAATGGAAAAATTAAAAGGATCGAACAATGGAAGATTGGAAAACCGAGAAATCGAGAAGTCGAAAATTAAAAAAAATTGAAAAATGTAAAACACATTAACAATGGAATATCGAAAAACTGAGTGATGGAAAAATTTAAAATCGAGAAAAATAAAAATTGAAAATCAAGGAATTGAAAAATAGAAAAATTTTAAAATCAAGAAACTGAAAAATCCCAAAACCGACATATGTATCGAGAAATTGAGAAATGAAAATTTGGAAAAATTGGAAAATTTTAAGTTGAGCAATCGATAAAGCGAAAAATTGAAAAATCTAAAAATTAAAAATATAAGGAAAAGTGACGAATCCAAAAGCTGAAAAATTCCAGAACTGAAACTTCGAAAAATTGAAAAATCGAGAAATTGAAAAGTCGAAAAAGTGAAAAATCAAAAACCTGGAAAATGGAAAATCGAAAAATTGAAGAATTGAAACGTGTAAGAATCGAAAAATCGAAATATGGAAAAATCTAAAAGTTGTAAACCCGGAATGTCGAAAAATCGAAAAAACGAAAAGTAGATAAATCAGAAAATCGGAAATCTATTAAATGAAAAATCTAAAATTTAGAAGCGCGAAAAATTGAAGTAATGGACAATCGAAAAATTAAAAAGTCGAAAATTTTAAAAATCAAACAATTTAAAATTTCCAAAATTAAATATTGAAAAATTGACATAAACGAATCAGTTTTGATTAACGATTTACAATCCTTACGATAACCTTAAAACTTTTACAAGATTTCAGAGCATTTGCTTTTGCAGTTTTAAAATCAAATTGGAAAACGTTGTTATACAATTTTGATTTATATGTAGGGTAAAAACTCGACGCTGATTCATAAACCACAAATGTATCTTACTTTATAAAATTTAATTAATACCTATTTACTAATGTAAATTTCCTAAAAATCCTATTGTTAGTGGGATTAGTCAAATTTTGGTGAGCTTTTTACCATCTACACGAAATTCCTATTACACACATAAAATTTGACAACGATCGGTCCATTAGTTTCAGTATTTATCTATTAACCCTCTGACCAACTAATTACAGACAAACACACGAAAAAACCGTGAAATCGGACTTTAGCCAGAAATGGGTCCCATTTTCCATGTCCTCGGTTGCATAGCCACTTTTGACGTTTTGAACCGCACAAACGTCGCCTTTTATTTGGAACTACTGACAAGGATGTATTTATTCACAACAAAATCGCTAATATCCGGGCCCTCCTACGGTCCATCTCGTGTGCCCTCGACCAGTCGCAGTCCACCTCTGTCTCCAGCACCGTCGAAGATGCCGTCCTCCAACAATCTCAGAAAACAACCCTCCAGGTCGTTGAGCAAGCAGGACGAGCTCCTCAGCATCCAGACCCAGTACTTCGTGAAGCTCGAGGACCTCAAACTGACCAGAAAACAGAAATGCCTGAGGTTCGTGTACGACACGGACACGAAGAAGGTGATGGGGAGGACTCCGACGAGTTGGTGTGAGTAACTATTGTTGTATTAGGGTTGAAATGGAAAAATGGGACAAGGTTGCTCGGGGGGTTTAAATAGGATGTCAAGTAATATGCATGCTCGTAATATTTATTATAAAATTGCTCGTTTTTTTAACTGTCTGGGATTGTGGCTAAATCGCTCTACTTAAAGTACTAAATAGGTGCTTAATTGAATGACACATAGCTGCTGGTTTCGAGTGGTTTTACTCAAGGGCTTTCGGAGCGGCAGACGGGATGTTCTTTGCTTAATTGAGGTGGAAAGGAAAGAGTTTGCGGACTTGAATGGAGTTAATTGTGTGGTGGGATTAGCGAGGTATTGTTAATGGAAATCGACTCGATTCCAGAGTTATTGTGAGCTTGTAAAGAGCGGAAGTTGCGTCATTTTTGTAGTGGCAAATACGGACGAAGTATTGAAAAACGAAAATGAATGAAAGCAATACGACAAAATTTGGAATAAGAGAGGTTAAATTCGTGTTTGAAAATTACGATCGAGTCGACTGCAGAATTTTAAAATTTGTTTCTGAAGTGTAGCTTTTGTAAAAATTTAGTTCAGTTCTGACATCTTAGACATTGTTGAATTATTTTGGATTTTTTTACCGAATTTGTACCACTATATTTTACGTTTGTATTGCGATTTTTTGTCAAGTTGGCAACATATTTCAAACTTTGTAGTGACATATCTGATGTCAGTTTGCATAGTATTACTCCACCTAACTTCAAATTATTATGTTTATATCTATTTAACCAGTTTTCGAAATATTCAGATTCAAAATCTTTTTGTTTTAATAATTTATTCATATTAGCGATTTTGAGCAAATGGTTGGAATTTTTTAAGCACTGACTTCTGGTGGTGGAAATCTATAAAAAAAATTATATAATTTTCGAAGGTGCTCGAGAAAAGGTTAAAATTTCATTAAAAAAACTGAGCTTTTGGCTTGCTCAAAAATCCATGAAAGAAAAATTTTGGAAATACATCTTGAGTAGCTGATTCGAAAAACAGCGCGTTGAGTGTTTCAAAAAATCCGTTTTCGAAATATTTTTTTTTAATCCTAAAATTTCCATTTTTTTTTGGTGATTCTGAAGAAAAAGTATGAATTCTCGAAGAAATATAACCGAAAATAACTTCATTAGTTCGAAAGCTACAAACAAATCTCGTTAGGTGATTTTTGAAATCGCTCGAGAGTAAAAGTCAAAAATTTCATATTGAAAAATGTAACTTTTGTAAAAATTCCTGAAAAATCCAAAAAAAAAAAAAAAAATTCTGGGTGATGGATCTCTACAAGCTGATTTGAGAAACAAGGTGTGTTCAGGCTCCCAAACAACTGTTTCGAAATGTTCAGTTTGAAAATCAAATTTTTAAAAATCGTCAACAATTGAAATTTTTGACTTTTGCGATTTTGGAAAAATACCAAGAATTTTCTAAGAAATGAAGTCCAAAATGACTTCTGGAGGTGGAAATCTACAAAAATACTCTGTATGTAATTTTCGAATGTGTTCGAGAAAAAGTCAAAAATTTCATTAAAAAATTGAGCTTTTGGAAAACTTGCCCAAAAATCCACGAAAAAATTCCATTTTTCATGTTGGTGATTCTGGAGAAAAAGTAGGAATTTTCGAAGAAAATAACCGAAAATAACTTCATGAGGTTGAAAGCTACAAAAAAATCTCCTTATGTAATTTTCGAAATTGCTCGAGAGTAAGAGTCAAAAATTTCACATTGAAAAATTTAACTTTTGTAAAAATTGCTGAAAAATCCACATAAAATTCTGGGTGATGGATCTCGACAAGCTGATTTGAGAAACAAGGTGTGATGAGTGTCCGAAACAACTGTTTCCAAATATTCAGCTTGGAAATAAAATTTTTAAAAATCGTCAAAAACTGATATTTTTGAATTTAGCGATTTTGGAAAAATAACAAGAATTTTCTAAGAATTGAAAACGAAAATGACTTCTGGAAGTTGTAATCTACAAAAAATTTCGTATTCAAAAATTGATCTTTTGGAGAAGTTGCGTAAATCCTCAAAAAATTTCCGGATATACGTTTCATAGAGCTGATGCTAAAAGGCAGGAGAATTCTCGAAGAAATATAATCGAAAATAACTTCGAAATCTATAAAAAATTTCATTTAGTAATTGTCGAAACTGCTCAATGAAGGCAAAAAATTTCATATTAAAAAATCGGAATTTTGTAAAAATCGTCAAAAAATTCTAGGCTTAGATTTCGATGAACTGATTTGACAAAAAAAACATGTTGAAGATTAACTATTACAAAATATTCAAGTTGAAAATCATATTTTCAAAAATTCCGGAAATTGTTTTTTTTTGATTTGGTGATTTTGAAAAAGTAGGAAAACTTTTCGAAGAAATGATGACAAAATAACTTCTGGGGATGGAAATTTATAAAAATATTTCTTTACATAATTTTCGAAGGTGCTCGAGAAAAAGTAAAAAATTTCATATTCAAAATTTGATCTTTTTGAGAAATTGTCTAAAAATCCACAACAAACTCTGGGATATACGTTTCATAAAGTTGATGCTAAAAACATAGGGTGTCGTGGATCCCAGACTAAGTGTTTCGAACAGTTGACAACAGTCCTTACGTAATTTTTGAAACTGGTCAATTGAAAATAAAAAATTTCAACTGAAAAATCGCAATTTTGTAAAAGTTACTCAAAAATTGTCAAAAATTCCGGGTAATAGATCTCGATTAACTGATTTGAAAACAAAATGTGTTGAAGATTATAAACTAACTGTTACGAAATATTCCACTTGAAAATAAAATTTTGAATAATTCTGAAAATGTTGTTTTTCGAAGTTGTTCGAAGTTTCATATTCAAAAATTGAACTTTTAGAGAAGTTCCTCGAAAATCCCAAGAAATATTCGGCCCGAAAACTTTTTTTTATATAAAAGTTGACATTTTTTGGTGGTTTTGGAAAAATACTGTGAATTCTGGAAGAAATATAATCAAAAATAACTTCAACAGCTCGTAATATACAAAAAATCTCGTTTCGAAATTTTGGAAACTGCTCAATTGAAGGACAAAAATTTCATATTAAAAAATCAAAATTTTGTAAAAGTGACTTAAAAATCCTCACAAAATTCTGCGTAATAGATCTCGATTAACTGATTTGGAAAATAAAACTTGTTGAACATTCCAGGCTAATTCGAGTTGAAGATCAAATTTTCAAAAATTCTGAAAATTGCCATTTTTATGTTGGCGGTTTTGGAAAAACAACAAAAATTTTCAAATGAAGCCAAAATAGCTTCTGGAGATGGAAATCTACAAAAATATCTTAAGAGATATTATATGTTAAGACATCATTTTCGAAGGTATTTGAGAAAATATCAAAAATTTCATATTCAAAAATTGATCTTTTGGAGAAGTTGTCTAAAAATCCACAAACAATTGTGGGATATACGTTTCATAGAGCTGATGCTAAATAATAGAGTGTTGAGGATCCCGGACTAAGTGGTTCGAAATATTCGAGTCGAAAATCAATTTTTTTTTTTAATTTAGAAGTTGATATTTTTCAAGTCGATGGTTTTGGAAAAAATAGTGGGAATTGTCGAAGAAATATAACCGCAAATAATTTCAAAAGGTCGAAATCTACAAAAAATCATGTTTGGTAAATTTCGAAAGTGCTCAGTAGTAGGTCAAAATTTTCCTATTACAAAATTAAAATTTTGTAAAAATTACCCAAAAATCGTTAAAAAATTCTGGCCAATAGATCTCGATTAACTGCTTTGAAAAATAAAAAGTGTTGAAGATTCCAGGCTAACTGTTACGGAATTTTCGACTTGAAAATCAAATTTTCAAACATTTTGAAAATAGCCGTTTTTTATTTTTGTGGTTTTGGAAAAACCACAAAAATTTTCCAAGAAATGAGGACAAAATAACTTCTAGATCTGAAAATCTACAAAAATATCTCTTAACATAATGTTCGAAGGTATTTGAGAAAAGATCAAAAATTCCATATTCAAAAATTAATCTTTTGGAGAAGTTGTCTAAAAATCCACAAACAATTCTGGGATATACGTTTCATAGAGTTGATGCTAAATAATAGAATATTGAGGATCCCGCACTAAGTGTTTCGAAATCTAAGGCTTGAAATTCTTTTTTTTTTTTTATTTGAAAGTTGAGATTTTTCAGTTTGGTGGTTTTGGTAAAATAGTGGGAATTCTCGAAGAAATATAATCAAAAATAACTTCAAGAGGTGGAAATCTGCAAAAAATCGGGTTTAGTAATTTTAGAAAGTACTCAATTGAAGGTCAAAAATTTCATATTAAAAAATCAAAATTTTGTAAAAATTACCCAAAAATCGTCAAAAAATTCTGGACAATAGATCTCGATTAACTGTTTTGGAAAATAAAAGGTGTTGAAGACTCCAGGTTAACTGTTACGGAATTTTCGACTTGAAAATCTAATTTTCTAAAATTTTGAAAATATCCGTTTTTTGCGGTTTTGGAAAAATGACAAAAATTTTCGAAGAAATGAGGCTAAAACAAGTTCTGGAGATGGAAATCTACAAAGATATCTCTATACATAATTTTTGAAGGTCCTCGAGAAAAAGTAAAAAATTTCATATTCAAAAATTCTGGAATACTTATACATTTCATAGAACTGATGCTAAAAACATAGGGTGTTGACGGTCTCGGACTAAGTGTTTCGAAATATTCGACTCGAGAGTATTTTTTTATTCTAAAAGTTGACATTTTTCAATTTGGTGATTTTGGAAAAATAGTGGGAATTGTCGAAGAAATATAATCGAAAATAACTTCACAAGAGGTCGAAATCTACAATCTCGCTTAGCAATTTTTTAAACTGCTCAATTGAAAGTCAAAAATTTCATATTAAAAAATCAAAATTTTGTAAAAGTTACCTAAAAATCGTCAAAAAATTCAAATAGATCTCGATTAACTGATTTGAAAAATAAAAGGTATTAAAGATTCCAGGCTAACTGTTACGGAATTTTCGACTTGAAAATCAAATTTTCAAAAATTTTGAAAATACCCGTTTTTTACTTTTGCGGTTTTGGAAAAACAACAAAAATTTTCGACGAAATGAGCACAAAATAACTTCTGCAGATGAAAGTCAACAATATCTCTTTTCATAATTTTCGAAGGTGCTCCAGAAAAAGTAAAAATTTTCATATTCAAAAATTGATCTCTTGGAGAAGTTGTATAAAAATGCACAAAAAATTCTGGGATATACATTTCGTAGAACTGATGCTAAAAACATAAGAGTTGAGGGTCCGGGATGAAGTGTTTCGAAATATTCGACTCGAAAATTACGAGTATTTGTTTTATTCTAAAAGTTGACATTTTTCAATTTGGTGATTTTGGAAAAATAGTGGGAATTTTCTAAGAAATGTAACCGAAAACAACTTCAAGAGATCGGAATCTACAAAAAAACCTCGTTTGGTAATTTTCGAAACTGTTCAACTGAAAGTCAAAAACTTCATATTAAAGAATCAAAATTTTGTAAAAGTTATCTAAAAATCGTCAAAAAATTCTAACCAATAGATCTCGATTAACTGATTTGAAAAATAAAAGGTGTTGAAGATTCCAGGCGAACTGTTACGGAATTTTCGGCTTGAAAATCATATTTTCAAAAATTTTGAAAATAACCGTTTCTTATTTTTGTGGTTTTGGAAAAACAACAAAAATTTTCGAAGAAATGAGGACAAAATAACTTCTGCAGATGAAAGTCAACAATATCTCTTTACATAATTTGCGAAGGTGCTAGAGAAAAAGTAAAAATTTTCATATTCAAAAATTGATCTCTTGGAGAAGTTGTATAAAAATGCACAAAAAATTCTGAGTTATACATTTCGTAGAACTGATGCTAAAAACATAAGAGTTGAGGGTCCCGGATGAAGTGTTTCGAAATATTCGACTCGAAAATGACGAGTATTTTTTTTTTATTCTAAAAGTTAACATTTTTCAATTTGGTGATTTTGGAAAAATAGTGGGAATTTTCTAAGAAATGTAACCGAAAACAACTTCAAGATTTCGGAATCTACAAAAAACCTGGTTTAGTAATTTTCGAAACTGTTCAACTGAAAGTCAAAAACTTCATATTAAAAAATCAAAATTTTTTTAAAATTACCCAAAAATCCTCAAAAAGTTCTAACCAATAGATCTCGATTAACTGATTTGAAAAATAAAAGGTATTGAAGATTCCAGGTTAACTGTTACGGAATTTCCGACTTGAAAATCAAATTTTCATAAATTTTGAAAATACCCGTTTTTTACTTTTGCGGTTTTGGAAAAACAACAAAAATTTTCGAAGAAATGAGGACAAAATAACTTCTGCAGATGAAAATCAACAACATCTTTTTACATAATTGTCGAAAGTGCTAGAGAAAAAGTAAAAATTTTCATACTCAAATATTGATCTCTTGGAGAAGTTGTATAAAAATGCACAAAAAATTCTGAGATATACATTTCGTAGAACTGATGCTAAAAACATAAGAGTTGAGGGTCCCGGATGAAGTGTTTCGAAACATTCGACTCGAAAATTACGAGTATTTTTTTATTCTAAAAGTTGACATTTTTCAATTTGGTGATTTTGGAAAAATAGTGGGAATTTTCTAAGAACTGTAACCAAAAACAAGTTCAAGAGATCGGAATCTACAAAAAACCTCGTTTAGTAATCTTCGAAACAGTTCAACTGAAAGTCAAAAACTTCATATTAAAAAATCAAAATTTTGTAAAAACTACCTATAAATCGTCAAAAAATTCTAACCAATAGATCTCGATTAACTGATTTGAAAAATAAAAGATATTGAAGATTCCAGGATAACTGTTACGGAATTTTCGACTTGAAAATAAAAGTTTCAAAAATTTTGAAAATACCCGTTTTATATTTTTGCGGTTTTGGAAAAACAACAAAAATTTTCGAAGAAATGAGGACAAAATATCTTCTGGAGATTAAAAGCTAAAAAAATATCTATTTATATAATTTTCGAAGGTGTTCGAGAAAAGGTGGAAAATTTTATATTCAAAAATTGGTCTTTCGGAGAAGCTGCCTAAAAATCCATAAAAAATTCTGGGATATACATTTCGCAGAGCTGATGCTAAAAATATAAAATGTTTTGAAATATGCGGGTCGAAAATATATTTTTTTTAAATCTAAAGGTTGATATTTTTCAATTTGGTGATATTGGAAAAATAGTGGGAATTCTCCTCGAAGAAATATAACCGAAAATAACTTCAAAAGGTCGAAATCTACAAAAATTGTCGTTTAGTAACTTTAGAAAGTGCTCAAAAATTTCATATTAAAAAATCAAAGTTTTATAAAAGTTACCTAAAAATCGTCAAAAAATTCTGGGCAATAGATTTCGATTAGTTGATATGAAAAACAAAACATGTTGATGATCTCAAACTAACTCTTACGAAATATTCGGCTTGAAAATAAAATTTTTGAAAATTTAAAAAATTGACGTTTTTCATTTTGGTGATTTTGGAAAAAATAGAAAAAATTTTCGAAGAAATGAGGCTAAAACAAGTTCTGGAGATGGAAATCTACAAAAATATCTCAAAATTTCCGAAGGTGGTCGGGAAAAAGTAAAAAATTTCATATATTCAAAAATTGATCCATTGGAGAAGTTGTCTAAAAATTCACAAAAATATCTGGGATATACATTTCGTAGAGCTGAGCTAAAAACATAGAGTGTCGAGAGTTCAAGACTTAGTGTTTCGAAATATTCGACTCGAAAAAATATATTTTTTTTATCTAAAAGTTGATATTTTTCAATATGGTGATTTTGGAAAAATATGTAGTACGAATTGCCGAAGAAATATAACGAAAAATAACTTCAAGAGGTCGAAATCTGCAAAAAATCTCGTTTAGGAATCGTCGAAGCTGGTCACTTGAAGGTTAAAAATTTCATGTTAAAAAATCGAAAGTTTGTAAAAGTTACCTAAAAATCGTCAAAAAATTCTGGGCAATAGATCTCGATTAACTGATTTGAAAAACAAAACGTGCTGAAGATTCCAGATTAACTGTTACTAAATATTCAACTTGAAGCCAAATTTTGAAAAATTCTGAAAATTACCATTTTTTATTTTGGCGGTTTTGGAAAAACAACACAAATTTTCGAAGAGATGAGGCCAAAATAACTTTTGGAGATGGAAATCGCCAAAAATATCTCTTTACATAATTTTCGAAATTGTTCGAGACAAGGTCAAAAAATTCATATTCAAAATTGATCTTTTGGAGAAGTTGCCTAAATATTTACAAAAAATGTTGGGATATACATTTCCTAGAGCTGATGTAAAAAACATAGGGTGTTTGGGGTCCCGGACTCAGTGTTTCGAAATATAAGGCTGGAAAATATTTTTTTTTTATTTTTAAAAGTTAAGATTTTTCAGTTTGGTGATTTTGGTGGTTTGATATATTGTGGGAATTTTCGAAGAAATATAACCAAAAATAACTTCTAGAGATGTAAATCTACAAAAATCTGGTTTAGTAATTTTCGGAACTGCTCAATTGCAGGTCAACAATTTCATATAAAAAAAATCAAAATTTTGTAAAAGTTACTTAAAAACCACAAAAAAATTCTAGGCAATAGATATGGATTAACTGATTTGAAAAACAAAACGTGTTGAAGATTCCAGATTAACTGTTACTCGACTTCAAAATCAATTTTTAAAAATTCTAAAAATTAACGTTTTTTATTTTGGCGATTTTGGAAAAAATAACAATAATTTTCTTTTCGAAGAAATGAGGCTTAAAAAAGTTCTGGAGATGGAAATGTACAAAAATATCTCTTTACATAATTTTTAAAGATCCTTGGAAAAAAGTAAAAAAGTTCATATTCAAAAATTGATTTTTGAACAAGTTGCTTAAAAATCCGTAAAAAATTCTGGAATATACATTTCATAGAACTGATGTTAAACATAGGGTGTTGAAGGTTCCGAGCTAAGTGTTTCGAAATATTAGGATCGAAAATCAATTTTTTTTAATCTAAAAGTTGATATATTTCAATTTAGTGATTTTGGAAAAATAGTGAATCTCGAAGAAATATAACCGAAAATAACTTCAAGTTAGATAAAATTTCGTTAGATATTTTTAAAACTGCTCAATTGAAGGTCAAAAATTTCATATTGAAAAATCGCAATTTTGTAAAATTTACCCAAAAATCTTCAAACAATTCTGGGCAATAGATTTCGATTAGTTGATATGAAAAACAAAACATGTTGATGATCTCAAACTAACTCTTACGAAATATTCGGCTTGAAAATAAAATTTTTGAAAATTTTAAAAATTGACGTTTTTCATTTTGGTGATTTTGGAAAAAATAGCAAAAATTTTCGAAGAAATGAGGCTAAAACAAGTTCTGGAGATGGAAATCTACAAAAATATCTCTAAATTTCCGAAGGTGGTCGGGAAAAAGTAAAAAATTTCATATATTCAAAAATTCATCTTTTGGAGAAGTTGTCTAAAAATTCACAAAAAATTCTGGGATATACATTTCATAGAGCTGAGCTAAAAACATAGAGTGTTGAGGGTTCAAGACAAGTGTTTCGAAATATCCGACTCGAAAAAATATATTTTTTTTATCTAAAAGTTGATATTTTTCAATATGGTGATTTTGGAAAAATATGTAGTACGAATTGCCGAAGAAATATAACGAAAAATAACTTCAAGAGGTCGAAATCTACAAAAAATCTCGTTTAGGAATCGTCGAAGCTGGTCACTTGAAGGTTAAAAATTTCATGTTAAAAAATCGAAAGTTTGTAAAAGTTACCTAAAAATCGTCAAAAAATTCTGGGCAATAGATCTCGATTAACTGATTTGAAAAACAAAACGTGCTGAAGATTCCAGATTAACTGTTACTAAATATTCAACTTGAAGCCAAATTTTGAAAAATTCTGAAAATTGCCATTTTTTATTTTGGCGGTTTTGGAAAAACAACACAAATTTTCGAAGAGATGAGGCCAAAATAACTTTTGGAGATGGAAATCGCCAAAAATATCTCTTTACATAATTTTCGAAATTGTTCGAGACAAGGTCAAAAAATTCATATTCAAAAATTGATCTTTTGGAGAAGTTGCCTAAATATTTACAAAAAATGTTGGGATATACATTTCCTAGAGCTGATGTAAAAAACATAGGGTATTTGAGGTCCCGGACTCAGTGTTTCGAAATATAAGGCTGGAAAATATTTTTTTTTTTTATTTTTAAAAGTTAAGATTTTTCAGTTTGGTGATTTTGGTGGTTTGATATATTGTGGGAATTTTCGAAGAAACAACCAAAAATAACTTCAAGAGATGTAAATCTACAAAAAATCTGGTTTAGTAATTTTGGCGATTTTGGAAAAAATAACAAAAATCTTCTTTTCGAAGAAATGAGGCTAAAACATGTTCTGGAAATGGAAATGTACAAAAATATCTCTTCACATAATTTTTGAAGATCCTTGGGAAAAAGTAAAAAAGTTCATATTCAAAAATTGATTTTTGAACAAGTTGCCTAAAAATCCGTAAAAAATTCTGGAATACACATTTCATAGAACTGATGTTAAACATAGGATGTTGAGGGTCCCGGACTAAGTGATTCGAACTATTCGGGTCGAAAATCAATTTTTTTTAATCTAAAAGTTGATATTTTTCAATTTAGGATTTTGAAAAAGTACTGAATCTCTAAGAAATATAACCGAAAGTAACTTCAAGTTACATAAAATTTCGTTAGATATTTTCAAAACTGTTCAATTGAAGGTCAAAAATTTTATATTGAAAAATCGAAATTTTGTAAAATTTATCCAAAAATCTTCAAAAAATTCTGGGCAATAGATTTCGATTAGCTGATTTAAAAAACAGAATGTGTTGAGAATCCCACACTAACTGTTACGAAATATTCGGCTTGAAAATAAAATTTTTGGAAATTTAAAAAAGTAACATTATTCATTTTTGCGCTTTTGGAAAAATATCAAAATTTTTTCGAAAAAATGAAACCAAAATAACTTCTGGAGATGAAAATCTACAAAAATATCTCTTTACCTAATTTTCGAAGGTGATCCAGAAAGGATCAAAAATTTAATACGAGGCCCGGACTAAGAATTTCGAAAAATTCGGCCCGAAAATATTTATTTTTTTAAATCTAGAAGTTGATATTTTTCAATTTTACGATTTTGGAAAAATAGTAGGAATCTACAAAAAATCTCATTGGTTAATTTTCTAAAATGCTTGAGTAAAGGGCAAAAATTTAATTAAAAAAATAAAAAAACTTCTTCAATAATTCCAAATTATTAAACCATGCTTAACTGTTTAATGAATAATATTCATAAATAACAACATTAAAAAAAAACGATACTCAAGATCTATAGCAGACAAACTAACAGAAAAGATGAGGTCATAAAATACTAGTCCATCTCTGTTATTAGGGATACTATTAATATTACATTACTTATTACATTACTAAACACGACATCATTTTATTACCCATTATAATATTAAATTTTATATCAGATAAATTAAAAACACCAGCGACAATGTACACAATTGCGACAATTCATGAAATCACACAAAACTATTTCGTCGTACGTCGCCGCCCCCGAAATTACGGCCCAAACAAAACCACATCGTCTCGCCGTCTGCCCCCAACCACTTCACCCTCAACCCGCCGCCTCCACCACCCCTATCAAAAACGCGCAACTCCTAACTTCCTAGAAACTTCGCACCCACCATACAAACAAACCGTCGTCCAGCGCTCAACCCAACGCGCTCCTCGTCACTCCGGGTTGCTCGACCGCCGGCTCGCCAACAAAGACACTCAGCACTCCATGTTCAACACGTAGCGCAGAGGTAAGACAGAGAAATGCCGAGTTCGAGGGCCTCGCCTACCTCACCTGGATGACTCGCCGCCCATGCCCATGCCGTTACCATCACCAGTGCGGTAGTAGAGTAGTGGTCAGCGAAGGTGTGGCGCTCGTGTTGTGGCGTGGACGTTATTTTTTAAAGACGGACAAAATTGTGTTTGTTGTGTTTGTTTCGGCGAAAAATGACCTCTGGACGCCAGTATCCGCGCTCCTCGGTGGAGTTCTACAAGGGGAAGTTGCACGATCGGGACACGGGGGCGTATCTAGGAAGAACGCCAAACGGCTGGGGTATGTTGTCGGAAGTTTGTTTGTTTACATGGGTGGAAGCTGGGAATTTGAATCGGACGTGGGCTGGAGAGCGTTGCGGTGCGGGTGATTCACGGGAGCACGGGAGCGGTTAACTGGGATTAATTGAGTTGGGGTGGAAATGGGGACTTCGGAACGGTTCATTTATACTGGGTGTTCGTGAAACTGGCTGGCTGTTAGTTTTTGTTGTGTTATTACTGTTATTAGGTGAATTTAAAAGTAACTGTGTTTGTGTTTTTGATGCTGATTTGTTTATCTACTTGTTGTAATATGTAGGATGTAGGTGCCTAGGGGCGATTCTATTTTAGGCATTTGAGTGCGTATGAGTATTTGTTTTTACTTTTAAAATAATAATAATAATAATAATAATAACAACGATTAATTTGCAAAATTACACAAAATAAAAAAATCGCTTTAAAGAATTTATACGGTACTTCCCTCACTCACAGAGTGGTGACCTGTTTAGCTTCCGTAGGATTATTATAATATAACAAACCCAAGTAGTTTCACTGACGATTCATGGGTAAACGTTCTTTTGAGAGCGCAGCGAGCACGGGGGCGTTACTAAAAATTACTTGCCAGTGACCTTATATTAGGAGCTAAATTTATTATTTAGAGAATTTTTACTATCTAAAAATGGAAATTTAGAGATTAATTCTTACAACAAAATACAAACAACTTCGCTCAGATTCTTTTTCTGCACATTTTTATGATAATAAAGTTGAAAAAAAAATGCGACCGCAGCGAGCACGTTCAGGTGTAATTTAAAGAATTGTTTATTGGTGTTCCTGAGAAGATAAATTTATTGAAATCAATTTAGCTGTTTAAAAATGTGAGTTTGTGATCACTAATGTCTGTGGAACTGGAACATCTTGAACGTGCTCGCACACTATAAATTCACTAAAAAAAAAAAACATTCAGAATGCGAGTGCAACGATCACATTTAGGTGTTATTCAAAATTATTCGTTGGTGTCCAAAAACTAAATACTAAAATCGGAGAAACGTCAGAAACCTGAACGTGCTCGCTGCGCTCGCCTTGTAAACATTTCTTAAATGATTAGACAGCTTTGTTCTTTCTTAATCATTTCTATGAAACTTTAATTGCAGTCTACTGCAAAAAAAACGAACGATTATAATGCGAGTGCAGCGAGCATGTGAAGGTGTAAGAATAATTCACTGCTGTCCTCGAGAATATAACTGAATAAAAAAATACAATGTATTTATGGTGTACAAAAAGTGAAATTTAAAAACTGTTGTGTGGATTTTTAAATCTAGAAATTTATTATTGCAATTGTCTTTTGATTTTAAAAGAAGTTGAAATAATCTTGGGAGAGTTTTAGTAATTTACTTTAGAAAGAATATCAGAGGCCCCTAGTGTTTTTATTTTAGAAAAAGCTAAAAGAAAGTTGGGAGATTTTAGCGCTTTTTAACAGAAAGAATCTCGGGGGTCTTCGTGTTTTAATTTTAGAAAAAGCAGAAATAATCTCGAGGGCTCCTTGTGTTTTGATTTTAGAAGAAGGTGAAAGCATCTCGGGGCATTTCTAGGGATTTATTTTAGACAGAATCTCGAGGATTTTTAGTATTTTATTTTAGAAATCATCTGGGAGATTTTTAGTATTTTATATTAGAAAGAATTTCGGGGGTCTTCCTGTTTTGATTCTAGAAGATGCTGAACGGATCTCGGTGAATTTCTAGTGCTTTATTTTAGAAAAAATCTCCCGGATTTTTAGTATTTTGTTGTAGAAAGAATCTCGGGGGTCCACGTATTTTGATTTTAGAAGAATCGGAAATCTGTCGAGGGTCTCTCGTGTTTTGATTTTAGAAGAATCTGAAAGAATCTCGGGGAATTTCTAGCGTTTTATTTTAGAAAGTATCCCGGGAATTTTTAGTAGTAGTATTTTATTTTAGAAAGAATCTCGGGAATCTTCGTGTTCTGATTTTAGAAGAAGCTAAAAAAAATCTCAGGAGATTTTTAGTGTTTTATTTTAGAAATAATCTCGAAGGCTTCTCCTGTTTTGATTTTAGAAGAAGCTGAAAGCCTCTCGGGGAATTTGTAGTGCTTAATTTAGAAAGAATCTCGGGTGTTTCGTCTTTTGATTTTAGAAGAATCTGAAAGAATCTCGGGGAATTTCTAGTGTTTTATTTTAGAAGGCATCTCGGGGATTTTTAGTATTTTATTTTCTAAAGAATCTCGGGGGTCCTTGTGTTTTGATTTTAGGAGACGCTGAAAGAATTTCTGGGGATTTATAGTATTTTATTTTAGAAAGAATTTGGAGGTTTTTTAGTATTTTATTTTAGAAAGAATCTCAGGGGTCCTCGTCTTTTGACTTTAGAAGAAGCTCAAAGAATCTGGGGGAATTTCTAATGTTTTATTTTAGAAAGCATCTGGGGGATTTTTAGTATTTTATATTAGAAAAAATCTCAGAGGTCCCCGTGTTCTGATTTTAGAAGAAGCTAAAAGAATTTCAAGAGATTTTTAGTGTTTTATTTTAGAAAGAATCTCAAAGATTCCTAGTGTTTTTATTTTAGAAAAAGCTGAAAGAATCTCGGGGGATTTCTAATATTTTATTTTAGAACGAATCTCGAAGTCTCCTAGTTTTTTTATTTTAAAAAAGCTAGAAGAATGTTGGGCGATTTTAGTGCATTTTAATAGAAGGAATCTTGGGAGGACTTGGTGTTTTAATGTTAGAAGAAGTTGAAAGAATCTCGGGAGATTTGTAGTGTTTTATTTTAGAAATAATCTCGAAGGCTCCTGGTGTTTTGATTTTAAAAGAAGCTGAAAGCCTCTCGGGGAATTTCTAGTACTTAATTTAGAAAGAATCTCGGGGAATTTCTAGTGTTTTATTTTAGAAAGCATCTCGGGGATTTTTAGTATTTTATTTTCGAAAGAATCTCGGGGGTCCTCGTGTTTTGATTTTAGGAGACGTTGAAAGAATCTCGGTCGATTTCTAGTATTTTATTTTAGAAAGAATCTCAGGGGTCCTTGTCTTTTGATTTTAGAAGTAGCTCAAAGAATCTGGGGGAATTTCTAGCATTTTATTTTAGAAAGCATCTCGGGGATTTTTAGTATTTTATATTAGAAAGAATCTCAGGGATCCCCGTGTTCTGATTTTAGAAGAAGCTAAAAGAATTTCAGGAGATTTTTAGTGTTTTATTTTAGAAAGAATCTCGAAGATTCCTAGTGTTTTTATTTTAGAAAAAGCTGAAAGAATCTCGGGGGATTTCTAATATTTTATTTTAGAACGAATCTCGAAGTCTCCTAGTTTTTTTATTTTAAAAAAGCTAAAAGAATGTTGGTAGATTTTAGTGCATTTTAATAGAAAGAATCTTGGGAGGACTTGGTGTTTTAATGTTAGAAGAAGTTGAAAGAATCTCGGGAGATTTGTAGTGTTTCATTTTAGAAATAATCTCGAAGGCTCATGGTGCTTTGATTTTAAAAGAAGCTGAAAGCCTCTCGGGGAATTTCTAGTGCTTAATTTAGAAAGAATCTCGGGGAATTTCTAGTGTTTTATTTTAGAAAGCATTTCGGGGATTTTTAGTATTTTATTTTCGAAAGAATCTCGGGGTCCTCGTGTTTTGATTTTAGGAGACGCTGAATGAATCTTGGGGGATTTCAAGTATTTTATTTTGGAAAGAATCTGGAGGTTTTTTAGTATTTTATTTTAGAAAGAATTTCAGGAGTCCTCGTCTTTTGATTTTAGAAGAAGCTCAAAGAATCTGGGGGAATTTCTAGCATTTTATTTTAGAAAGCATCTCGGGGATTTTTAGTATTTTATATTAGAAAGAATCTCAGGGGTCCCCGTGTTCTGCTTTTAGAAGAAGCTAAAAGAATCTCAGGAGATTTTTAGTGTTTTATTTTAGAAAGAATCTCGAAGACCCCTAGTGTTTTTATTTTAGAAAAAGCTGAAAGAATCTCGGGGGATTTCTAATATTTTATTTTAGAACGAATCTCGAAGTCTCCTAGTTTTTTTATTAAAAAAAAAGCGAAAAGAATGTTGGGAGATTTTAGTGCCTTTTTAATAGAAAGAATGTTGGGGGGACTTGGTGTTTTGATGTTAAAAGAAGCTGAAAGAATCTCGCGAGACTTGTAGTGTTTTATTTTAGAAATAATCTCGAAGGCTCCTCGTGTTTTGATTTTAGAAGAAGCTGAAAACCTCTCGGGGAATTTCTAGTGCTTAATTTAGAAAGAATCTCGGTGGTCTCTCGTCTTTTGATTTTAGAAGAATCTGAAAGAATCTCGGGGAATTTCTAGTGTTTAATTTTAGAAAAGAATCTCGAGGATTTTTAGTATTTTATTTCAGAAAGAATCTCGGGTCCCATAGTGTTTTCATTTTAGAAAAAGCTAAATGAATGTCGGGAGATTTGAGTTTTTTTTAATAGAAAGAATCTCGGGGGTTCTCGTGTTTTGATTTTAGAAGAAGCTAAAAAATCTCAGGAGATTTTTAGTGTTTTATTTTAGAAAGAATCTCGAGGGTCCTCGTCTTTTGAATTTAGAAGAATCTGAACGAATCTCGGGAATTTCTAGTGTTTTATTTTAGAAAGCATCTCGGGGATTTTTAGTATTTTATTTTCGAATGAATCTCGGGGAAAGAAAGTTGGGAGATTTTAGTGCTTTTTAATATAAATATTCTTGGGGATCTTCGTGTTTTGATTTTAGAAGAAGGTGAACAAATGTTGTGGAATTTCTAGTGTTTTATTTTAGAAAGAATCTGGAGGATTTTTAGTATTTTATTTTAGAAAGAATCTCGGGGGCCCATATGTTTTCATTTTAGACAAAGCTAAATGAATGTCGGGAGATTTTAGTGTTTTTTAATATAAAGAATCTCGGGGGTCCTCGTGTTTTGATTTTAGAAGAAGCTAAAAGATTCTCAGGAGATTTTTAGTGTTTTATTTTAGAAAGAATCTCGAAGACCCCTAGTGTTTTTATTTTAGAAAAAGCTGAAAGGATCTCGGAGGATTTCTAATATTTTATTTTAAAACGAATCTCAAAGTCTCCTAGTTTTTTTATTAAAAAAAAGCGACAAGAATGTTGGGAGATTTTAGTGCCTTTTTAATAGAAAGAATCTTGGGGGGGACTTGGTGTTTTAATGTTAAAAGAAGCTGAAAGAATCTCGCGAGACTTGTAGTGTTTTATTTTAGAAATAATCTCGAAGGCTCCTCGTGTTTTGATTTTAGAAGAAGCTGAAAACCTCTCGGGGAATTTCTAGTGCTTAATTTAGAAAGAATCTCGGTGGTCTCTCGTCTTTTGATTTTAGAAGAATCTGAAAGAATCTCGGGTAATTTCTAGTGTTTAATTTTAGAAAAAAATCTCGAGGATTTTTAGTATTTTATTTTCGAAAGAATCTTGGGGTCCCCGTGTTTTGATTTTAGAAGAAGCTAAAAGAATCTCGAGGGTCCTCGTCTTTTGATTTTAAAAAAAGCCGAAAGAATCTCAGGCAATTTCTAGTATTTTATTTTACAAAGAGTCTCGGGGGCCCATAGTGTTTTTATTTTAGAATAAGCTAAGTAAAAGAATGTCGCGAAATTTTAGTGTTTTATAATAGAAAGAATTTCGGGGGTCCTCATGTTTTGATTTTCGAAGAAGCTGAAAGAATCGGAGGATTTCTAGTATATTAATTTAGAAAGAATCTCGAGGATCCCTAGTCTTTTTATTTTAGAAAAAGCTAAATGAATATCTGGAGATTTTAGTGTCTTTTAATAAAAAAAAATTTCGCGGGTCTTCGTGTTTTCAATTTAGAGGAAGCTGAAAGAATCTCGGGAATTTTTAGTATTTTATTTTAAAAAGAATCTCGGGATCATCGTCTTTTGACTTTAGAAGAAGCTGAAAGAGTCTCGAGGAATTTTTAGCGTTCTATTTTAGACAGCATGTCGGCGATTTTTAGTATTTTATTTTAGAAAGAATTTCGGGGGTTCTCGTATTTTGATTTAGAGGAAGCTGAAAGAGTCTCGGGGAATTTCTAGTCTTTTATTTTAGAAAAAATCTCGGTGGTCGTCGTTTTTTGATTTTAGATGAAGCTGAAAGAATCGGGGGATTTCTAGTATTTTATTTTAGAAAGTATCTCGAGGATCCTTAGTCTTTTTATTTTAGAAACAGCTGAAAGAATATTGGGAGATTTTGATGTCTTTTAATAGAAAAAAGCTCGGGGGTCTTCCTGTTTTAATTTTAGAAGAATCTGAAAGTATCTCGGAGGTCTTTCGTGTTTTGATTTTAGAAGAACCTAAAAGAATCTCGGAAAATTTCTAGTATTTTATTTTAGAAAGAATCTCGAGGATCCCGAGTGTTCTTATTTTAGAAAAAGTTAAAAGAATGTCGGGAGATTTTAATAGAAAGAATCTCGGAGATCTTCGTGTTGTTATTTTAGAAGAAGCTGAAAGAATCTTGGGAAATTTGTAGTGTTTAATTTTAGAAAGAATCTCGGGGATTTTTAGTATTTTATTTTAAAAAGAATCTCGGGGTCCTCGTTTTTTGATTTTATAATTAGTTGAAAGAATCTCGGGGAATTTTTAGCGTATTTTCTTTTTTAGGAAGCATCTCGGTGGTTTTTAGTATTTTATTTTATAAAGAATTTCGAAGATTCCTAGTGTTTTTCTTTTAGAAAAAGCTAAAAGAATGTTGGGAGATTTTAGTGTTTTTTAATATAAAGAATGCAGAGGTCTTCGTATTTTGATTTTAGAAGAAGCTGAACGAGTCTCGGGGAATTTCTAGTGTTTTATTTTAGAAAGAATCTCACGGATTTTTAGTATTTTATCTTAGAAGGAATCTCGGGGATTTTTAGTATTTTATTTTAGAAAGAATTTCGAAGATCCCTAGTGTTTTTCTTCTAGAAAAAGCTAAAAGAATGTTCGGAGATTTTAGTGTTTTTTAAAATAAAGAATGTCGGAGGTCTTCGTGTTTTTTAGAAGAACTGAACGAGTCTCGGGGAATTTCTAGTGTTTTATTTCAGAAAGAATCTCACGGATTTTTAGTATTTTATCTTAGAAGGAATCTCGGGGATTTTTAGTATTTGATTTTAGAAAGAATCTCGAGGATCTCGAGTATTTGAATTTTCGAAAAAGCTAAAAGAATGTCGGGAGGTTTTGGTGTTTTATAATAGATGTGTTTTAATTTTAGAAGAAGCTGAAAGAATCTCGGGGAATTTGTAGTGTGTTATTTTATGAAGAATCTCGGGGATCCCTAGTGTTTTTATTTTAGAAAAAGCTAAAAAAATGTCGGAAATGTGAGATTTTAGTGTTCTCTAATATAAAGAATTTCGGGGGTCTTTGTGTTTCGATTTTAGAAGAAGCTGAAAGAATCTCGGGGAATTTTTAGTGTTTAATTTTACAAAGAATGTCACGGATATTTAGTATTTTATGTTAGAAACAATCTCGGTGGTCGTCGTTTTTTGATTTTAGACGAAGCTGAAAGAATCGGGGGATTTCTAGTATTTTATTTTAGAAAGAATCTCGAGGATCCCTAGTGTTTTTATTTTAGAAAAAGCTAAAAGAATATCGGTAGATTTTAGTGTCTTTTAAAACAAAAAATCTCGGTGGTCCTCCTGTTTTAATTTTAGAAGAATCTGAAAGAATCTCGGAGGTCTCTGGTGTTTTGATTTTAGAAGAACCTGAAAGAATATCGACGAATTTCTAGTATTTTATTTTGGAAAGAACCTCGATAATTCCGAGTGTTTTTACTTTAGAAAAAGCTAAAAGAATATCGGGAGATTTTAGTGTTTTATTAGGGAAAGAAAATCGGGGGTCCTCGAGTTTTAATTTTAGAAGAATCTGAAAGAATCTCAGGAGATTTCTAATAATTAATTTTAAAAAGGATGTAGGGGATTTTTAGTATGTTATTTTAGAAAGAATCTCGGGCGGCCCTAGTGTTTTTATTTTAGAAAAGGCTCAAAGAATGTCGGGAGATTTTAGTGTTTTATAATAGAAAGAATCTTTGGGGTCCGTTATTTTGATTTTAGAAGAAACTAAAATAATCTCGGGGGCTCCTCGTGTTTTAAAAATTTAGAAGATGTTGAAGAATCTCGAGGAATTTTTAGTGTTTTATTTTATAAAGAATCTCGAGTGATTTTTAGTGTTTTATATTAGAAAGAATCTCCGGGCGCCTGGTTTTTTATTTTTGAAGAAACTCGAAGAATCTCGGGACTCCTAGTGTTTAAATTTTATAAAAAGCTAAAAGAATGTTTGAAGATTTTAGTGTTTTACAATAATAGAACGAATCTCTTTGAAAAAGAAAACACTTGTGATAAGTTATATTGTTAATAGTCAAAAGAAATTAGCACAGAACTGTATTCATTTTACTTTCTAATGGACATTTAATTGTGCAGGGCTTGAGTGACGTAGTTGAAAAAGGCTCAGTGGCGGCTCGTACTTAACTCTACTACAGGCTCAGTTATGCCTACATAAAAAAACGCAAACCTTCGATAACCTGACTTATCGCGGAAATAGCCTTCAACCTCTCAATTCTGAGACGTAGTATTCGCAATCTGCTAAAAACCAAGTTTAACCGCAACTTGAATCACGCGATCGAAGCATCAAAATTTACCCCAGACATTCTACTTAAAAATTGTACCTTTCCTCTCTCGTCTACGTTTCACTGAACTCACCAGCCAGCAACAAATGGAACTCTATATCGACAAATTCCACCCAACCGTTGAAAGTTCAAGTTTGAGGTCGCATTGTTAAAAAACTCGTTAATCCCATTATAGTAACGTTCACGTGCAAATTTTCATGCAAAAGGGGAAAACGTGAATAGTTGCTATTATTAGACAACAACATGGGAGGGTGATCCCCTGGCAAGGAGTGGTTCGAGTTTACTTTCTTGGTATTAGATTTTATTTTAGGGGCAAGATATAATCAATAACTCAATTTTCGTAGTGGTTTTTGACCTTTGGGGTCACGTTATCGTGAAGCCTGGTAATACATAATTCGTTTTATTCGCAGTAATTAGATGGTTAGTCATGGTGTGTGGAAATTAATGTATTTATTTCGACGAACAGCTGCATACTAATATTAGTTAGAGTTAGTTTCACGTGAATTGATAAGATTCATACAGTGGTATGATTCACGTCTTGATTGCAGGATGTTAAATCAGAGAATATAGAGAAGCGTCATAGTTTAAATTAAATGACGGTTGAGGACTCCTCGACTTATGTTGGCAACAGTGTCTGTTTCTAACTAGGAATAAAATTAACTAGAAAAAATGCCATAATATTTTTAACGACATGTTTTACTTTCGACAAATTGACACTAGATTTACCAGAAGATTACAAGCTGCTTACTGTTTCCTTCACTTTTCGATTTCTCAATTTTTCGATTTTTTAGATTCTTAGTTTTCGGATATTTCAGTTTTGAGATTTTTCAGATTTCGATTCGTCGTCGTTTTATTTTGCGGTTTTTCGGTATTTCAGTTTTGGGATTTTTCAAAATTTCTATTCTTCGACTTTTCCATTTTTGACTTCGCGATTTTTCGATGTGTCGAATTTTTACTTTTGCTTTTTCGATTTTTAAATTTTAGATTTCTCAATTTTTTGGTATTTTAATTTTTCAATATTTAAAATTTTAGATTTTTCGATTTCTCGATTTTTCATTTCAGCTCTTCGATATTTCAATTTTTCAAATGTTTCGATTTCTTAATCTTTTGATTTTTCAACTTCCCAGTTTTATATTTTCTGCTTTTCAATTGTCGTTTTTTCAAATTTTCGATTTTTCAATTTTTCAAATTTGACATTTATAAACTGTCAATTTTTCGATTTTTCAATTAATCGATGTTTTGATTTTCCCATTTCTTGACTTTCGAAGATTTCGATATTCCTGTTCTTCAATTAATTTTTCGATTTTTCAGGTTTTTGATTTTTTATTTTTTTATTTTTTAAGGTTTCAATTTTTCGACTTCACTTTTTGGATTTTTCTATTGCTCTATTTTTCGACTTTTTAGGTTCTCAATTTTTGGATATTTCAGTTTTCGTATTTTTCAGGTTTTCCATTTTTCAGTTTTTCTTTCATTTTTCAGTTTTTCAATATTTCAGTTTTGGGATTTTTCAATATTTTCATCCTTCGACTTGTCGATTTTTGGCTTCTTTCCGTGGGTCAATTTTTTTACTTTTTCGATTTTTCAATTTCTCGATTCCTTAATCTTTCGAGTTTTCGACTTCCCGCTTTTAGATTTTCTGTTTTCAATTTTCGTTTTAAATTTTTCGTTTTTTCGGGTTTTTGGTTTTTCCATTTTTTCATATTTCGATTTTTCAACTTGACTTTTTTGATTTGTCGATTTCTCAATTTTTCAATTTTTTAATTTCTCAGTTTTTGGACATTTCAGTTTTGGGATTTTTCAGTTTACTTGTTATTCAATTTTTCGATTTTTTTAAGGTTTCAATATTTCGACTTCACTTTTTAATTTTTCGATTCTTAGTTTTTGGATATTTCAGTTTTGGGATTTTTCAGTTTTTCGATTCGTCAGTTTATCTTTTATTTTGCGGTTTTTCGGTATTTCAGTTTTGGGATTTTTCAATATTTCTATTCTTCGACTTTTCCATTTTTGACTTCCGGATTTTTCGATGTGTCGACTTTTTACTTTTGCTTTTTCGATTTTTAAATTTTAGATTTCTCAATTTTTTGGTATTTTAATTTTTCAATATTTAAAATTTCAGATTTTTCGATTTATCGATTTTTCATTTCAGCTCTTCGATATTTCAATTTTTCAAATGTTTCGATTTCTTAATCTTTTGATTTTTCAACTTCCCAGTTTTATATTTTCTGCTTTTCAATTGTCGTTTTTTCAAATTTTCGATTTTTCAATTTTTCAAATTTGACATTTATAAACTGTCAATTTTTCGATTTTTCAATGAATCGATGTTTTGATTTTCCCATTTCTTGACTTTCGAAGATTTCGATATTCCTGTTCTTCAATTAATTTTTCGACTTTTCAGGTTTTTGATTTTTTATTTTTTAATTTTTTTAAGGTTTCAATTTTGCGACTTCACTTTTTGGATTTTTCTATTGCTCTATTTTTCGACTTTTTAGGTTCTCAGTTTTTGGATATTTTAGTTTTCGTATTTTTCAGGTTTTCCATTTTTCAGTTTTTCTTTCATTTTTCAGTTTTTCAATATTTAAGTTTTGGGATTTTTCAATATTTTCATCCTTCAACTTTTCGATTTTTCAATTTCTCGATTGCTTAATCTTTCGAGTTTTCGACTTCCCGCTTTTAGATTTTCTGTTTTCAATTTTCGTTTTAAATTTTTCGATTTTTCAGGTTTTTTGGTTTTTCCATTTTTTCATATTTCGATTTTTCAACTTGACTTTTTTGATTTGTCGATTTCTCAATTTTTCAATTGTTTTATTTCTCAGTTTTTGGACATTTCAGTTTTGGGATTTTTCAGTTTACTTGTTATTCAATTTTTCGATTTCTCAATTTTTCGATTCTTAGTTTTTGAATATTTCAGTTTTGGGATTTTTCAATATTTCTATTCTGCGACTTTTCCATTTTTGACTTCCGGATTTTTCGATGTGTCGACTTTTTACTTTTGCTTTTTCGATTCTTAAATTTTAGATTTCTCAATTTTTTGATATTTTAATTTTTCAATATTTAAAATTTTAGATTTTTCGAGATCTCGATTTTTCATTTCAGCTCTTCCATATTTCAATTTTTCAAATGTTTCGATTTCTTAATCTTTTGATTTTTCAACTTCCCAGTTTTATATTTTCTGCTTTTCAATTGTCGTTTTTTCAAATTTTCGATTTTTCAATTTTTCAAATTTGACATTTATAAACTGTCAATTTTTCGATTTTTCAATTAATCGATGTTTTGATTTTCCCATTTCTTGACTTTCGAAGATTTCGATATTCCTGTTCTTCAATTAATTTTTCGATTTTTCAGGTTTTTGATTTTTATTTTTTTAATTTTTTTAGGTTTCAATTTTGCGACTTCACTTTTTGGATTTTTCTATTGCTCTATTTTTCGACTTTTTAGGTTCTCAGTTTTTGGATATTTTAGTTTTCGTATTTTTCACGTTTTCCATTTTTCAGTTTTTCTTTCATTTTTCAATTTTTCAATATTTCAGTTTTGGGATTTTTCAATATTTTGATCCTTCGACTTTTCGATTTTTGGCTTCTGGAGTTTTCCATGTGTCAATTTTTTTACTTTTTCGATTTTTCAATTTCTCGATTGCTTAATCTTTCGAGTTTTCGACTTCCCACTTTTAGATTTTGTTTTCAATTGTCGTTTTAAATTTTTCGATTTTTCAGTGTTTTTATTTCCGATTTAGTTTCCCATTTTTAGTTTTTCTTTCATTTTGCAGTTTTTCAATATTTCAGTTTTGGGATGTTTCAATATTTCGAGTCTTCGACTTTTCGATTTTTGACTCCTGGATTTTTCGATGTGTCGATTTTTTTACTTTTTCGATTTTTAAATTTTAGATTGTTTAATTTTTAAAATTTTAGATTTTTCGATTTCATTTCAATTCTTCGATATTTCGATTTTTCAAGTTTTCGAATTTTTCAAATGTTTCCATTTCTTAATCTTTTGATTTTTCGACTTCCCGGTTTTAGATTTTCTGTTTTTCAATTGTCATTTTGTCAAATTTTTGATTTTTTAATTTTTCAAAATTTTCAATTAATAAACTTTTATAAACTCTCAATTTTTCGATTTTTCAATTAATCCATTTCTTGACCTTGGAGTGTTTCGATTTTGCTGTTCTTCGGTTCTTTAATTTTTTGATTTTTCAGGTTTTTGATTTTTTAATTTTTCGATTTTTTAAGGTTTCTATTTTTCGACTTCACTTTTTGATTTTTCGGTTTTTCAGTTTTTAGATATTTCAGTTTTAGGATTTTTCAATATTTCAATTCTTCGGCTTTTCTGTTTTTGACTTATGGGTTTTTCGATGTGTCTACCTTTTTACTTTTTCAATTTTTGAATTTTTAAATTTTAGATTTTTCAATCTTTTGATATTTTAGTTTTTCAATATTTCTTAATCTTTCTATTTTTCGACTTCCTGGTTTTAGATGTTCTGTTTATTTGATTATTCAGGTTTTCGATTTATCATTTTTTCAATTTTTTATTTTGGCCTATTTCGGTTTCTCAGTTTTTCCAGTTTTCCATTTTTTCATTTTTTGATTTTTCCGCTTTTTCAACTTTTAACTTTTTGTTTGTCGATTTCTCTATTTTCCGATTTTTCGACTTCATCACTTTTCGATTTCTCGTTCTTTTGATCTTTCAATCTCTTAATTTTTCAATTTTTCGAATTTTTAAGTTTTTGGATTTCTCGATATTTTGATTGTCAATTTCTCAATTTATAAATTGTTCAATTTTTAACTTTTCGATTTTGGCCTATTTCGGTTTCTCAATTGTTCGACTTTTCGACTCCACGATTTCTTGATCTTTCGATTTCTCGGTTTTTTCGATTTTCCAGTTTTTCGATGTTTCGATTTTTCAGTTATCCGATTTTTTAAATTTTCGAGTTTCGATTTCTCGATTTTTCGTTATTCGGTTTTTAAATTTTAGATTTTTGAATTTTACATTTTTTTGATATTCTGATGTTGACATTTCAGTTTTGAGATTTTTCAGTTTACTTGTTATTCAATTTTTCGATTTTTTTAAGGTTTCAATATTTCGACTTCACTTTTTAATTTTTCGATTTCTCAATTTTTCGATTCTTAGTTTTTGGATATTTCAGTTTTGGGATTTTTCAGTTTTTCGATTCGTCAGTTTATCTTTTATTTTGCGGTTTTTCGGTATTTCAGTTTTGGGATTTTTCAATATTTCTATTTTTCGACTTTTCCATTTTTGACTTCAGGATTTTTCGATGTGTCGACTTTTTACTTTTGCTTTTTCGATTTTTAAATTTTAGATTTCTCAATTTTTTGGTATTTTAATTTTTCAATATTTAAAATTTTAGATTTTTCGATTTCTGGATTTTTCATTTCGGCTCTTCGATATTTCAATTTTTCAAATGTTTCGATTTCTTAATCTTTTGATTTTTCAACTTCCCAGTTTTATATTTTCTGCTTTTCAATTGTCGTTTTTTCAAATTTTCCATTTTTCAATTTTTCAAATTTGACATTTATAAACTGTCAATTTTTCGATTTTTCAATTAATCCATGTTTTGATTTTCCCATTTCTTGACTTTCGAAGATTTCGATATTCCTGTTTTTCAATTAATTTTTCGATTTTTCAGGTTTTTGATTTTTTTTTTTTAATTTTTTTAAGGTTTCAATTTTGCGACTTCACTTTTTGGATTTTTCTATTGCTCGATTTTTCGACTTTTTAGGTTCTCAGTTTTTGGATATTTTAGTTTTCGTATTTTTCAAGTTTTCCTTTTTTCAGTTTTTCTTTCATTTTTCAGTTTTTCAATATTTCAGTTTTGGGATTTTTCAATATTTTGATCCTTCGACTTTTCGATTTTTGGCTTCTGGAGTTTTCCATGTGTCAATTTTTTTACTTTTTCGATTTTTCAATTTCTCGATTGCTTAATCTTTCGAGTTTTCGACTTCCCGCTTTTAGATTTTCTGTTTTCAATTTTCGTTTTAAATTTTTCGATTTTTCAGGTTTTTTGGTTTTTCCATTTTTTCATATTTCGATTTTTCAACTTGACTTTTTTGATTTGTCGATTTCTCAATTGTTCAATTTTTTAATTTCTCAGTTTTTGGACATTTCAGTTTTGGGATTTTTCAGTTTAATTGTTATTCAATTTTTCGATTTTTTTAAGGTTTCGATATTTCGACTTCACTTTTTAATTTTTCGATTTCTCAATTTTTCGATTCTTAGTTTTTGGATATTTCAGTTTTGGGATTTTTCAGTTTTTCGATTCGTCAGTTTATCTTTTATTTTGCGGTTTTTTCGGTATTTCAGTTTTGGGATTTTTTAATATTTCTATTCTTCGACTTTTCCAATTTTGACTTCGGGATTTTTCGATGTGTCGACTTTTTACTTTTGCTTTTTCGATTTTTAAATTTTAGATTTCTCAATTTTTTGGTATTTTAATTTTTCATTATTTAAAACTTTAGATTTTTCATTTCAGCTCATCGATATTTCAATTTTTCAAATGTTTCGATTTCTTAATCTTTTGATTTTTCAACTTCCCATTTTATATTTTCTGCTTTTCAATTGTCGTTTTTTCAAATTTTCGATTTTTCAATTTTTCAAATTTGACATTTATAAACTGTCAATTTTTCGATTTTTCAATTAATCGATGTTTTGATTTTCCCATTTCTTGACTTTCGAAGATTTCGATATTCCTGTTCTTCAATTAATTTTTCGATTTTTCAGGTTTTTGATTTTTTATTTTTTAGTTTTTTTAAGGTTTCAGTTTTGCGAGTTCACTTTTTGGATTTTTCTATTGGTCAATTTTTCGACTTTTTAGGTTCTCAGATTTTGGATATTTTAGTTTTCGTATTTTTCAGGTTTTCCATTTTTCAGTTTTTCTTTCATTTTTCAGTATTTCAATATTTCAGTTTTGGGATTTTTCAATATTTTGATCCTTCGACTTTTCGATTTTTGGCTTCTGGAGTTTTCCATGTGTCAATTTTTTTACTTTTTCGATTTTTCAATTTCTCGATTGCTTAATCTTTCGAGTTTTCGACTTCCCGCTTTTAGATTTTCTGTTTTCAATTTTCGTTTTAAATTTTTCGATTTTTCAGGTTTTTTGGTTTTTCCATTTTTTCATATTTCGATTTTTCAACTTGACTTTTTTGATTTGTCGATTTCTCAATTTTTCAATTTTTTTATTTCTCAGTTTTTGGACATTTCAGTTTTGGGATTTTTCAGTTTACTTGTTATTCAATTTTTCGATTTTTTTAAGGTTTCAATATTTCGACTTCACTTTTTAATTTTTCGATTTCTCAATTTTTCGATTCTTAGTTTTTGGATATTTCAGTTTTGGGATTTTTCAGTTTTTCGATTCGTCAGTTTATCTTTTATTTTGCGGTTTTTCGGTATTTCAGTTTTGGGATTTTTCAATATTTCTATTCTTCGACTTTTCCATTTTTGACTTCCGGATTTTTCGATGTGTCGACTTTTTACTTTTGCTTTTTCGATTTTTAAATTTTAGATTTCTCAATTTGTTGGTATTTTAATTTTTCAATATTTAAAATTTTAGATTTTTCGATTTCTCGATTTTTCATTTCAGCTCTTCGATATTTCAATTTTTCAAATGTTTCGATCTCTTAATCTTTTGATTTTTCAACTTTCCAGTTTTATATTTTCTGCTTTTCAATTGTCGTTTTTTCAAATTTTCGATTTTTCAATTTTTCAAATTTGACATTTATAAACTGTCAATTTTTCGATTTTTCAATTAATCCATGTTTTGATTTTCCCATTTCTTGACTTTCGAAGATTTCGATATTCCTGTTCTTCAATTAATTTTTCGATTTTTCAGGTTTTTGATTTTTTATTTTTTTATTTTTTTAAGGTTTTAATTTTGCGACTTCACTTTTTGGATTTTTCTATTGCTCAATTTTTCGACTTTTTATGTTCTCAGTTTTTGGATATTTTAGTTTTCGTATTTTTCAGGTTTTCCATTTTTCAGTTTTTCAATATTTCAGTTTTGGGATTTTTCAATATTTTGATCCTTCGACTTTTCGATTTTTGGTTTCTGGAGTTTTCCATGTGTCAATTTTTTTACTTTTTCGATTTTTCAATTTCTCGATTGCTTAATCTTTCGAGTTTTCGACTTCCCGGTTTTAGATTTTCTGTTTTCAATTTTCGTTTTAAATTTTTCGATTTTTCAATGTTTTTATTTCCGATTTAGTTTCCCATTTTTAGTTTTTCTTTCATTTTGCAGTTTTTCGATATTTCAGTTTTGGGATGTTTCAATATTCCGATTCTTCGACTTTTCGATTTTTCAATATTTCGATTTTTAAATTTTAGGTTTTTTAGTTTTTAAAATTTTAGATATTTCGATTTCATTTCCATTCTTCGATATTTCGATTTTTCAAGTTTTCGAATTTTTCAAATGTTTCGATTTCTTAATCTTTAGATTTTTCGACTTCCCGGTTTTAGATTTTCTGTTTTTCAATTGTCATTTTGTCAAATTTTTGATTTTTTAATTTTTCAAATTTTTCAATTAATAAACTTTTATAAACTCTCGATTTTTCGATTTTTCAATTAATCCATTTCTTGACCTTGGAGTGTTTCGATTTTGCTGTTCTTCGGTTCTTTAATTTTTTGATTTTTCAGGTTTTTGATTTTTTAATTTTTCGATTTTTTAAGGTTTCTATTTTTCGACTTCACTTTTTGATTTTTCGATTTTTCAGTTTTTAGATATTTCAGTTTTAGGATTTTTCAATATTTCAATTCTTCGGCTTTTCTGTTTTTGACTTAGGGGTTTTTCGATGTGTCTACCTTTTTACTTTTTCGATTTTTCAATTTTTGAATTTTTAAATTTTAGATTTTTCAATCTTTTGATATTTTAATTTTTAATAGTTCTTAATCTTTCTATTTTTCGACTTTCTGGTTTTAGATGTTCTGTTTTTCAATTTTTCGATTTGTTTATTTTTCATTCCCGATTTATGGAGATTTGATTGTTCAGGTTTTCGATTTATCATTTTTTCAATTTTTTATTTTGGCCTATTTCGGTTTCTCAGTTTTTCCAGTTTTCCATTTTTTCATTTTTTGATTTTTCCGCTTTTCCAATTTTTCAACTTTTAACTTTTTGTTTGTCGATTTCTCTATTTTCCGATTTTTCGACTTCATCACTTTTCGATTTCTCGTTCTTTTGATCTTTCAATCTCTTAATTTTTCAATTTTTCGAATTTTTAAGTTTTTGGATTTCTCGATATTTTGATTGTCAATTTCTCAATTTATAAATTGTTGAATTTTTAAATTTTCGAATTTGGCCTATTTCGGTTTCTCAATTGTTCGACTTTTCGACTCCACGATTTCTCGGTTTTTCGATTTTCCAGTTTTTCGATGCTTCGATTTTTTAGTTATCCGATTTTTTAAATTTGGGAGTTTCGATTTTTCGTTATTCGGTTTTTAAATTTTAGATTTTTGAATTTTACATTTTTTCGATTTTCAGTTCTTCGATATTTCGATTTTTCAATGTTTCGGTTTTACGATTTTTTAAGGTTTCAATTTTGCGACTTTACTTTTTGGATTTTTCTATTGCTCAATTTTTCGACTTTTTAGGTTCTCGATGTGTCGATTTTTTTACTTTTTCGATTTTTAAATTTTAGATTTTTTAATTTTTAAAATTTTAGATTTTTCGATTTCATTTCAATTCTTCGATATTTCGATTTTTCAAGTTTTCGAATTTTTCAAATGTTTCCATTTCTTAATCTTTTGATTTTTCGACTTCCCGGTTTTAGATTTTCTGTTTTTCAATTGTCATTTTGTCAAATTTTTGATTTTTTAATTTTTCAAATTTTTCAATTAATAAACTTTTATAAACTCTCAATTTTTCGATTTTTCAATTAATCCATTTCTTGACCTTGGAGTGTTTCGATTTTGCTGTTCTTCGGTTCTTTAGTTTTTTGATTTTTCAGGTTTTTGATTTTTTAATTTTTCGATTTTTTAAGGTTTCTATTTTTCGACTTCACTTTTTGATTTTTCGATTTTTCAGTTTTTAGATATTTCAGTTTTAGGATTTTTCAATATTTCAATTCTTCGGCTTTTCTGTTTTTGACTTAGGGGTTTTTCGATGTGTCTACCTTTTTACTTTTTCGATTTTTCAATTTTTGAATTTTTAAATTTTAGATTTTTCAATCTTTTGATATTTTAGTTTTTCAATATTTCTTAATCTTTCTATTTTTCGACTTCCTGGTTTTAGATGTTCTGTTTATTTGATTATTCAGGTTTTCGATTTATCATTTTTTCAATTTTTTATTTTGGCCTATTTCGGTTTCTCAGTTTTTCCAGTTTTCCATTTTTTCATTTTTTGATTTTTCCGCTTTTTCAACTTTTAACTTTTTGTTTGTCGATTTCTCTATTTTCCCATTTTTCGACTTCATCACTTTTCGATTTCCCGTTCTTTTGATCTTTCAATCTCTTAATTTTTCAATTTTTCGAATTTTTAAGTTTTTGGATTTCTCGATATTTTGATTGTCAATTTCTCAATTGTTCGACTTTTCGACTCCACGATTTCTTGATCTTTTTCGATGTTTCGATTTTTCAGTTATCAGTATCGTTATTCGGTTTTTAAATTTTAGATTTTTGAATTTTACATTTTTTCAATATTTCGATTTTTCAATGTTTTGGTTTTACGATTTTTTAAGGTTTCGATTTTTCGATTATTAGATTTCTCGATTTTTCGAATTTTCTATTATGTTAATTTTTCATTTTTTTTTCTCACTGTTAAAAAATCTATTGGGATATTACGATTTCAACAATATTCTTAGTTAAACAAAAGTTCTCAGGCGACGAGTTGTAGTGAATCAAGTTTTTTTATTGGCATCGACTATTTAAATTTGGCGCTTGCCTTTAGCGGTTGAGGATTCCAATATCAATAAGGGTGGTTTTCCAAAATCAGCCTCTATGTCGCATCTATATTAATCTATGGTTAAATCATGTATATAAAAAGCCAAGTCTTTGACACTTAAAACCTCGATAATTCAATTTTAGATAATGTAGACTAATTCGATAAAAGTCCAGACGGAACAAACGAATTTGATTTTATTTGTTATTTAACATTGACATTTGTAGCGACTACCAATCTTGAAAACATAAATTACACCAGTTCTAGCACGAAACTCAATTAAGCTATTAGAGTCTCAATTTGGGTGTTTAACCCTTGATCTAAACTTATTTAGACAGATTTTCCCTCTATATGTGTATATGATATCTAATTTTCCGTTATTACAGCCAAAATTGGTCTCTTCTACTTGATCTTCTATGGCATGCTCGCCGCCCTCGTGGCCATCTGCATGTGGGTCTTCCTCCAAACCCTAGACCCTCGAATCCCAAAATGGCAGCAAGACGCATCCGTCATTGGCACAAACCCAGGTTTAGGCTTCCGACCGATGCCGAAAGATAACGAAGAAAGTACCCTGATATGGCTGCAAGGCACCAATAAAGCCAATTACTTAAATTGGTTCGACAATATAATGGAGTTTTTAGACAGTAAGGACAACCTTCTCACATACAGGTCGTTCCACAACTCAAAGCGAATTTTCAGAGTACTACACGCCCGGTAAAATCGAAAAGGGCAACGCTTACCTCAAAACTTGCTCATATACAGAGTGGCCAACCGAAACCGAAGTGTGCGAGGTGGACGTGAAGGACTGGGGTGACTGCAGTCGCGACCAGTTCTTCAACTACTACAGAAGCTCACCGTGTATATTCTTAAAATTGAACAAAATCTACGGTTGGACGCCGGATTATTACGACGACCCTTATGATCTCCCACCAGATATGCCCAAACATTTGCAAGACCACATCCGGAACATCACACGACTGGAAGAGGTAAGTTTCGATTTAGTCGGGCACCAGTTTTTATAATTCGTTACAGAGGAGGAATATTTGGGTGTCTTGCGAAGGTGAAAATCCGGCCGACGTGGAATACTTAGGGCCTGTTCAGTTTTACCCTCCCGTTCAGGGATTCCCGGGGTACTACTTCCCGTTCCGGAACTCCGAAGGGTATCTTAGTCCCTTGGTAGCCGTCAGGTTCCTCCGGCCAGTTTGTACGTATAGTACCAACTTTAATAGTGAAAGTAACTATTTTTTTTTTGTAGCTGGGATTGTTATCAATATTGAGTGTCGAGCCTGGGCCAAAAATATCCATTACAACAGGGCGGAGCGAATGGGCTCGGTACATTTCGAGCTTCTGATCGATTAGAAGTGCCTTATTTAGGAGTATTTATAATTTTCTACATTGTTAGGAGATGTTGCGTTCGAGCTTTTAATGACATTCCGTTTAGCGACGAAGTGAGTTTTTTGTGTAGTTGGCAGCACTTGGGCAATGATATTACTTTGTATGATTCAGACTTGCCAAAGAGTCTTTTTATTTCTACTATAGGTACATCGCGTTACGATGGTATTGATTTGGCATCTGTAAGTTTTATTGTGTTCGTAATTTAATTTACATAATTATTATTATGTATATACTTGGATAAGTTATATCTGTTTATTTTGTTATTACTCAGTGTTTAAATAAAGATTTTAGTCATTGTTTTGGCGTTTTATTGACCTCTATAATCGATAGATTTGTGGTGGTTTTGGTTGAGGTTATGCAACCAGAAATACAAGTCAAGACAACTTAAATCAATAATAAAATGTGTTGCGCTATTTTTAGCTGTGTTTGCACACTGACTTATTTTGTGTTGATCGGAAAAAAATAGTACACACTTTTAAGAAATATAGAGACAAAATTATAAATACTTAAGGCGTGAAATACAATTTCAGTCCTAAAATAATTTATGTGTAGGATACTGGTGCATGTGGTATATGAACTGAAAAACGTATATAGTGTCCTTCATTTAAATAAGTTTAGAACTGAAAGTGTATGTCAATACTTATTTATAAATTCGTGACGACGTTCCAACAAGTACTTGCCCCATCAATAAAAAAAAAATACAAAATTACATTGACATTTTTGGAAAGAAATATGTAGGTAGAAAGAAATAAAAAATTCCAAAAAAATTGTTCATAATATAATAATTCTTTTGCCTTTCAGTTTCAAGATAGATTTGTGTTCATTCTTTCTTCTTCTGAGAAGAACGTCATTTTTCGGTCCCCCTTTTTGAAATATATGTTTCCTCTTTTTTTTGCATTTCAATTCAAGGCCACTTTCAAAATCCAACGAAGGTCGTCCATTTTGTCGTTGTTGTTACTTTTTACCGGATTTTACAATAAAAAACAAAAAAGGCAAAAGAAGCGAAAAAAGGCTACAAATAAAAGCCGCAAACTAAAGCTAAAGCTAATTAGGGTCTAAAAAAATGCGTTAAAAAAGTTGACTAAAAAAAAACAACACAAAAAAAGGCGAGAAAAGGAGCTTAAAAAAAGCTGCTAAAAACACAAAAAAACTGCATAAAAAAAGATGCCAAACAGCACAAAATAGGTGATAAAAAAGGGCCAAAAGCCCCAAAAACAGGACAAAAATGACCAGTAAACACCATAAAAAATACGACAAAAAGTTGTCGAAAGCGCTACAAGAAATGGGACAAAAACGGTAAATAAGAAAAAGTGATAGACGACAAATACAGCTATAATAAAGATTTAAAAAAAGACGACAAAAAAAGCACAAAAAAAAAGGTAACAAAAAAACCACGGCAAAAAAAGGACGAAAAATGCGGCAAAAGAAACAAAAAAAAAGTTGGGACAAAAAATACAAAAAATACTCCCTTATTACACAATTCGAGAAAAAAAGTGACAAAAAGGCAACGAAAAACAAAAAATGGAAACAAAAACTCTAACAAGGGGACCAAAAAACAGATGAAAACAAACGACAACAAAAATGCGACAAAAAACCGTATAAAAAAGGTAAAAAAAAACGATTAAAAAAGCTACAAAAAAGACAAAAAAACGAAAAATGGGACAAAAATCTAGATAGAATATAAAAGAGACGACAAAAAATGGACACAAAAAGTCGAAAAAAAGGGGACAAAGAACTCCATTAAATAAACACACAAAAAATGGGATACACGAAAACATAGTAAAGAAGAATATAAAAAACGATAATAAAAAAGAAGACAAGAAGCAATGAATGAGAAAAAAGCTAACACAAAGTGACAAAAAAAGCGACTTGGTCAAAATGACGTCAAAAAATGATGAGAAAAAAAGTAAAAAAAGGTCCAAAAAAACCGACAAAACACGATAAAGCAAAAAAACGAAAAAACATTGAACAAAAAATAAGCAATAGAGAAAAACAAAAGTAGGTGAGAAATAAAGATAGAATAAAAGAAACGTTAAAATTAGAGGCCAAAAAAATGCGGTAAAAGAAGGCGACAAAAAAATGAAAAAGCATAAAAAAAGAGGTAAAGAAGCAGGACAAAAAAAACACAAAAACCTCAAAAAAAACTCCACGAAAATAAAAAATGTTACAAAAAGGTGACGAAAAGGCAACGAGAAAAAATTATATAAAGAAGGAAATAAAAACCCTAAAATGAGGATCAAAAAAGCAGATGAAAACAAACGTCAACAAAAATGCGACAAAAAGCACGATAATAAGGCAAGCAACAAAAACGGGATAAATAATAGCCAATGAAAGAAATTAAAACAACCCTTTAAAAAATGGTTAAAACGTATAAAAAGTTATAAAAAAAAACTACAAACAAAAATTACAAAAAAATAAAAACACAACAAAAATCTACAAAAGATCATAAAAAAATCCGACGTGAAGAAGGTGACAAAAAAATGTCACAAAAATCTAAAAATAATATAAAAAAAGATGACAAAAAATGGACACAAAAAGTCGAAAAAAAGGGGACAAAGAACTCCATTAAATAAACACACAAAAAAAAATGGGATAAAAAAGCATAGTAAAGAAGAATATAAAAAACGATAATAAAAAAGAAGACAAGAAGCAATGAATGAGAAAAAAGCTAACACAAAGTGACAAAAAAAGCGACTTGGTTAAAATGACGTCAAAAATGATGAGAAAAAAAGTAAAAAAAGATCCAAAAAAAAAACGACAAAAAACATGGCAAAAAATCGATAAAGTAAAAAAAACGAAAAAACATTGAACAAAAAATAAGCGATAAAGAAAAACAAAAGTAGGTGAGAAATAAAGATAGAATAAAAGAAACGTTAAAATTAGAGGCCAAAAAATGCGGTAAAAGAAGGCGACAAAAAATGAAACAGAAGGTGGCAAAAAAACATAAAAAAGAGGTAAAGAAGGAGGACAAAAAAAAACACAAAAACCTCAAAAAAAACTCCACGAAAATAAAAAATGTTACAAAAAGGTGACGAAAAAGCAACGAGAAAAAATTATATAAAGAAGGAAATAAAAACCCTAAAATGAGGATCAAAAAAGCAGATGAAAACAAGCGTCAACAAAAATGCGACAAAAGCACGATAATAAGGCAAGCAATAAAAACGGGATAAATAACAGGCAATGAAAGAAATTAAAACAACCCTTTAAAAAATGGTTAAAACGTATAAAAAAGTTATAAAAAAAACTACAAACAAAAATTACAAAAAAATAAAAACAGAACAAAAATCTACAAAAGATCATAAAAAAACCCGAAGTGAAGAATGTGACAAAAAAATGTCACAAAAATCTAGAAATAAAATAAAAAAGATGACAAAAAACGGATACAAAAAGTCGAAAAAAGGGAACAAAGAACTTCATAAAATAAAAATACAAAAAATGAGATAAAAAGTAAAGAAGAATATAAAAAATGGCGATAAAAAAAAGACGAAAATTAATGAATGCGAAAAAAGCTAAAACAAGGGTCTAAACAATGTGACAAAAAAAAGCAACAATAAAAGAGACAAAATGATGAGAAAAAAGTGAAAAAACTTAAAAAAAAACGATCAAAAAACATGGCAAAAAAGGCGACAAAACAAAACAAGGTGAGAGTAGAGATAGAATAAAAAATATAATAAAATTAGAGGCCAAAAAAGTGCGGCAAAAGAAGATGACAAAAAAAACGAAACAAAAGGTGGCAAAAAGACGAGGAAAAAGTGCTAAAGAAAGAGGACAAAAAAACTACAAAAACCACAAAAAAACTTCACGAAAATAAAAAATTGTATAAAAAAGGTGACAAAAAAAAGACAACGAAAAACAAAAAACGGTATTAAGAAGAAAATAAAAACTCTAAAAAAGAGGGTCAAAAAAGCAGATGAAAACAAACGACAACAAAAATGAGGCAAAAAGCACGATAATAAGACAAGCAATAAAAACGGGACAAATATGCAATGAAAGAAAGAAATCAAAACAATCCTTTAAAAAATGCTTAAAAAACGTATACAAAGTTATAAAAAAATGATTAACCTACAAACAAAAACTACAAAAAAAACAAAAACAGAACAAAAATCAACAAAAGAACATAAAAAAACCCGTGAAGACGGTGACAAAAAAAACATAAAAATTTAGAAATAATATAAAATAGAAGACAAAAAATGGACACAAAAAGCTGAAAAAGGGGACAAGGAACTCCATTAAATAAAACCACAAAAAATGGGATTAAAAAAAACAAAAATTAATGAATGCAAAAAGCTAACACAGGGGTCTAAACAATGTGCGACAATAAAAGAGCCAAAATGATAATAAGTAACAACGGAAAAAATGTCCAAAAAAAAAAAACGATCAAAAAACGCGACAAAAAAAGGCGATAAAGTACAAAAAAATAAAAAAGACGAAAAAAACATGTAACAAAAAATAAGCGATAAAGAAAAACAAAAGAAGGAAATAGAAACCCTAAAAAGAGGATCAAAAAAGCAGATGAAAACAAACGACAACAAAAATGCGACAAAAAGGACCATAATAAGCTTAGCAATGAAAAAGAGACAAATAACCAATGAAATAAATTAAAAAACCCCTTTAAAAAAATGCTTAAAAAACCTATAAAAAAGTTACAAAAAAAAAACAATTAAAAAACCTACAAAAAAACTACCAAAAAACGAAAAATAGAACAAAAAGCTACAAAATATCATAAAAAATCCGACATGAAGAAGGTGACAAAAAATGCCTCAAAAATTTAGAAAGAATATAAAAAAAAACAACAAGAAACGGACACAAAAAGCCGAAAAATGGGGACAAAGAACTCCGTTTAATAAAAACACAAAAAGTTTGATAAAAAATGCGATAAAAAATACAGTAAAGAACAATAAAAAAATCGCGACCAAAAAGAATACAAAACGTCGCCTGAAAACTTGTTTGATCTACAGACCACAACGCGCTCAGGCAAATGTCGACTCTATAAGCGTTCAGAAGCGATTTGGTTGATTTGGACTACAATTTCAGCGGGAAACAGTTGTTTGGTCGGATTTAATAACGAATAAGTGAACATTTTTGGTATATATTTAGATGGTTTTATTTACTAATATAATTTCACATGTTACATATTTCACTCGATTTTGACATGCAACTATTTTTTTGTTTAATTAAGAATTAATTCTTTAATTGTATTTTATATTAGCAAAACGTCTTAAATTAATAATATTGTTGAAATCGTAATAATCCAATGGAGTTTTTTTCGGGAAAATCCAAAAAAAGAAAAATCGAGAAATCGAAACTCCAAAATTTAAAAAATCGAAAAATTGTAAAATCGGATAATTGAAAAATTGAAACATCGAAAAACCGAAAATCCGAAAAGTAAAAAATCGAAAAACCTAGAAATCGAAAAATCAAAAGATCGAGAAATTGAAACAACCAAAAGTTAAAAGATGAAAAATTGTGAAATCAAAAATCTAAAAGCGAAAAAACAAAAAAAAAAAACGAAAAAACGGAAAAGTAGAAAAACTGAGAAATCGAAACATTCCAAAATAAAAAAATCGAAAAGGTATAAATTGAAAAACTGATAAATCGAGAAAAAATCGAAATATAAAAAATTTAAAAAATAAAAATTAAAAAATCCAAATTTTGAAAGAAACGAAAAATTTAAAAACAGAAAATCTAAAATCGCACAGTAGAACAATAAAAAAATTAAGAATTCCAAACATTTGAAAAATTCGAAAACTTGAAAGATTGAAATAGTGAAGGATTGAAATTAAAAATCGAGAAATCGGTAAATCTAGAATTTTAAAAATTGAAAAATTAAAATATCAAAAAATTGAAAAATGTAAAATTTAAAAGTCGAAGAATTGAAAAATCAAAAAAGTAAAAAATCGCAACATCCAGAAGTCAAAAATCGAGAAATCGAAGAATCCAAATATGTATTGAAAAATTCCAAAACTGAAACATCCAAAAACTAAGAATTTAATAAATTGAAAAATTGAAACCTTAAAAAAATCGAAAAATTGAAAAATCAAAAACATGAAAAACCGAAAAATTGAAGAATTGAAGAACTGGAAAATCGAAACACTCAAAAATGTCACAAAATGGGAAATTCAAAACATCGAATAATTGAAAAATCGAAAAACTGAGAGTTTATAAAAGTCAAAAATTGTAAAATGGAAATATTTAAAAATCGTATAAATGAAAAGGAGAAAAACTGATACATCGTAAAATTGAGAAATGGAAAAACTGAAAATTGAGAAATTATAAAACCCAAAAATTGAATAATAAATAAACTGAAAAATGCCAAAACTAAAATTTCGAAAAAGCTAACAAAAGGGTCTAAAATGTGACAAAAAAAGCGACAATAAAAGGGCCAAAATGATGGGAAAAAGTAAAAAGAAGATCAAAAAAACGACAAAAAACACGACGAAAAACGTGACAAAAAAGGCGATAAAATAAATTAGAAAACAAAAAAGACGAAAAACATGGGACAAAAAATAAGCGATAAAGAAAAACAAAAGAAGGTGAGAAATAACAACGAAACAAAAGGTCGCAAAAACGATGAAAAAAGAGGACTAAAAAACCAATGGAACAATCGTCAAAAAAATGCAAGAAAAAGCATTGTAATAAAAGGAATATAAAGAAAAGCAGTTAAAAAGTAGATAAAAAGGAAATGAAAGCAATAAAAGTCTTTAAAAGAATAAAAAAAGAAAGTTAAAACAAGGGTTAAAAAAAATGCGTCGATAAAGCTACAGAGGATCGTAAAAGACTTAAAAAAAAGTGGAAACGAAATCTAAAAAAAAGTCACAAAAAACATAGAAAGGTTATAAAAAGAGACGATAAAAAAGGGGACCAAAAGTCAAAAAATTGGACAAAAAAACTTCATTAAAAAATTGGTCGAAGAGTATTTCGACAGAACTTCCCTCGCCTCTGAAGTACTATAAAACAAATCCAGCTTTTTCGAAAAATTGTAAAATTTGATTATGCGAATTTTATTTTTTTAATACATTCGGTTTTGCAGTTTCAAAGTTAAATAGCAAAATATTGTTGTACAGTTTCGAATTTTTTTCCAAAAATCTAGACATCTAGGGTGAAAATTCTACACGGATTCGCACACCACAAATACAGGAGTATCTTATTATATAAAATTAAAAAAAATACTACATATTATAAATTTTGAAGATGACGTTATCCCATTGGAGGTGGTGATAATTACCCAAATTTTAGTTAACGTTGAACCATCTACATGATATTCCTAATGTACATAATAAAATTTGACAACAATCGGTCCGGTAGTTTCGGAGATTATTTGCCCAATAAAAATTAATACAGTCCCCAGATAGTCAGACAGACAGACGGAAACGGGAGACCACTTTTTTCGTACTGTAGAGGTCATGACACGTCGAAAAAATATTAAAGTTGCAATTCGCCCGATGGACTCGATTACTTCCTTAACTTACGTTCGGGAAGTAAAAAACGATGAAAAGAGGGTGATCGAACAAACCACGATAAAAACAGAACATAAAAAAGAACTTCAAAAAAATGAGACAAAAAACAATGAAAGCGACAAATTTGTACAAATAAAGCAGAGAAAAGCTAACACAAGGATATAAAAAAGTAGAGAAGGCGGTAAAATAGGCAACAAACAAACGTAAAAAGGCTACAAAACATGAAGACAAAAAATAAGCCACAAAGAAAAACGAAATAAGCCTGACCTGACCTGCCCTGACCTGATCTGATCTAATCTGACTTGAACGACAACAAAGGGTGAAAAAAGGAGGACAGAAAGCTACAGGGAACTCCAGAAACACTCCTTAGAAAAGACGAAAAAAAATTAGATAAAAAAATAGCCGATAAACAGAAACAAAAAAAAAGCGGGAAATAAAAGCTGAAAAAAAACTGCGTTGAAATAAGTGGCCAAAATTGCGGGAAAAAAGCGATGTAAAAAGAAATAAAAATGACAATAAAGTCGCAAAAAATATTTCAGCAACATGAAAAAATCAAAGAAAATATTGCAAAGTCTTCTAGTTTTCAATTTTTTCTAACTTCATGAATTTCTTTTTTTTTTTTTTTGATTAATTGGAAAAATAATCGAAACAAAATCGACAACTTGAAAAATGAAAAATCTAATAATTTAGCAGCGAAACATTACAAAATTGTAAAACTAAGAAACTGGTTTAAAGTTATTTAGAACTGAACTTCCTTCGCACCTGAAGAAAAACATTCGAACAAATTCAATGTCTCAGAAAAAAAAAATATCGACGAGTATGTATGGAATTCGAACTCACGTGCGTTGAACTCAAGTTGCTCAAATTCACCGCCTTATATTAATATTGAACAAACATTTTGGTAAAGTAATGCTGACTAAAAATCACCATCCCATATATCTACATGTGAAATTTCACAACAATCAACCCAGTAGTTTCCGAGATTTTACGTCCAATAAGATCGCCAACAGATAACTAAATAAGTACCGTAAAAACTCGAAAATCGGGGAAGCCCTTACGCCCAGACTCCCTCTCCTCAGCCTTTTCCACCCGAATAAATTCGAAAGCGCATCCATCGCAGCAGCCTCCCTTCAAAACGGCCGCCTGTCACGACCCTAACCTCGACCGTCCTGCTGCCCTCCAGCGCCGTCCCCGCCAGATGTCGGCGCCGTAGCCCATCGCAGAGCGATCGAACGTGTGCGCCTCGGTGCGCAACCACTCTCCAGATCGATCCCGGCCATCGTCGCGAATTATCCTTCTTCCACCGGGAGCAGTGCCAGTGTCACCATGGCGGACAAAAAAGCCGACCAGTTTTACACCCGGCCGCCCAAAATGGGCAAATGGGAGAGCTTCAAGGTGTTCCTGTGGAACCCGGAAACCAGCCAGTTCCTGGGACGAACGGGCTCCAGCTGGGGTGAGTCCTTGGGCGCTTTTATCCTTGGCATTTGTAAGGGAATCGATAGGGTTATCGGGACGGCGAAATTCGCTTGCAGGATTTCGTGATGCTGAGATGCTTATTATTGTAACATTATTACGATGAATATGGGGGATGAAAGGACAGATGTCCTGTAGGAGCGGCGATGATTTTTTTTTAATTTGTGTGTGAATAAGCAGGTCAAGGATTCTCGGTTTGTTCGGGCGGAGATTCCTATTTTTGCTTTGTGTGTAGGGTGGTGTAGGGTGGGTTATCCTTTGTGGATCCTTTTTCGAAAGGACTTACTGTCATGGCGTCAAGTCGACGCTTGGCACGGCAAGGACGACGCCCGCTGTCGATTTATGGGCTTTAATAATTCCTTGGAACTTGCTTCTTGGGTAGAAGATGGGTCGATTTTATTTATATTTCTCAATTCGGGTAATTTACCCTGCGATGACAAGGTGTTCAGCGCTTGGTTAATGAGGACGAAAATATTGTTGTTTTTCTAAAAATACGTTACGCTGGTGGCGACTTATCAAGTTTCCTCTTTCCTTTTGTCGTTGAAGTGGAGTGACGATATCGGGAGGAAGTGTTCGGTTTTATGACAAGAAAGCTTATCGCTGGGATTTTTAAAGCGTGAATGTTAAAACGGGGTTTGGTGATATATATTTTTTTTTTAGAAATTATAGAGGGAGGGGGTGGAATATGACGTTACGTAACATCTTGCTAGTTGTATTAATTTTTTTATTCTTCATATTCTCAAGTTATGCTAAAAAAAGCTTTTAGCATTATTTCTTTCAGAGATTACGCAACAAACTTCTTGGCGAATATATTAATAATTAACTTTGGAATTATAAACTTAGCGAAAATTAATTTATTTATTCATTCGTCTAAATAAAAGGAAATCTCACACATTTATGGTAGAATTCCATTTTCCTTTGTACGTTTATTGGTGATTGTAATTATAGATAATCTGCAAAACTACTGAACACATTATTGTGAATATTTTATGCGTTTTTTACACCTCTGTTCAACCACACCCAAAAATTTTGAAAAGTCTTCTCAAAATTTTTCTAAATGACACTGCAAAATTTTTGTAGTTTTAAGTACCACATGCATTAAACAGCATTTAAATTTCGTACATATTGAAGAATTTACTCCACATTATTATCAATAATATCTCAAGTGACAATCAGTAGATAAAATGTTGTTAAAGCTTAACCCTCCGGGCAATAGTTATATATGCACAGGTACTGTTAGTTGTCAATTTACGCACTGATTTCGTTCCTCGTTTTTTCTAAGGCCACGTTAAAATATTACGTAATGTGAAAGATAATAGTTGTACAGAGGGTATAAAACAATTAAGATTCGTTTCTCTCTAATAAATGAGCTACATTGACAAGAGTGCCAATAATCATCGAGCACGCGTGATTTATAATCCAATTCTATTGCTTGTCAGCATGGTCAATAGCCACTTGACAAGTAATAGATTTAATTGGTAGTCATTAACATCAAACAATCAAAGCAATGAGTAAATTCCAGGATTCCCGATAATTAAGGCATTCATTAGGAGCTGAAATTTCCACTTCGGCGGTTACTGAAAATCAATAAACCGGAACGAAGGTTAAGGGAGAGACGACCCTTAGACTAAAATAAAATTAATTTTACAGGAAAAATCCTCCTTTTCTACGTCATTTTCTACGCCGCCCTGATCGGTTTCTTTGCTGCCATGTTGGCCGTCTTTTACCAGACTCTAGATGACAATAAACCCAAATGGCAAGGGGCCAACGGTCTGATTGGAAGCAACCCAGGTTCGATCATCTACACATTTTGCACCACTACAACACTTTTTCTAGGCCTTGGCTTCAGACCAATGCCTCCTGACTCCAACGTCGAAAGTACCTTGATCTGGTACAAAACCGGCGAACCCTTAAACATTAACTACTGGACCGAAGAACTCGATAGGTTCTTAGAACGTAAGTTTGATTGTATCTCGAGCGAACTGTGAATCCACGCACTTTTGCTTCAGCTACCACAAACAGTCCGGCTCTGAGAATGTAGACAACTGCGAGAAGAAGGACCGACCAGACGAGAACAAGTTCTGCGAGTTTAAGATCACCGCCGACTATGCTCCCTGTATCAAAGATATGCGCTACGGTTTCGATGGAAAGGAGCGTGGAGGACCGTGCATTTTCCTCAAATTGAATAAAGTAAGGGTGGTTTTTGTTTTTGTTTAGGGGTGTAATGGTTGTTTAGATTTTCGGTTGGCAACCTGATTTTTACACAAACGCGACTGCGCCCAACGACATGCCTAAGCACTTGAGGGATCACATCGCTAAAGAAGAGCAGCAGGGGAAGGTACGTGGGAGAGTGGGGGTTTTCGGATAAAGTTATTTTTTTAGCATCACGTTATCTGGGTGGATTGCGCCGGTGAGAATCCCGCAGATATTGAAAAATTGGTCCCATCAACTACCATCCTCAGAGGGGTTTCAAGGGAAAGTATTTCCCTTTTCACAATGTCAAGGGCTACGTCAGCCCGTTAGTGCAGTGCATTTTGAACGTCCACAACGTAAGTGCGCCAGAACCCCCGCTTTCTGATATAACCTCCAAAAATTTAACTACATTGTTTCCCTCTAGGTGGCGTCCTCATCAACATCGAATGCAAAGCATGGGCGCGCAACATCATCCACGACCGCGTCGACCGAAGAGGTTCGGTCCATTTCGAACTGATGGTCGACTAAAACCCAAAACGCAATAGTTCAGCGAGTGGGGCTCTAACAACTGCCATAAAAATTTCGAAAAGGAGTCGAATCACCAATAAGTGACGGTCTAGTTAGACTTTAGTTTAATAAATTAGTTGAACTTTTATCATAATAGAGCAGCGCAATTTGATCTTTGACCCTTTTTGCTAGTAGTTCGAGTATCGGAAAATTAGGGATCCAGACACGAGCAAGCAGACGGTAGATAGCGCCACCGCATCTCACTCCAAACTCCATAGGTAAACTGTCATTGTTAACTGATTTCCGCGAGAGGGCGCCGCCTCCGCGCCGGAAAGCGACATTCGAGAGCGTGCAAAGCACCGTATTCATGTTTGTGATAGGAGCGAATGTGTTAAATTACAGCTGAATTGCGTTCTGTACATATTTTCTTGTTCACTTTCTGTTGTACTTGTATTAACTACCGTACTAAGTGTTACCTAAGCATTGTTACAGAATGACGTAAGCAAATGAATTTAAAATTAAATTGTTATTAAAAAATAATAATAATAATAATAATAGTAATCAATGTTATCTGTACTTCATATATAGTTTAGGTAGACTCTAGACATTCAAATTTATAAGTACTTATTTACTAGGAGCGTACTTAAACTGTAAGTCGTTTACTGAACTTCTCGCCTTATCGTTTAGTTTCGAAACGCACAACGTCAAATTGGAGTTTTTGTGGCGACCTCGGTCCGTCTCGTGTCCAGATTTTCGCTCCAAGTTCAAAAACATATCTTTCATTAAACCGAACGCACGTTTTTCTAGTCGCACTTCTCGATTAAGTCGTAAGCCGCGTCCTTGGTAACAACGATTTCCGGTAGGTGGACACACCTTCACTTCGATAGTCGCTTCGCGCAAAATGGCCGCTTTTGTTCTTCGGACGTGACAGGGTGGGGCAGGCCCTTCAACGTCACAAAATCGGCCATTTTGTTTATATGTTGCCGTGGTAATTTTGTTTTTGCGCACCTACCTGATGCGAGTGTTAGGAAGAGATTCGCTGCAAAATCGAAAGGTGCGACTACTAAATTTTGAATGTATTTTTCATCCAGATGAAAGAGGAAGGTTAGCAAATCTCTGGACACTAGACGAAGTGGCGCAGCGATGTTAGTTCACGATCTGTGTTTTTTCTTGGAAATGTGTTGTTAATTTATTCATGGTTATGTAAATAAAATATGTTAATCACGATTCGCCTCTGGATTTTATTCATTATGTTTGAATTAAGCCATGTGTGTGCACACTGTAATTTATTTATGCTTTAATGTAATTTTTTTAAGAAATCAATAAAAATGATAATAAATTGGTTCCAATATTTTGTTGTTGTATTTCAGATAGTTATGAACACTTTGTCGATTTGAAAAGATACGGTTTATCTTTTGAGTCGTCGTTTTGAGAACAAACTGAACATCGAAAAACTGATATTTGAATAGAGTTCTTCTTTTGAATGTTCGTTTTTTCTGTCGTCTATCATCAGATTTTCAGCTCTCAACGCCATAAATCGTTATTTTGAGATTCAAGAGTTATTAACTATGTCAAAAATAACACTGGTTTAACAAATTTGACTTTTTTGACCATTATGTTGTTACGGGTAGAATTAGACCACATACCACTAGGAAAAAAAATCAAACGAAAAGAGTAAGAATAAGAAAAACAAGAGAGAAGAAACGAAAGAAAAGAAATAGAAAAAAGAATATGGGATGAAGGGGGAATTCAAAGATACAGAAGTAGGCTAGAAAAAAAGAAATTCCAAGTAAAAGAAGATATAGAAGCTATGATAGCAGAACTGATCAACTTAATTGTAGAAGTTACGGAAAAAAGAAATATGTATAGGGAGGAATAATGGGTGGACCGGAGAATGTAGTGAGTTGAAGAGAAAAGCAAGGGAAAAATTAAGAAAATGGACGAATAACAGGGGAAAGAAAGAAGAGTATTTAAAAGCAAGAGAGAATTATATGAGAAAATGTGAAGAAAGAAAAAGAGAAAAACGAGAAGAAGAAGAAGAAGACAATAAAGTCACTGAAAACAGAACAAGAAGTATGGAGATATGTAAACAAGGAACGGAGAAGGAAGGCTGAAGTCAGTAGGAAAATCAAAATACATGAATGGAAAATACACTTTATGGAATTATTGGGAGGTTGTGAGCAAAAATGCTGCAAAATAAATAAAGGAATCAGAACGACGGAAGAAATGTGGAGAGGTTCGGAAATAACAGAAAATGAAATAGGAAGACAGATTGAAAGACTGAAAAGTGGAAAGGCACCAGGAGGAGATGGAATCCAGAACGAAGCGTGGATGTTCTGGACAGAAGGAGTGAAAGAAAGGATACGGGAAATGACAATTTTTTTTCCTAATATTTTAAAAATAAATGTGAAAAATTATTGCAAAATTGATGTCGTTTAATATATAGGCTGTCCGTAATGCAACTCTTCGAGTTTTTCCACAAATCCATTTTTCGATTAGCAACTTTCGGTTTTTTACTTTTTCGTTGTTTCAGTGTTTCGAATTTTTCGTTCCTCGATTTTTAATTTTTCCTTTCTCCAACATTTTGATTTGCAATTTTTTGAGTTTTCAGTTTAATTTTTCGATTTTTTAAGTTTTTCGTTACTTCATCTGTAAGATTTGCAATTCCTAGATTACACAATTTTTCTATTTTTAAACTTTTCGGTTCACCAATTTCTCGTGTTGCAATTTTTTTGAAATTTCAAATTTAAAATTTCGCTATTTCCATTTTTCGAATTTTCAGTTTTTCGATTTTTAATTTTTCATTTCCGCAATTTTTTGAGTTTCCAATTTAAATTTTTAAATTTTTAGATTTTGCACTTTCGAATTTTTCGTTCTTTCAATATTTCATTGCTTTACCTTTCAGATTGGTTCCTTCTGTTATTATTTTTAGAATTTTCGATTTTTCGATAATTTATTTTTTCGTTCCAATTTTTTTATTTTTGGCTGTTTCCATTTTTCGAAAAAACACATCGAAAATACAAGAGCAACACGAAAAAAATTCTGCGTTGCAAATTTTCAAAATTTCAGTTTTAATAAACTTGTTCTTTTTGTGCAAAATGTAAAAAAAGCAAAAATGAGATCTTGATAATTTAAAAGCTAAATTTTGAAAAGATTAAAAATTATAAACTAGAAAAACTGCAAATCAAAATTTGAAGAAATAAAAATTTAAATTATCGTTTAGTTTAATTCAAATAAAGGAAAATTAAAATATCTACAAATTGAAAAATCAAAGAAACGAAAAATTGAAAAACCGAAAACTTAAAAAATCGGAACATCCAAGAAACGAAAAATTGCAGATCGAAAATCTAAAAATTCGAAAAATTGAAGACTAGAAAGATGGTAAAAGCGGAAAACTGTAGAATTGAATAATTCTAAATCGAAAAATCGAAAAGTTCGTGAGTTGATAAATATAAACTTTGGAAAAACAAATTCGAAAAATTGTAAAATTTAGCAAAAATCGGAATATCGAGAAATTGTAAAATCGGAAAACAACGAATTTTTAAAAGCTCAAAAATGGGTGCTACTTATTAAAAAAATGCTCAGTCAACACAATATAAATAAACGCGGTGAAGGTAATTAAAAATTAATTAGTTAAGAATAATTTAGATATAAAAATTGAAAAATCCACAAACTGTAAAATCAAGAAGATTTCAGATTTAATAAATTTGTTCTTTTTGAATTAAATTAAAAATTAGAATCTGGGAAAACTAAACATTTGAACAACTGAGAACTTGAGAAATTTAAATCGATAAACTAAAATAAGGAAAATTACAAAAATTGCAAAATCAAAATAAAAAATGTCAAAAATTGTAAAATTGAACAATTAAAGAAGAACGAAAAGTACGAATAAGGGCGAAAAGGACGAAAAATACGAAAAAGACGAAAAGGACGAAAAGGACTGAAAGGACTACAAGGACAACAAGGAGGAAAAGGAGGAAGAAAAAGGACGAAAAGGACGAGAAATAACGAAAAGGACGAAAAAATACGAAAAAGGACGAGAAGGACGAAAAAGGACGATAACGGACGATAAAGGACGAAAAAGAACAATTAAGGACGAAAAAGACGATTAAACACGAAAAACGACGAAAAAGGACAAAAAGGACAAAGAAGACGAAAAGGATGAAAAAATACCATAAAGGACGAAAAAGGACGAAAAGGACGACAAGGAAGAAAAGGACGAAAAAGAACTATAAGAACGAAAAGTACGAAAAAGGACGAAAAAGACGAGGAAGGACGAAAGGGACGAAAAACTACGGAAAGGACGAAAAGGACCAATAAGGACGAAAAGAACGAAAAAGAACGATTAAGGACGAAAAAGGACGGAAAAGTCGAAAAAGGATGACAGAGGACGAAAAGGACGGAAAGGATGAAAAAGGACGATTAAGGACGAAAAAGGACGAAAAGCACGACAAGGACGAAAAAGGACGAAATGACGAAAAGGACGATAAAGGACGAAAAAGATCGATTAAGGACGGAAAAGAACGATTAAGGACGAAAAAGACGATTAAGCACGGAAAACGACGAAAAAAGGACGAAGAGGACGAAAAAGGGCGAAAAGGACGAAAAGAGTACGAAAAAGCACGCAAAGGACGAAAAGGACCAAACAGTACGAAAAAGATGAAAAGAGGACGAAAAAACGAGGAAAAGTATGAAAAGGACGAAAAAGACGAAAAAGGAGGAAAAAGGACGAGAAGGACGAAAGAGGACTATAAAGGACTAAAAGAGGACGAAAGAGCTCGAAAAGGACATGAAGTTCGAAAAAGAAGGAAAAGGATGAAAAAGACCAAAAAGGACGGAAAGGGCGAAAGGACGAAAGAGGACGAAAAAGACGAAAAGACCAAAAGAACGATTAAGGTCGGATAAGGACGAAAAAGGACGGAAAGGAGAAAAAGGACGAAAAGGAGAAAGAGGACGAAAAGGTCGACAAGGATGAAAAAGGACGAAATACGAAAATAACGAAAGGGACGAAAAAACGAAATTGACGAAAAGGGCGAAAAGGACGAGAAGACCTGAAGTTTGCTTAAATGGTAGAACTAGAAATATTAAGCAAAGTGGTTATCCAAAACCTTCAGTTTTTGTTTATAACTTCCAAAAATTTTAACAATGTTCTTTTCCTTCAGGTAGCGTGATCATCAACGTTGAATGCAAAGCATGGGCTCGCAACTTCCACGCTTCCGTCCATATCGAGCTGTTCATCGACTAATACCAAAAAGACGATAGTTCAGCGAGTGGGGCTTTAATAATGCTATAAAAATTTCGAAAAAGAGTCAAATCACGAATAAGTGACGGTTTAGTTAGACTTTAGTTTAATAAATTAGTAGCTGTTGTATAACGAAAAAATAAACGGATTATTATATTATTATAAATAAGGTAATAGCAAAAAGATATTTATTAACCGGTATAATCTGCAATTAATTTTAATTCTTGAAAATGTAAGATTCGCAGAAATTGTAAGTTTGGACAGGTCAAACCTTGTCACACTTTTTGTTATCGTGGGTCAGTTTGTTTACCGATAAGACTGAGTTGCCGACTTTAATGCAGTTGGTCATATTTAACGTGAAACAATGGATATTTCAAGACTCAGTAAGTTCGCAAATGTATACTTCAATCATAATTCCTTAATTGTTTTTTCACTAACAATCTTCATTTTTCTTTAACATAATTTGTTGCAACGCTTTAAAAAGTGGAAAAAACTGTGTCTGGTTCTACTTTAACAGGAAAAATTCTTTTTTTTACGCCATCTTCTACGCTACCCTGATCGCTTTATTTGGGGTCATGTTGGCCGTCTGTTGCCAAACTCTAGATGACAACAAACCTAAACGTCATGGAGCTGACGTCTGATCGGAGGCAACCCAGGTTCAGCCATCCACATTGATTTTTCGACAACACTGAAAAACACTGTTTTCCAGCCTTGCCTTCAGACCGATGCCTCCAGACTCCAAAAGTACCTTAATCTGATACAACACCAAAAACCTAAGGACGTTCAGTACTGGATCGAAGAATAGATAGTTTCCTAGAAAGTAAATTTGCCTTCTTTTTCAACAAATCACGACTATACAGGCTTTTGCTTTAGCATACCATAATCCAAATTCCTTTGAAACGGTACAGAACTGCAAAGGAAATAAACAACCATATGAAACAAGTTCTGCGGATTTCAGGTTACTCCCGATTTTGCGCCCTGCACCAAAGAGTACCGTTACGGTTTAGATGGCAGGGAGCGCGGAGGACCTTGCATTTTCCTCAAACTGAATAAAGTAAGGCGAATTTTGGTTGTTGGTTTTGGGGTGTAGAGAGTTGTTTAGATTTTCGGTTGGCAACCTGATTTTTACACGAACGCGACTGCGCCCAGCGACATGCCTAAGCACTTAAGGGATCACATCGCCAAGGAGGAGCTGCAGGAGAGGGTAAGTGGGAGAAATGAGGGTTTTTGGATTAAGTAATATTTTTTAGCATCAAATAATTTGGGTGGATTGCATGGGTGAGAATCCCACAGATGTTGAAAATATTGGTCCCATCAACTACCATCCTCAGAGAGGGTTCAAGGGAAAGTACTCCTTTCCTCAATGTCAAGGGCTACGTCAGCCCGTTAGGTAGCAGTGCATTTTGAACGTCCACAACGTAAGTGCGCCAGAACCCCCGCTTTCTGGTATAACCTCTAAAAATTTAACTACATTGTTTCCCTCTAGGTGGCGTCCTCATCAACATCGAATGCAAAGCATGGGCGCGCAACATCATCCACGACCGCGTCGACCGAAGAGGTTCGGTCCATTTCGAACTCATGGTCGACTAAAACCCAAAACGCAATAGTTCAGCGAGTGGGGCTCTAACAACTGCCATAAAAATTTCGAAAAGGAGTCGAATCACCAATAAGTGACGGTCTAGTTAGACTTTAGTTTAATAAATTAGTTGAACTTTTATCATAATAGAGCAGCGCAATTTGATCTTTGACCCTTTTTGCTAGTAGTTCGAGTATCGGAAAATTAGGGATCCAGACACGAGCAAGCAGACGGTAGATAGCGCCACCGCATCTCACTCCAAACTCCATAGGTAAACTGTCATTGTTAACTGATTTCCGCGAGAGGGCGCCGCCTCCGCGCCGGAAAGCGACATTCGAGAGCGTGCAAAGCACCGTATTCATGTTTGTGATAGGAGCGAATGTGTTAAATTACAGCTGAATTGCGTTCTGTACATATTTTCTTGTTCACTTTCTGTTGTACTTGTATTAACTACCGTACTAAGTGTTACCTAAGCATTGTTACAGAATGACGTAAGCAAATGAATTTAAAATTAAATTGTTATTAAAAAATAATAATAATAATAATAATAGTAATCAATGTTATCTGTACTTCATATATAGTTTAGGTAGACTCTAGACATTCAAATTTATAAGTACTTATTTACTAGGAGCGTACTTAAACTGTAAGTCGTTTACTGAACTTCTCGCCTTATCGTTTAGTTTCGAAACGCACAACGTCAAATTGGAGTTTTTGTGGCGACCTCGGTCCGTCTCGTGTCCAGATTTTCGCTCCAAGTTCAAAAACATATCTTTCATTAAACCGAACGCACGTTTTTCTAGTCGCACTTCTCGATTAAGTCGTAAGCCGCGTTCTTGGTAACAACGATTTCCGGTAGGTGGACACACCTTCACTTCGATAGTCGCTTCGCGCAAAATGGCCGCTTTTGTTCTTCGGACGTGACAGGGTGGGGCAGGCCCTTCAACGTCACAAAATCGGCCATTTTGTTTATATGTTGCCGTGGTAATTTTGTTTTTGCGCACCTACCTAATGCGAGTGTTAGAAAGAGATGCGCTGCAAAATCGAAAGGTGCGACTACTAAATTTTGAATGTATTTTTCATCGAGATGAAAGAGGAAGGTTAGCAAATCTCTGGACACTAGACGAAGTGGTGCAGCGATGTTAGTTCACGATCTGTGTTTTTTCTTGGAAATGTGTTGTTAATTTATTCATGGTTATGTAAATAAAATATGTTAATCACGATTCGCCTCTGGATTTTATTCATTATGTTTGAATTAAGCCATGTGTGTGCACACTGTAATTTATTTATGCTTTAATGTAATTTTTTTAAGAAATCAATAAAAATGATAATAAATTGGTTCCAATATTTTGTTGTTGTATTTCAGATAGTTATGAACACTTTGTCGATTTTAATAGATACGGTTCTTCTTTTGAGTCGTCCATCAGCAGATTTTCAGCTCTCAACGCCATAAATCATTATTTTGAAATTCAAAAGTTGTTAATTATGTCAAAAATAACACTGGTTTACCAAATTTGAGCTTTTTTTGACCATTATGTTGTTACGAAATAAACTCATGGGCCGCGTAGACGAGTCACCCATGACCAATCATCAGTGAATTAGAGAAATCAATGCAAAAATGCGTGAAATTTGAAAAACCAATAAAAATGGTAGAATCAGACCGCATGCCACTAGAAATAAAAATCAAAGGAAAAGAGCAAGAGTATGGAAAACAAGAGAGAAGAAACGAAAGAAAAGAAATAGAAAAAGAATATGGGATGAAGAGGGAATTCAAAGATACAGAAGTAGACTAGAAAAAAAGAAATTCGATTTTTTTCCCTAATATTTTAAAAACAAATGTGAAAAATTGTTGCAAAATTGATGTCGTTTAATATATAGGCTGTCCGTAATGCAACTCTTCGAATTTTTCCACAAATCCATTTTTCGATTGGCAACTTTCGGATTTTTCCTTTTTTCGTTTTTTCAGTGTTTGGAGTTTTTCGTTCCTCGATTTTTTATTTTTCCTTTTTCCAATATTTTGATTTGGAATTTTTTGAGTTTTCGGTTTAATTTTTCGATGTTTTAGTTTTTCGTTACTTCATCTTTGAGATTTGCAGTTTCTAGATTCCACAATTTTTCTATTTTTAAGTTTTTCGGTTCTTCAATTTCCCGTGTTGCAATTTTTTTGAAATTTCAAAATTAAAATTTCGCCATTTCGATTTTTTGAGTTTTCAGTTTTTCGATATTTAATTCTTCATTTCGGCAATTGCTTGAGTTTCCAATTTAAATTTTTTAATTTTTAAATTTTGCAATTTCGAATTTTTCGTTCTTTCAATGTTTCATTTTTCCATAATTTATTTTTTCGTTTTTCAGTTGTTAGATTTCCAATTTTTTGATTTTTGGCTGTTTTCATTTTTCGAAAATACAAGAGCAACGCGAAAAAAATCCTGCGTCGCAAATTTTCAAAATTTCAGTTTTAATAAACTTGTTCTTTTCGTCCAAAATTTAAAAAATGCAAAAATGAGAACTTTAAAACCAACCTAAAATTTGAAAAACTGGAAAAACTGGAAATCAAAAAATTGAAGAAATGAAAATTTGAAATATCGTTTAGTTTAATTCAAATAAAGGAAAATTAAAATATCTACAAGTTGAAAAATCAAAGAAACGAAAAATTGAAAAACCGAAAACTTAAAAAATCGAAACATCCAAGAAACGAAAAATTGCAGATCGAAAATGTAAAAATTCTAAAAATTGAAGACTAGAAAGACGGTAAAAGCGAAAAACTGTAAAATTGAATAATTCTAAACCGAAAAATCGAAAAATTCATGAGTTGATAAATAGAAACTTTGGAAAAACAAATTCGAAAAATTGTAAAATTTAGCTAAAATCGGAATATCCAGAAATTGGGGCGGGAAATAAGGGCGAAAAGGACGAAAAATATGAAAAAGACGGAAATGACGAAAAGGACTGAAAGGACTACAAGGACAACAAGTAGGAAAAGGAGGAAGAAAAAGGACGAAAAGGACGAGAAAGAACGAAAAGGACGAAAAAATACGAAAAAGGACGAGAAGGACGAAAAAGGACGATAAAGGATGAAAAAGGACGAAAACTACGAAAAAAGATGAAAAAGTACGAAGAGGACGAAAAAGGACGAAAAAGCACGATAAAGGATGACAAAGGACGAAAAAGGCAGTCCTGATGGACTGCCACCTAAATTTTTAAAAATGTGTCATGAAGCTCTTGTCTTGCCTTTGCAAATTTTATTTAATCTTTCTCTTTCATCAGGAGTCTGGAAACACGCGTTTGTAGTCCCAATATACAAAAATGGTGCTAGAAATCGTATCAATAATTACCGTCCAATTTCGTTGTTATCTACTATAAGTAAACTGTTTGAATCTATTGTGTTAGAGAAACTATTTCCTTTGTTTAAATCTGTAATTTCTCCATGTCAGCATGGGTTCTTTCCAAAGCGCTCTGTAATCACTAATCTATTTCATTATGTAAATTCTATTCTTGAATCCATGGGTAATGGTCTGGAGGTTCACGCCGTCTATAGTGATTTTTGTAAGGCATTTGACAAAGTCAATCATTATATTTTAGTACAAAAATTAGCTGCTTACGGAGTCTTTGACCCTCTCCTTAAATGGTTTGGTAGTTATCTGGATAGTAGAACTCAGCAGGTTAAAATTAAAAGTATCTTATCTGACAGACGATGTGTGCCTTCGGGGTTCCTCAAGGATCAATTTTGGGACCATTTCTGTTCTGTTTATTTATCAATGATGTTGGAAAGAATTTTAAATGTAATTACAGTTTATTTGCTGACGACTTGAAATTTTTTTTTAATATTAATAGTAACAGTGACTGTGAATTAATGCAAGCAGATCTTAACAGTTTATATCGTTGGTGTGTTGATAATAGCATGAATTTAAACTTGGAAAAATGTTACAGTATATGCTTTACTCGGAAAAAAAATAAATCGATTCCTCGTTACTTAATTAACAGTACTGTTTTAAAATCTGTGCCCTGTGTTAAGGATCTCGGTATATTTCTTGATAGTCAGCTGAATTTCTCTTTTCATATTGATCATGTTATTAACAAAGCAAGTAAGGTACTGGGATGCATCAAAAGGTATTCAAGAGACTTCCTTGATTTTACAACTATTGTTCATTTATATAAAACTTTAGTCGTACCCATTATTGACTATGGATGTATAATTTGGGCTCCACATTACAAAACTCACCTGGAGCGTATTGATTCGATATTAAAAAAATTTTTACATTTTGTCAAGTTTAGATTACCTTCAAATATAAATTGCTCTCTAGAGCTTATGATGTCTTACCTTCATTTGTCTACGTTTTGTACTAGGAAAACTTATTTTAGTATTTGCTTCATTTATAAACTGCTTAATAACCTTATTGATGTGCCTGATCTACTTAATATGATCAAATTTAGAGTGCCCCAACATCTGACTAGGATTAAGTCTCTATTTTATATTGATTTTGCCGCAACTAATTATGTTAAAGCTTCACCTTTACATGAAATTTTGAATGTTTCTAACTTGTATTACAATGAAATTGATTTCTTTTGTTATGCTTCATTCAACTCTTTTAAACATAAATTACGAATTCTTCTTCTTATGTAGGTAATTATAGGTGTGTGTATTTTTTACTCTATGTATCCTCCTTCTTTGTAAATCCATGTACTTAAAGCTATTTTGGCGTTGAAATAAAAAAATAAAGTATTATAAAGAAGAAGTACGAAAAAGCACGAAAATGGACGAAAAGGACGAAAAAGGACGATGAAGGATGAAAAAGGACGAAAAGGACGAGAAGGACGAAAAAGAACGAGAAGGACGAAAAAGGACGAAAAACACGAAAAAAACAAAAAAGTACGAAGAGGACGAAAAAGGACAAAAAAGGAGGGAAAGGATGAAAAACACAAGAAAGGATGAAAAGCACAAGAAAGGACGAAGAAGGATGGAAAGGACGAAAAGCACGAAAACGACGAGAAAGGACGATAAAGGACGAAAAAAAAACGAAAAGGACCAAACAGAACGATTGAGGACGAAAAAGGACGAAAAGGACCAAGAAGTACGAAAAGGGCGAAAAATGACGAAAAATGACGAATAGGACCAAAGAGCACGAAAAACGAGGACAAGGATGCAAAGGACGAAAAAAATGAAAAAGGACGGAAAGGAGGAAAAAGGAGGGAAAGGACGAAAAAGACAAAAAAGGTCGAAATGGACGAAAAGGACGAATAAGGACGAAAAAGGAAGAAAAGGACAAAAAAGAACGACAAGAATGAAAAAAACGATTAAGGACGAAAAAGGACGAAAAGCACAAAGAATACGAAAAGGATGAAAAAATACGATAAAGGACGAAAAAGACGAGAATGGACGAAAGGGACGAAAAACTACGAAAAGGACGAAAAGGACCAATAAGGACGAAAAGAACGAAAAAGAACGATTAAGGACGAAAAAGGACGGAAAGGTCGAAAAAGGATGACAGAGGACGAAAAGGATGAAAAAGGACGATTAAGTACGAAAAAGGACGAAAAGCACGACAAGGACGAAAAAGGACGACAAAGGACGAAAAGGACGATAAAGGACGAAAAAGAACGATTAAGGACGAAAAAGAACGATTAAGGACGAAAAAGACGATTAAGCACGAAAAACGGCGAAAAAGGACTAAAAGGACGAAAAAGGGCGAAAAGGACGAAAAGAGGACGAAAAAGGACGCAAAGGACGAAAAGGACCAAACAGTACGAAAAGGATGAAAAGAGGACGAAAAATGACGAAAAGGACCAAAAAGTACGAAAAACGAGAAAAATTATGAAGACAGGACGAAAAATGACGAAAAGGACCAAAAGTACGAAAAACGAGGAAAAGTATGAAAAAGACGAAAAAGACGAAAAAGGACGAAATGGACGAAAAGGACGAAAAAGACGAGAATGGACGAAAGGGACGAAAAACTACGAAAAGGATGAAAAGGACCAACAATGACGAAAAGAACGAAAAAGAACGATTAAGGACGAAAAAGGACGGAAAGGTCGAAAAAGGATGACAGAGGACGAAAAGGACGAATAGGATGAAAAAGGACGATTAAGTACGAAAGTGGACGAAAAGCCGACGAAAAAGGACGCAAAGGACGAAAAGGGCCAAACAGTACGAAAATGATGAAAAGAGGACGAAAAAGGACGAAAAGGACCATGAAGTTCGAAAAAGAAGGAAAAGGACGAAAAAGGACCAAAAAGGACGGAAAGGGCGAAAAGGACGAAAGAGGACGAAAAAGACGAAAAGACCAAAAAGAACGATTAAGGTCGGATTAGGATGAAAAAGGACGGAAAGGACGAAAACGGACGAAAAGGAGAAAGAGGACGAAAAGGTCGACAAGGATGAAAAAGGACGAAATACGAAAATAACGAAAGGGACGAAAAGAACGAAATTGACGAAAAGGGCGAAAAGGACGAAAAGGACGAGAAGGCCTGAAGTTTGCTTAAATGGTAGAACTAGAAATATGAAGCAAAGTGGTTATCCAAAACCTTCACTTTTTGTTTATATCTTCCAAAAATTTTAACAAATTTCTTTTCCTTCAGGTAGCGTCATCATCAACGTTGAATGCTAAGCATGGGCTCGCAACTTCCACGCTTCCGTCCATATCGAGCTGTTCATCGACTAATACCAAAAAGACGATAGTTCAGCGAGTAGGGCTTTAATAATTGCTATAAAAATTTCGAAAAAGAGTCAAATCACCCATAAGTGACGGTTTAGGTAGACTTTAGTTTAATAAATTAGTGGCTGTTGTATAACGAAAAAATAAACGGATTATTATTATTATAAATAAGGTAATAGCAAAAAGATATTTATTAACCGGTATAATCTGCAATTAATTTTAATTCTTGAAAATGTAAGATTCGCAGAAATTGTAAGTTTGGACAGGTCAAACCTTGTCACATTTTTGTTATCGTGGGTCAGTTTGTTTACCGATAAGACTGAGTTGCCGACTTTAATCCAGTTGGTCATATTTAGTATAAAACAATGGATATTTCAAGACTCAGTAAGTTCGCAAATGTATACTTCAATCATAATTCCTTAATTGTTTTTTCACTAACAATCTTCATTTTTCATTAACATAATTTGTTTGCAACGCTTTAAAAAGTGGAAAAACTGTGTCTGGTTCTACTTTAACAGGAAAAATCCTCTTTTTTTACGCCATCTTCTACGCTACCCTGATCGCTTTATTTGGGGTCATGTTGGCCGTCTGTTGCCAAACTCTAGATGACAACAAACCTAAACGTCATGGTGCTGACGGTCTGATCGGAGGCAACCCAGGTTCAGCCATCCACATTGATTTTTCGACAACACTGAAAAAACACTGTTTTCCAGGCCTTGCCTTCAGACCGATGCCTTCAGACTCCAAAAGTACCTTAATCTGGTACAACACCAAAGAACCTAAGGACGTTCAGTACTGGAGCGAAGAACTAGATAGTTTCCTAGAAAGTAAATTTGCCTTCTTTTTCAACAAACCACGACTATACAAGCTTTTGCTTTAGCATACCATAATCAAAACTCCTTCGAAACCGTACAGAACTGCAACAGAAATAAACAACCAGATGAGAACAAGTTCTGCGGATTTCAGGTTACTCCCGATTTTGCGCCCTGCACCAAAGAGTACCGTTACGGTTTAGATGGCAGGGAGCGCGGAGGACCTTGCATTTTCCTCAAACTGAATAAGGTAAGGCGAATTTTGGTTGTTGGTTTTGGGGTGTAGAGAGTTGTTTAGATTTTCAGTTGGCAACCTGATTTTTACACGAACGCGACTGCGCCCAGCGACATGCCTAAGCACTTAAGGGATCACATCGCCAAGGAGGAGCTGCAGGAGAGGGTAAGTGGGAGAAATGAGGGTTTTTGGATTAAGTAATATTTTTTAGCATCAAATAATTTGGGTGGATTGCATGGGTGAGAATCCCACAGATGTTGAAAATATTGGTCCCATCAACTACCATCCTCAGAGAGGGTTCAAGGGAAAGTACTTCCCTTTCCTCAATGTCAAGGGCTACGTCAGCCCGTTGGTAGCAGTGCATTTTGAACGTCCACAACGTAAGTGCGCCAGAACCCCCGCTTTCTGATATAACCTCTAAAAATTTAACAACATTATTTCCCTCCAGGTGGCGTCCTCATCAACATCGAATGCAAAGCATGGGCGCGCAACATCATCCACGACCGCGTCGACCGAAGAGGTTCGGTCCATTTCGAACTCATGGTCGACTAAAACCCAAAACGCAATAGTTCAGCGAGTGGGGCTCTAACAACTGCCATAAAAATTTCGAAAAGGAGTCGAATCACCAATAAGTGACGGTCTAGTTAGACTTTAGTTTATAAATTAGTTGAACTTTTATCATAATAGAGCAGCGCAATTTGATCTTTGACCCTTTTTGCTAGTAGTTCGAGTATCGGAAAATTAGGGATCCAAACACGAGCAAGCAGACGGTAGATAGCGCCACAGCATCTCACTCCAAACTCCATAGGTAAACTGTCATTGTTAACTGATTTCCGCGAGAGGGCGCCGCCTCCGCGCCAGAAAACGACATTTGAGAGCGTGCAAAGCACCGTATTCATGTTTGTGATAGGAGCGAATGTGTTAAATTACAGCTGAATTGCGTTCTGTACATATTTTCTTGTTCACTTTCTGTTGTACTTGTATTAACTACCGTACTAAGTGTTACCTAAGCATTGTTACAGAATGACGTAAGCAAATGAATTTAAAATTAAATTGTTATTAAAAAATAATAATAATAATAATAATAATAGTAATCAATGTTATCTGTACTTCATATATAGTTTAGGTAGACTCTAGACATTCAAATTTATAAGTACTTATTTACTAGGAGCGTACTTAAACTGTAAGTCGTTTACTAAACGCCTTATCGTTTAGTTTCGAAACGCACAACGTCAAATTGGAGTTTTTGTGGCGACCTCGGTCCGTCTCGTGTCCAGATTTTCGCCCGAAGTTCAAAAACATATCTTTCATTAAACCGAACGCACGTTTTTCTAGTCGCACTTCTCGATTAAGTCGTAAGCCGCGTTCTTGGTAACAACGATTTCCGGTAGGTGGACACACCTTCACTTCGATAGTCGCTTCGCGCAAAATGGCCGCTTTTGTTCTTCGGACGTGACAGGGTGGGGCAGGCCCTTCAACGTCACAAAATCGGCCATTTTGTTTATATGTTGCCGTGGTAATTTTGTTTTTGCGCACCTACCTAATGCGAGTGTTAGGAAGAGATTCGCTGCAAAAATCGAAAGGTGCGACTACTAAATTTTGAATGTATTTTTCATCGAGATGAAAGAGGAAGGTTAGCAAATCTCTGGACACTAGACGAAGTGATGCAGCGATGTTAGTTCACGATCTGTGTTTTTTCTTGGAAATGTGTTGTTAATTTATTCATGGTTATGTAAATAAAATATGTTAATCACGATTCGCCTCTGGATTTTATTCATTATGTTTGAATTAAGCCATGTGTGTGCACACTGTAATTTATTTATGCTTTAATGTAATTTTTTTAAGAAATCAATAAAAATGATAATAAATTGGTTCCAATATTTTGTTGTTGCATTTCAGATAGTTATGAACACTTTGTCGATTTGAAAAGATACGGTTTGTTTTTTGAGTCGCCTATCACCAGATTTTCAGCTCTCAACGCCATAAATCATTATTTTGAAATTCAAAAGTTGTTAATTATGTCAAAAATAACACTGGTTTACCAAAATTGAGCTTTTTTTGACCATTATGTTGTTACGAAATAAACTCATGGGCCGCGTAGACGAGTCACCCATGACCAATCATCAGTGAATTAGAGAAATCAATGCAAAAATGCGTGAAATTTGAAAAACCAATAAAAATAGTAGAATCAGACCGCATGCCACTAGAAATAAAAATCAAAGGAAAAGAGCAACAGTACGAAAAACAAGAGAGAAGAAACGAAAGAAAAGAAATAGAAAAAAGAATATAGGATGAAGAGAGAATTCAAAGATACAGAAGTAGACTAGAAAAAAAGAAATTCGATTTCCCTAATATTTTAAAAATAAATGTGAAAAATTATTGCAAAATTGATGTCGTTTAATATATAGGCTGTCCGTAATGCAACTCTTCGAATTTTTCCACAAATCCATTTTTCGATTGGCAACTTTCGGATTTTTCCTTTTTTCGTTTTTTCAGTGTTTGGACTTTTTCGTTCCTCGATTTTTTATTTTTCCTTTTTCCAATATTTTGATTTGCAATTTTTTGAGTTTTCGATTTAATTTTTCGATTTTTTAGTTTTTCGTTACTTCATCTTTGAGATTTGCAGTTTCTATATTCCACAATTATTTCTATTTTTAAGTTTTTCGGTTTCTTCAATTTCTCGTGTTGCAATTTTTTTGAATTTCAAAATTAAAATTTCGCCATTTCGATTTTTTGAGTTTCAGTTTTCGATATTTAATTCTTCATTTCGGCATTTGCTTGAGTTTCAATGTAAATTTTTTAATTTAAATTTTGCAATTTCGAATTTTTCGTTCTTTCAATGTTTCATTTTTCCATAATTTATTTTTTCGTTTTCAGTTGTTAGATTTCCATTTTTTGATTTTTGGCTGTTTTCATTTTTCGAAAATACAAGAGCAACGCGAAAAAAATCCTGCGTCGCAAATTTTCAAAATTTCAGTTTATAATAACTTGTTCTTTTTGTCCAAAATTTAAAAATGCAAAAATGAGAACTTTAAAACCTAAATTTGAAAAACTGGAAAAACTGCAAATCAAAAAATTGAAGAAATGAAAATTTTAATTATCGTTTAGTTTAATTCAAATAAAGGAAAATTAAAATATCTACAAGTTGAAAAATCAAAGAATCGAAAAATTGAAAACCGAAAACTTAAAAAATCGAAACATCCAAGAAACGAAAAATTACAGATCGAAAATCTAAAAATTCGAAAAATTGAAGACTAGAAAGTGATTTGAAAATAGAAACTTTGGAAAAACAAATTCGAAAAATTGTAAAATTTAGCAAAAATCTGAATATCCAGAAATTGCAAAAATCGGAAAACAACACAATATAAATAAATGCGGTGTAGGTAATTAAAAATTAATTAGTTAAGAGAAATTTAGATATAAAAATTGAAAAATCCAAAAACTGTAAAATCCAGAAGAATTCAGTTTTAATAAATTTGTTCTTTTTGAATTAAATTAAAAATTAGAATCTGGGAAAACTAAACATTTGAACAACTGAGAACTTGAGAAATTTAAATCGATAAACTAAAATAAGGAAAATTACAAAAATTGCAAAATCAAAATAAAAAAATGTCAAAAATTGTAAAATTGAACAATTAACGAAGAACGAAAAGGACGAATAAGGGCGAAAAGGACGAAAAGGTCTGAAAGACTACAGGACAACAAGGACGAAAGAACGAAAAGACGAAAAAGTACGATAAGGACGAAAAGGACGACGAGAACGGAAAAGAACGAGAAAAGACGAAAAGTACAAAAAAGAACGAAAAAGGACGAAAAGGACGAAAAGGACGAACAAGAACGAAAAGGACCAAAAACGAAGGATGAATTTTCGGTTTTAGAATTTTCGATTTCTCAAATTTAAAACGAACACGAAGGACTAAGGACTAAAGAGGAAGGACAAAAGACCAAGGATTAAGGACGAAGGCTAGGACGAAAGACGAAGGATGAAGGACTAAGGACGAAGGATTAGCGACGAAAGACAAAGGACGAAATGGACGGAAAGAACGAAAATAACGAAAGGACGAAAGGACGAAAAAACGAAAGGAAGAAAGGACGAAAAGGAATGAAAGGACAAAAAGGACGCAAAGAATGAAAAGGACGAAAAGGACGAAAAAGAACGAAAAGGACGAAAATGACGGAACAGGACGAATAAGGACGAAAAAGGACGAAAACGACGAAAAGGATGAACAAGGACGAAAAGGACGAAGAACGAATGACGAATTTTTCGATTTCTCAAATTTAAAACGAACGACCAAGGACCAAGGGCTAAAACGAGGGACAAGGAGTAAGGATTAAGGACGAAGGATTAGGGACGAAGGACGGAGGACTAAGGATGAAGGATTAACGACGAAGGATAAAGGACGAAAAGGACGGAAAAGGACGAAAAGGACAAAAAGACGAAAAAGGACGATAAGGACGAAAAGGACGAAAAAGGACGGAAAAGGACGAAAATCGAAAAAGGACGAAAAGGACGAAAAGGCGAGAAAGGACGACAATGACGAAAAGGACGACGAGAACGGAAAAGAGCGAAAAAGGACAAGAAGTACGAAAAAGAACGAAAAAGGACGAAAAGGACGAAAAACGACGAACAAGAACGAAAAGAACGAAGAACGAAGGACGAATTTTTTCGGTTTTAGAATTTTTAGATTTCTCAAATTTAAAACGAACCACCAAGGACCAAGGGCTAAATACGAAGGACAAAGGACAAAGGATTAAGGACGAAGGATTAGGGACGAAGGACGGAAAGGACGAAAAAGACGAAAAATACGAAAAGGACGAAAAATACGAAAAGGAAGAAAAGGAGGAAAAGGAATGGAAGGACGAAAAGAACGAAAAGGACGAAAAAGACGAAAAAGGACGATAAAGGACGAAAAGGACGAAAAGCACGAAAATGACGGAAAAGGACGAATAAGGACGAATAAGGACGAAAAAGGACGAAAAGCACGAAAAGGGCGATAAGGACGAAAAGGACAAAAAGGGCGATAAGGACGAAAAGTACGAAAAGGGACGGAAAAGGACGGAAAAGAACGAAGTAGGACGGAAAAGAACGAAAAAGGACGAAAAGTACGAAAAAGGAAGAAAAGGACAAAAAAGAACGAACAAGAACGAAAAGGACGAAGAACGAAGGACGAATTTTTCAGTTTTAGAATTTTTCGTCTTCACAAATTTAAAACGAACGACCAAGGACTAAGGACTAAATACGAAGGACAAAGGACTAAGGATTAAAGACGAAGGATTAGGGACGAAGGTCGAAGGACTAAAGACGAAGGATTAGCGATGAAGGACAAAGGACAAAAAGGACGGAAAGGACGAAAAAAGACGATAGGGACGAAAAGTACGATAAAGACGGAAAAGGGCGAAAATCGAAAAAGGACGAAAAGGACGAAAAGGCGAAAAGGACGACAATGACGAAAAGGACGACGAGAAACGGATAAGAGCGAAAAGGACAAAAAGTACGAAACAGGACGAAAAAGGACGAAAAGGACGAAAAACGACGAACAAGAACGAAAAGAACGAAGAACGAAGGACGAATTTTTTCGGTTTTAGAATTTTTCGATTTCTCAAATTTAAAACCAACCACCAAGGACCAAGGGCTAAATACGAAGGACAAAGGACTAAGGATTAAGGACGAAGGACGAAAAAGGAAGGAAAAGGATGAAAAATGACCAAAAGTACGAAATAGGACGAAAAGGACAAAAAAGGACCAACAAGAACCAATAGGATGAAGAACGAAGGACGAATTTTTCAGTTTTAGAATTTTTCGACTTCAGAAATTTAAACGAAAGACCAAGGACTAAGGACTAAAGACGAAGGACAAAGGACTAAGGATTAAAGACGAAGGATTAGGGGCCAAGGACGAAGGATTAGCGACGAAGGACAAAGGACGAAAAGGATGAAAAGACGAAAAAGGACGAAAAGGACGAAAAATTCGAAAAAGGACGAAAAGGACGAAATTTTTAGCTCTAAAAGCAACATAACCGTGAACAGCAACTGCAACGAGAACTTCAACGTTCGTTTCAACTGGGTTAAGCACATCACATCTTCGTTATCTTGGGTCAGTAGGTACACTGATAAGACTGAGTCTCTGAATTGTATCCAGTTCGACAAACTTAGTGTAATATAATGGATCTTTTAAGACTCGGTAAGTTCGGAGTATAACTCACCTTCAATTTCTTAATTGTTCTTTATCTAGCAATACTCTTTACGCTACACTTCTGTTTGATAAATGCTTGCCAGACTCGGTACAACAGAAAAAGTCCAGGTTAGTCAAATGAAGTTACTTCGAACTTTGTCATTAAATCCCTCACGAATAAACAGTGCTGGAACTGAGACCTTTGCCAGCAGAGAGTGGAAGTACGTTAATATGGTTAAAAACTTCGGTTCAAGAATCTGTAAGATATTGGCAAAACGAGGTAGATTATTTTCTGAAACGTAAGTACCACTTTTGTTAATTTAGTCCCAATTCTTAAATTAATTTATATTTAGCCTACATTAACAGGGACGTTTCCGAAAACATGGAAACTTGTAGTCGGGAAATGCCACCATCTAAAGATAAATTCTGCGAAGTAAGCATAGGTCCCGATTTTGGTCCATGTACACCAAAACACGGCTACGGATACCACAAAGGAACGCCTTGCATTTTTCTCATACTTAACGAAGTAAGAAAATCCTCATAATTTCATCACCAAAAAAAAAATATTACGATTTGTAGATACCAAAAGGGTGGACACCACAGTTTTACAATTCTTCGGTCATGCCGAAAGAAATCCCGGAATATTTAAAAACCCATATCAAGCACAACGAAGTCTTGGGAAGAGTAATATTATATAATAGCTAGTTATTGTTTGCAAAGTAATGTCAATTCTAGTACCAAACGGTGTGGGTTTCTTGCGATGGGGTAAATGCAGCGGATAAGGAAAATATTGGGCCAGTGAGTTTTTATCCAGAAATGGGATTTCCTGCCAATCAGTTACTAAATAGTAACGTTAGAGGTTACCGACCTCCATTGGTGGCTGTATTTTTCGAAAAACCACAACGTAGGTCCCATTCACAAGTCAATTTTCAAAACTTCTGTGTTTTAATTGCAGGTGGAATAGTGATCAATATCGTGTGTAGTGTGTGGGCTGCCAATATTCCGCGTGACTTGGACCAGAAAATCGGAAGTGTCCAGTTTGTTCTCTTGGTAGATTAATTACAAAATTTGAAAACTGTCATTCTTGAAAAATAAAATTTTGTATACAAACAGTGTTGTAGTAATTTGGTTCCTCTCACAAACTTGCTATCAATGACCCAGGGGTTATCTGTTTCATAACTAGATTGAAAAATAACGTTTGTTACACAGTGCGTGAAGAAGAAAACAGCATGACTATTCTAAGACTAGGTAAGGGTTTAAATACATTTAAAAACTACAGCTTATCTATCTATTCTAGCAAAACTCTTGTTGTTCTACATAATTTTCTACGCCTGTCTAGCGGCTTTTGCTGCTTTGATGTTCAAAATGTTCCTAAACACGTTGGATAGCAACAAACCTAAATGGACACTCGATGAATCTTTGATAGGAACGAATCCAGGTAGGTAGTCAGTGTTGGGGACAGATACTTTTAAAAGTATCTAGATACAGATTGTTTTCGATTTTTTCGAAATGTATCTATATACAGATACAAGAAAACAGATACCTACTTTTTGAAACTTTGGCGAATAAAATAACTGAAAACATGTTTATGTATTTTTTTATGTATTGTTTAATGAATTTTTTAAAATTAGCAACATTTCGAACGTATTGTCACCTAAATTATTTTTTCTTGGTGTCAGAATTTGGTTTCCGCTACTAAACACCCGTTCCACAGGTGCAGAGGAAGGGGTTGTGGTATTAAATTTAAAAAATAAACATTTTACTGTAGCATAGTTATTCAAGACTGAAAAATAGTTTCTTTTTTCCTGCAAATACTTAGGCCATCGCTTCGCTGTTTGATGTGTCACAAATTGTGCAATATTTATTACGTACGCTTAAAAAGAATATTTTTTTTGTTTTTATATCCATACTAAAGTGTCCAAATTGTGTTTGAGTATATCTAATAATTATCTCCAGTATTAAAATTAATATTTCAAAAGAATACGGGAAATGATTATTCTGTGCTGAAGGTCTGTTGTCGGCAACCTGTCATAAATTATTATTTTTCAATATCGGCTGACGAAGTTTTTATGACCATGTCCGGTAATCGTCTATCCCGGTGCGGCAGGTATATACATTTTAGGAAGAATTGCTGGTTCCGTTTAAGGCAAAATAAGTACAATTTCTGAGAAAAGTATTTAAACCCCTTATAGGATCAAAGGCTGCCAAATATTTTTTCAATAATTTTTTTTCCGACGAGTTGATTCGAAAAACATAAGATGTGATGTTCCTGAATCATGATTTTCGAAAAATTCGGTTTGGAAATGATATTTTTTAAATATCTTGAAAATTAAAAATAAAGCCTTAAATATCTTCTATAAGTTGAAATCTACCAGAGAAGTGTTGGGGTAATTTTTCGAAGGGTCATATTTTTTGAAAATTTGAAAATTTTGAAAATCTAAAAATCCTTAAAAATTCTAAAAAATATATTTCCACGAACGGATTCCTTAAACATTACATATTGATGTTCCCGTACAAAATTTTCGAAAAACGCGGTTTGAAAATGATTTTTTTCAATATCTTGAAAATTGTATATTTAATCGATTCTGGAAAAATTGTTGGAATTTTTGAAGAAATAAAGGTGAAAACAACTTCTATAAGTCGAAATTTACTAGAAAATGTATTCAGGTAAATTTCAGATTTATAGATTTCTCAATGTTTTGGTGTTTCAGTTCTTCAATGTTTTTGTTTTTCAATTCTTCGATTTTCAGATTTGCTGAAAAATTGAAATTTTTGAAAAGTTCTCTAAAAATTCTCAAAAAAATCTGGGAAATACATTTCGACGAGTTAATCCGAAAAACACGACATGTTGATTTTCCAGTACCAAGATTTTAAAATTTCGGTTTGAAAATGATTTTTTTTGAAATATCTCGAAAACTGTTATTCTTTGTTTAATCTATCTAATGCTCAAAATCTATAAGCAAATGTCTAAATAATATTTCGAAGGGTGCTTGAAGTGGTAAAAATTTCGTATTTTTGAAAAATTGAAATTGTTGCAAAGTTGTCTAAAAAATCCTAAAAAATTCTGAAAAACACTCCAACGAGCCGAAAAACAGAACATGTTGACTTTCCCCTACCACGATTTTCGAAAATCTCGGTTTGAAAATGATTTTTTTGTTGTCTATTTATTAATTTATTTTTTTTAATAATAATAATAATAATAATAATAATAATAATAAGCTTTATTCCTCACAGGTTTACACCTAATTACAAGGAATAAGATAAGTTAATAACACGGTGTCAAGGATCAACTAAACACTAAACTACAATAAACTAAACGAACCTAACTAATCTAATTAAAAAAGCAACAAAACAAAAACAAGAAAAAAAAAACAAAAAAAAATTAATTAATTTTCAGTTGTAAGAAAAATATATATAATATAATAACAGCAATAAAAATGTTGAGTAAATAAACAAGTAATTATACAATATTCTAAAATAATTATTAAACTCTGATTTACATCTTAGAACCAACAAAACAAAATAAATTATAAAATATGTAAATAAATGTCTCGCTGACAACATAATAAAATAAAATCAAATCAAATAAACTACCCTATGGACAAAATTTTTTATACATAACTTTAAGTATTCTGGTGAATGAGTCAGCATACACGTCACAATCTTGAGATACGCTATTACATACTCCAGTCATTAGCATTATAGGCGATTTGAGAAGGACGTTTGTTCTGACATGAGAACTGTAGAACGTGAGGCTTTTACGGGCACAATTTTTGCACAATTGTTGCAAAAATAACTTCTACGACCCAAAATCTTCAATAAAATGTCTACGTAATACATCGAAGGATGTTTGAAAAGTGGTTAAAATTTCGTATTTTTGGAAAATTGATACTTTTGAAAAGTTGTCTAGAAATTCTCAAAAAAATCTGGGAAATACCTTTCGACGAGTTAAAAGATTTATCTAAAATTCTAGATGTTTTCGCTCAAGTTATTACATTATTCACACTTCATAACTACTCACTGAAGATTTATATAATTCGGGATTAAATGTAAGCTTAAACATCGATCCGTTTTGAGTGAAAGGACCTTGAAAATTGACATCAGTTAAATTAATATCAGCAAGGGCTCGAAAGGGGAGGGCTTTAAATTATTCTAATTCGCGTTTTCCTATAATTATGAAGTTATTAAAAACAAATCAGCAGCCTTCGGCGAGTTGTTTTGGCGTAACAATAGTGCATTTTCGTGAATATTATAATGGGGCAACTACAATTTAGCGGCTTAAATTCATAGTTTAATTACAAAAGTCGGTAAATTAATCTCTAAATTTTTAGGAAAATTTCGATTCAAGCTGACTCCTCGAAGTGGGTGATTTTTCCGTCAATAACAATTTGTTTTGCGCCGTGGTGGTAATTTTTCTAGATCGCATTCGTGACTTTTCGTGGATTTTTACGTTTATTAGTGATAATTATTAAGAAACAGCCAGCCTCGGTACGACGCCTATGGATTCTAGTATGTACGGCGATGATGACTCATCGGTTGGGCGGCGCGCCGTAAGTTTGATATAAAATAATAGCTTTAAAATAAAACAGAAAAGACAAATTACTTCAAAAGTATTGTACTAGAATGCCACAGGTTGAATCCAAATGCCAAAAAAGATATTCGATGATGATAAAAAATGTTTTCCAACTACTATCAATTGAATAATCAGTTATCCTTTTTTGCGGACACATTAATAACACATTCGCATTGACCAATTCATTGTTTTTGAATTATTTATTCCCGTAGAAACCGTAATGGATCCAATAATAGACAGCAACGCTCCGAAAACTTTAGCTTTCACAAGACTTTTTAAAATGTCTTTGGTTGTACTGTCCATACTATTTTTTTCTGTCTCTATACCCGTAAATTTTGGTTGTGAACTTCACCATTCTGGTTAGTTGAATACAGAGTGTCATATAATATAACCTACAAACCGACTTTTTTTCAAACACTCTTACTATCACGGCTGGAGAAGGTATAGATGTAAATGGGTTTATACCAAGGTTATGTTGTGCAATGTTAAATTTCACCCAAGAGCTATATTTCGTGAATTTTAACGGGTGTGGTATACAGGAAATAGAGGCTTGTTTTTCGAAAAATATACGAGACATCACAGGTCAACTAAAATTCGTCTACAACCACATAGCAACGATTAAAAAAGACACATTTAAAATTGTAAGCATGCAATCTATTTTTTTGGATCACAATTCTATAAGAAAAGTGGAAGACGATGCCTTCAACAACCTGCCCGATTTGGAACAATTAGGATTAAATAATAATCTCTTAAGAGAACTGAATCCAAATGCTTTTAAAAAGCTACCAAAACTACAAACGCTATATCTTTCTTGTAAAGATATTATATTTCTACAAGAAAGCGCACTGGCTTTCCTGCAGCAGCCTTACGTATTTATTTTCTTTCCACAATAAAAGAATGGATAACCCCACTTGATAAATTTTCAAAGGTAATTTTCCCCTTTAAAAGTTGTTCATGGGCACCTAGAATTTTGCACAGTTTCTTACTTTAGTATTCTATACGATATATACTTGTACAAATCTCGACCAAGTTTGAGGTTACATTATCACAAATTTTAATCACATCAATTAAAAAAAAACTAGAATTAAATCAAATATTTTTCAATAATTTTTTTCCGACGAGTTGATTCGAAAAACATAAGATGTGATGTTCCTGAATCATGATTTTCGAAAAATTCGGTTTGGAAATGATATTTTTTAAATATCTTGAAAATTAAAAAGAAAGCCTAAAATATCTTCTATAAGTTGAAATCTACCAGAAAAAGTGTTGGGGTAATTTTTAGAAGGGTCATATTTTTTGAAAATTTGAAAATTTTGAAAATCTAAAAATCCTTAAAAATTCTAAAAAATATATTTCCACGAACGGATTCCTTAAACATTACATATTGATGTTCCCGTACAAAATTTTCGAAAAACGCGGTTTGAAAAGATTTTTTTTCAATATCTTGAAAATTGTATATTTAATCGATTCTGGAAAAATTGTTGGAATTTTTGAAGAAATAAAGGTGAAAACAACTTATAGAAGTCGAAATTTACTAGAAAATGTATTCAGGTAAATTTCAGATTTATCGATTTCTCAATGTTCCGGTGTTTCAGTTCTTCAATATTTTTGTTTTTCAATTCTTCGATTTTCAGATTTGCTGAAAAATTGAAATTTTTGAAAAGTTCTCTAAAAATTCTCAAAAAAATCTGGAAAATACATTTCGACGAGTTAATCCGAAAAACACGACATGTTGATTTTCCAGTACTAAGATTTTAAAATTTCGGTTTGAAAATGATTTTTACGTCCCGAGCGTAAGCAAAGGAAGTATTGTAATCGAGTCCGTCGGCCGACTCTCTACTTTTACGTTTTCTCGATCTTTCATGACCCCTAGAAGACGAAGAAATAGGTCTCCCATTTCCGTCTGTCTGTTCGTCCGTCTGTCCGTCTGTCCGTCGGTTGTCCCGGATTTTTATTAGACAGATAATCTCCGAAAGTACTCGACCGATTGTTGTGAAATTTTGTACTTATATTAAGAATATCATGTAGATGGTAAAACGCTAACCAAAATTTGTCTAATCATCCCCACCACTAATGCCATGACGTCACTTCAAAATTGTACATAGTAAATGGGTTTTCAATTGTATAAAATAACATAGTCCTACACATGTAGTTTACAACTCTGAATCGACTTTTCACCCGAAACGTCCAGATTTTTGGAAAAAAAATCAAAATTATGAAACAACATTTTGAAATTTAATTTTTAATCTGCTAACCAGAATGCTTTGAAATGTTGCAGATGTTTTAAGGCTATAAGGAGCATCATAAATCTTTAGTCAAAAAATATTTGCTTATCCCCTCCAAAAACTTGATGACGTCAGCTCAAAAGTTTGTGGAATAAATCATGTCTAAAATGTACAAAATATGATGAGCCTGTACTTGTGATCTATCACTCCATTCATATTTTTTGGATTTGCAATACAGGGTGACTCAAAAAAATTAATGAATGCGTAAATATATTTTATTGATTTAATCAGGAACTACAAAACCGAATGCTCTGAAATCTTGCAGATGTTTTAAGGTCATAAAGAGCATAATAAATGTTTAGTCAAAATATATTTGCTTATCCCCTCCAAAAACTTGATGACGTCAGCTCGAAAGTTTGCCGAATAAATCATATCTAAAATGTACAAAATATGATGAGCCTGTACTTGTCATTTATCACTCCATTCATATTTTTGGATTTGCATATACAGAGTGACTCAAAAAAATTAATGAATGCGTAAATATATTTTATTGATTTAATCAGGAACTACAAAACGGAATGCTCTGACATCTTGCAGATGTTTTAAGGTTATAAAGGGCATAATAGATGTTTAGTCAAAATATCCCCTCCAAAAACTTGATGACGTCAGCTCGAAAATTTGCCGAATAAATCATATCTAAAATGTACAAAATATGATCAGTCTGTACTTGTGATCTATCACTCCATTCATATTTTTTGGATTTGCATATACAGGGTGATTCAAGAAAATAAATGAAAGCGTAAATTTATTTTACTGATTTACTCAGGAACTACAAAACCGAATGCTTCGAAATCTTGAAGACATTTTAAAATTATCATAAGCATGGTAAATTTTTGATCAAAACGTATTTGGTCGTCCCCCCTAAAAAATTTATGATGTCACCACAAAATTTTGCTGAAAAAATCCTATCTAAAATGTACAAAATATGGTGAGTCTCTTCTTGTGATTTATCATTCCATTCAAATTTTTTCGATTTGCATATACAGGGTGACTCAAAAAAATTAATGAATGCGTAAATTTATTTTATTGATTTAATCAGGAACTACAAAACCGAATGCTTTGAAATCTTGCAGATGTTTTAAGGTTATAAAGAGCATAATAAATTTTTAGTCAAAATATATTTGGTTATCTTCTACAAAAAACTGATGACGTCAGCTCAAAAGTTTGCCGAATAAATCGTTTCTAAAATGTACAAAATATGATGAGTCTGTACTTGTGATTTATCATTCCATTCATATTTTTGGATTTGCATATGCAGGGTGACTCAAAAAAGCATGGTAAACTTTTGTTCAAAATGTATTTGTTCATCCCTCCTAAAAAAACTGATGACGTCACCCTTAAATTTTGCTGAATAAATCCTATCTAAAATGCAAAAAATATGATGAGTTTGTACTTGTGATTTATCATTCCATTCATATTTATTTTTATAATTTATTTTATTGATTAAATTAAAGGCAACACTTATTTTATTAGTATTACACCCCAACCAACCCAATTTGGTAGACACAAAATTTGTTAAAGGAAAAACTCGGTTGAAACATAAGGGTAGCACGCTTATTTACATCGACTTTAACATTACAGACCTGCATTTGTTTTATGCGTTCACTTGATTCCGCGAATGTGAAATAGACATGTTTATAATCAACCAATTGTGAATTTCACCGTCAAGAATTAAAATAAAACCCAATGTTTTATATAATAAGCGGAAGTCGAAGCAATAAAACCGACGGTCGTTTTGTTTACAGTTTCTCTGTTTGGCTCTCATGTATGCTGTTACGCCTGTCATCTTAAATTAAGAATGTTTATACATACACGATTTTCAGTTGCCTCTGATACGTAGGTATACGTGAGTAAATTGTTTCGTTATTTTATTGATTATTACAAATCAATATTCAAACGACCCAATTCATTTTCCCGAAAATTTGAGAATATAATAATTTTATTCTTAGTATTACACTACATCTATCCCAACTGATAAACGTGTCCTTGCAAAAATGTTGATGACGTCATCGCAATTTTTTTTTAAATTCCCACTACAAAAATGTAATGAGAAAAAAAACACAATAGGCATGCAGTCGTCAAGTTTCCGATAGCGAGGGAAGTACTGTCTAAACTCTTTAGACCAATTTTTTTTCAAATATCTCGAAAACTGTTATTCTTTATTTAATCTATTCTGGATCAATTGTTGGAATTTTTTAAGATATAAAGCCAAGAAAAACTTCTAATGCTCAAAATCTATAAGAAAATGTCTAAATAATATTTCGAAGGGTGCTTGAAGTGGTCAAAATTTCGTATTTTTGAAAAATTGAAATTGTTGCAAAGTTGTCTAAAAAATCCTAAAAAATTCTGAAAAACACTCCAACGAGCCGAAAAACAGAATATGTTGACTTTCCCGTACCACGATTTTCGAAAATCTCGGTTTGAAAATGATTTTTTTGTTGTTTATTTATTAATTTATTTTGGAACAATTGTTGCAAAAATAACTTCTACGGACCAAAATCTTCAAGAAAATGTCTACGTAATACATCGAAGGATGTTCGAAAAGTGGTTAAAATTTCGTATTTTTGGAAAATTGATCCTTTTGAAAAGTTGTCTAGAAATTCTCAAAAAAATCTGGAAAATACATTTCGACGAGTTAAAAGATTTATCTAAAATTCTAGATGTTTTCACTAAAGTTATTACATTATTCACACTTCATAACTACTCACTGAAGATTTATATAATTCGGGGATTAAATGTAAGCTTAAACATCGATCCGTTTTGAGTGAAAGGACCTTGAAAACTGTCATCAGTTAAATTAATATCAGCAAGGGCTCGAAAAGGGAGGGCTTTAAATTATTCTAATTCGCGTTTTCCTATAATTATGAAGTTATTAAAAACAAATCAGCAGCCTTCGGCGAGTTGTTTTGGCGTAACAATAGTGCATTTTCGTGAATATTATAATGGGGCAACTACAATTTAGCGGCTTAAATTCATAGTTTAATTACAAAAGTCGGTAAATTAATCTCTAAATTTTTAGGAAAATTTCGATTCAAGCTGACTCCTCGAAGTGGGTGATTTTTCCGTCAATAGCAATTTGTTTTGCGGCGTGGTGGTAATTTTTCTAGTTCGCATTCGTGACTTTTCATGGATTTTTACGTTTATTAGTGATAATTATTAAGAAACAGCCAGCCTCGGTACGACGCCTATGGATTCTAGTATGTACGGCGATGATGACTCATCGGTTGGGCGGCGCGCCGTTTTAATAAATACAAATCAATTATTAAAAATTAAAGTAGAATATAATCAATCCAAAAATATTTTAATTGTTTCAATACTTTTTTTTTCAAAAACTAAACTGCCTCTTCTGAGTACCTGAGGTGTAGGTAGTTTCAATATATATTGATTTTCTTGGATCTCCCCTTGATCTTTAATGTCCGGAAACATAAAAGCATCCGGAATTTTTGGATTCCTTTTCAAAAAATCACAAAAAATAGGGTTAAGTGATAACACTTTACCAATGTAACATTTTTTGTTTTGTTTTTGAGTTGTTAATTGTACTATAATATTATCGTCTATATGTAAGTCTGGTTTAGAACGATCAGTCTTACTATTTTCAGCCTTGAGATTCAAACGAGGATTCAAATCATCAGAATAATTGGAAGAATTCAAACTTTCGGTGTCCGTGCTGTCATCATATTCGATACTACTTGGGTTGTCTAAATCAGATGAGTCACTTGATATATTATAGGTCTTTTTTGTTTTCCAATTTGGACTGGTTTTTGAATTTGAGATGCATCTTTATGTTGAAGGCAGGTATCTGTTTCTGAGTTAACTCTACTACTATTACATTTCTTATTTTGAGTAAATCTTTTGAGACGATCCACACTGACGCGATCCTTTCATTGTCTAACAGCCAGCAAAGTGAAGACTTTTTTATAACTTTTGTTGTATTATTTAAGCGTATTCTGACTAGATTACCTTTCTCAACAAAAATATCGTCACTATCAAAACTTCTAAGGTGTATGTCTCTGTCAAAATTCTTAGATTCGTACGAAATTGTGCAAAGATCATTCAGTAAATCTTCATCTTGGTCAACTGGATCGTTTTCCAAACTTTGAAAACAGTTACGTTTCATGGCTATTTGAGAATTGTTGTTATTTTCAATGCGATCGCACTGTTTTTCACAAACATTTTATCTTCAACTTCGTCATTGCATTATTGTCTTTACACGAGGCAAAAATACATAGTTGAAATCTATCACTTTCATTCCTAAATCTTCAGTGTCACGCAGACAATCCCGTAAAGCTGATTTTACGGTGCTTTGTATATCTTTATCTGAAATTTTTTCTAAGTCATCATTTTTCACAAAATCTTTTCTTCATGATTGAACTTTTTTTCCTGATTTCTCTGGGAAAACGAATTTTTTATCCAAATCGTTTTTAATGTTGTTTATAATTTGCAGTCTGTCACTTTGATGCAACATATCTCTTATATAAAATTAACAATTGTGCTAAAAGTTGAGGTCATTGATCTAAGGCTTCTAAACATACTCTCACAATTTGAGAGCTAAACTTCCAAGGCAAGAACATATCATCAGTAAGATTACTTTTTTGAAAAATTTTAATTATTTTTATTAATGCGTGTCCATTGAGTTCAACGATGTGTAGCAGTTGGAAGATAAAAAGTTATCTTTTACTGTATACTGTTTTGGTCCTTAATCCATTTTTTCCATATTCGTAGGAAAAATATGCAATACCAAATTATATATATCCTTTCTACAATAGATAACGTTTTGTCCAGGAATGCTGCCGATATAAGATACATTTGTTTGAAATAAGCTGTTGTTCCTGCACTATTGTCAATGTTGTCGGCTATCATTTTTCTTACTTCCGGGCTACACACTTTTTCTGCCGCTGCATAGTTCATTTTGTCTTCTGCTTTAAAATCCGTTATTTTAGCATATATTGATCTTTGGTGTAATTTTTTACTAATATTTCAAGTAAGCAACTGTAGCAACGTAATTCCCTAGAGGTAATACTGAGTCTGATTTTAAACCTAGAATTGAAATTCCATGCTTTTGGGCATCTTTCTGCATAATGGCAAATCTTTTTTTGACGTTTTGATAAGTAAATTTATTGTTGGTCCCAAAAATGGTGAGGCAGTACGGAGGAGAATTATCAGATAGAGGTTGTGCCACAATTATGTACGCATAATGAGCTTTTGTTCCAGTCTTGAAGTACTCTTGAATAGTTTGAGCGGAAGAAGCTATGTAATGGTTTGTTTCCGGTACCCATTTCTTAAAGGAAGCACAAATTCCCACCACTTTATTAGATCGAGAGTCATATTCTATGCGACCCGTTATTCGAGTCGCATCTTCACTGATCCAAACAAATTTCTTTAAATTTCTTTCTTCTAGGAATAATTTTAATCCTTGCAAGTCCATAACACATTCGTCCAGTTTTGTACTATTTTCAGCAATGTATCTATTTAAAGAAAATATTGTCGGAATGTTGGTAAATTCGATTGCTAGCGTTTCATATAATAGACGACCTCCTATGTAGTAGAGGTATAGGCAAAACTTTTTTAAAGTGGCGTTATACTTATTCTGACTACTTGATTTTGACGCATTTTTTGATGAAATGTCATGGAGCATTTGGAGAAATTCATTTATCTTTGGCCCTTCTGTATCTGGCAGTTTTTCTGTTTCATTTCTATCAAAATTGTAATATATGCTTTCTGTTAAATTAGATGTTAATTTGTTTTCACAGATAACTTTTTAACTTGTTCTATTATGGGGAAAAAGTTGGTTAATAGCTTGATATTGATTGTTAGGAAATGATGTGCGTCTTAGGGTTTTAACATTTGTCAAATTATTTGAAGGGAGGAAAAACTATAGTTTTGCACTACCTGAACTTAATGAATTTGGTACCTCATATCACAAACTCAATTTTTAAAAACTAATTTGGGGTGAAATTATAAATTTGGTTTGTAGATATAAAGCAATATAATGTATCATTTCTCATCGGAACTGCACTTCATTAAATACAACTTTAATATTTGTCAAGCTGAAATATCATGCTGTCAGTTAATGATATTATACTGGAATTTTCTATCATTATGCCCTTAAAAGGTTATTTAATCTCCACTTTTAAGATTAAATTGATATTTTTTTTCTTATGATGAATGCTATGACTTATGTCGTACATGTTACGTTTATTAGTTCTAGAAAATATCTAGTTTGACTGGATTTGCTATGATGATTTTGGATTTGCTTTGTTTTCTTGTTGATTTCTCGTTAATTTCTCATTGATTTCCTCTTGATTTCTCGTTGATTTCCTCTAGATTTCCTTTTAATTTCCTTTGATTTCCTTTGATTTCCTGTGATTTCCTGTGATTTTCTTTGATTTCCTCTAGCGTACAATTGATTTCCTCTGCGGTTTACCCCTCGTGTAACATGCAATTATTATTTTCTAAAAATAATAACATACCTTAAACAAATATTTTTACTATTAAAATTACTCATATTTAATAACACAAAATTTTTTTGGTGGATGTTCCAGGTATCACGGTCAGACCAGTCCTAAATGACAATCCCATCGAGTACCGAGCAGGCGATTCCAACTATATGCGCATGTGGAACGAAAAATTAACCGAGTTTTTAGAACGTGAGTACAACGTCAATTATTACAATTTCTAAAACACAGTAAATTTTTAGCTTATTTATCCGGAACGAGATCGGAAAATGTGCAAAATTGCTTCCACCAGCAGTATCCGGATTCAGGTAAAGTGTGCAACGTCAAATTAACGTCGGAGTTTACGCCATGCTTGCCTCCCTACAATTTCGGCTTTGATTTCGACAATTCGGACAAAGGGCCTTGTATTTTTTTGAAACTCAACAAAGTACGTAATGCTGATTTTTGAAAAAAGAAAAATTTTTTGTCTGAAAATTTTTGGTAGATTTTCGACTGGGTTCCAAAATATTACCACAAGGAGAACATACCAGCTGATATGCCCACGGAACTGGCGCAAAAAATCATTAATGCGGAATTAGTAAACCAGGTAGAAAGGCGGCGTGAATTTTGTAGTAAATCAGGAGATTTTTCAGCATGATAAAATTTGGGTGGACTGTAGACCGAATAATGTTTCGGATGTTGGGAATTTAGGTGATGTTAGCTATTATCCGCAACAAGGGTTCGAAGGGAAATATTTTCCCTATACTAACGTCGAGGGATATTTGAGTCCTCTAGTGGCCGTCCATTTTGAAAAGCCGAAGCGTAAGTAAAAAGTTCAACCTTTGTCTGTCTGTCTGTCTGTCGTCTGTCCGGATTTTTATTAGACAGAAATTTACATTAGCACATATTTAGATTTAAAAAAATAAGAAATTCCTACACATGTGATTTATGAATCCGTGTTGAGTTTTACCCATTGAAATTTCAAAAACCGAATTCTGTGAAACCTTGGAAATATATTAATACATTTGTTCCCGATCAACCAATTTTTGAGTTTCTCAGTTTTTAATCTTTTCATTTTTTAATGTTTCGGTTCTTCAATTTTTCAAGTTCTTGATTTCCAATTTTTTACTTTTCAAAGTTTTCAGTTTATTTTTGATTATCCACTTTTTCCATTTTTTTGGTTCGGAAAGTTGAAAAATAGAAAAATTAAAGGTAAAAAGACTGAAAAAAACGAAAAATTTAAAATTGAATAAAAGAAAATTAAAATAATCCAAAATTCAAAACCGAGAAAATGCGAATCGAAACAATGAAAATTCAAAAAATGAAGAATTTCACGTTGAAAAAAGGAAAATTATAAAATCAAACTTTGAAAAACCGAAAAATTGAAAAAATGAAGAAAATATAAAAGCAAATCAAAAATTTGCAAAATCTACAAATTGAAAGATCACACACAAAATTTGGAAAATCGAAAAACTGAGAAATTTAAAAACGTAAAAAAACTGTAAAATTGAAAAATCGAACAACTGTAAAATCAGAAAATTGTAAAGTTTAAAAATTGCAAAACAAAAAAATTAAGTAACAAAAATTGAAGAAACAAGAAACTGAAAAACCGAAAAATTGTACCAACGAAACTTTGTAACCTCAAAAAATGAAAGAAACAAAAAATTAAAGACACGAAAAATCGTAGAATGGAAAAATTATAAAGCTGACAATTTTAAGAATGAAAAATAAAAAAATTAAAAATTAAGTAACTGAAAAATGAAAAAATTGAAGTATTTAAAACTGAAAAATTGAAGACAGGAAAAATAGTAAAATCGAAAAACTATAAAATCGAAAAGTTGTAAAATTGAAAAATTTAAACAAAAACAAAATTTGAAACTCGAAAACTTCAAATCCAAAAATTTACAAACCTAAAAAATTGGAGAAATGAAAAATTGTAAAACCAAAAATTGAATTGTAGCAATTTTAACCACTTTTTTGGAAATTTTTGGGAAATTTTGAATTCACTTTTCGTGTTTATTTTAACAGATATCGTGACGGCGGTTTCAGATTCGAGAGTGGCGGAAGATTATCTAAAATTTGACACCAATTTTCCGTAGATTTTTAATTTAACTTTGAGGTTTCAAAAATCGAATTCTGTGAAACCTTGGAAACATATTAATACATTTGTTCCAATTTTTAAGTTTCTCAATTTTTAATCTTTTCATTTTTTTAAGTCTTCAGTTTATTTTTGTTTATCCAGTTTTACAGATTTGCAGTTTTTCCATTTTTTTGGTTCGAAAACTTGAAAAATCGAAAAAGTGCAAAAACGAAAAAAGTGGAGAATCGAAAAAACTGCATATCAAAGGACTGAAGAAACGAAAAACTGAAAAATCTGAAATTGAAAAAAAGAAAATTTAAAAAATCCAAAAATTACAAACGAAAAAAAATACGATTCGAAACAATGAAATATCAAAAAATGAAAAATTTGACGTTGAAAAAAGAAAAAATTATAACATCAAAACATTGAAAAATCGAAAAATTTAAAAAAAAAGAAAATAAAAAAATCGAATTTCGAAAAATTGAAAAAAATAATTGAAAACTTTTGAAATTGCAAATCAAAAATTTGCAAAATCTACAAATTGAAAGATCACATACAAAATTTGGAAAATCCTAACACTGAAAAATTTAAAAACGTAAAAAAAAATTGTAAAATGAAAAATCGAACTGTAAAATCAGAAAATTGTAAAACAAAAAAATTAAGTAACAAGAATTGAAGAACCAATAAACTGAAAAACGAAAAATTGTACTAACGAAACTTTGTAACATCAAAAAATGGAAGAAGCAAAAAATTAAAGACACGAAAAATCGAAAATGGAAAAAATTGTAGAATGAAAAAAAAAAAAAAATGAAAAATTGAGTAACTGAAAAATGCAAAAACTGAAGAATTTAAAACTGAAAAATTGAAGACGGGAAAAAATAGTAAAATCGAAAAACTATAATATCGAAAAGTTCGAAAAAGTGAAAATATGAAACAAAAAACTGAAACAAAATTTAAAATCGAAAAACTTCAAATCAAAATTTAAAAAAACGTGAAAAAACTGGAGAAATGTAAAATTGTAAAACCAAAAAATTGAAAGGATAAAAAATTAAAAAAATCGAAAAATAAAGAAACGAAAAATTAGTTAATTGAAACAATATTGAAAACTCAAATATTTAAAAATTTAAGACTAAAGAAGGAAAGTTGTAAAATAAAAAATTGAAGAAAAGAAAAATTAAAAAATCGAAAAATTAAAAATCGAGGATCTGAAAGAACTCAAAATTGAAAAAACGTAAAACTGAAAAATCGAACAATTGCAGATCGAAAAATTGCAAGATTTAAAAACATTCAAAATTTTGAAAATCGAATAACTCAAAAATATAAAATGAAGAAAACTCAAAGAATTGCAGATAACAAAAAATTGAAAGAAAAAACAAAAAATTATTAATCGGAACATTGAAAAATCGAAAAATTATAAGATTGAAAATTGGAAGAAAAAAAAATTGAATTGAATAATACAAAATTTGAAACAAAAAAGATCGAAAATTAATTTAATTGAAACTGAAAGTTGTAAAATCAAACAATAAAAATTTAAAACTGAAAAGTCGAAAAATTAAAAGGCTGAACAAAGAATGAAAAATCCAAAAAGCAAAACATGAAAAAATCCAAAAATTAGAAAATCTAAAATTAAAAAAATCGAAAAATTTAAACATAAAAAAATCGTAAAGTTGAAAAATCTGAATATTGAAAAATCCCAAAATTGAAAAATTCAAAAAATTGAAAAAATAGAAAAATCGACAAATCGAAATATGTATCTACTAATTGAATATAAAAGTTGAAAAAAAAACAATTAAAATTAAAATTGAAAACTCGAAAAATTGTAAAATCAAAAAATTCAAGAACGAAAAACTGAAAAATCCAAAAAATAAAAATTGGAACACTGTAAAGTCGAAAAATCGAGCAATTGTAAAATTCAAAAAATTGTAAAATCGGAAAATCGAAGAAACGACAAATTGAAAATTCAAAAAAAATAAAAGACTAAAAAAAGAAATGAAAAATCGAAAAAATCATATCGAAAAATCCAAAAATTGAAAAAGCTAAATTTTAAAAAATCGAAAAAGTAAAAAATAAAAAAAATCGAAAAGATGAAATTCATACCTAATTATAGAAAAATCCCAAAATTAAAAATAGAAAAACTACAAATTTCCAAAATCGGAAAACAGAGAAACGGAAAAATCTGAAAGCGAGAAATATAAAGAAAAATCTAAAACTTGAAAATTCAAAAATTAAAAAATAGAAAAAATGACAAATCGAAATATGTATTTAAAATTTAAATAAACGCAAAATAGAAGTGTCGAAAAATTGAAAAATCGGGCCATCAAACATCAAAAATCGAAAAATTAAATACCTAATAAATGAAACTGAAATTTGAAATTGAAAACTCTAAAACTTCTTGAAATCAAAAAATTTAACAAACGAAAAACTGAAAAATCGAAAAATTGAAAATCTTGAATTACTGAAAAATTGAGCAATTGTAAAGTGGAAAAACTGTAAAATCGAAGAAACGAAAATTTGAAAATTCGAAAAATTAAAAGACTGAAAAATAAATGAATGAAAAATCGAAAAATCAAAACATCAAAAAATCCAAAAATTGAAAAATCGAAATAGTAAAAAATCAAAAAATCGAAAAGTTGAAAAAATCTAAATATTGAAAACGAAAAAAAATGTAAAATCAAAAAACTTAAAAGTCGAAATATTGTAAATTTTTAAGATCGAAATACTGAAAAATTTAAACACTATAAAGTTGAAAAAACGAGCAATTGTAAAGTTGAAAAAATGAAAAATTAAAAGACCGAAAATTTGAAGAATCAGAAAATTGAATAAATGAAAAATTCAAAACTTGAAACACAAAATACTAAAAAATTTAAAATATGGGAAAGTCCAAAAATTGAAGGACAAAACAAATTGAAGAGACGAAAAATTGAAAATTAAAAATTGAAGAAACTAAAAATTGTATCATGAAAAATTATAATATCGAAAAAGGAGCGACGAATTACTTAATTGAAACAATCAAAAGTTGAAAACTTAAACCTTTAAAAATTCAAACTTGTAAAAAGAAAAATTGTAAAATAAAAATTGAACAAAAGAAAAATCAAAATTGAAAAAATTAAAAGTCGAGAATTTGGAAGATCGCAAAATTAAAACACTGTAAAACTGAAAAGTCGACCAATTGTAAAGTCGAAAAATTGAGAAATAAAAAATTGGAAATTGAAAAGTTGAACAAAAAATTGGAGAACCGAAAAATTGAAAAATCAAAAAATCGATAAATTCAAAATTGAAAACTGACGAAAAAAAAAACGAAATATCTCCTTAACATCGGAAAGTTGAAAAATGGTAAAATAGAAAAATTGAGAAATCAAAATGTTTAAAATTGAAGATCCAAAATTGAAAAATTGGGAAATTAAAACATTAAAAAATAAAAAATTTGAATGATTAAAAATTTTGAAAAATCGAAAACGTATAAAATCAAAAAATCGAAAAACCGGAAAATGGAAAAATTGAAAACTCAAAATACCGAAAAATTCTGAAATTGAAAAAATCGAAAAAACTAAAAATTTTAAGAATCGAAAATTGAAAAAATAGTGAAAAATCAAAAATTTAAAAATTAAAAAAATGAAGAAATAAAAAAATCGAAAATTTAATAACGCCAAAAAGTACAAAATTGAAAAATTTTAAAATTGAAAAACCGAAAAATATAAAAGCGAGAAGTCGAAAATCGAAAGATCAAGAATTCAAAACATCAAAAAACTGAAAAAACTAAAATTTAAAAATTCTAAAAATTGGAAAATAGGAAGAAATAAAGATTATTATTTTTAGAAAAATCGGAGAACTGAAAAATCGAGAAATCGAAATATCTAAAACTTAAAAATCAAAAACTAAAAAATCGAGAAATCAAAACATTAATCGAAAATTAGATCTAAAATTGAAAAAATCGAAAAAGAAAAATTTTAAAAATCGAAAGTTGAAAAAAATTGTGCAAAATCAAAAATTTTAAAATTCAAAAAACTAAGAAAAAAAAAGTCGAAAAACCGGGAAATAGAAAGATCTAAAGTTTAAAAAATCGAAAAACATTACAAACGAAATATTGAAAAATTACAAAAATGAAAAAATATCTCAAAACTGAAACATTGGAAAATTGAAAAATTGAAAACCAGAAACAGCGGAAAATCTGAAAGCGAGAACTATTTATTCTTCTATTTTTCTTTAGAAAAATCGAAAATTTAAAAATTCAAAAAATTGAAAAATAGAAAAATCGACAAATCGAAATATGTATCTAAAATTTAAAAAAAAATGAGCTGTCGAAAAATTGAAAAATCGAGCCATCAAAACATCAAAAACTCGAAAATTTTGAAGATCGAAATACTGAAAAATTTAAACTCTATAAAATTGAAAAATGAAGCAATTGTAAAGTTGAAACATTGTAAAATTGAAACAATCAAGAGTTGAAAACTTCAAAAAATTAAAAGTCGAGAATTTGGAAAATCGCAAAATTAAAACACTAAAACTGAAAAGTCGACCAATTGTAAAGACGAAAAATTGAGAAGTAAAAAATCGGAAATTTGAAAAATTGACCAAAAAATTGGAGAATCGAAAAATTGAAAAATCAAAAAATCGATAGATTAAAATTGAAAACTAGTGAAATTGCAAATCGAAACATTAGAGAAGCGAAAAATTAAAAAAATTTAAATTGAAATAACGAAAAATTATGAAATTGGAACACTAAAAATCGAAAAACTGAAAAAATTGAAATTTCGTGAAATTGTAGATCCAAAAATTGCAAAATCTGGAATCTGAAACATCCAAAATTTGGAAAATCGAAAAACTGAAAAATATAAAAATGAAAACTCGAGAAACTCAAAGCGAAAAATTGCAAAATTAAAATTTTAAAAGTGGGACACAAAGGGAAGTTCCATCGAAATAACCTTCGACCAATTTTAATTATTAATATGAATCATTTGCAGGTGGAATTCCCTTCGACATTGTATGTAAGGCTTGGGCAGCCAATATCCAACACGACCGAAAATACAATAAAGGACTAGTCCGATTTACTCTACATGTACATTAGTACTTAATAAATAATCTAAATAATATTATAAGCGAATTTTATTAAATAAATTCTATTTGTTCTAATTATGTTGTTATTATACAATACAAATCGCATCTTCTTCCTCCACTCTAGCGAAGGTCAAATATCCAATGATGGTAAAAAAACCGGTTGTCAGAAGTATTTTCGCTTTGAAACAGTATATGTGAAAACAACAACCGCAATGCGTACCACAAACCACGTTGCAGGTACATAAAACCAAGGTTAACTCTCAAATTACTCTTCAATTTCTAAATTTCAGCACTCCTTTTCGTTTATTTATCTTGGACCAGTGCTTGTCAAAGTCGAATCAAAAACAGTCCAGGTGAGTCATTTTCTAACCCCGAATTAGTCAAAATGTGTCGTTTTCCAAAAAAATAAGTTCTGGAATTCAGGCCACTCCCAAAGGAAAGCGACAGTACCCTGATATGGATCCAAGGAAGGTCGGAAGAGCTGTATCAACACTGGATAGATTCATTAACTCATTTTTTGGAACGTAAGAAAACCAAAAATTTGGAAATTTTTAAATTATTATGGATGTGCAGCATATTTTAGTATAGGTGGTTGGGGAAGTTCTAACCATAAATGTAGCGACGAACCACCACCGAAAGGAAGCGTTTGTGCTGTAAAAGTCCGCGATTTTTGGCCTTGTAGTCCAGAAAACCGCTTCGGATATGACAGAGGAGAACCCTGTATATTTCTCAGACTTGGTGACGTAAGTGGAAAATGAATACCACTAGCCAATCACCGTTAGTAATTCGTGGGTGTTTTAGATCCCGAAAGGGTGGATACCGGAATTGTACAATTCGTCCAACGTGCCGAAAGAAATGCCCGATTTTTTGAAAAATTTAGTTCGAGAGGAGGAACAAAAGGGGAAGGTACGAATATTCCATATATACAGCGTGTCAAAATTATTGTTTATGTTTTCAGCACAGCAAAGTGTGGGTCTCTTGTGACGGTGACTATCTAGCTGACAAAGAATACATTGGTCCAGTTACGTATTATCCAGGACCGGCATTTCCGGCCTATCATTTTCATGCCGCAGATAACCCGGAATTTTTAAATCCGTTAGTGGCGGTAAAATTTGAACGGGCAAGCAGTAAGTCCCCAAAAATTTTTTAAATTTATTTACGAAGAGGGTCACATTTTTTTTTATTTTTTAGGGGGGGTTATAATCAACGTGGTATGTACAGCATGGGCCGCAAATATTCCGCGTGATGCCAAAGAAAAACTTGGGACACTTAATTTTGAGTTAAGCATAGACTAAAATTGAAATTTGTGATGGAAAAAGAAGAAGTTGTAAAATAAAATGTTACCACTTTTTTTTAAATAAGAGGTGTGACGAAATTTAAGAAATTTATAAATGTCACAAAAAATTTGTTCAAGGAATGTTTTCAGTTATAAATAAATACTTTATTTATGACTAGCATAATTTGTTATAATAATTGTTATTTTATTAAGTTAACAATGTTCATATCTATCTTTACGTAAAACGTAACGATATACTAATACTATAAATAACACCGACAGATTTAGAAAAGTTTGTCTTTACTTACATCATATGTTAAATATTTTAAATAACACATTTTAATTTTGCTATCGTGTATTACTGGTTGCCTAACCGCTGTCGTGTATTATTGGTTGCCTAAGAATTAGAAATAAAGGAATAAAATGCAATCCAACAAATGTCGCTTCTTTGAAGAATTTTATATAATTTTTTTTTTTTATAATTTCTATGAAGTAAAAAACTGAAAAATTGAGAAATCAAAAAACCGAAAATTTTAAAATCCGAAAAACTGAAGAATCGAAACATAAAAAATCTAGAAAGTGAGAAATCGGAAAATAAAAAATTCAAAATTGAAAAATTTAGAAAGTGAAAATTCGAAGAACTAAAAATTTTAAAAATAGAAAAATTGAAAAACCGAAAAATCTAAAATCTAAAAAGTCGAAAAATTTGATGAAAATCCAAAAAGTAAAAAATCAACAAAATCGAAATTTCGAAAAAATGAGAAATCGAAAAATTGAAACTCTGAAACTCCAAAAACTGAAAAAATGTTAAAACTAGAAAAGAACTGAAAAATCAAAAATCCAATATTCGATGTTTAAAATTGAAAAAATCGTAACATTGAAGTACTATCGAAAAATTGAAAAAAATCGAGCAATCAATACATCAAAAAATCCAAAAATTTGAAAATTTGAAATATTGAAAAATCCCAAAATTGAAAAATCGAGAAATCAAAACACTGAAAAATGAATTCAATTGAAAAAATCGAAAATTTTGGAAAATACTTAATAGTAAATTGAAAAATGGAAATATTGAAAAATTCCAAAAATTAAAAAACAGAAAAACCAAAAATTTTAAAAAACAATCAATTGAAAAACCGAGAAACTTCAAAAATTGAAAAATCTAAAATTTAAAGAACAGAAAAATTGAAGAACCGAGAAATGGAAAAATTAAAAACTCGAGAACTTAAAATATCGAAAAATCCAAAAATTGATTACACCTAAAATTTTAGCGTAAAAAATCAAAAAATCGAAACGTTGAAAAATGTTAATATTGAAAAACCCCAAAATTGAAAAAAGGAAAAACCAGTAATATTAATAATCGAAAATGCGAAAAATTGGAAAATCTTAAAAAGAGAAATCGAAGATCTAAAACTTGGAAATTTGAAATATCAAAAATTTGAAACATGAATGGAAAATAAAAATTCGAAAAATTGGAGCATTTTAAAAGTTGAAAAATCCCAAAATTGAAAAATTGAGAGACCAAAAATTTCGGAATATATGTAAAAGAGTGAATAATCTAAAATTTAAAAGTTCAATAAATTGAAAAACAGAAAAATAGAAAAACTGAAAAATTGAGAAATCGAAACGCTAAAAAATGATTGAAATTAAAAAAATCAAAAAATTTAGAAAAATCTAAGAAGTAGAATATCAAAAATTCTTAAAGTCGAAAGATTGAAAAATCGAAATATGTATGGAAAAATTCCAAAATTAAAAAACAGAAAAACCAAAACTTTAAAAAAAACAAGGAATTGAAAAACCGCGAAACTTTAAAAAAGTGAAAAATCTAAAATTTTAAAAACAGAAAAATTGAAGAACCGAGCAATGGAAAAATTGAAAAAAACGAGAACTCAAAACATCGAAAAATCCAAAAAAAAAAACAGTAATTTTAATAATCGAAAAACTGAAAAATCTAAAATTTAAGAAATCGAAGAATTTTGAAGCATTAAAAAAGTGAAAACATCGAATAGTCGAAAAATTGAAAAATCAAAATATTGAAAACTTCCGAAAATAAAGAATCAGAAAAAATACAAAAATCGTTAAAAACGTAAAATCTAGTGAGAAAAACTCGAAAAAGTGAAAAATCAAAAAAAAAGATCTAAACTTCAAAAAATGCAAAAATTGAAGAAAAATGGAGATATCAAAACATGGAAAAATTGAAAGATTGAAAAATCTAAAACTGAAAAAACCAAAAATTTTGAAAAATGGAAAAAGTGATAATTCAAGAAATCGAAAAGTCGAAAAATCGAATAAATAATCTCAAAATTTAAAATAATCGAAAAATTGAGTAAACTAAAATAAAAAAATCCAAGAAGTATAATATCAAAAATTCGAAAAGTCGAAAAATTGAAAAATCGAAATATTGAAAAATTATATAATTAAAAAACAGAAAAATCAAAAATTTAAAAAACAATAAATTGAAAAACTCGAGAGACATCAAAAAAGTCAAAAATCTATAATTTAAAAGTTCAATAAATGGAAAAAACTGCCAAATTGAGAAATCGAAACACCAAAAAAAGGAATGAAATTTAAAAAATCAAAAAATTTAGAAAAATCCAAGAAGTAGAATATCAAAAATTCGAAAAGTCGAAAAATTGAAAAATCGAAATATTGAAAAATTCCAAAATTAAAAAACAGAAAAACCAAAAATTTAAAAAAACAATAAATTGAAAAACCGAGAAACTTCAAAAGGTGAAAAATCTAAAATGTAAAGAACAAAAAAATTGAAGAACCGAGAAATGGAAAAATTGAACAATCGAGAACTCAAAACATTGTAACGGGACAAATTTATAGTCAAACTCTTCTCAATGAAATTAAATTTAATGTACCCAGATTAGGCAGCCGCATCCAGATAAGTTTTTCATATAACATTCCAAACACACTTCACCACTTCAATAGTCCTCTAATAGCTTGTATTCGTTTGTATAATTATATTATTAGCAGAGATCAAAATATTGACATTTTCTTTAATAATTTTTGTAACGTTGGGATTAGGAATAAGATACTGAAAATTGTAGTTGCTGTGTTGTAATGTCGTTGTATCCACTAGAGACATAATTGTCTGCTGGAAATAAATTTACTTATTATTATTATTATTATTATTAAAAACATCGAAAAATCCAAAAATTTATTTCACCTAAAATTTTAGCGTAAAAAATAAAAAAATCGAAAATTTGAAAAATGTAAATATTGAAAAATCCCAAAATGCAAAAAGGGGAAAACCAGGAATTTTAATAATCGAAAAAACTGAAAAATTGGAAAATCTTAAAACGAGAAATCGAAAAAATATCAAAAAGTAAAAAATTTTAATTTTTAAAATAAACAAAATTGAAAAATAGAAAAATCGAAGAACTGAAAAATCGATAAATAGAAATATCGAAAAAATAAAAAATTGAAAAATTAAAAAATCAAAATATTGAAAACTTAACAAAAATTAAGAATCAGAAAAATCCAAAAGTCGTAAAAACGTAAAATCTAATTAAAAAACTCGAAAAATCGAAAATTCGACACAAAAAAGTGAAAAATACTGGAAAAAACAGAACTGGAATATCAAATAAACAAAATATCTAAAATTAAAAAAAATCCAAAAACTGAATAAAAATGGAGAAATCAAAACATGGAAAAATCGAAAGATTGAAAAATCTAAAATTGAAAAACGAAAGTTTTTGAAAATCGAAAAAGTAATAATTCAAAAATCGGACAGTCGAAAAATCGAATGAGCAATCTCAAAATTTAAAAAAAAATCGAAAAATTGAAAAAACCAGAATTTAAAAATCGAAAAATTTAGAAAAATCCAAGAAGTAGAATATCAAAAAATTGGAAACTCGAAATATTAAAAAATTCCAAAATTAAAATTATTAAAAAAGCAATTACTTGAAAAACCGAAAAATCAAAAAACGCGAAGTCTAAAAATCGAAAAATCGAGGATTCGAAACTTCAAAAATGTGAAAAGTATAAAACTTAAAAATTCAAAACAGAATTCATCTAGTAATCGAAGAACTGAAAAATGAAAAAAATTAGAAAAATCCAAGAAGTAGAATATCAAAAATTCGAAAAGTCGAAAAATTGAAAATCGAATTATTAAAAAGTTTCAAAATTAAAAAACAGGAAAACCAATAATTAAAAAAAAAACAATAAATTGAAAAACCGAGAAACTTCAAAAAATTGAAAAATCAAAAATTTCAAAAACAGGAAAATTGAAGAACCGAGAAATGGAAAAAATTGAAAAATGGAGAACTCAAAACATCGAAAAATCTAAAATTGAATACACCCAAAAAATTTAAAAAGATCGGAAACGTAAAAGATCAAAAAACTGCAACGTCGAATAATGTACATATTGAAAAATTCCAAAATGAAAAATGGAACAACCAGTAATTTTAATAATCGAAAAAATGAAAAATTGAAAATCTTAAAGCTCTAGAAATCGAAAAAAACATGAAAAAGTTAAAAATTTCAAATTTTAGAATTAAAAAAAAAAAAAAAAATAAAAAAATCGAGCAACTGAAAAATCGGGAAATGGAAATATTTAAAATTTAAGAAATCGAAGAATTTTGAAACATGAAAAAAATAAAAAAAATTAAAAGTCGAAAAATGAAACAATTGAAAAATCAAAATATTGAAAACTTCCATATATGAAGAATCAAAAAAATCCAAAAATCGTAAAAAACGTAAAATCTAGTAAGGAAAACTCGAAAACTTGAAAATCGAAAAATCGAAAAAATGAAAATTCGAAACAACAAAATTTTAATATTGGAAAAAATCCAAAATTTAAAGCAAAATAGAGAAATCAAAACATGGAAAAATCAAGAGATTGAAAAATCTAAAATTGAAAAATCGGAAAAGTAACAATTCGAAAAATCGGAATGTCGAAAAATCGAATGAACAATCTTAAAATTAAAAAAAATCAAAAATTCAAAAAACTAAAATTTAAAAAATCGAAAAATTTAGGAAAATCCAAGGAATAGAATATCAAAACACGAAGTACCTACTAAAAACTTCTAAAATTAAAAAATAGAAAAACCAAATATTAAAAAAACGCAATTACTTGAAAAACCAAAAAATCAAAAATCGCGAAGTCAAAAAATAGAAAGATCGAGAATTCGAAACTTCAAAAAAGTGAAATATCTTAAAACTTAAAAATTGAAAACAGAATTCACGTAGCTATCGACGAACTGAAAAATGGAAAATTTAAAAAATCCAAGAATTAGAATATCAAAAATTCGAAAAGTCGAAAATTTAAATAATCCAAGTATTGAAAAATTCCAAGATTAAAAAATAGAAAAACAAAACATTAAAAAAAAAACAGTTAATTGAAAAACCGAAAAATGAAAAAACGCAAAGTCTAAAAATCGAGAGATCGAGAATAAAAAAAAAGTCAAAAACCTTAGATTTAGAAATTTAAAACAAAAAAATTGAAGAATTGATAAATGGAAAATTTGAAAAATCCAAAAATTGCAAAAAACTTGAAATTAAAAAATTGAAAACTTAAAAAAAATCGAAAACTTAAAAAAATCGAAAAGTTGAAAAATGTAAATATTGAAAAGTCCCAGAATTGAAAAATGGAAAAACTATTAATCTTTTGAAAATGTAAAAAAATGGAGGAACTGAGCAATAAGAAAAATTAAAAAGTCAAACTCTTCTTTTCATATTGTCAAACCAGGCACTGCAGGCTCTAAAAATTCTTGCGCATGTCCATATTTGTGTAAACAGTCACAATCGAGTAAATCCCTTTCACAATCTTAAACGTAAAATATAAGCACATTTGGACCACAAAAACAAAAGTATTTTTTTACAGCAACCCCCAATTCCAAATTTATGGAATAATTTTCAGACAACTGGAGCCTCCTTTCGGTCATTAAGTTCATCAATAGGGTGAAGTACAACGTTTTGTTCTTTTTATTAAAATTATACCATTTCACTCCATTTATCACCAAGACCATGTCTTCCATCTAAAAACGATACGTATTAATATAATCAATACAGTGACATCTACACATTTTTTATAACACACTTCTGTTTCCAGAGCCTGCCCTGCCATTATGACTCCTACAAAGGTTAATAATGCCCCTAAGCCAGTCGCCAGGTGACGCGGAAAATAATCCGGGGTAACTACCCCCTGAAATAGTTGAATCCAGTAAAAAAAATAAAGCTTCCAATACTCACCGATAACGCAATTATGGCAATACTAATTCCCAAAAAGTACCCACACACGGCAAACCCTACCATCATAAACTTAATCTCTTTTAGCTTATTATTGTACGCCCTACAAGTTAACACTTAAATAAACCACCACCCGAAACACTCACCCCTCACCCTAAATATTCATCCCATCTCTTTATACAAAACCTCAATCTTCTATCCACTTCTTTTTGATACTCTACATCATAAAACAAATCGTCTTCCTTTTTCCCTTGTCTGCAGTTGCCTATCCCCGCTGTGTACTCATTGAACATGATAATCTGATACCTAAGATGCTGAGTGTAGTAGATGGTCTCCATAGCATGCAAAATCATCGCATATCCAAAAAACGGAATCGACAATCTAAAAAAACTCGAAAGAATCGCGTAATAATCAGGCAAAAAATCATGAATCATTTTTAGAACGAAAAACCACTCTTGATCGTGAGAAAGATTCTGCATGTAGAGACCACACCCAGTGAGGCAAATCAAGAACGTCACGATGGAGTAGACTGACAAAATTTGGGTCTCGAGTTTGATTCTTGAGTAGTGTTTTGGTCCAGCGGTGTCGATTGCCCATAATGGGAGCTCGTCTTTCAAGTGGGCTACTTTTTCGCTGTCTTGTAGCACCAAAGCAGTGGCAAAAGTGGGCTAGGTTTTATTATAGGAGGTGTTTTGGTGCGTACTTACGTAGTAGTCTCCGATGAGGACGGCGATGTAGAGGACGTTTTGTTTAGGGTCGTGGTAGAGGTAGGCGATGAAGAGTAGTAGCATCAGGTCTGTGACGAAGTGGACCACGAAGGAGTACCAAGCTAAGAATTTTACTGGTTTGAGTTGGAGGATGTCGGAGGATATAAATCTAAGAGGTTTGAGACAGTCATCTGAAATTGAATAAAAAATAAGTATAGTGGGAGTAGTGGAGCGGTTTTTTTAGACCTGTCATAAGTTTTGGGTTGTCGTAGTCACAGATGGACATTTTGAGGAGGTTGTGGTGGCTGAGAAAGCTGTTGTTTTGTTTCCAGTACCGTTGTACTTAATACAAAGTAAACAAATTTCTGTCGTTATGTATAATTACGCAAAGATAATGATGGACATTAATTTAATAAAGTTAAGGAAAGTCGTGGTAATTGTAGTTTATATTTTTTTGCAATGAGTATAGTGTAGGGAAAATAGCGTGACCTACATCTGTGTGTTTGAAGGTAGTGAAAAAGTAGAACTTGTAAATGGTACTTGACAAACAGTTATGTAAAATAACTCGTGTTCTCAATGGTTAATCAATTAAGATTTTAATATTTCAATAATGACAAATGTGGCCTTGACCAGAAACTTCTACGTGATTCTAAAAGTAAAAGGAAGACGTGTCTTTCACCATTTTGTAGTTTTTTTCATTTGTCGTATCAACATTAAAATACTCACAAAAATAATAAATAATAATTACAATATATACGTTTAGAGTTACAATGATTATTGTAATTACAAGAAAGAAGATAAAGCAAAATTAAACTATGCCACAACTCTCAATAATTTTAAACAACAAAAAATTTACACGATGTTAAATAAAATAATGATTTGGGAATAAATGTTCAAATTCAAGCTGTGAGCAAATAAATCCGGTGTAAGAGAATGAACGTAAAATACACCTTCCACTTCTAGTCTACACTGATAATAATTTAACTAAGTGATGATAATTTTCAGGATAATACGGACTATGAATTTACAAAAAATAAAGGTAAAATTATACGTTTCATGGGGTGTTCAAAATTCATATTAGAAAACTATTTATAAACTGATAGTGCACAATATACCCGTTGAGAAAGACTGTGGCGTCAAATGCGATTCATTTTTGTTTAAACAACTGTCTTTTTATGAATAACAAACAATGTTCTACTTACCAAATTCTAATACATGTTTCAATTAACACTACTACATACCAAGAGTATCATGTATTAATATGACAATTAAGTATGTCATTATAAAACTTTAAACATGTTCGATTCTTCAATTTTTCATTTTTTCGAGTTTTTAAATTTTAGAATTTTCGATTTCTTGATTTCTCGTTTTTTTAACAGTTCAGTTTTTCATTTCGTGCGATTTTTTTTAACTTTTCATATTTCAATTATTCATTTTTCTATATTTTCAACACTTTAATTTTGAGAATTTTTCCATTTCTGGATTTTTCAATTTTTCGTAGTTTTAATTTAAAATTTTTCAGGTTGTCGATTTTTCGCCATTTCGATTTTTTGATTTCTCAAAGTTTCAACTTTTCAATTTTCAGATTTTTTGATTTTTCTACATTTCGGCTTTTCGATTTTCGAACTTTCAGTTTCTCATTTTGTAAAACGTTACATTTTCCATTTTTTAAATTTTTGATTATGCGATTTTTTGATTTTTTTCGAATTTTAGATTTTTCCATTTTTCAGTAATCCTAGGTACTTTTAAAACTTATAATAATAATGTTTATTAACGGATATAAAATGAAACTAAACTTTGAAGTTTAGTTTAATTTGTATAGAGTACCCATAGGATTTTTTTTCTTCTACTCTGTAATTTCTCTGTTAAATAAATAAATAAATAAAAATTTGCGATTTTTCGATATTCGAATTTTTCCAATTCTCGATTTTTCCATTTTTCCATTTATCGATTTTAGAATTTTCCAATTTTTCGTTTTTCTATACATATTTCGATTCTTTGATTTTTTGATATCTCGATTTCTGGTTTTTCGGTTTTTCGATTTTTAGATTTTAGAATTTTCGGTTTTCCGATTTCTCGGATTTTCGTTTTTTGGAATGTTTGATTCATCGAATTTTCGACTATCATATACGTCAGATAATTTGTTACCTTTTTGATTTCTACAGTTTTCAATTTTACGATTTCTCAAATTTTCAATTTTTCGAATTTTCAGCTTTCCGAATTTTCAGTTTATCGAAGTTTCGATTTTTGATTATTAGAATTTTCGATTTTTCAATTTTTCCGCTCTTCAGTTCTTTTATCCTTCAGCTATCTTACTTTTCCGTTTACTGATTTCTCGATTTTTCGATTTTCGTAACTCGAATTTTCAACCATTCTAATTTTTGATTTTTGATTTTTCAAATTTTCCATGTTTCAGCTTTTCAACACTTCAATTTTGAAAATTCTTTCATTTCTAGATTTTTCAGTTATCCGATGTTTTAATTTTAGATTTTTCGGTTTGCGATTTCTCGCGTTCTCGACTTTTCGATTTCTCGATGTTTTATTTTTCAATTTTTCGATATTTCGATTTTTAAATTTTTCCATTTTTAGAATTTTCGATTTTTCGATTGTTTGACTTTCGATATTTCGTTGTTCTATATTTCGATTCTTGGATTTTTCGATTTTTCGTTTTCTCGAATATTTACTTCATGGAATTTTCGATTTTTCGATATTCGAATTTTCGATTTTTGATTTTTTGAATATTCGATTTTTCAATTTTTCCATTCTTCAGTTTTTTAATTTTTCGATTATCTTACTTTTCGATTTATTGATTTCTCGAGTTTTCGATTTTCGATCTTCCTATTCCCGAGTTTTGATATTTCAAATTTGCCATTTCTCGACTTTTCAACACTTCAGTTTTGACCATTTTTCCATTTCTAGATTTTTCAATTTTCCGATGTCTTAATTTTAAAATTTTTGGTTTGTCGGTTGTCCTTCTCGACTTTTTGATTTTTCGAGGTTTCAATTTTTCAATGTTTCGATTTGTTTTTCAATTATCTTACTTTTCGATTTATTGACTTCTAAAGATTTCGATTTTCGATTCTAAAGTTTTCAGTTTTTCTACTTTTCGATTTTTGATTTTTGGAATTTTCGATTTTCAATACTAGATTTTTCAATTTTTTTGGTTTTCCATTTTTGATTTTTCGATATTCGAATTTCCTATTTGTTTCTTTTTTTTTTCGGCTTTTAGATTTTTGATTTTTCAACATTTCGGCTTTTCGATTTTCAATTTCTCAGTTTTCGATATTCGAATTTTTTTAATTTCGATTTTACAATTGCCGATTTTCGATATTTCGTTTTTCTATATTTCAATTTTTGGATTCGATGTTTGATATCTCGATTTCTGAATTTTCAATTTTTCGAATTTTCAGCTTTCCGAATTTTCAGTTTATCGAAGTTTCGATTTTTGATTTTTTGAATTTTCGATATTTCAATTTTTCCGTTCTTCAGTTATCCTACTTTTCGATTTAGATTTCTCGATTTTCGTTTTTTGTACTCGAATTTTCAACCTTTCTAATTTTTGAATTTTGATTTTTCAAATCTTCCACGTTTCAACTATTCAACACTGCAATTTTGAAAATTCTTTCATTTCTAGATTTTTCATTTTCCCGATGTTTTAATTTTAGATTTTTCGGTTTGTCGATTTTGCACTTTCTCGACTTTTCGATTTCTCGATGTTTCAATTGTTCAATTTTTCGATATTTCGATTACTCGGTTTTTAGATTTTTTGATTTTTTACCATTTCTGGTTTTCGATTTTCAATTTCTCAATTTTCGAATGTTCGATATTCGAATTTTTTTAGTTTCGACTTTCGATATTTCGTTCCTCTATATTTCGATTCTTGGATTTTTCGATTGTTCGAATTCTAGATTTTGGAATTTTTGAATTTTCGTACTTTCGGTTTACCGATTTCTCGAATTTTCGTTTTCTCGAATAATTGATTCATCGAATTTTCGATTTTTCGATATGTGAATTTTCAATTTGTTTCTTTTTAGATTTTTCGAATTTTGGGGATTTTTTGGTTTTTTGATTATTTGGTTCATCGATTTTTTGATTTTTCGATATTCGAATTTTCGACTTGTTTCTTTTTAAGTAATTTCAACGTGTCATTTAACTAGCATGACTAATGTATATTTTCTGTAATTGGGTATAATACCTGTAGAAAATAAAGGTTTATTTATTTATTTATTTATTTATTTATTTATTTATTTATTTATTAATTAATTTATTTATTTATTTATTTATTTATTTATTTATTTATTTATTTATTTATTTATTTATTTATTTATTTATTTATTTATTTTTCGATTTCTCGATTTTTAATTGTTTGAATTTTCGTTTTTTTTTTTTTTCAATTATCTTACTTTTCGATTTATTCACTTCTAAAGTTTTCGATTTCGATTCTAGAGCTTTCAGTTTTTCTACTTTTCGCTTTTTTGATTTTTTAAATTTTAGAGTTTTTGATTTCTCGATTTGTCGGTTTTTTGATTTTTCAGTTATTCATTTACCTTTAAATGTTTCATTTTTCGATTTTGAGATTTTTAAATTTTTTAATGCTTCAATTTTTGGTTTTTTCTAATTTTCCTTTTCTCAAGTTTCCAATAATTCAATTTAAAAATTTTTTCCATTTCTGGATTTTTCAATTTTTCGATATTTTAAATTTAGACTTTGCGGTTTGTTCATTTCTCGCGTTCTCGACTTTTCGATTTCTGGATGTTTTAATTTTTCAATTTTTAGTTGTTCCGATTTCTCGGTATTTAGATTTTTTGATTTTTTGACATTTCGGGTTTCGATTTTCAAATTTTCAAGTTTTGAATTTTGAATTTTTCTATTTTCCGAATTATCGATTTTAGAATTTTTGATTTTTCGGTTTTTTGATTATTTGGTTCATCGAATTTTTGATTTTTCGATATTCGAATTTTCAACTTGTTTCTCTTTGATTTCTCGATTTTGAATTTTTTGAATTTTCGTTTTTTTTTTGTTTTTCAATTATCTTACTTTTCGATTTATTGACTTCTAAAGATTTCGATTTTCGATTCTAAAGTTTTCAGTTTTTCTATTTTTCGATTTTTGATTTTTGGAATTTTCGATTTTGAATACTATATTTTTCAATTTTTTTGGTTTTCCATTTTTGATTTTTCGATATTCGAATTTCCTATTTGTTTTTTTTTCGATTTCTAGATTTTTCAATTCGAAGATTTTTTGAATTTTCAGTTTTTTGATTTTTCAATCATCTTACTTTTCGATTTATTGATTTCTCGAGTTTTCCATTTTCGATACTAGAGCTTTCAATCTTCCTGCTTTTCGGTTTTGGAATTTTTAAATGACTCGAGTTTTCAATTTTTCGATTCTCCAATTTTTTGGATTTTTAAATGTTAGAGTTTTTGATTTCTCGATTTCTCGGTTTTTTGATTTTTCAGTTTTTCGATTTTTTAGTTATTCATTTTTCTTTAACTGTTACATTTTTCGATTTTGAGATTTTTAAATTTTTTAATGTTTCAATTTTTGGTTTTTTCTAATTTTCCTTTTCTCAAGTTTTCAACAATTCAATTTTGAAAATTTTTCCATTTCTGGATTTTTCAGTTTTTCGATATTTTAAATTTAGATTTTGCGGTTTGTCCATTTCTCGCGTTCTCGACTTTTCGATTTCTCGATCTTTTAATTTTTCAATTTTTTTTTGTTTCGATTTCTCGGTATTTAGATTTTTTGATTTTTTGACATTTCGGGGTTTCCATTTTCAAATTTTCAAGTTTTGAATTTTGAATTTTTCTATTTTCCGAATTATCGATTTTAGAATCTTTGATTTTTCGGTTTTTTGATTATTTGGTTCATGGAATTTTTGATTTTTCGATATTCGAATTTTCAACTTGTTTCTATTTCGATTTGTTGATTTTGAATTTTTTGAATTTTCGTTTTTTTTTTGTTTTTCAATTATCTTACTTTTCGATTTATTGACTTCTAAAAATTCCGATTTTCGATTCTAAAGTTTTCAGTTTTTCTACTTTTCGATTTTTGATTTTTGGAATTTTCGATTTTCAATACTAGATTTTTCAATCTTTTGGGTATTCCATTTTTGATTTTTCGATATTCGTATTTCCTATTTGTTTCTTTTTCGATTTCTAAATTTTTCAATTCTCCGATTTTTTGAATTTTCAGTTTTTTGATTTTTCGATCATCTTACTTTTTGATTTATTGTTTTCTCCAGTTTTCCATTTTCGATACTAGAGCTTTCAATCTTCCTGCTTTCCGGTTTTGGGATTTTTAAATGACTCGAGTTTTCAATTTTTCGATTCTCCAATTTTTTGGTTTTTTAAATTTCAGAGTTTTTGATTTCTCGATTTCTCGGTTTTTATATTTTTCAGGTTTTTGAATTGTTTAGTTTTTAATTTTTCTTTAAATGTTAATTTTTTGACTTCCCGATTTTTTAATTTTTTAATGTTTCAATTTTTCGTTTTTTCTCACTCTTCGGATTCTTGATTTTTCGATATTCGATTTTTTTAAATTTCAAATTCTTGACTTTTCAATTTTTCCATTTTTCGACTTTTCGATTGTTCGATTTTAGAATTGTCGGTTTTTCGACTTTCGATATTTCGTTCTTCTATATTTCGATTCTTGGATTTTTCGATTGTTCGAATTCTAGATTTTGGAATTTTTGAATTTTCAGTTCAAATTTTCGATTTTTGATTTTTTGAATTTTGAATTTTTGTTTCGATCTTTCAATTATTAACTTACTTTTCGATTTATTGATTTATCGAGTTTTCCATTTTCGATATCAGAACTTTCAATCTTTCTGCTCTTCGGTTATGGGATTTTTTATTCTCTCGATTTTTCGATTCTTCAATTTTTTGATTTTTTAAATTTTAGATTTTTTGATTTCTCGATTTCTCGTTTTTTTAATATTTCAGCTTTTCGATTTTTTAGTTTTTCATTTTTCGATTTTGCGTTTTTTTTATTTTTTAATGTTTGAATTTTTCGTTTTTTCAAATTTTCCTTTCCACAATTTTTGAATTTGTCGATATGTTCATTTTAAACTTTCGATTTCCCAATATTTCAATATTTCGTAGTCTCGATTTCTCAGTTTTTAGATTTTTTGATTTTTTGACATTTCGACTTTTCGATTTTCAAATTCTCAGTTGTCGATTTTTAAATTTTCGAACTTTCGGTTTTTTCGATTTCGCGGATTTTCGTTCTTTTCGAATATCTGATTCATCGAATTTTCCATTTTTTGATATTCGAATTTTCAATTCTCCGATTTTTCAAATTTTCCATTTTTCGAATTCTCTATTTTTGATTTTTTTGAATTTTAGATTTTTCATTTTTTCCATTCTTCAGTTTCTTGTTGATATTTCAATTATTTTAGTTGTATTCGATTTATTGATTTCTCGACTTTTCGATTTTCGATACTCGAATCTGCAATCCTTCTACTTTTCGATTTTTGTTTTTTCAAATTTTCCTTACCTCAACTTATCAACACTTCGTTTTTTAGATTTTTTTCATTTTTTTAGATTTCTCGATTTTTCAATTTTTCGATATTTCGATTTCTCGGTTCAGATTTTCAGATTTTTGATTTTTCAACATTTCTGGTTTTCGATTTTCAATTTCTCAATTTTCGAATTTTCAATATTCGATTTTTTTAATTTCGAATTCTCGATTTTTCGACTTTTCGGATTTTCAGTTTTACAATTTTCGATTGTTCGACTTTCGATGTTTCGTTTTTCTATATTTCGATTCTTGGATTTTTGTTTGTTCGAATTCTCGATTTTCGAATTTTTGAGTCTTGAATTTTTCGATTTTTCGATATTCGAATTTTCAATTTGTTTCTTTTTCGATTTCTCGATTTTTCAATTCTCTGATTGATCAAATTTTCGATTCTTCGAATCTTCAAATTTCCGAATGTCCGTTTTTTGATTTTTTGAATTTTCATTTTTTTTAATTACTTTTCGGTTTATTGATTTCTCGAGTATTCGATTTTCGGTATTAGAATTTTTAATCTGTCTACTTTTCGATTTTTGATCGTTTGAATTTTCGATTTTTCAATTTTCGCTTTCTTCAGTTTTTTGATTTTTGTATTATATTACGTTTAGATTTATTGATTTCTCTAGTTTTCAATTTTCTATAGTAGAATTTTCATTTTACATTCTTCCGTCTTTAGAATTTTAAATTTGTTTAATTTTCGATTTTTCAGAGTTGTTACTTACGCTATTGATTATTACTTTATAGATGTAAAAACAAAAATCGCAAATCAAATTTTAAAATTTTTCAAAGAAGAGGGATTTATTGTATGTTTTCTCGACTTTGCTAATCTCCCGTTTCCGTCTGTCTGTCTGTTTGTCTGTCTGTATCCATTTTTATTAGACACGTAATCTCCAAAACTGCTGGACCGATTGTTGTCAAATTCTGTATGTGTATTAGAAACCAACAATTTGATGACGTCATTTCAATGAATAGTATCCTAAAATAATTTGAATGCTACACAAAAATATACTCATATACTTGTAGTGTACGAATCCAGCTTCAGTTTTTTGCTAAACGTTCAAATTTTCGAAAAAACATTTGCAAGGTATAATAACGTTTTATTCTCGACACGGTTTGGACGTCTCCGTGGAGCAGTGGGTGTTTTTTTTTCTTGCATTGGTATAACGCTGTGTCTACTTTTCTTTTATGCTGTGACTAGAATTATCCATGTTGATGATGTCATCACAAATTTTTTGTTGGTCAAATTAAGAACGAGTCACCCCATTTTCTCGAAAATGTGAAGAATAAGCACGTCTTTATATAATAATGATAAAATAAGAATTAAGATATTCACAACATTTTGTCCTATTGTGGTTTAGTTCATAATTTTAGTCCTATTTTGAGAAGACAAACTCACTCAAATCAAACTAACTTCTACGTGACATTCTTTCGATGTATAAACATAAATAAACACTTGAGCTTCAGATTGCAATTACCTACTGCTGAAGGACAAGGGGTGTTATTTATATCTCTGGTTTTTACTTTTATATACCTATCTATACCAATATTCCTGCATTAAATCTTTCCGAAATATCTCCATCGTATCTAATTACCTGATTCACTAGGGTTGAAAATCCGATATTGTAGATAAACATTAATATGTTAACATACAATTTACACAAAAATATTAAACACTGCTTAAGGTACCACATTAGAATATTATTTACGTTGTTGCTCATATCATCTTCCAATTTAGAGCTAAGGTCAAACGTCCGTTGATATAGCACATTATCCAGAATGTTTTCACTTAGAAACAGTGTATCTTAAACTAACTGCGAAGAACAACAACCACAAATGGGTACAGCAAAACGCGTTGCAGGTACTTTTGCAACTAAGCTAGGTCCCAAATTATTCACAAATTCGTAAGTTTCAGTACTGCTTTCGATTTATCTATCTTGGGCTAGCGCTGACCAAACTCAAACCATTAAAAGTCCAGGTGAGCCATTTTCTAAAAAACGTACTACTTTCTAAAAAAAAATCAGTTTTGGAACTTAGACCTTTCACAAACGAGCACGGAAGTAAGGAGATATGGGTCCAAGGAAGATCGAGAGAGACAGTACAACACTGGGCAGGTTTGATAGATGACTTCTTGCAACGTAAGTGATGAGAAATTTCGAAAATTTGGAATTTAACACATGAATGTCTAGCTTATCGTAGTCAAAATGCCAGCGCTGACTCTACCATACATCAATGTGGCAACGATCCACCACCGGAAAATGGTGTCTGTGAAGTAGATGTCAGTAGTTTCGGGCCTTGTAATCCACAATCGCACTACGGATACACAGACTCACCCTGTATTTTTCTCAGACTTAATAACGTAAGTAGAAAAAAAAATGTGCAGACAATTAGTACCGATATTTGCTCTAGGTGCCGAACGGATGGATGCCAGAATTCTACAATGATTCCTACATCCCAGAAAAAATGCCCTACGTTTTGAGACACCATATTTGGAAGGAAAAACAAAAGGGAAACGTAACTAATACATAATTAATTGATTAATTGTCATTAAATTACAATTTTTCTACAGACCAACAGAGTGTGGGTTTCTTGTAAAGGTAATTATGCACCTGACGCAGAATTCATTGGTTCAGTCAAGTACTATCCAGAACAGGCTTTTCCATCCCACTATTTTGACGCCTCAGGCAAGAAAAATTTCTTAAGTCCATTGGTGGCAGTCCACTTTGAACGACCAAGAAGTAAGTTCCGAAAATATCTTCAGAACTGGCTTATTTTAACAAAGAATTTTAACTATTGTCAAGCTTCGCTTCTTAACAATTAATTAATTTTTTGATATTCTTTTTAGATGGGGTTGTAATCAATGTGTGGTGTACAGCCTGGGCCGCAAATATTCCTTATGAACTTGGAACAATCAATTTTGACCTAATGTTAGACAGTTAAAAAAAAGTACATACAGTTCTTACTAAATAAATAATAATAATAACAATAATACTGCTTTTATGATACCTGAAACGAAATGACATGTGACAAGACGAAGAATGTGGTTTTGTTTATGAATGCAAAATTCTTGAACTGATAATAAAAATAGAGTCATAATTAGCAATAAGAGTGTTGTAAAAGCGATTTGCCCTCAAAAAGTAGGTTTAGCTGAGGCCAGGTCTTTCGCAAAGGAATAGCGAAGTCCTTGGGGCAGCTAAGTCAATTTGGAGAGTGGTACGTATAAATCGATGAGAATTATTAGAACATCGAATGTCTAGAGTGTGAGAGTGATGTTCAAGACTGATGGACCAAGAATGTAAGTATTGAAGTTATTATATTAATTTTTAGTTAAGTTAGCTGATAAATCTTAGAATATAACAGAAATGTAAACACGACTTTTTAAATGTCTCCATAAAAAATCAAGGGGCGTCAGATCCGGAGACCTAGGTGGCCATCCTATTGGTACGCGCCTTCCAATCCACCTTCCATCAAATTGATTATCCAAAACACCCTTACATTTATGCCATAATGTGGTGGTGCCCCATCTTGTTGGAACCCAATACTGCGATCTAAATTTTGTGGATTATCTGGAAGTACTGAGGTTCTAAGATGATCTAAATATCGATTAATATTAATTTTTGAGGACGTTGGGTGTTGAACACAATGAGGTTGTTCTCGAGCTTAGTAACGACAATTGAGTCAATTTTTGTGGTGATTTTCGATATACTGTATGATATTAACACTGAGAAAAAAAAAAAAAAAGTAATCGAAAATTCGAAAAATCGAGAAATCTAAAAATCGAAAATTCGAAACATTAAACAATCGTAAAATGAAAAGACCAAGAAATCGAGGAGTCGAAAAGTCGAACAATTGAGAAAGCGAAATGGGCCAAAATCGAAAAATAAAAAGTTAAAAATTGAAAAATTGATAAATTGGGAATTTGACAATCAAAATATCGAAAAATCCAAATCTCGATAAATCGAGAAATCAAAAAATTAAAAAATTCGAAAAATTGAAATTTTGAGAAATCGAAAGATCAAAAGATTCGAAAAATTGAAAAACAAAAAATTGTAGGTTGAAACATTGGAAAAGCGGAAAAATAAAACAAGGAAAAAATGGAAAACTGGAAAAACTGAGCAAGCGAAATAGCCCAAAATTAAAACTCGAAAAGTTATAAATTGAAAACCTGAACAATCCCAAACCTGAAATATCGAAAAATTGAAAAATGAAAGAAATACTAAAAATGGAAAAACTGAAAATCCGAAAACAGAAATATCCAAAAAGTGAGAATCTAAAAAGACGAACAATTGAGAAATCGAAAAATCAAAAAAAAATAATTCGAAAAATCGATTTTTATAACTTTTCACTTTTTTCATTTTAGAATTTTAAAATTTTTCCATTTTTTAATTATTATACATATATTTAGAGTCTTTAATTTTTCATTTCTTCACATATCGATTTGCAGTTTTTTTTGGGTTTTTTGTTTTCTTTTTTCTACAGTTTTTGTTAGATTTTTCAATTTTTCGTTTCCCTATTTTTTGTTTACAATTTTTCTAGTTTTTATTTTCAATATTATGTAATAATAATTATAACTTTCATAATTTTTCAATTTTTCAATTTTACGATTTTAGAATTTTTCTAGTTTTCATTTACTCGATTTTTCAATTTTTCAATTTTTATATTCTTTAATTTTTCAGTTCTTCAAATTTTCGATTTGCAGTTTTTCCTTTCAGTTTTTATTTTATTTTATTTTTACAATTTTTGATTTTTCGATATTCCGATTTTATAATTTCTTGTTTTTTCAATTAAAATTTTTTCAAAGATTTGTTTCTTCAATTTTTTTGTAATTTTCCAATTTTTTACTTTTTTTTACTTCCCAAGCGTAAGCAAAGGAAAGTATTGTAATCGAGTCCGTCGGCTGACTCTCTTCTTTTACGTTTTCTCGACCTTTCATGATCTCTAGTGTACGAAGAAATAGGCCGTTTCCGTCTGTCTCCAGTTTTAACTGTTAAATTTTGCAGTTTTTCAATTTTCCAATTTTTGAATATTCCAATTTTTAGTTTTTTTTAATTTTTCGGTTTTCCAAAGTTCTGAATTTATAATTTTTCTTTTTTCATTGTGAAATTTTTCAATTTTTTTAATTTTTATTTTTTCAATTTTAGTTTTTTCAGTTTCTCGATTTTTCACTTTTTCGTATCTTTAGTTTCTGGTTTGCAAGTTTTCTAGTTTTTATTTTAAATACGTAATAATATGTAATTATAATTTTTATAACTTTTCACTTTTTTCATTTTAGAATTTTAAAATTTTTCAATTTTTTAATTATTATACATATATTTAGAGTCTTTAATTTTTCATTTCTACACATTTTCGATTTGCAGTTTTCTTTTCGGTGTTTGGTTTCTTTTTTCTATAGTTTTTGATTTTTCAAAATTTCGATTTTCCAACTTTTGGATGTTCCAATTTTTAATTTTTTAATTTTTCATTTTTTTAATTTTACGAATTGCAAATTTTCGTTTCGGTCTTTTATTGTCTTTATTTTTTACTTTATCGGTTTTTGAAAGTTCTGAGAATTTATAATTTTTTCTTTTTTCAATGTAAAATTTTTCAATTTTTCGTTTCTTCAATTATTGGTTAGCAATTTTTTTAGTTTTCATTTTAAATATGTAGTAATAATTATAATTTTACAACTTTTTTATTTATTCGATCTTTCAATGTTTCAATTTTTAGATTCTTTAATTTTTCATTTCTTCAAATTTTCGATTTACAGTTTCCCTGTCTGTTCTTTGTTTATTTGTTTTTACAATTTTTGGATTTTCAAATTCCATTTTATAATTTCTTGTTTTTTCAATTTAAATTTTTCAAAAATGAAAGAAAAAGTGAAAAATGGCAAATTAAATCGGGATATCAAAACATTGAAAGATCGAAAAATTTTAAAACTGAAAATTTAAAAAATCGAAACATTTGAAAAATTTGAAAACTTGAAAAACTGAAATAACGAAGAAGCGAAATGAAAAATTGAGAAATCGAAATATCTATAATTTTTAAATTTTGAAAAATTAATATATCAAAAAATTAAAAATATCTACACCATATCGAAAAATTAAGAAATGAAAGAAAAACTGAAAAAGGGAAAACTAAATCGGGAAATCAAAACATTAAAAAATTGAAAAATTTAAAAAATGAAAAATTAAAAAATCGAAAATTTAAAAAAAAAACGACAATTGAAAATAGAAAATCTACAACCAGAAAATCGAAAAATCGAAAGATTAAAAAATCAAAACATTTGAAAAATTCGAAAATATGAAAAATTGAAATGTCGAAGCACTGAAATGAAAAATCGAGAAATCGAAAAATATAAAATTTTCAATATCGGAAAATTAAAATATCAAAAAATTTAAAAACGAAAAATTGAAAAATCGAGAAAGTAAGAAAATCGACACATCGAAAAATCCAGAAGTCAAAAATCGAAAAGTCGATGAATATCGAAACACTGAAAAATGAAAGAAACACTGAAAAATCCCAAAACTGAAATATCCAAAAACTCAGAATCTAAAAAATTGAAAAATTGAGAAATCAAAAATTTAAAAAGTGAACTCGAAATATTGAAACCTTAAGAAAATCGAAAAATTGAAAAAGCTTTTGCTTTTTTTCAGGTTTTTACCTGAAAAATCGAAAAATTGAAGAATTGAAGAAGTGGAAAATCAAGAAATGGGAAGATCAAAACATCGATTAATTAAAAAATCGGAAAATTGAGAATTTAGAAAAGTTAAATATTGAAAACTTTAATAGAACTATTTAAAAACCATAAAATTGAAGAGGACAAAATTGGAAAAATGTACCTACAATTGAAACATTGGAAAATTGAGAAATCGAAAAATTGAAAATCGTGGAATTGAAAAATTGAGAAATTTTAAATAAAAAATTGAATAATAAATAATCTGAAAACTCCCAAAACTGAAATTTATAAAAATTGAAAAATAAAAGAAAAACTGACAAATCCCAAAACTGAAACGTTTAAATACTGAGAAATTAAAAAGTGTGAAGTCGAAAAATCAAAACTTTAAAAAATTGAAAAATTGAAAATATAAAAAATTTACATCGAAAAGAAAATCGAATGAAAAAAAAACAAGAAAAAAAAAAATAAAAAAAAAAAAAAAAATAAAGAAAAAAAAAAAAAAAAATGAATGAAATTGAAAAAAAATAAATTTAAAAAAAAATAATGAAAAATGACAAAAAATAAAAAAAAAAAACTGAATTTATAAAATGAAAAATAAAAAAAGACAAATCCAAATGAAAGTTAAATACGAGAATTAAAGGTGAAGCGAAAATCAACTTAAAAATTGAAATGAAGATTAAAATTCGAAAAACTGAGAGTTTATAAAAGTCAAATTTGAAAAATTGAAAAATCGAAATATTTAAAAACCGTAAAGTTGAAGACGACAAAAATTGGAAAAACGTAAAATTGAAACATTGGAAAATTGAGAAATCGAAAAATTGAAAATCGTGGAATTGAAAAATTGAGAAACCAAAAATCTAAAAAGTGAAGTCGAAATATCGAAACCTTAAAAAATTAAAAAATTGAAAAATCAAAAACCTGAAAAATCGAAAAATTGAAAAACCAAAAACCTGAAAAATCGAAAAATTGAAGAATTGAAGAACTGGAAAATTGAAACAGTCGAAAGTCAAGAAATGGGAAAATCAAAACATCGATTAATTGAAAAATAGAAAAATTGAGAATTTAGAAAAGTCAAAAATTGAAAAACTATTTAATAATCGTAAAACTGAAAAGAAGAAAAATGGAAAATTTAAAAATTGTAAAATCCAAAAATTGAACAATAAATATTCTGAAAAATCCCTGAACTGAAATTTCGAAAAATTGAAAAGTGAAAGAAAAGCTGAAGAATGGAAAAACTGAAATATCCAAAAATTAGAAATGAAAAAATTTAAAAATTGAGAAATCAAGAAGCCAAAAAAGTGAACTCGAAAAATCATAATTTAAAAAAATCGAAAAACTAAGAGCTTATATATGTGAAATTTGAAAATTTGAAGAATCTAAATATTTCAAAATCGCAAAATTGAAGAGGAGAAAAATTGGAAATACGTAAAATTGAAACATTGCGAAATCGAAAAATTGAAAATCGTGGAATTGAAAAATTGAGAAATTGGAAAACAAAGAAAAACTGAAAAATCCCAAAACTGAAATGTCCAAATACTGAGAAACTAAAAAATTGTAAAATTTAGAAATCGAAAAATCAAAAAAGTGAATTTAAAAAATCGAAACCTTAGAAAATAGAAAAACTGAAAAACCAAAAACCTGAATAATCGTAAAAATTGAATAATTAAAAAAACTGTAAAATCTAAACAGTTGAAAGTCAAAAATGGCAAAATCAAGACATCAATTAATTGAAAAATCGAAAAATTAGAGTTTACTTAAATTTCAAAAATTGAAAAATCGAAAATTTAAAAAAACGACAATTAAAAAATAGGAATTCTAAAACCGGGAAGTCAAAAAATTGAAAGATTAACAAATCGAAACATTTGAAAATTCGAAAAAGTAAAAAATTGACACATCGAAAAATCCAGACCAGAAGTCAAAAATTGAAAAGACGAAGAATATCAAAACACTGAAAAATGAAAAAAAAAACTGAGAAATGGAAGAACTGAAAGATCCCAAAAATGAAACAACCAAAAACTGAAAATCTAAAAAATTCAAAAATTGAGAAACCAAAAATCTAAAAAGTGAATTCGAAATACCGAAACTTTAAAAAACATCGAAAACTTGAAAAATGAAAAACCTGAAAAATCGAAAAATTGAAGAACAGGAAAATCGAAAAACTCGAAAGTTAAAAAAAGGGAACTCAAAACATCGATTAATTGAAAAATCGAAATATTAGAATTTTTAAAATTTATAATTAAAAAATTGAAAAATCGAAAATTTAAAAAAATGACAATTGAAAAACAGGATATCTAAAACCGGGAAGTCGAAAAATCGAAAGATTTGAAGAATTCAAAAACTTGAAAAACTGAAATATCGAAGAACTGAAATGAAAATTCGAAAAAGCGAAAAATCTAAAGTTTTAAATATTGAAAAATTAAAATATAAAAAAATTGAAAAATCTCCAGGAGTCAAAAATCGGAAACTCGAAGAATCGAAATATTGAAAAATCCCAAAACTGAAATATCGAAAAACTAAGAAATGAAAGAAAAAATTAAAACTGAGAAACTAATTCGAGAAATCAAAACATTGAAAAAATTGAAAAATCGAAAAATTGAGATATTAGAGAAGTCAAAAATTGAAAAATTGACTAGAACTATTTAATAATCGTAAAACTAAAAAGGAGAAAAATTGGAAAATCCAAAAATTGGATAATAAATAATCTGAAAGAAAAGCTGAAGAATGGAAAAACTGAAAAATCCCAAAACTATAATATCCAAAAACTGAGAAATTAAAAAATTGAAAAATTGAGAAATCAAAAAGCCAAAAAAGTGAAGTCGAAAAATCAAAACTTTAAAAAATTGAAAAATTGAAAAATCAAAAACCTAAAAAATTGAAGAATTGAAGAAATGAAAAAAATCCCAAAACTGAAATAACCAAAAACTGAGAAATTAAAAATTGAAAAATTGACAAACCGAAAAATCAAAAAAGTGAATCCATTTTTGAAAAAGTCGACTAAAATTTCTAAAAAATATTCAGGAATATAGGTCCCAACGTGTTGACTCCAAAAATATAGCTTGTTTATGATCTCGGAGTAATATTCTCGAAATATTTGTCGAGAAATTAGAATTTATTGAAATTTTAAAATTGCGATATTTCAAAGGGCAATTTTTTTTAGTTTTTTTTTTTAATAATTTTCTTTCAACAGCACGGTACTTAAAACATATTCCACATGATAATTTCTTGTAGAGAAATATGAAATCTGCATTTAATTTTCGCCCGGCCTCCCACGACCAAAAAAAAATTAATTACAATTGGGATGGGGCGGGTGGGTGGGGCTTAACCTTTGGTAGTTTTTTCGTAATATACTAATCTTCGTTTAACAGTAAAATAAATTCTTAAAATATCAAAGGGTGAATTTGAGATTAGAATTACGGTTTAGGTATCGTGTTGTTGAAAAAAAACTATATACATTTAGAAAAAGATGTCAATTATTAAGCCCCACCCACGCGCCCTATCTCCCTATTTGTCTACAAAAATTTACCATTTTATATATATTTGAAGTATTTTGTTGGGAAAAAAAGACTAGGGGCCGGTTTATAGAACATCGAGTTAAATATTTAATCCTCGATTAGTTTAACAGAGAATTAAAATGTGGAATATGAGCCCGTGATTGGTTAAAATATGTGCGTTGCCTGGCAACGGACCTCAGTTAAAAGTTAATCGCGAATTAACTTTAACTTCGCTTTCTATAAATCGGGTCTAGGTGTATTAAGAAAAAAAGGCTAGATATAAGCAAAAAAATGTATTTAGTAAAATTTCGAAAATCGTCGAAAAGTGTCGAAATTCGCATACATGTCGAAAGTTTCATTTTTGAAAATGTCATCTAAAAATACTCAAAAAATTCAAGTATATGGACGAAGTGCTCATTCCAAAAATATAGCGTGTTTATGCTCACGGAGCAATATTTTCGAAATGTTGGGTGTGAAATTCGAATTTTTTGAAAATTCTAAAAATTGCTCTATTTCTATTGGCAATTCTGGAAAATCGGTTGAAACGAAAAACTCCAAATCTTCAAGTAAACATTCAAAAAATTATTATATTTATTTGTAGAGTATTACTGGTTGCCTAAAACTTGGAAGTAAGTTACAAACAAACATTGAGGTGACATAGCGTGAAAAACATTAATAATAGCATTTTTCAGTTCATAATGTCTTTAATGTCATTTTTGCATTGGCTGTATGGGCACCATCTTGTTGAAAGTTAAATAGAGTAAAAGTCACCAATAAATAATATAAATAACAGGAAACTATGCTCAAGAATAATATAGCTATTCTTACACAGATGGCGCTCTAGTTATTTTATAGATCTATGTTTTATAGCTCAATTTATTTTGAGGATCTTTTTATGTTTTTCTTTTGTTTATGCATGGGAGAACGAAGTCCTCAGAAGTAGAAAGCTGTCAAAATTTAAATCCATATCTCACACTCATAGTATGCGCATGGAATATTTCTATATATAAAGTAAATTCGGCAAACTTAAACCTCACGCTGAATCCGCTTTTCATTTTTGTCTCTCTGTGTTTTTTTCTAATTGTAACGCAAAACCTCCCTGCCGCAATTTCCCTGCATCCACCCTGGAAATATTTCAGTATTTCACCCCGAGATATGAAATTGCTCCTCGCTCTTCGCCACTTCCAACAAACGGGCAATAATTTCGAGAAGGGCCTGTAATGAAGGCCCTTTGTACGCAGTCACGTGTGTAATAAAGCCGAAGCACAAATTGTTAGTCGATTAAGCGAGCGAGCGTTGCGCTCTAAATCCTCGTAGCCTGTAGCCACCAAACGTCCTCATTGATTGCAATTATCTCCGCACGTGATAACAAAGTATTCCTAGCGAGTCTCGTGGTGTTATTTTTATCAATAGTCGCCCGATCTGGGAGCAGATCGAGTTATCAGACGATAATATCCTAAAAAAACGACCACTTCTGGATAGACTTTGCCCAGATGGTGTCATTTAACTCGGTCTCGAATGAGTCTAGCTAGCATAAAGCCGCATTCTAATTGAAATGAAGTCGCCAGCTTTAAACGGAGTGAAGCCACCCTCGGGATCTGGAAAAAGAGAATTGGATCTGTTCGGAAAAAATGGAAATAATCTGGTGAAAAATTCAGGAGGAAAATTTGACGAAAAAGTCAACGCAATTTTAAGAGATACCTTTACAAATTTGATAAGTAACGTGACCTGTCGTATGGCAGGAATTTTATATCGTAATTTTATCCTGTGACAGCTAAACCGAATAAGTGAAAAGACGACAGGAGAAAATGCTTGGTAATGGTGCTGGACACATGTCAGATGTGAGAATTTATCGGATTAAACGTGACGATTCTATTTCTTGATTTCGACGATTGTAGTTTCGAGTTTCCTTGTGATGAGAATTTCAGATAAACATGTTATCAGATTAATCCCTAAAGCTTATCATTATCACATGATTCATCAATGGAAAATTACTTAAGTAATTAACTACAATTTATCTGTAAAAATATAAAGATTGAGTTAAAATTATCCAGCTTTCTTCAAAATACCGTTCTTACAACCAAAAATTGGTCGAAGGTTATTTCGACAGAACTTTTCTCGCTCCTGAAGAACACCCAACAAATTCTGTTTCTTTGAAAAATTATAAAAAGTTTTCTGGATTTTTTTGGCGACCCCTTTAAGTCAAAACTCGCAGCTTTTTCTTCAATTTTTCATTTCTTTTTCTGTAGTTTTTCGGTTTGGAATTTTTTGAGTTTTCAATTTTTTCAGTTTTTCAATTTTACAACTTTTGAATTTTTCAATTTTTAGATTTTGCGATTTTTTGATTTAAAATTTCTCAAGTTTTCAATTTTTAAGTTTTCATTTTTTCAAATCTGCACCAATTTTATAAGTTTTTGTTTTTCAATTGTAGTTTTTGTTCGTTTGAAGAAACGAACTATTGTTGAATTTTTCAGTTTTTTCGATTTTTCAAATTTTGGGTGTTCCAGTTTTTAGATTTTGCAATTGTTGGATTTTCTAAGTTTTCATTTTTTCAAATTTTCGATTTGTAATTTTTCCTTTCAATTTTTTATTATCTTTAGTTTTAAATTTTTTCGATTTTTTAATGTCCCGCTTTTATAATTTTTCGATTTACAATTTTTAGGTTTTAAACTTTTCTTGTTTCAATTTTAGATTGTTCAGTTTGCTGATTTTTCAATTTTTTTTTCTTCAGTTTTTCAATTTTTTTCATTATGAAAATTTTCAATATTTGGATTTTTTCAGTTATTTTCCAATTTTAGAATTTACAGTTTGCCGATTTTTCAATTTTTCGTTTCTCCTATTTTTGGCTGACTCTCTTCTTTTACGTTTTCTCGACCTTTCATGACCCCTAGTGTACCAAGAAATAGGTCTCCCGTTTCCGTCTGTCTCGAGTTTTAATTGTTAAATTTTTCAGTTTTTCAATTTTCCAACTTTTGAATATTCCAATTTTTAGTTTTTTTTTAATTTTTTTTATATTTTAATTTTTCGGTTTTCCAAAATTCTGAATTTATAATTTTTTTTTCATTGTGAAATTTTTCAATTTTTTGAATTTTTATTTTTTCAATTTTAGTTTTTTCAGTTTTTCGCATCTTTAGTTTCTGGTTTGCAAGTTTTCTAGTTTTTATTTTAAATACGTAATAATATGTAATTATAATTTTTATAAACTTTTCAGTTTCTTCGTTTTAGAATTTTAAAATTTTTCCATTTTTTAATTATTATACATATATTTAGTCTTTAATTTTTCATTCCTTCAAATTTTCTATTTGCAGTTTTCTTTTCGGTTTTTTTTGTTTTCTTTTTTCTACAATTTTTGATTTTTCAAAATTTCGATTTTAATAATGTCTTATTTTTTCAATTTAAGTAAATTTTTTCAAATATTTTCAATTTTTTACTTTTTTTTTAATTTCTCGATGTTTAACTCAAAATTTAATTGTTAGATTTTACAGTTTTTCAATTTTGGATGTTCAAATTTTTAATTTTTTAATTTTTCGTTACTTTAACTTTTCGATCTGCAATTTTTCTTTTGTTTTTTATTTTCTTTATTTTTTAATTTTTCGGTTTTTCAAAGTTCTGAATTTATAATTTTTCTTTTTTTCATTATGAAATTTTTCAGTTTTTAAATTTTTGAATTTTGCGATTTGCAATTCTTTGGGTTTAAATCTTTCTTTTTCCAATTTTAGTTTTCTCAGTTTCTCAACTTTCCAATTGTTCGTATCTTCAGTATCTGGTTTGCAATTTTTCTAGTTTCTCATTTATCCGATCTTCCAATTTTTTTTATTTTTATATTCTTTAATTTTTCATTTCTTCAAATTTTCGATTTGCAGTTTTCTTTTCGGTTTTTTGTTTTCTATATTTTTAGAATTTTTGATTTTTCAATATTTCGATTTTATAATCTCTTGTTTTTCCAATTTAAGTAAATTTTTTCAAATATTTTCAATTTTCTACCTTTTTTTTTAATTTTTCGACGTTTAACTCGTCTAGATTTAATTTTGGATGTTCCAATTTTCAATTTTTTAATTTTTCATTTTTTCAATTTTTCGATTTGCAAATTTTCATTTCGTCTTTTATTTTCTTTATTTTTTACTTTTTTGGCTTTTCAAAGTTCTGAATTCATAATTTTTCTAATTTCAATGTAAAATTTTTCAATTTTTTACGATTTTAGAATTTTATTTTTTAATGGACTTGAGTTTTTCATTGAATCGACCTTTGAATTTTTCAATTTTTAGACTCTTTAATTTTTAAGTTTTTCAAATTTTCGATTTGCAGTTTTTCCCTCTGGGTTTTCTATTTTCTTTATGTTTACTTTTTTTTATAATTTCTCGTTTTTCGATTTAAATTTTTCAAATATTTCTTTCTTCAATTTTTCGATTTGGACTTTTCCAATTTTTTACTTTTTTTCAATTTTTCGATGCGTAATTTTGAGTTTTAATTTTTAAGTTTTCTAGTTTTTCGATTTTCCAACTTTTGGATGTTCCAATTTTTAATTTTTTAATTTTTCATTTTTTCAATTTTTTGATTTGCAAATTTTCGTTCCCGTCTTTTATTTTCTTTATTTTTTACTTTTTTGGCTTTTCAAAGTTCTGAATTCATAGTTTTTCTTTTTTCAATGTAAAATTTTCCAATTTTTGGATTTTTCAATTTTTGGTTTGCAATTTTTCTAGTTTCTATTTTAAATATGTAGTAATAAATATAATAATTTATAATTTTTCACTTTTTCAATTTTACGATTTTAGAGTTTTATTTTTTTTAACGGACTTAAGTTTTTCTTTGACTCGATATTTCAATTTTTCAATTTTTAGACTCTTTAATTGTTGAGTTTTTCAAATTTTCGATTTGCAGTTTTTCCGTCTGGATTTTCTACTTTCTTTATTTTTACTATTTTTATTTTTTTATAATTTCTCGTTTCTCAATTTAAATTTTTTCAAATATTCCTTTCTTCAATTTTTCGATTTGAGATTTTCCAATTTTTTACTTTTTTCAATTTTTCCTAGCGTAATTTTGAGTTTTAATTTTTAAGTTTTCCAGTTTTTCGTTTTTCCAACTTTTGGATGTTACAATTTTAAATTTTTTAAGTTTTCATTTCTTCAATTTTTCTTATCGGTCTTTTATTTTCATTATTTTTTAATTTTTCGCATTTTCAAAGTTCTGAATTTATAATTATAATTTTTCTTTTTTCATTGTGAAATTTTTCAATTTTGGATTTGCAATTTTTCGTTTAAAATTTTTTCTTTTTTGCAAGTTTAGATTTTTCAGTCTGTCGATTTCCAATTTTTTTTTCTTCAATTTTTTGTAGTTTTATTTTAAATATGTAATAATAATTATAATTTCTATAATTTGTCACTTTTTCAATTATTTTCACAAGTTTTTCTATTATTCGATTCAATTTTTAAATTCTTTAATTTTTCACTTCTTCAAGATTTCGATTTGCAGTTTTTCCTTTCGGTCTACTATTTTCTTTTATTTTTACAATTTTTGATTTTTCAATATTTCGATTTTATAATTTCTTGTTTTTTCAATTTAAGTAAATTTTTTCAAATATTTTCCAGTATTTTCATTTTTTAATTTTTTCTAATTTTTGGATGTTTAACTCGTCTAGATTTAATTGTTAAATTTAGCGTGTTTCTCGATTTTCCAACTTTTGGATGTTCCAATTTTAATTTTTTAATTTTTCATTTATTCAATTTTTCGATTTGCAAATGTTCGTTTCGGTATTTTATTTTCTTTATTTTTTACTTTATCGGTTTTTTAAAGTTCTGAATTCATAATGTTTCTTTTTTCAATGTAAAATTTTTCAATTTTTGGATTTTTCAATTTTTTGATTTGCAATTTTTCGGTTTTAAAATTTAATTTTTCAATTTTTGGTCTCTTCAATTTATGGTTCGCAATTTTTTTAGTTTTCATTTTAAATATGTAGTCATAATTATAATTTTCATAATTTTTCACTTTTTGAATTTTACGATTTTAGAATTTTTGCATTTTTCAAATATTGAATTTTACAATTTTTTTATTTATTTGATCTTTCAATTTTTCAATTTTTAGATTCTTTAATTTCTTCAAATTTTCGATTTACAGTTTTCCTTTCGGTTCTTTGTTTATTTATTTTTACAATTTTTGGATTTTCAAATTCCATTTTATAATTTCTTGTTTTTTCAATTTAAATTTTTTCAAAAATTCGTTTCTTCAATTTCTCGATTTGCAATTTTTCGTATCGGTTTTTTATTTCCTTTATTTTTTAACCTTTTTCAAAGTTCTGAATTTATAATTTCTCCTGTTGCATTTTAAATATGTAATAATAATCATATTTTTTACAATTTTTCATTTTCAATTTTGCTATTTTAGAATTTTTCCATTCTTCAATTATTTTCATATTTTTTTTTCATTTGTTAGGTTTTTCAATTTTTGAATTTTGAAATTCTTTAATTTTTCATATCTCCAAAATTTAGATTTAGGTACGGTTTTACCTTTCGGTTTTTTGTTTTCTTTTATTTTTACAATTTTTTGATTTTTCAAGATTACGATTTTATAATTTCTTGTTTTTTTTAATTAATTTTTTTTTTAATATTCGTGTGTTCAATTTATTGATCTGTAATTTTTCAATTTTTTTCAAAAAATGGAAAAATTGCAAAATGAAAAAACGGAAAAGTCTAAAAATTGGAAACCAAGAACGTGAAAAATTGAAGAAACAAAGTATTGGAAATTAAAGAAATCGGAAAATCGAGCAATTGAGAAATAAAAAAATTGAAAATTTGAAAAACTGAATAAACGAAAAGTTATAAAATCGAAAGAAACATTGACAAAATAAAATAAATTAAAAAAGAAAAATTGTGATATAAAATCGAGAAAATGAGAATTAAAAAAATCGAGAAAACGAAAAATAAAAATCAAGAACTTGAAAAATTGAGAATCTGAAAAATCGAAAAATGAAAAATTGTGATTTCGATAAATTGAAAAGCTGAAGAAATTAAAATCAAAAAAACGAAAAACTATAACACCGAAACATTGAAAAATGGAAAATTTGAAAAAATTAAGGAAATTAAAAAACTAAAAATCATCTTATTTGATAAAATTGAAATAATATTTATTACTGCATATTTTAGACATATAACAATTAAACAGATGGAAACGGTAGACCTATTTTTTCGTACTCCAGACGAAAACCTTGAAACATCACGAAAACAAAAGTATCCAGTCGTCCAATAGACCCGTTTATAACACTTCTTTAGCTTACTCAGGAACTAAAAATATAAAAAACACCCCCAGCTGCCCCGAACTGCTCAATAAACTCGAACTCCAAACCGATCCCGACCTTCCAGACTCTACGACCCTAAACGAGCCTAAATCCACCCTCGAGAGCCCGCAAAAAATCGAATTAGATCACGCTGTTCATCATCACACATTCCGGTAAGACCACACTGCACATAAATAATGCAGGATCTGTGTTTGGAGATAGGACGATGTAAAACTTTCGAGCCTTGAGCATATTTGATGCGCTTCTTCACGTCCGATGGAAATTTATCCGTAAACTTACCGAATTAGGCGTGTATTCGTTCGGACGAGTCGAGGTTTTGATCAATGACCTAATTTAGAGAATGCAAGCGATGATTGCGGACTGTTTGCACACAAAGCGGAAATATGAAAGCCCGTTTTTGTTTTTCGATTTGTGTTCGGTTTCAACAAATCAAAAGTGATGTGGAATACACGGGAGACGGGAGAAATGTAATAAAAATGTGTCGGGAGAACACAACGTGAATTTTATCATTTATGTGTCTTCTTTCGTGCTGCTTTATGGGGAAATTGTGTCTGCATGGATGTAAAGTCCGGCGAAAGATAAAACGGGCGTATAATAAAAAACACTACTGTTTGGAGTAGGCGATGTCGAAGGTCACGTCACAATGACGGATATTTGTAAATGACATTTAACAACAACATAATGTTAGGTTAGAAAACATTTTGATTTTGTTTTGAACATTTTTTTTGCATCCTTATAAAATTTTAGAAATAGAAAAATTTATATATAAGAAGTTTTTTATTTTGCTTCAGAAAATGTCAAAAAAATTTGGGTTCGCGGATTTTATAATAACTCTGTATAATCATATAATGTAAATTCACACCTTCTCCGAATCTTGAATTATCCATAATTCCTCGTTTAAAATTAGTCTGTCAAATGTGTTCGTTAGAATTAAATTATTCATCAGGGAGAAATCGATTACCCTCTTTCTGTTTAATAAATAACAGCTTTTAAACTACAAACAAAAAATAGACGCAGTTACCGCTAAAATATCAAGAAATAATACATTTGTCACCAAATTTTTTATTTTTATATTTCACAAATAGCTGCTATTTTTGTTTTCAGAAAGTTTTGTGGTTCCTAAAATATGGAAAATTACGTCTCCCATTTCCGTCTGCCTATTGGAAGAGTGCTAAGGTAAGAAAATGATTAAAGCTGCAATATGAACAATCGAGCAAAAAAAAACAAAATTGACTGAAAAATAAGCGATAGCGGTGCGAAGGGCGTCTCCTCGTGAAAATCGCGTTGTGGATTTTAATCATCCACTTTCATGGGGCTTACTTCCAGCCAACTAGTCAATTTGATTTACTACGGTCTGGAAAATTGCGGTATTGCAGATAAACATTCACATGAAGAGAGCAAGTTGTAAAAAAACAAACTTAAAATACACCTCCTACTTATAGTCCGTGATGCTATTAATTTAACTGATGATAATTTCCAAGGTTCTTTCTCTCAGACTAGATCGACGCTTAAGATTAAATGCTATAAATGAACTATTTATCAATCTCGAGTGAGAAGTTATGAAGTGCGGATAATCTAATAAATTCAGTAAAAACATCGAGAATTGTCGTATAGAACTATGAACAGTTAAAAATCTTAACATGGACAAGACAAATTACACGTATTGATGGTATTGTTAAAGTCTAAATATTTCGCATTAGAAAATTTTTAATTTACTGATATTGCACAAATTATCCTCGTTGAGGTCGACTGTGGCGTTGAATGCGATTCATTTTCTTAAAAAAAATGCTCTTTTATATGAAAGTACAAACTAAATTTTACATGCACTTATTTTTAACACGTGTTTTCACTGCACTCAGTAAATAAAAGTAAGGCGAAAAGAACAGAAAATTTCCTAGCACTACTAACCCAAAAGGCGTGGTTCACGAGATTCTTTCAAACTACTTCAAAAATAAAATATAGGGCCTCCTCGAGATTCTAATAAATTGCTTCAAAAATAATTCACAGAAAGATCCCTGATATTCTTTCAAATTACTTCAAAAACGCAAAAACCAAACCAAGGATCCCAGAAATTCTTTCAAACTACTTCAAAAACAAGATCTGTAGGAGGTGCCCGAGATTCTTTCAAATTACTTTAAGAGTAAGACAAGGGATCTCCGAGATTCTTTAAAACTACTTCAAAAACCGACCACAAGTTGTCCCTATGATTCTTTCAAACTACTTGAAAAAAAAATACAAAGGGACTCTGAGATTCTTTCAAATTACTTCAAAAACAACACATAAGGGGGTCACCGAAATTCTGCAAAACTACTTCAAAAAGACAACATAAAGGGACCCCGAGATTCTTTCAAATTACTTCAAAAAATATAAAATAGTGGGTTTCCGAGATTCTTAAAAATTACTTTAAAAATAAGAAAATGGACCTTTGGGATTCTTTCAAATTGCTTCAAAAACAAAACGCAATAGATCTCCAAGATTTTTTTAAATTACTTCAAAAACAATACATAGAAATATTCGCCAATTCTTTTCAAATTACTTTAATAACACAACACAAGTGGTTTTCGAGATTCTTGCAATCTACTTCAAAATCAAGACACACGAAGATCCCAATAATAAATTAAAAATGTATTTCATTATATAATATTAAAATAAGAAAAGGGACCCCTGGAATTCTCACAAACTACTTCAAAAACAAAACACAGGGGCCTCCGAGATTCTAATAAATTGTTTCAAAAATAATTCACAGAAAGATCCCTGATATTCTTCCAAATTACTTCAAAAATCCAACCAGAGATTCCAGAAATTCTTTCAAACTACTTCAAAAACAAGATCTGCAGGGGGCACCCGAGATTCTTCCAAATTACTTCAAGAGTAAAACAAGGGATCTCCGAAATTTTTTCAAAAAGAGACCACAAGATGTCCCTGTGATTCTTTCAAACTACTTCAAAAACGAATTACAAAGGGACTCTGAGATGCTTTCAAATTACTTCAAAAACAACACATAAGGGGGTCACCGAAATTCTGCAAAATTACTTTAAAAATATGACAATGGACCTCTGGAACTCTTTCAAACAATTTCAAAAACACAACATGAAGGGACTCCGAGATTCTTTCAAATTACTTCAAAAAATATAAAATAGTGGGTTTCCGAGATTCTTAAAAATTACTTTAAAAATAAGAAAATGGACCTTTGGGATTCTTTCAAATTGCTTCAAAAACAAAACGCAATAAATCTCCAAGATTTTTTTAAATTACTTCAAAAACAATACACAGAAATATTCCCGAATTCTTTTCAAATTACTTTAATAACACAACACAAGTGGTTTTCGAGATTCTTGCAATCTACTTCAAAATCAAGACACACGAAGATCCCAATAATAAATTAAAAATGTACTTCATTATATAATATTAAAAATAAGAAAAGGGACCCCTGGAATTCTATCAAACTACTTCAAAAACAAAACACAGGGGCCTCCGAGATTCTAATAAATTGTTTCAAAAATAATTCAGAGAAAGATCCCTGACATTCTTTCAAATTACTTCAAAAACCAAACCAGAGATTCCAGAAATTCTTTCAAACTACTTCAAAAACAAGATCTGTAGGGGGCCCCCGAGATTCTTCCAAATTACTTTAAGATTAAGACAAGGGATCTCCGAAATTCTTTAAAACTACTTCAAAAACAGACCACAAGATGTCCCTGTGATTCTTTCAAACTACTTCAAAAACAAATTACAAAGGGACTCTGAGATTCTTTCAAATTACTTCAAAAACAACACATAAGGGGGTCACCGAAATTCTGCAAATTTACTTTAAAAATATGACAATGGACCTCTGGGATTCTTTCAAACTACTTCAAAAAGACAACATTAAGGGACCCCGAGATTCTTAAAATTACTTCAAAAAATATAAATTAGTGGGTTTCCGAGATTCTTAAAAATTACTTTAAGAATAAGACAATGGACCTTTGGGATTCTTTCGAATTACTTGAAAAACAATACATAGAAAGATTCTCGAGATTCTTTCAAATTACTTCAATAGTAAAACACAAGTAGTTCTCGAGGTTCTTTCAATCTATTTCAAAAACAAGACACACGGAGACCCCAAGATTCTTTCAAATTACTTAAAAAATAAGAGAAGGGACCCCAGAGATTATTTCAAACTGCATACTTCAAAAACAAAACGCAAGATGTGTGCGAGATTTCTTCAAATTACTTCAAAAATAACTCACGGAAGGTTTCAGAAATTCTTTCAAACCACTTCAAAAAGATGACTCACAAGGATCCACAAGATTCTTTCAAACTACATAAAAATAAAACAAAAGTGTCCTCGGAGATTATTTCAAATTACTTTAAAAATCGGACAAGAGAACTTCGAGATTCTTTCAAACTACTTCAAAAACAAAAAAAGAGTCCCAGAAATTATTTCAATCCAATTAAAAACAAAATAGATATCCGAGATTCTTTCAAACTACTTCAAAACCAAAATATAAAAAGACTCCGAGATTCTTACTTCAAAAACAACACTTAAGGGGGTTTGCGAAATTTTTACAAATTACTTTAAAAATAAGGTAAAGGACCCTTGGGATTCTTTCAAACTACTTCTAAAACAGAACACAAGGGACGTCCGAGATTCTAGTAAATTGCTTCAAAAACAATTCACAGAAAGATCCTGAGATTATTTCAAATTACTTCAAAAACAAACCCAGGGATCTCAGAAATTCTTTCAAATTACGTCAAAAATGAAATACAAATGGTCCCAGAAATTCTTTAAAAGCAGGACCCATAGGAGGTTTTCAAGGTCCTTTCAAACTACTTCTAAAACAAGATCTGTAGGAAGTCCCGAGATTCTTTCAAATTACTTCAAAACCTAAACACAGAATAATTCATGAGATTCTTGCAAATTACTTCAAAAGCCAGACCCATAGGAGTTCCCGATATTCTTTCTAACTAGTTCAAATACAAAACCCACGGGACCCAGAGATTCTAATATTTCTTCAATAATAATTTACAGAAAGATGTCCGAAATTGTTTTAAATTACTTCAAAAACAAGGAGAAGGATCTCAGAGATTCTTCTTTCAAATTACGTCAAAAATGAAACACAAAAGGTCCCAGAAATTTTTCCAAACTACTTCAAAAGAAAGACCCATAGGAGGTCTCCGAGATACTTTCAAATTATTTTAAAAACAAGGCAATAGACCTCTGGGAATATTTCAAATTACTTCTAAAACAAAACACATGCTGTTTTCGGGATTCTTTCAAACTACCTAAAAAACAAAACACAAGAAAATACCGAGATTCTTTGAAATTACTTAAAATAAACATAAGTGGGTCCCCAAGTTTCTTTCAAATGACTTTAAAAATAAGAATAAGACAAGGGACGCCTGGGAGTATTTCAAACTACTTCAAAAACAGAACAGAAGGTGTCCTCGAATTTTTTTTTTAATTACTTCGAAAACAAAACACAAGTGGTGTTTAAGATTAAAAAATCAAACACAAAATGCTCTGAAATTATTTCAAACTACTTCAAAAACAAAACACAAAGGGCTTCCGAGATTCTAATAAATTGCTTCAAAAATAATTCACAGAAAGACCCCCGAGAATTTTTTCAAATTACTTCAAAAGCAAGGCAAGTGATCCACAAGATTTTTTCAAACTACTTCAGTAACAAAAAAAAAAGAAGACTCAGAGATTATTTCAAACCAACAAAAAATAAAAAGAATATCCGTGATTCGTTCAAACTACTTCAGAAACATGAGAAGGGATCCCGGAGATCCTTTCAAATTACGTCAAAAATAAAACACAAAAGTTTCCAGAAAGTCTTTCAAACTACTTCAAAAGTAAGACCCATAGGAGTTCACCGAAATTCTTTCAAACTAAGTACTTTAAAAACAAAACACAAGGGTTTCTGAGATTGTAATAAATTGGTTCAAAAATAGTTGTCAGAAAGATTTCCGAGATTCTTTAAAATTACTTCAAAAATTAAATAAGGGATCCTCCAGCTTCTTGCAAATTACTTCCAAAATAAAACACAGAAGATTCCAGAAATTCTTTCAAACTATGTACTTCAAAAACAAAATACACGGGGTTCCCGAGATTCTTTCAAACTACTTCAAATAAAAAACACAAGGGATCCCTGAGATTCTTTCAAACTACTTCCAAAATGAAACACAGAAGGTCCCACAAATTCTTTCAAACTACTTCAAAAACAGAACACAAGATGTATCCGAGATTTTTTTCAAATTACTTAAAAAATAACACACGAAAGGTACCAGAAATTTTTTCAAACTACTTCAAAAACAAGACCCACAAGGATTCCGGAGATCCTCTCAAACATCGGATATTTTTTCAAATTAGTTTAAAAATAGGACAAAGGTAAATTACTTTGAGAATAAAACAATGGACTTCTGGGATTCTTTCAAACTACTTTAAAAAGAAAACATAAAGAGGTCTCGAGATTCTTTCATATTACTTTAAAAATAAGAGAATGGAGTTCTTGGATTCTTTAAAACTACTTCAAAAACAAAATATTAAGGGACCCAGAGATTCTTTCAAATTACTTGAAAAACAACACATAAGGGGGCCCCGAGATTCTTACAAATTACTTTGAAAATAAGACAATGGACTTCTGGGATTCTTTCAAACTACTTTAAAAACAAAATATAAAGGGATCTCGAGATTCCTTAAAATTAAATAAAAAATAAGACAATGGATGCCCCCGAGATTCTAATAAAAAATAATTTATAGCAAGATCCGTAAGATTCTTTCAAATTACTTCAAAAATGAAATATAGAAGGTCCCAGAAATTCTTTCAAACTACTTTGAAAACAAAAACAATACACAGGATTCCCGAAATTCTTTCAAATTACTTCAAAATCAAAATATATACAAGTGGTCTTCAAGATTCATTCAAATTACTCCAAAAGTAAGACCTAGAGGAGGTCCTCGAAATTCTTCAATTCAGAGAAAGATATCCGAAATTCTTTTAAATTACTTCATTAACAAAAGAAGGGATCCAAGAGATTCTTTCAAATTACGTCAAAAATGTAACACAAAGCTCCCAAAAATTCTTCCAAACTACTTCAAAAGCAAGACCCATAGCACGTCCCCGAGATTCTTTCAAACTAATTCAAAGACAAAACCAAAGGGGTCCCCGAAATTCTTTCAAATTACTTTAAAAGTAATACAAGGGATCTCCGAGACTCATTCGAAGTACTTCAAAAACAAAACACAAGGATTCCCCGAGATTCTTTCAAATTACTTCAAAAATGAAATACAGAAGGTCCCAAAAATTCTCTCAAACTATTTCAAAAACAAGATCTGTAGGAGGTCTCCGATACGTTTACAAATTACTTTAAAAATAAGAAAATGGACCTCTTTCAAACTACTTCAAAAACAAAACACAGGGTTCACCGAGATTCTTTCAATTTACTTCAAAAACAATACATAAGGGGTTTCACGATATTCTTTCAAATTACTTTAAAATTAAGAAAAGAGATCCCTGGGATTCTTTCAAACTACTTTAAAAACAAAACACAAGAGGCCTCTGAGATGCTAACAAATTGCTTCAAAAATACTTTGCAGAAAGATCCCTAAAATTCTTTCAATTTTATTTCGAAACAAACAAGGAATCCCAGAAATTCTTTCCAACTACTTAAAAATTAAGATTTGTAGGAGGTCTTGCAAATTACTTTAAAAGTAAGACAAGGGATCCCCGAGATTCTTTATAATTACTTCAAAAACAAAACACAAGATGTCCGCGAAATGTTTTCAAATTTCTTCAAAAATAACACACAGAAGGTACAAAAAATCCTTTCAAACTACTTCAAATGTAAGACACACAAGGATCCCCGAGATTCTCTCAAACTACTTCAAAAAGAAGACAAAAGTGACTTCGGAGATTTTTTCAAATTACTTTAAATAATAATAAGACAAGGGAACCCTGAGATGCTTTCAAACTACTTCAAAAACAAAAACAAAAGACAAAGGACCTCTGGCATTCTTTCAAAGTAATTTAAAAACGAAAGACAAGGGACCTCCGAGATTCTAATAAATTGCTTCAAAAATAATTCATAGAAAAATCCATGAGATTATTTTAAATTATGTCAAAAATGAAAGACAAAAGGTTTCAGAAATTGCTTCAAAAATAATTCACCGAAAAATCCCCAAGATTCTTTCAAATTACTTCAAAAATAAGATATAAAAGATCCCAGAAAATCTTTCCAACTACTTCGAAAACCATATCTGTGGGAGGTCCTCGACATTCTTTCAAATTACTTTAAAAGTAGGACAAGGGATCCCCGAGATTCTTTCAAATTACTGCAAGAACTATACACAGGATTCCCGAGATTCTTTCAAATTACTTCAAAAACAAAACATAAGTGGTCTTCAAGATTCATTCAAATTACCTCAAACGCAAGACCCTCAGGGGGTCTTTGAGATTCTGTCAAATTACGTCAGTAATGAAAAAAAAGTCTCAGAAATTTCTTCAAACTACTTCAAAAGCAACACCCATAGGAGGTTCTCGATATTCTTTCAAACTACTTAAAAAAAAAAACATGGGGGCCCGAGATTCTAATAAATTGCTTCAAAAATAATTCACAGAAAGTTCTCCGAGATCCTTTTAAATTACTTCAAAAATGAAACCACTTCATTAGCATAACCCATAGGAGGTCCCCGAGATTCTTTCAAACTACTTCAAATATAGAACATAAAGGGATCCCAGATTCTTTCAAATTATTTCACAAACAACACATAAGAGTGTCCTCGAAATTCTTATAAATTACTTTAAAAATAAGACAATTGACCTCTGGGATTCTTACAAACTACTTCAAAATCAAAACATAAAGAACCCCCCAGACTCTTGCAAATTACTTTAATAATAAGACAATGGACCTTTGGGATTCTTTAAAAATGCTTCAAAACAAAACACAAGAGGTGTCCAAGATTGTTTTAAATTACTTAAAAAATAATACATAGAAAAATTCCTGAGTATTTTCAAATAACTTCAATAACAACACACAAGTGGTTTTCGAGATTCTTTCAATTTCCTTCAAAAACAAGACACACGGAGACCCCACGATCCTTTGAAATTACTTCGAAAACAAAACATAAGGGGGTAACCGAGGTTATTTCAAATTACTTAAAAAATAAGACAATGGAGCCCTGACATACTTTCAAACTACTTAAAAACAAGTGGCCTCCGAGATTCTAATAAATTGCTTCCAAAAAATTCGCAGAAAGATCCTCGACATTCTTTCAAATTACTTCAAAAATGAAATGCGAAAGGTCCCAGAAATTCTTTCAAACTACTTCGAAAACAAAAACAATACACAGGATTCCCGAGATTTTTTCAAATTACTTCAAAAACAAAATATATACAAGCGGTCTTCAAGATTCATTCAAATTACTCCAAAATTAAAACCTAGAAGAGGTCCTCGAAATTCTTTCAAATTACCTCAAAAATGAACCACAAAAGGTTCCACAAATTCTTTCAAACTACTCCAAAAACAAGACCCACAGGAGGTCCACCATATTCTTTTAAACTTCTTCAAAAACAAAACACACTTGGTCACCGCAATTCTAATAAATTGCTTCAAAAACAATTCAATTTTTTTGTTTTAAATGATTTCAAAAATAATACACAGAAAGATTCTTAAGATTCTTTCAAATACTTCAAAAACAAAACACAAGTTGTTTTCGAAATTCTTTCAAACTACATAAAAACACAACACAAGGAGACCCTAAAATTCTTTGAAATTACTTAGAAAATGTCCCAAGATTCTTTCAAATTACTGAGATTATTTCAAACTATTTCAACAACAAAACAGGAAATGTCCCCGAGATTTTTTTAATTTACTTCAAAAACAATACACAGAAGGATTCTCGAGATTTTTTCAAATTACCTCAGAAATGAACCACAAAATGTCCCACAAATTCTTTCAAACTACTTCTAAAGCAAGACTCGTAGGAGGTCCACCATATTCTTTGAAACTACTTCAAAAACAAACCCCACGTGGCCACCGAGATTCTAATAAATTGCTTCAAAAACAATTCACAGAAAGATATCCGAGATTCTTTTAAATTACTTCATTAACAAGAGAAGGGATCCAAGAGATTCTTTCAAATTACGTCAAAAATGTAACACAAAAGGTCCCAAAAATTCTTCCAAACTACTCCAAAAGCAAGACCCATAGTAGGTCCCCGAGATTCTTTCAAACTAATTCAAAGACAAAACAAAAGGGGTCCCCGAGATTCTTTCAAACTACGAGTACTTCAAAAACAAAACACAAGGGTTCCCCGAGATTATTTCAAACTATGTCAAAAATAACACACAGAAGGTACCGGAAATTCTTTCAAACTACTTCAAAACAAGACCCACAAGGATCCCCGAGACTCTTTCAAACTTCTTTAAAAACAAAACAAAAGTGACCTCAGAGATTCTTAATTATTTTAAAAGTAGGACAAGGGAACCCCGAGATTCTTTCAAACTACTTTAAAAACAAAACAGAATAACGTCACCAAAATTTGTTCAAATTACTTCAAAAATAATACGCAGAAGGATTCCCGAAAATCAAATTACTTTAAAAATAAAACACAAGTGGTCTTTAAGATTCTTTCAAATTACTTTAAAAAAACAAGATCCACAGGAGATTCTCGAAATTCTTTCAAATTGCGTTAAATATGGAACACACAACGTCCGAGAAATTCTTTCAAACTACTTCAAAACAAGACTCACAGGAAGTCCTCGAGATTCTTTCAAACTACTTCAAAAACAAAACACAAGGTTTCTAATAAATTGCTTCAAAATAATGCATAGAAAGCTCTCCGAAATTCTTTAAAATTACTTCAAAAATAAAACACAAGTGGTCTTTAAGATTCTTTCAAATTACGTTAAATATGGAACACAAAACATCCGAGAAATTCTTTCAAACTATTTCAAAAGCAAGACTCACAGGAGGTTCTCGAGATTCTTTCAGACTACTTCAAAAACAAAACACAAAGTTTCTACTAAATTGCTTCAAAAATAATGCATAGAAAGATCTCCGAAATTCTTTAAAATTACTTCAAAAATATAATAAAGTTTCGTCGACGTTCTTTCAAATTACTTCAAAAATAAAGCACAGGAAGTCCCAGAAATTCTTTCAAACTACTTACTTCAAAAACAAGACTCACAGAGGTCTCCGAGATTCTTTCAAATTACTTTAAAAATAGGACAAGGGAACCCTGAGATTCTTTCAGACTACTTAAAAAATAATACAAAAGGAGTCCCAGAGATTATTTCAAACCAATAAAATAAAAGGCGTGTTCGAGATTCTTTCAAACTACAATACTCAAAAACAAGATAAAAGAGGTCCCGAGATTCCTTAAACTACTTCAAAAATAAGACAAGATAAATCTAACCCTCATCTAACATTTTGCAAGATATGTGCTATTTAAATTTTTGTTACAGTTATATCTTTCATTATTTTTTTCTTATATTTACTTTGTCTATAATATTTTATTTTACATTATTCTAATTGTAACTGATCATAAATTTCACAAGTAATTTCATAAAATTTACATAAAACACCAATGCGAGTTTTAATTTATCATATAGCTTGTGACGTCGACTCTTAACATGCTGTTTATTTATAAATAGATTAATAAACTCACGTACAAATTTAAAACCTACTCATGCATTTTAACCACTTGTTTTTTTATTAGCACGATTTAAGATCTAATCTCACGACCTCGTCATCATTATTAAAACATGATCGTCAGTGAGCAAAGGCCTGGCCTTTTCTTTTCAAGACAATTAGTATTTCTCAAACTGCACAAATTGCTGAATGCGCTCCAATTTCCCGTTTAAAAAACCCAAAAGGAAATCCTCACTCCCTTGCATACTAAAAGTGCCGTGAGTCACTACTTCATTTTTTTTTGCTAAACCTATACCTATTTCTCACCTCCTCTATGCCTCCGCCGAAACGCAAAGCACTCACACAAAAAATCCATCTGAGCCCTTTGATCAATATAACAGCAGCGAGCATGCTATTATGCCCACCGTGATTTCACTAACTGAAAGCGATAGTTTCTACAAGCATCGGGTGGCTTACTACTCCACTATCTAGCTTTCTTGGTCTTTGTGTATCGAATCTTGCCATGACATTTCGACACTCTCCTCTCCGAAACGAACCAGACTCTCTTCATGACAAAGTGCCCTTGTTAAATAAGAACCTTAACGTAGTCTAAATTTAGAGAATTCTTAGCCGAACGCAACCTATAAATGTGCTTAGAGAATTTTTGGATACATTTATTTGTGATGCACCTTGCAAGAAACGCACAACTTTTCTCTGGGGGATTTTTCTACAAGCATTTTGACAGTTAGGTAAGTCCGCTTGAATTAAGTAAAACGGGAGGAATTCGGGGTGTTTTTTGAATGTTTTGTTTTATTCAGCGAGCTCCAGACACGGCGATCATTTATTTAGGGAATTTACTTTGCCGGCTATTTTTAACCCGTAATAAGTGTACTTTGATGGTGTTGTCGGAGTCAATTTAGTTATTGATTCGATAAATAATCGCGTTTCAAACGTGCGGGAAATGTCAGAGACAGATTTATCTCCTCGGCTTGTTTTGTCACGTTTGATTTTATCTACGAAAATAGAATAGTAAATAAACAGTTGGAGATTTCGGCTCGATGTGGAAAAATACGTGTCAAAAAAATAAACACTTATCGCTTTAAAAAAAAATAAAAAAAATACGATGCACTAGTTACAGGCACTCTACAATTTAACAATTCTATCATTAAATAAATCTAGTGAAAAACCAGCGAGACTGGATCTGTTTATTTTTCTTAACTACTTTTTAATTGTGCTATAAGTAATCCGAGATAAATGTGCCATTTACCCACATTTTAACGTCAACAAATTTTGACCTCCGGACGGAATGTATCTTCAGTTCGAGTACTTAACGTCACCGCCTACTACTTGTTTTGTTGTGAAATATTGTTCCCAAATTTCGTCAGATGCTTCAGAATTAGTTAACTTTGACGTACTGATGTGGAGATAAGTTTGTCCACTCTAGTAGTTCAAACCTTCCGACAACTTGTGATAAATACTTTGTTGATAAAATCGGACGATTTTTAAAAAAATAATTATCGGTATTTCAAAAATATCCGGATTTAGCACTCAATTTACACAACAACATAGTTGCGAGAGTTATTAACGAGAATTTTATTTATGCTTATTTATTTTTCTTGTTTCTAAAAAATAATATTAATACATTGCAACAGTAATTTATAAAATAAATTGGTTCGGTCATTTATTTTTACAACTACATTGGTGATATTTCTAGAAAATTAGTTCAAGCATTTATATTTTTAAGACATTTCTGAAGCTGTTGTCATAATTAAAAGCACACTAAATAGACAAGATTGTTTTTTTAACACATTTTTTACACATTTATTTATTTTTGTTTGAAATGGCGTCGGTTTTTTAGAAGGAACGAGTAAATCAAATTTTGTAATGTATGACAATCAATGTTGGTTATTATGGTTTTAGGAAAAAAATGAAAAATCTATTAATTATTAGTATCCTATATGTTAAAGAAAACACGAGCGGGTTAAATTATTTTCCTATAATTATATCTAATGGTGGGTGGACTTTAATGTTTACTGGCACAATCGATCATAGCATTAAAAAGGTTTTAACATCACTTTATTTAATAGTGCACAATGGAACACATAAATAAATAAATACATAAATAAATCAGATAAAATCGTTCTAACAAAATCACAGTATTTCTAAAAAGTATTTATTTAAGATTTAAGATATAATGATGGTAATCTACTATAAGATGGCAAGAAAATGTTTCCTTAATCTGTTTTTGGGTTTGAGTGACGGATCTGACCTCACCTAACCCAATTCAACTTGACGTTACCTAACCTGACCTAACATATACTAATTTCTTTCCTGATCTGTGACAACTAATCACAACAGGGCGCATCGGCGCCAAATTCAAATTGATACAACTTCGAATTTTATTGCTTACATCGTGTGGTCAAAGCATTTGTTTTAATTGACGATGATTTTTCAATTTTGAAGATTTTTTCGGTTTTCGATTTAACAATTTCTTGGTTTTTCGATTTTTCAATAAGTCCATTTTTGGATATTTATTATTTTTCGGTTTCAATTTTTCGTTGACTTTGTAATTTTTCACCTTATCAATTTATCAATTTTGGAATTTTTTAAGTTTTCAGTGTTTATTTAATTAATTTTTTCAATGGAAAATACAATACAGAATACAAACTACTACTATTTTTTTTAATTTTTAAAATTTTTTATTTTTAATTTCTCGATTTTTAAGCTTTTTTATTTTTAATTTTCGGAGTTTTCAATTTTGTTTCTTCAACATTTTTATTTTTCAACCTTTAGATTTTTTAATTTTACGAGTTTTCAAATTTGCCGATTTTGAAAATTTTCGGCTATTCGATTTTTAATTGCATCTTTTTTTTACCTTATCGATTTTTCGGTTTTTTAATTTTTAATTTTTCCAGTTTTCAATTTTCCGTTTTTTCTATTTTTCGATTTTTCAAACTTTCCGATTTCGAAATTTTTCGATATTTTCTTTTTTAGTCGTTTGTTCTTTTAAATTTTTTGCCTTTACAATTTTTCTATTTTTCACATATTATACGAATTTACAACTCGATTTTTCAATTTTAAGAATTTTTGCATTTCATCGATTTCTCAATTTTTACTTTGTTCAATGTTTCGATCTTTCAGACTTCGATTTTTTTTTATTTTTCAAATTTTTAATTTTACAGTTTTTATCGATTTTTCAGTTTTTTGAGTTTTCAATTTTTTGTTCTTTCAATTTTGTTTTTAACTTTCAGATATTTTAATTTTTCGATTTTTCAAAATTTTCGATTATTCAATTTTTGGTTGCATCGTTTTTTCACTTTTATCAATATTTCAGTTTTTTAATTTTTAATTTTTTGTTTTTCCCCTATTTTTCCATTTTTCAAACTTGCCAAGTTCGAAATTTTTCAACGTTCAATTTTTGGTCGTTTATTTTTTTCACTATTCCGATTTCTCAATTTTTCGCTTTTTCAATTTTTAGATTTTTCAATTTTGCAGTTTTTCGATTTTTGAACATTTAAATTTTACTATTTTTCTATTTTCCAAATCTACAATTTTGCAATTTTTAGATTTTTCAATTTTAAGATCTCGTTTTTTCTTTTATCGGTTTCCAAATTTTTTGATTTTGGTTTTTCGGGTTTTCCATCTTTGAGCTTATAGAATTTTTAATTTTTGATTTTGCAATTTTTCTATTTTTCAATTTGATAATATTGCAGTTTTTAAATTTTTCAATTTTTGGGAGTTCTGTTTTTATACTTCATCGATTTTTCAACTTTTCAATTTTTCCATTTTTCAACTTCACGATTTTTCAATTTTTTAGTTTTCAGTTTTATAGTTTAGCAATTTTTTAAGTTTTCAATTTTTAGATTCCTCTTTTTTTCAATTTTTCGGCTTCAATTTCCCAATTTTCAATGGTTTGAGTTTCAATTTTTGATTCTTTGATTTTTCGATTTTACGATTGTGCAATTTTTTGGTTTTCAATTTCATAGTTTGGCAATTTTTGAGTTTTTCAATTTTTAGATTCTTCTTTCAATTTTACGGTTTTTAATTTCCTAATTTTCAGTTCTTCGAGTTTTCAATTTTTGATTCTTCGATTTTTCGGTTTTTTCAATTTTACCATTTTGCAATTTTTAAGTTTTCAGTTGTATAGTTTCGCAATTTTTGAATTTTTCAATTTTTAGATTCCTCTTTTTTTCAGTTTTTCGGCTTCAATTTCCCATTTTCAATGGTTTGAGTTTTCAATTTTTGATTCTTTGATTTTTCGATTTTACGATTGTGCAATTTTTTGGTTTTCAATTTCATAGTTTGGCAATTTTTGAATTTTTCAATTTTTAGATTCTTCTTTCAATTTTTCGGTTTTTAATTTCCAAATTTTCAGTTCTTCGAGTTTTCAATTATTTATTCTTCGATTTTTCGATTTTTTGATTTTTCAATTTTACAATTTTGCAATTTTTTAGTTTTCAGTTGTATGGTTTGGCAATTTTTGAATTTTTCAATTTTGAGATTCCTCTTTTTTCAATTTTTCGGTCATTAATTTTCCAATTTTCAACTTTTAAGTTTTCAATTTTTGATTCTTCGATTTTGCGATTTTTCGATTTTTCAATTTTTGGATTTTGCAATTTTTTAATTTTCAGTTTTATAGTTTAGCAATTTTTGAATTTTTCAATTTTTCGATTCAACTTGTTTTCAATTCTTCAGTTTCAAATGTCCCAATTTTCAATTCCTCGAGTGTTCAATTTTTGATTTTTCGGTTTTTCAATTTTCAATTTTACCAGTTTTTCTTTGCAAATTTTCACATTTTTAATTCTTAGAAGTTTCAATTCAAAGTTTTCGATTTTTATTCTCTCAATTTGTGATTTTTTTGAGTTTTCTATTTTTTTTTTGTTCCTTTGCCTTGTTTCTTCAATTTTTCGAATCTGCAATTTTTCAGTTTTTCAATTTTTTGATGTTTAAGTTTCACAGACTTTTTAACTTCCAGATTTAATGTTTTTAATTTTTCAACACAGAACAAATTTGCAATTTTTTTTTATTTTCTTTATTTTTACAATATTGCGGTTTTCAATTGTTCGAGTATTCATTTTTTGATTCTTTGATTTTTCGAACTTCCAATTTTTTCCGTTTTCAATTTTATAATTTTGCAGTTTCTAAATTTTTCATTTTTAGAAATTCCGTTTTTTTACTTCACAGATTGTCCAATTTTTTTATTTTTTATTACTTTAAGTAATTTAAATTCAATTTTTCAGTTTTTAGTTTCCTAATTTTCAATGGTTCGAGTTTTCAATTTTTGATTCTTCGATTTTTCGATTTTTCACTTTGTTTCAATCGAAATTTTGAAAAATTTTCCGAAATCGAAGAGATTTTTGGAAATTCTGTTTTTTTTTTAAATCTAAAAACTTCTAATGAAAAAATTGGAGAGACGAAAAATTGAAAATTCGCAAAAATACAAGATCGACAAAACTGAAAATTATGAAACTGACAAATCGAAAAATTAAGAAAAAATAAAAATTGAAAAAACGAAAAGGTATGAAACTAAAAACTGAATATCGAAAAACTGCAAAGTAAAAATCGAAAAACTAAAAACCCAAAAAATGGGATAATTGAAAAATTGGAAAAATGGGAAGAGCCTTTAAAAATTCAAAAATCTGGAATAATTAAAATGTTGCTTACACATAAATAAACATTATTAGAGCAATTTTATAATTTTGTAGTTTTTAAATTTGTCATTTTGAGAAACTCTGTTTTTTAACTTCATAGATTGTCCAATTTTTCGATTTTTAATTAATTGATTTTCAAATTCTGGAGTTTTCAATTTTTTGTTTCTTTAATTTTTCAATTTTCCGATTTTTCGATTTTCCAACTTTACGATTTTGCAATTTTTTGTTGTCAATTTTATAGTTTAGCAATTTTTGAATTTTTCACTTTTTAGATTCTTTTTTTTTTAATTTTTCGGTTTTAATTTCCCAATTTTCCCCAATTTTCAAGGGTTTGAGTTTTCAATTTTTATATTCCTCTTTTTCTCAATTTTTCCGTTTTCAGTTTCCCAATTTTCAATTGCTCGTGTTCTCGATTTTTGATTTTTCGATGTCTCGATTTTTTTACGATGTTTGGACCATTACATATTTCAATTTTTCGAGTTTTCTTTGCAAACTTTCACATTTTTAATTTTTCAATTTTTATTTTCTCAGTTTTTAATTTTAGATTTTTCAATTTGTCATTGCAGTTTTACAATTTTACAATTTTTTCGGTTTTCTGTTTCTTTAATTTTTCGACTTTTATTGATTTTGCTGGTTTTCTATTTATAAATTTTACGATTTTGCAATTTCTAGATTTTTCAATTTATAGATGTGTCATTTTTCCATTTTATCAATGTTTTTATTTGTCGAGATTTTCTTTTTTTTTTTTTATTTTTCGACATTTCAGTTTTCGATTCGTCGGTTTTACGATACTGCATTTTTTCAGTTTATCAATTTACCAATTTTGCAGCTTTTTAAATTTTCAATTTTTGTTTAATTTATTTTTTTTTACTAAAAAATACAAACTGCCTTAGAAATGGAAGGTAACAGACTCGATTTTTTTTTGAAGATTTTAACATGTTTCATTTTTTGGTCTTTAACTTCTCGATTTTTAAGCTTTTTGGGTTTTGAATTTTTTGTTTCTTTATTTTCTACTTAGATTTTGAAATTTTACAATTTTTTAATTTTTAGTTGTTTCATTTTCCACTTTATTTTTTAAAGCTTAAAATTTTGCAATTTTAAAATTTTTCCATTTTTGTCTCGGCTTTTTTTACTTCATCGATTCTTCAATTTTTTAATTTTTAATTTTCCGAGTTTTCTATTTCTACTTGTTTCTTTTTTCATTTTATCTATTTCTCAATTTTTCCTTTTTTCCATTTTTCCGACTTCAAAATATTTTTATTTTTTAATTTGCCTTTTTCATGTTCGTTTTTTTCTTCTTATCGTTATTTTCATTTTTTTGATATTTAGATTCAAGTTTTCAATTTTTTGTTGCTTCAATTTTTGTTCAGCTTTTAAAGTTTTTAATTTTTCGATTTTTCAGTTCTTGAATTTTTAATTTTTCCATTTTTTTTTGCTTTTTCTATTTTTCGATTTTTCAATTCATAGGTTTTGATTTTTTGTTTTTTTACTACATAGATTTCTCAATTGTTTGTTTTTTCAATTTTCCAATTTTCCATCTTTCCGACTTCGATTTGTTTTATTTTTGAAATTTTCGATTTTGCAGTTTTTTGAGTTTTCAATGTTTTTTTCAGTTTTCAGAGTTTTTTCAGTTTTCAGAGTTTTTAATTTTTCGATTTTTTAAAATTTTCGAATATTCAATTTTTGGTTGCATCGTTTTTTCACTTTCATCGATATTTCAGTCTTTTAATTTTTAAATTTTTGTTTTTCCGATGTTTCGATTTTTCAACCCATAGGTTTTTAATGTCAATTTTTCAAAATGTCAGATTTCGAAATTTTTCAACTTTCAATTTTTTGTCCTTTGTGTTTTTCACTATACCGATTTCTCAATTTTTCGTTGTTTCAGTTTTGCAGTTTTTCGATTTTCAACATTTAAATTTTACTACTTTTCTATTTTTCATTTTTACGATCTTTTGTTTTTTCATTTTATCGGTTTTCAAATTTTTTGATTTTGCTTTTTCGGGTTTTCCATCTTTCAGGATTTTTAATTTGTCGATTTTGCAATTTTCCGGTTTTTAAGTTACTAATTTTCCACTGCTCGGGTATCCAATTTTTGACCCATCGATTGTTCGTTTTTGCGATTTTTAGATTTTTCAATTTTAGGAATTTGAAATTTGTTAGTTTTCAATGTTATAATTTAGCAATTTTTGAACTTTTTAATTTTTAGTTTCCTCTTTTTTTCGATTTTTCGGTTTTTAATTTAGCAATTTTCAATTTTCGATTCTTCGATTTTTCAATTTTACAATTTTGGAATTTTTTAGTTTTCAATTTAATAGTTTGGCAATTTTTCAATTTTTTGATTTCTCTATTTTTGAATTTTTCGGTTTTTTATTTCCCAATTTTCAATGGTTCGAGTTTTCAAAGAACAAACTTGCAATTGATAGTTTCGGTTTTTTATTTTCTTTATTTTAACAATTTTTCGATATATCGATGTCCCGATTTTATATTTCAGTTCCAGTTTTTCGATTTGCAGTTTTTCTCTTCTTCAATTTTTGATTTGTTACATTTTATTTTAAATATGTGATAATAATTATAATTTTTGTAATTTTTCTTCGCTTTTCTAAGTTCACGATTTCAAAATTTTTTCATTTTTCAATTATTTGATTTTAAATTTCTTTCATTTATTCGTATTTTCAATTTTTCGATCTTATTTCAATGTACAGTTTTTCGAAATTACAATTTTTGAATTTTTCAATTTTTTTATGTTAAAGTTTCAGATATTTAAGTTTCCAACTTCCAGATTTAATGATTTTAATTTTTCAACAAAAAGAACAAATTCCTTTGGATTGAAATTTTTAAAAAATCCGAAATCGAAGAGATTTTAATTTATTTTTTTTAATTTAACAACTTCAAGTGAAAAAATTGCAGAGACGAAAAATTTAAAATTAAAAAAAATACTAGATCAAAAAACTAAAAATTATGAAACTGACAAATCGAAAAATAAAAAAAAATAAAAATTGAAAAAAACGAAAAAGTATGAAACTAAAAATTGTAAATTGAAAATCTAAAAAAATGGGATAATTGGAAAATTGGAAAAATAGGAAAATCGAAAAACTGAAGAGTTTTTAAAAATTCAAAAGTCTGTAGCAACTAAAAAATTGCTTATAGCAAACACACAATAAATATTGTTAGAGAAATAAAATTCGAATTTGAGCCAGTTTGAATTTTAGTGTTCCAAATGGTAAATCTCAGATTTATTTATTTTTATTTATAATACTGTTACGAAGTAACCCATACGCCGCCCCGGTACGACGCCTATGGTTTTCTAGTATGTGCGTCGATGAGCAGTGATGACTCATCATCGGTGATGGCGGCGTTCGAATAAAAAAATAACCTGGGTGCGCTGCTGGAAGTCTAGATGGCGGGCTCCAGGACAACCTCGAAGGCGGCGTTCGCGAATTCTCTAGAAGAACGAGTCGAGTCGGAATTATTCTGTACATAATCGCTGTAAAGTTAGTCGTGTAGTGTTGTATTCCTGTGAAACAAATTGTTTAGTTTTACGTAACAACCCGAGAAACCGAATCCACATTCTTCTCGCTCCAGGTGTTTCCATTTGCACAATTACATCCCAATTACAAACCCGCTACAACCTAAAACAAAGCGCCACCACTCGGCAACAACAATTTACCGGTGTTTCCCCGCTGGCAGATTGCGCGGCCCCCGGCGGCGGCGGTGACGGCACCCGTGTTAACAAGAATATACGACTGCAGCAGCTGGTGGAAGCGTCAACCCCATCGCTCCGTTGTTCGCGCCCTAATTGATCGAATCAAACTTTTTTCACCTGCCAGAAACACTCACAACTGGCCATTGCACTGTTTGTCGGGATTCAGAGAATTAATTCCCCGAAACATGTAGGTCTTTAATAGCGAAAGTTTGGTCAAGCTGTCACAGCAGGCGTCTTTGTGCTTTTTTCTGTCGTAATTAACTCCGGAGGTTGTGGATGTGAGGCTTAATCGAAAAACTTTGGCCCAGAAATTGCGCGGTAGGTTCGAGTTTGAAGGGGATTAAGTGGGATGGATGATGGGGCGTGTAAAATGCTGGAGAAAGTTTGGGCTTATGTTGAATGAGTGGTGGAATTATGACTGAAACAGTGAATGGATTTGAGGATTCTTCGTGTTGACGAAAATGTGAAAGTATGATAGGGGCTGGTTTTGTTTTACAAATTTGTGGGGAAGTTTATTCGTGTCGGTTTCTGCTAAAGTAGCTTTTGGGTCACGTCTTGGAAGATGTTTGGAATTAATTTCAACTCTTAAGTGTTTCTCGCTATAGTAGGTTTTTGAAAGAATTTGATTTAATCGTTTAAAGGCTCGGAGACTTGGTTTTTAATCGATCGGCAACCATGGACCATAATTTAATGTTTGCAATCAAATTTTCCATTTTTAATTTCTCAATTTTTTTGTCCCGATTTTATATATTTTTTATTTTATCAATTTTTTTTTTTTTTTCGTTTCTTCAATTTTTCAATTTTTTAATTTTTTGTTTCTCCGGTTTTACTAGATGTAACTCTCCGAGTTTTTATTGTTAATTTTTTCAGTTTTTCGATTTTACAAATTTTGGGTATTTAAATTTTTAGATTTTGCAATTTTTTGATTTTTTGGAGTCTTCAATTTTTCACTTTTTTATTTTTCATTTCGGTTTTTTTATTTTCTTTTTTTTCAATTTTTGGATTTCTGAGTATTTTAATTTTTGGTTTTTTCGGTTTAGATTTTTCACTCTCGCGATTTTTCAATTTTTCGTTTCTTCAATTTTTGATTTGCAACTTTGATTCTTTTTAATTTAAATATGTGATAATAATTATAATACATCTTCACTTTTTCAATTTCATGATTTTATAATTTTTCCATTTTTCTACTATTGGATTTTAAAATTTCTTCATTTGTCAGATTTTTCAATTCGATTTTTAATTTTTCAATTTCTGGATATTTGATTTTTCGTTTTTTCTATATTTTTCAATGTTCCAGTTTTTCGTTTTTTCAATTTTTTTATTTTTCAGTTTTTCATGTCTTCAGTTTATTGATTTGCAATTTTGCATTTTCGTTTTTTTTTTAATTTTGCGGTTATTCAATGTTCTAATTTTATAATTTTTCATTTTTTCAAAGTGAAATTTTCAATTTTTGGATTTTCCAACTTTCCAGTTCGCAATTCCTCAGTTTTTCAACTTTTAGATATTTTAATTCTTCGCTTTTTCCATTTTGGAATTTTCAGTTTTACCGTTTTTTCTTTGTTTTTCTTTTCACCTTATCGACTTTTCAGTTTTTCGAATCAACGATTTTGAAGTTTTTAAATTTTTCAGTTTTCAGGAGATCTGTTTTTGCCACTTCATGGATTTTCAAATTTTTGATTTTTAATTTTCCGAGTTTTCAGTTTTTTGTTTTTCCAATTTTGCGATTTTTCGATTTTTATTTCTTCAGTTTATCGATTTTTCGTTTTGGTTTTTCATTTTATTGTTCTTAAAATTTTTCGGTTATTCAATGTCCTGATTTTATAATTTTCCATTTTTTCAAAGTGAAATTTATCAAATTTTGGATTTTTCAACTTTCCAGCTTACAATTATTCTGTTTTCAATTTTTCAAATTTATGATTTTTAAGTTTTCTAGTTTTCAGTTTTTTGTTTTTCCAATTTTGTGATTTTTCGATTTTTTATTTGATTTTCCACTTTTTCGATTTTGCAATTTCTCGTTTTTTCCAGTTTTCGATTTTTCAATTTTTAATTTCTTCAGTTCATCGATTTTTTTTGGTTTTTCATTTTTTTGTTTTTAAAATTTTTCGGTTTTCAATGGTCTGATTTTATAATTTTGAATTTTTTCAATTTTTGGATTCTTCAATTTTTTGATTTGCACTTCTTCTGTTTTCAATTTTTCAGTTTTTCAGCTTTTAGATGTTTTAATTCTTCGCTTTTTCCATTTTGGAATTTTCAGTTTTTTTAATTGTTTTTTTTTTCAGTTTATCGACTTTTCAATTTTCCAATTTTGCAATTTTGAAGTTTTTAAATTTTTCTGTTCTTAAGAGATTTGTTTTTGCCACTTCATCGAGTTTTGAAATTTTTGATTTTTTGAATCCTTTTTTTCGATTTGCAATTCTTCTGTTTCCAATTTTTCAGTTTTTTAATTGGTTTGTTTTTTCCGTGTGCCGACTCTCTACTTTTACGTTTTCTCGAGCTTTCATAACCCTTAGAATCTGCCGGTCCGTCTGTCCGTCTATCCGTCTGTCCGTCTGTCTGTCTGGCTGTCTGCCGTTCCGGATTTTTTAACTTTATCGATTTTTCAATTTTTCGGTCTTTCAACTTTTAAATGCTGCAATTTTTAAAATTTACCATTTTCAAGTTTTTAAATTTTTGAATTTTTAGTAGCTCTATTTTTATCACTCGGTTATTCAATGTTCTGATTTTATAATTTTTCATTTTTTCAATGTAAAACATTTCAATTTTTGGATTCTTAAAATTTTCGATTTGCAGTTCTTTTGTTTTCAATTTTTCAGTGTTTCAACTTTTAGATATTTTAATTCTTCGCTTTTTCCATTTTGGAATTTTCAGTTTTTCAGTTTTTTTAATTGTTTTTTTTTCACTTTATCGACTTTTCAATTTTTCAATTTTGCGATTTTGAAGTTTTTAAATTGTTCAGTATTTAGGAGATCTCGTTTTGCCACTTCAACTATCTTTGAAATTTTTGATTTTTAATTACTTGATTTTTAATTTTTCGAGTTTTCAGTTTTTTGTTTTTTCGATGAGATTTCTATTTTTTAGTTATACGATTTTGCAATTTTTTAGTTTTCAATTTTACGGTTTTTAATTTCCCAATTTTCAATGGTTCCAGTTTTCAATTTTTGTTTCCTCCATTTTTCGATTTTTTATTTGATTTTCCACTTTTTCGATTTTGCAATTTCTGGTTTTTCCAGTTTTCGATTTTTCAATTTTTCATTTCTTCAGTTTATCGATTTTTCGTTTTGTTTTTTTTAGTTTTTTGTTTTTAAAATTTTTCAGTTATTCAATGTTCTGAGTTTGCAATTTTTGATTTTTTCAAGGTGAAATTTTTCAATTTTTGGATTCTTTTTTTCGAGCTTTCATGACCCCTAGACTCTGCCTGTCCGACTGTCCGTCTGTTTGTCCGTCTGTCCATCTGTCCGTCTTTTAGGAGTTCTATTTTTATCACTTCATCGATTTTTAAAATTTTTGATTTTTAATTACTTGCTTTTTAATTTTTTGAGTTTTTAATTGTTTGTTTTTTCGATTTTTCGAATTTTCCATTTTACGATTTTGCAATTTTTTAGTTTACAATTTTACAATTTGGCAATTTTTGAATTTTTCACTTTTTTGATTCTCCTTTATTTCAATTTTTCAGTTTTTAATTTCCTAATTTTCAATTGTTCGACTTGTCAATTTTTGTTTCTTCAATTTTCAGATTTTTTATTAGGTTTTCCGGTGTTGCGATTTTGCGATTTCTCGTTTTTTCAGTGTTCGATTTTTCAATTTTTCATTTCTTCAGTTTACCGATTTTTCGTTTTGGTATTTTATTTTTTTTGCTTTTAAAATTTTTCGGTTTTTCAATGTTCTGACTTTATAATTTTTGATTTTTTTTAACACTTGTTGAAATTTTTCAATTTTTGGATTCATCAATTTTTCGATTTGCAATACTTCTGTTTTCAATTTTTCACTGTTTCAACTTTTAGATATTTTAATTTTTCGTTTTTTATATTTTGGAATTTTCAGTTTTTAATTTTTTTAATTGGTTTGTTTTTACTTCCCGAGCGTAAGCGAAGGAAGTATTGTGAAGTATTGTGATCGAGTACGAAGAAATAGGTCTCCCGTTTCCGTCTGTCTGTCCGTCTGCCCGAAGTTCGTCTGTCCGGCTATCCGTCTGTCTGCCCTTCCGGATTTTTTCACTTTATCGACTTTTCAAATTTTAGGTCTTTCAACTTCTAAATTTTGCAATTTTTCACTTATACTATTTCGAAGTTTTTAAATTTTTCAAATTTTAGGAGATCTGTTTTTATCACTTTATCGATTTCTCAATGTTTTGTTTTTAATTACTTGATTTTTAATTTCTCCAGTTTTGGTTTTTTTGCAATTTTTTAGTTTTCAATTTTAGAGTTTGGCAAATTTTCAATTTTTCAATTTTTAGATCCTTTTTTCAATTATTCGGTTTTTGAATTTCCTGATTTTCAATTGTTCGAATTTTCAATTTTTATTTCTTCAATTTTTCAGTTTTTCGATTTTTCAATTCTTCATCTCTTCAGTTTATCGACTTGCAATTTTTCATTTTGATTTTTTTTGTTTTTTAAATTTTTCGGTTATTCAATATTCTGATTTTATAATTTGTCATTTTTTCAATGTGAAATTTTTCGATTTCTGGGTTCTTTAAATTTTCGATTTGCAGTTTCTTTGTTTTCAGTTTTTCAGTTTTTTCACTCTATCGTCTTATCAATTTTTCCGTCTTTCAACTTTTAAATTTTGTAATTTTTCGAATTTACGATTTCTATGATTTAAAATTTTTGAATTTTTAGGAGATCTGTTTTCATCATTTTATCGATTTTTTAAATTTTCGATTTTTTAAAATTCCTACTTGATTTTTAATTTTTTGGTTTTCAATTTTTTGTTTTTTCAATTTTTTGATTTTTCAATTTTGTGATTTTGTAATTTTTTAGTTTTCAATTTCACAGTTTGGCAAATTTTGAATTTTTCAGTTTTTAAATCCTTCTTTCAATCAATTTTTCGATCCTTGTATCTATCACTTGTTCGGTTTTTAATTTCATGATTTTCACTTGTTTGAGTTTTTAATTTTTGTTTCTTCAATTTTTCGATTTTTTATTGGATTTTTCAATTTTTCGATTTTTCAATTTTTCAATTTTTCATTTCTTCAGTTTAGCCATTTGCAATTTTTCGTTTGGTTTTTTTTTGTTTTTAAAATTTTTCGTTTATTCTTCAAATTTTCGATTTGCAGTTCCTCTGTATTCAATTTTTCAGTTTTTCAACTTTTAAATATTTTGATTTTTCGTTTTTCAATTTTAAAATTTTCAGTTTTTCAGTTTTTGAATTGGTTTGTTCTTTCATTTTATCGACTTTTCATTCTTTAAATTTAGCAATTTTTCAAATTTACGATTTTCAGTTTTTAAATTTTTTAATTTTTAGGAGATGTGTTTTTATCACATCATCGATTTTTAATTACTTGATTTTAATTTTTTGAGTTTTCAATTTTTTGTTCTTTCGATTTTTCAATTTTTAGATCCTTGTTTTTTTCAGTTTTTCGGTTTTTAATTCCCTGATTTTCAATTGTTTGATTTTTCATTAGATTAGTCGATTTTTCGATTTTTCAATTTTTCATTTCTTCAGATTGTCGATTTTCAATTTCTCGTTTTGGTGTTTTATTTTATTTTTTTCAGTTTTGTGGTCATTCGATATTCTGATATATATATATATATATAATTTTTCGTTTTTTCAATGTGAAATTTTTCAATTTTTGGATTCTTTAATTTTTCTCTTTGCAATTCTTTTTTTCAATTTTTTAGTTTTTCAACTTTTAGATATTCCAATTTTTCGTATCTTCAATTTTTGATTTGCTATTTTTCGTGTTTTAATCTTAAATATATAACGATAATTTTAATTTTAAATTTTTTTCACTTTTTCAATTTTACGATTTGGCCGAAACATTCAAAAATTGAAAAATCTAAAAATTGCAAAATCTAGTCGTTGAAAAATCGGAAAATTGCAAAATCGGAAAATTTAAAGTCCAAAAAATAGAAAATTCGAAAAATTAAATGAGGAAAAAAGTAAAAATCATCCGAATTCAATAAATTAAAAAGACGAAAAATCTAAAAACTGAAAAATCCCACAATTGCAAAAACGGAGAAATGAAACTTAAAAATTCGAAAAAACTACAAAAATGATATAAAGTAAAAAATTCATAAATCGCAAAAACGTTAAAACTAAGGAAAAATCGAAAAATGATAAAATTGAAAAAATGTAGCAACAAAAAATTGACCAATCGAAAAATTAAAATTCGAAAAACTCACAAATTAAAACTTTTGACAAATGTAAAAAAATGACAACAATAGTCCGATAGTTGCGGAGATTATCGGTATAATAAAAGTTCAAACACACGGAAATGGAGTATCTATTTTTTTGTACTCTAGGGTTATGAAACGTCGAGAGAACATGAAAGTAGGTATTCGCTGGATGGACCCTATTTCAATCTTTCTTAGCCTACACAAAAGAAGTTAAAATACAGATAATACACTCGGTCACACTAAAAAAGTGTCCTATGAGGAGATCGAATATTGGGTATTTATGTAAAAATTGAAACCAGATTCATAAACCACAAGTATCTTACATCATGACGTTACCAAATTGTTAGTGCGGATGATTAAACAAATTAGACAACACACATCTAAAATTTGACAACAATTGGATCAGTAGTTTTGGAGATTATCTGTCCAAGAAAAATCGACGCAGACAACTGACAGATGGAAACGGAACGGGAAACCTATTTTTTGCAGTCTAGGGGTCGTGAAACCTTGAGAAAACATTAAAGTAGCCTTAGTTACTTACTTAGTAACTGAAATATTGAAAATCTAAAAATCGAAAAACTTAAAAAGTCAAAAAAAAAATATGAATGATTCGAAAAAATCCAAAAATTGTAAAATCGAAAAATGATAGAAATCTCAAAATTGTAAAGCGAGAAACTTTTCAAAAATTAAAAATCGAAAAATTAAAGTTCAATTGGAGTGAAAAAGTTTTAAATATAATTGAAAAATGGAAATATTCTAAAATAATAATAGTTGAATAATTTCAAAAACTCTTTCTTCCTACTTTTTCCGTATTTTTCTTATATTACTTTTGTAATACAATCTAAAATACATGCTCCTTTTAGGTATTCAAATTCGCATATAGATCTTTTGAATCTGCTGAGGAATATAAGTATTTTTCGCTGAAAGTAAGATCCACACTACTAGCGTGTAAAAATAATTCTCTTAGTTCTTTTCCCCGAAAACACGGACGTATTTAATGAACATTTGGAAGATCCGTCTGTTAATCCTCTTTTAATTAAGTATTTCGTGACTATCATACCAAACCTTGTCTAGGTACAGGCATCGTATTATTAACACTAAGAGTATTGTGTTATTCTTCTGGAAATTTCTTAAATTTTCCTACATATACATTAATACCGATTTTTTTTTAATCGAGGACATTCCATTATCGGCATTCCATTATCTAACAATTGGTAACATAAACCCAATACTTGTTAAATATTTTCCCAAATATCCTTCTGAATAATAAATTAATGTCAAAACATTGACCGTGAAGTTAGTTTTCCATCAATTTTTTTGTCGTCGAAACGCTACTCAAGCGAACACTCATCAACATCATAATGGCACTTTTTATTTCTAAATAGTTAAATTTTCATCAGTTCGGCCAAATTATCGACAACCCGTATTTTTCTTAATAGATTGGAGCGTTTTTTCCACGAAGTTTCGTGCTACGTCGTCTTAATGAACTCCTTCACGGAAAATCTCTTCCACATCAGAGTTTTTTTAATCTGAATGTGGGGCACACTTACGTGGAGAAGGTGAAGCTAATTATCCTTGGTAGCACGTTCACCGGGAAAATACCGAGCAAAATTCCTGAAAAAATTGTTTTGGAGAAAATTTACAAGAAAAGCAGACGTTTATTATAAGAAAAGATTACTTAATGAGGTTGCAACAAAAAATCGTTACAAGCGCTTCCTTCGTTTCCGATGTTGTTTCCACTAAATTTCCTTCAACTTTTCTGATTTTCTATTCGCGGCTTTGTCGTAAATTTAAAGAGCGGATTTTGGGCTAAAATTGGCAAGTTTTAGGAAAAATCAAAAAACCTAATATTTTAAAAATTGAAAAGTTAAAACTGAAAAATCACAAAATTGAACGAAATATCCAAAAATTAGGAAATCAAAAAATTGAGAAACAGAAAAGTCAAAAAAGCAGAGTCGAAAAATCGCAAACTTAAAAAATCGAAAAATTGAAAAATCAGAAACCTGAAAAATCCAAAAATTGAAGAACTGAAGAACTGAAAAATCGAAACTTTGGGAAGTGGAGATGGGAATATAAAAAAAATAGATTAATTGAGAAATCCGAAAACTGAAAATTCAGAAACGTCAAAATTTGAAAAATAAAAAAATATTGATGAACTGAAAAATCACAAATGTAAAATTTAAAACATTGAAAAGTTAAAATATCGTAAAATTGAAAAGTGGAGAAATCCAAACATCAAAAAATCAAAAAAATTAAAATTCGAAAATATAAAATTAAAAAATCGAAAAACTGAAAAATCGAGAAGTCGAAAATTTAAAAAATTGGAAAATTGAAAAATCGGATAAACCAAAAATCGGAACATCGTAAAATTCAAAAACTGAGACATCGAGACATCGAAAAATCAAACGACTAAAAAATCGAGGAGACGAAAAATCAAGAATTTTTCAACAAAAATCGAAAAATTGAGAAACCGAAATCCGCCAAAATCGAAAAATCGAAAACTTAAATATGGAAAAATTGATAAAGCGAGAGATTGAACAATCAAAACATCGAAACATCCGAATCTCAATAAATCGAGATCTCAAAAAATTTAAAAATTCGGGGAAAATTGAAAAATTAAAATATAGAAAAGTTGAAAAATTGAGAATGTGAAATATAAAAGAATCGGAAAATTGAAAAATCTAAAGTATAAAAAACGAAAAACTGAAAATCCAAAAATAAAAAATTGAAAAATCTAGAAGTCGAAAAATCAAAGAATCGAAATATTGAAAAATATCAAAACTTAAAGTAATATCCAAAAATTGGGAAATCGAAAAACCAATACAGCGAAGTCGAAAAATCGAAACTTTGAGAAATGGGAAAATCAAAAGTAGATTATTTGAGAAATCATAAAACTTAAAATTCAGTAACGTCAAAATTTGAAAAATAAAAAAATATTGAACTGAAAAATCGAAAAATCTAAAATTTAAAACATTGAAAAGTTAAAAAATCGTAAAATTGAAAAATGGAGAAATCCAAACATCAAAAATCAAAAAAATAAAAATTTGAAAATCTAAAATTTAAGAATCGAAAAACTGAAAAATCAACGAACCGAGAAGTCGAAAATTTCACAAAATTGGAAAACTGAAAAATCGGATAAATCAAAAATCGAAACATCGAAAAACCAACAAATCGAAAAATTGAAACATCGTAAAATTCAAAAACTGAGACATCGAGAAATCGAAAAATCAAACGATTAAAAAATTGAGGAGTCGAAAAATCGAGAAGTCGAAATATCGAAAAATTGAGAAACCGAAACACACCAAAATCGAAAAATCGAAAACTTAAATATGGAAAAATTGATAAAGCGAGAGATTGAACAATCAAAACATCGAAACATCCAAATCTCAATAAATCGAGATCTCAAAAAATTTAAAAATTTGGAAAATTGAAAAATTAAAATATAGAACTCGAGAGATCGAAAAATCTAGAAATTTAAAAATTGAAAAATTAAAGAATCGAAATATTGAAAAATATCAAAACTCAAGGAAATATCCAAACATTGAGAAATCGAAAAATCTAAAATTTAAAACATTGAACAATTAAAATATCGCAAAATTGAAGAATCGAGAAATCCACTTCAATTTAAAAAATTCAAAAATTGAAAAATCGGAACATGAAAAATTGGAAAATCCAGAAATTGAAAAGCCAAAAGTAAAAAGTCGAAAAAACCGAGAAACCCAAAAATCGAAACATCGAAAAATTCAAAAAAGTGAGACATTGAGAAATCGAAAAATCGGAGAATCGAGAAACTGAGGAGTCGGAAGCCGAAAAGGAATGTTAAGAATTAAAAAATTGATAAATTGAGAAATTAAAAATCAAAACAGCGAAACATCTGAATTCTATAAATTGAGAAATTGAAAAATTTTTAAATCTAAAACATTGAAAAGTGGAGATATTCAAACATCTAAAAATCAAAAAAAAAAAAAATCGAAAATCTAAAATTTAAAAATCGAAAAACTGAAAAATCAACGAATCGAGAACTCGAAAATTTAAAAAATTGGAAAATTGAAAAATCGGATAAATCAAAATCGAAACATCATAAAAATTCAAAAACTGAGACATCAGAAATCGAAAAATCAAACGACTAAAAAATCGAGGAGTCGAGAAAATGGAGAAATCGAAAAATTGAGAAACCGAAATAGGCCAAAATCGAAAAATCGAAAACTTAAATATGGAAAAATGATAAAGCGAGAGATTGAACAATCAAAACATCGAAATATCCAAATCTCAATAAATCGAAATCTCAAAAAAATTAAAATTTCGGAAAATTGAAAAATTAAAATATAGAACTGGAAACTCGAGATATCGAAAAATCTAGAAATTTAAAAATTGAAAAATCTAAAATATAAAAACGAAAAACTGAAAATCGAAAAATTTAGAAGTCGAAAAATCAAAGAATCGAAATATTGAAAAATATCAAATCTCAAAGAAATATCCAAAAATTGGGAAATCGAAAAAACCAATACAGCAAAGTCGAAAAATCGAAGAATTGAAGAACTGAAAAATCGAAACTTTGAGAAGTGGGAAAATCAAAAATAGATTATTTGAGAAATCGAGAAACTGAAAGTTTAACGTCAAAATTTGAAAAATTGAAAAATTTAAATACTGAACAACTGAAAAGTCAAAAAATCGAAAAATCCACTTCAATTTAAAAAATTCAAAAATTGAAAAATTGAACATTGAAAAATTGGCAAATCCAGAAATTGGAAAGCCCACAAGTAAAAAATCGAAAAACCGAGAAAACCAAAAATCGAAACATCGAAAAATTCAAAAACTGAGACATCGAAAATCGAAAAATCGGAGGATCGAGAAATTGAGGAATCGGAAGCCGAAAAGGAAAGTTAAAAATTAAGAAATCGATAAATTAATAAGCAATCAAAACAACGAAACATCTGAATTCGATAACTTGAGAAATTAAAAAATTGAATAATCGAAAAATAAAAAAAAAACTGGAAAATCGAAAATTAAAATTAAAAAATTCGAAAAATAGAAAAACTGAAAATAGAAAAATTGAAAACTCGAAATATCGAAAAACCTAGAATTTTAAAAATGAAATATAAAACATCGAAAAGATGAAAAATTGTTAAATCGAAGCATAAAACAGTCAAAGATTTGAAAAATCTAAAATTTAACAATAAATTGAAATTCCAAAATGTAAAAAATCGAGAAATCAAAAAAATCCATCAATTCAAAAATCGAAAAGTCGAAAAATCGAAATATTGAAAAATCTCATAACTGAAAGAAATATTAAAAAAATTGAGAAATTAAAAAATTGGGAAATTGAGAAATCGAAAATCTAAAAAAGCAAAATCGAAAAATCGTAAGCTTAAAAAATCGAAAAATTGAAGAAGTGAAAAATCGAAACTTTAGAAGTCCAGAAAATGAAAAATAAAAAAAATACTTTAGAAATCGGAAAACTGAAAATTTAGAAACGTGAAAATTTGAAAAATTGAAAAATCGAAATATTTAAAAACTAGAATGTACCCGCATTGTTCATAGATTTCAAAGCAGTGTTTGATAACGTGAATAGAGAGAAAATGTGGGAGTATTTGAGGAGAAAGGGAGTAGATGCCTATGGACATTGGGATTGGAAAAGTATACGCCGGGTTATATAGAGAGAGAAGAGACAAAAAGGGAGAAAATGAGAGTGAAATCGGGTAAAAGGGCGGTTGGATTTGAAGAGAAGTTCAGTGAGAGAGGTGACTGTAAAATATTGCAAGAATGTTGGAAACAAATAAGAAAGGAAGGAGAAAACATGTTTGGATCGAAAGAGACAAGTATTATGAAGGAAAGGGATATGCATGTGAAGAAATAGGGAGAATGAGAGAAATGGAAAGGGGTATGAAAGAAGAACTGAGTGTAAGAGATAAGGATATGGATAAGCAAGAACGCAGATCTAGAATATCGGAATCTAGATATAATGCAGAGTATAGAAAAATAGTAAAGGATGAAGTACGAAAGTACACACACAGAGAGAGTATAAAGGAGAAAAGAATGATGGCGAGATTTAGGTGTGGAAATGAAGAGAAAGAGAATAATTTTTGGATGGGTGAAACTGACAGAAAGTGTAGGATATGTTGGAGAGAGGGAGAAACAATAGAGCATATGCTGGAAGGATGTGAAGGATTGAGAGAGTTAGAGGAAAGTAGGGGAGAAGTGCTAAACGAGGATGGAAGAGGACTGGAATGGATGAAAGAAGTACGGAAGATCATGGGAACTAAGAATAAAATAGAACAATTACTATTATATAAAACTCGAATATATATTTTATTTATTTTATTGACTTATTAAGATTATGTAGATTAAGTTAATTTGTACCCCTACTGGGAATCTTATTAAGCCTGTAAGCCAAATAATAAATTAATACTGCTATTAACAGGGATCTAACACGAATGTAGCAGAACTTGGCATACAATGTAAGAAAAGAATTCGAATCACGAATGGTGAGAATAATATCATGCTAAAATATTATAAAGGAATCCCCAAAATTATTATAAAAAACAAGTCATATTCCAACCGACAAACACTGATGATAACCCTCTCTCAACTGCACTCAATATAATTTATCAAAATGTTCGCGGGCTTAATACTAAATGAAATGATTTCTATATAAACGTTTGCGCAAGTGATGCTGATTTAAATATATTAACCGAAACATGGTTACATGATGGAGTGTTAAGCACCGAGTTGTTTCCAGCAGGTTACAGTGTTTTTCGTTGTGACAGAAAATTGTCCAGAGGTGGAGGTACTTTTATAGGCATTAAAGATAAGTAAATATTCAGCTCAAAGCTTAACTTTTAGTGTCACCTATTCCAGATGTTTAGCTAATTGTCGTTAAAGTTTTGGTTGATTATTCCTGCCTTACAATTATATCCAGTGTTGGGGACAGATACTTTTAAAAATATCTAGTTACAGATATAGATCTATGGACGATAAAAGTATCTAGATACAGATTGTTTTCGATTTTTTTGAAATGTATTTAGATAACAGCTACAAGAAAACAGATACTTTTTGAAGCTTTAACGAACAAAATAACTGAAAACATGTTTATGTATTTTTTATGCATTGTTTAATGAATTTTTTAAAATTAACAACATTTCGAACGTATTGTCACCTAAATTATTTCTTCTTGGTGTCAGAGTTTGGTTTCCGCTACTAAACACCCGTTCCACAGGTGCAGAAGAAGGAATTGTGGTATTAAGTTTAAAAAATAAACAGTTTACTGTAGTATAGTTATTCAAGACTGAAAAATCTTTTCTTTTTTCCTGCAAATAGGCCATCGCTTCGCTGTTTGATGTGTCGCAAATTGTGCAATATTTATTACGTACGCTTAAAAAGAATATTTTTTTTTTGTTTTTATTCCCATACTACAGTGTCCAAATTGTGTTTGAGTATATCTAATAATTATCTCCAGCATTAAAATAAATATTTCAAAAGAATACGGGAAATGATTATTCTGTGCTGATGGTCTGTTGTTGGCAACCTGTCATAAATTATTATTCTTCAATATCGGCTTACGATGTTTTTATGACCATGTCCGGTAATCGTCTATCCCGGTGCGGCAGGTATATACATTTTAGGAAGAATTGCTGGTTCCGTTTAAGGCAAAATAAGTACAATTTCTTAGAAATGTATTTAAAGCCCTTATAGGATCAAAGGCTGCCTGGCAGGCCGGAATCACCAGAGTGCAACTTTAAATTTTCAGATTTTTGTTGAAACTCATTTTATTTTAATCTCGTTTCACGATTTCTGAGAATATATCACGATAAATGATTCTATCGAGGGTTGTAAAAATATTAATTTTATTGCCCAAGATTTACACTTAAACATAATAGGCACATTCTAGAGCAAAACGGACCTGCCAAGCCCAATTCGCGTTAGGTCCAACAATGAAAAAGTGAAGAAATGACACATGTGGCAACAGGAAAAGATGCTACATTTGTCTGAAAAATAAAGGTATAAAACAGTAACAAATATGCGATTTATGCGAGAGAAATGTATGTATTGAACATTCGATTAGTCGATTACAGAACAAATTTGTGCTAATTGAAAAAATTAATAATTATGTAACACGCAATTATTATTTTCTAAAAATAATAACATACCTTAAACAAATATTTTTACTATTAAAATTACTCTTACTTAATAACACAAATACAACCAGCGGGCCTACCGGACCCGGGTTGCTCAGGTACACAGATAAAATGCATTGCCCCGATAAGCGTAAAACGCAGTGAATAGTGAATTGTAGCTTATGGTTTTTAAAATACCATCTTACCATGGCTTAGATTTATTACGCCTCAGGATTATTAAAGATGTATAAGTACTAAAGGCTACAATGTAGGAAATGATGGTATTTAAAATATGAAAATTTCCGTGACAGAACACTATTAGTGGACTTCTTACCTCTCTTTTTGTTTATGTGACCAAAATCACCAACATGAAGTATCAAAAATTACTACTAGCATAACTCAACTAATAACTACTGAAAAAAAGTGAAATAAAAAATGTATCTGTATCTGCGCCATTAATTTTGTATCTAGATACAGATATTTTGTGCTTAAATTCGATTTTATCTAGATACAGATACTAGATACTTTATTTAGTTACAAGTATCTAGATACTGCCCAACATATTAAATCGTAATTCAAGGTTATGGGATCTGGTTCTTTGCACTAATGACATATCCCTTAGTTGTTGAAAACCAACATCATCCATGTTTGTGCATAAATGTTTTACTCAAAATATTCAAGAGCTCATATTTTGGAAAAAACCCGAATTAGCTTAATTTCAATTTTCGAAAGGCAGATTTCGTGGGATTATATTCTTCGTTATCGTCCACTGACTGGTCAAGAATACAAGAACTTGAAAATGTGGAGACGTCATGCAAGTATTGTATGACAATTTTTTACAATATGTACAAAGGCGTCGTATAAACACTGTCTGATGTTTCAATGATACAAATAATAAATTTTCAGTTTTCCGATTTCTGAAGTAATTTTTTTTTATTTTCCCATTTCTTCCCAAAGTTTCGATTTTTCACTTGTTTCAGGTTTTCGATGTTTCAATTTTTCAATTTCTAAGGATTTGATTTTTCAGTTTTTCGATTTTATAAACTTACGATTTTTCGATTTCTGGATTTCCAGATTTTCAGTTTTTCGTTTTTTAAACTTTAGATTTATCAATTTTTGTCTGTTTCGTATTTCGATTTCTCAATTTTTCAACTTTTCGATATTTTAATTTTTCAATTTTTAAAATAGTAGATTTTTGATTTCTCGAGTTTCGGTTCTTCTATATTTCAATTTTTCAATTTTGGGAATTTTCAAAATTTTCGATTTTCCATCTTTTTTTAACTTTTCAATTTTTCAGTTTTTCGATGTTTCGATTTTTCAATGATCCGATTTTCAATTTCTCGATTTTTAAATTTTAGATTTTCCAATTTTTATTTTTTTGATTTTTTCATGTTTGGATTATTTATTATTGCTAAATGTAAAAGTATAAAATAACTACCAAAATTGTGGCTAAAAATATGCAAAAATTAATAGAAAATAGAACACAATGCTGCTAAAACATAAAAATAACTGTACTTTCCCAAAAAAAATCTATTGCATGATTACGATTCCACTAGTATTGCTAATTTATTACGTTTTTTTAGTATCAAACACAATTAAAGAATTAATTCTTAGTTAAACAAAAAAATTTAAACATTGCATAATTCAACGAAAACGATAAATTTTGGGCATGTAATATGATAGAGCCCTTAGAAAAATTGTATTTATATGCCTTACCTCCGGAGAGAGTAGATTCTCGTTATAAAAGAAGTCAACCCATCAGACAAATTAAAAAAAAAAAAAATGTAAATTCAAAAAATTTTATTTGCATTCGCAGGAATAAATAGTAATAGTGGAATAGGTCTACTGGAGATACTACGTAAAAAAACGCCCCTCATAGGTGGTGCGGAAAAGAGTATTAAAAAATTAAATTTAAATTGTTCAGGTAAATAACTGGTTAGTGAAATGATGAGAATCTAAATCTTGTCAGTTTTGTGTATTGATTCATATATAAAATGACATATTATTAAAAAATATTCGTAATTTTTTGAAAGAAAATATTTTAGTAGAATGTATCAAATTATAAAAATTTGCATACTATTAAATCAAATTATGTCAGCAATGAAAGAAGTCGACTTGTGAAAGAGTTTCAACAATGTTCGTCACCTAAGAGTTTTTATGAGTTTTATGACCTGACCTGATTACCTGAAAGGGTCGGTCGGCAAGGCTCCCTGCTCTGTCAAACTGAACCATTGATAGAAACGGCTCCGTTGTAAATAGGGTTGCCTAGTTTCACGTTATTTTCATTATTCAATATTTTTTTAAAAAGCAAATATTTTGATAAATCTAAATTTTAAACAAAAATGACCGGTTCTTCCCCATAGAGCTCAATGTTGTATTTGTACTGATATAAAAACTGAAGCGAAACATCCTCTCTCCTCGTCTAAAAATGGAATTTCCTGCGAAGAATGAACGATTAATTAAACACTAAACAATCAGTTATTTTAACAATATTGTTTCTTCCCCAGAGATTTAGACATAATCTATCAATTGAAATGTCGATCTTTTTATTGAAGCGTAGATTAAGGAATAAAATTATAGATTAAATGGACACCTGTCCGTTGGAAAATAAACCCATTATTATTATTATTATTATTATTATTTTGTCGTAGGTAATATATTCTTATTGTAGTTGCAAATTGCAAAAAACCTTGTCTTTGCTCGTAGCTTCTAATTTATAGCGAAAACTTGACAACACCTCCTGATCAGAGAAATGTGAATTAGAAGCAACTTTCTGTATTCTGCTGTATCATCATCGGCAGCAAACTTGTGTGTGTAATTTACTCTCCATATCTTTAATTTCGTGATTCATAAGTCGCCAACTCGGCAAAAAATTTAATAAATGCATGTAACTAACACAAATTAAGTGTACCAGATAAAATCTGATTATGTACTACTATCTGTTGCACAAATCTACCTATTGTTAATATTGTGATAATGTCCATAAATAAGAAATTCCCAATAGCAAGAGTAATTATCAAATGTCCTTCATCTCAAGAGTCTGTAAGTACTTTTTGCATTGTAACAGCAATTGCAGACGTAAATAGCTTTTTTTGTATACTTAGTTTAAAATCAGATACGAAGCAAAAGACGTCATATATCCATTAACTCTGATTTCAAACGAAATCTTACCGCAGAATTGGATCGGGTGTAAATTCAAGTAATAGTAGAAAAGTACAAAGGTACTAGACATTTTATATTAAACTATAATAAGATTTACTACAAGCATTAAAGTAATAACTAATAATATATTATCATTATTATTTCCGTAATTTTCTGAGTGTACTTATCGTAATCTCATAAGCTAATGTGTTAACAAATAGCAATTTAAAGCTAATAAGGATCATGAGATTACGGCTGTAAACATTGTTTTTTTGTATTAATAACGCGATTAAAACTTTAAAATGTCGTTTAAAGAATGCAGACTGTTTTATTGTGTTATATAGGGTCCGACTTTTATTGGTGTAGGGGAAACTGGAACGAAATCGACGATAAAGTCATATACATCGTCGTAAGTTGTATGTAAATGTGAAGAAAATTCGTGTTCTGAAATACTTAGAAATTTGTAGCTGTTAAGCTTACAGATATAATCATGATTGTGATAAGTAGAGAGCGGATTTTATGAAATTTGCATATCCGTTATTTTTTGCATATAAGTCTTGATATTTAATATGTCAACGAATCACGCTAATTAAAAATGAATACAGCTATAAAAAAATTGCATATTTGCATATATTTGCCTTCTGCTGCATATTTCACGTAACGGGTGCATATTTTGCATTTTTTACAATTTTTGTGCTAATTTGAAAAAAAAAATGATTGTCATTCTATCGGCATTTATCTAGAAAGACGAAATTTCATGAATCATATTGCAAATATTGTCCTGATCAATGTCCTGAGCTTCAAATAATTAGGAAAGGTTTGGGATTTATGGTAGTTTGGAGAAACCACTGGGTGTTAAACCATCCTTCCAGGTAAATTCTGGACCTAATTATACTAAACTCATTTGACACACACCTAGTAAAACTATTATGGCTTAAGCGGCTTAAGTAAAACTCCTTATAAGTCAAACTGGCTATTGTATAACTTAACTCGGTTGACATATACCTAGTAAAACTTTATAGCTCTATTATGGCAACAATAGACAGTAATAATCCTTGCGGTTTGGGTCCATAAACCTTACAATAGCCAGTTTGACTTATGCGGATGGTTTGGCTTAAACCGTTTACAAAGTCAAAAGTTTTACTAGGTGTATCTCAAGTGAGTTTACTATACTTTTGGAAAAACCGTTCATTCCCAATATTTTTGTTCGTTACTTAAGTGTATTAACGGTATGTTTTATAGTTGTTGAAGGGACGTTATACTATTATTTTTCATCGTGAGTTTGCATTGAAAACATTTAAAGCGATACAGGTGTGTCAGTATGTCGAAGATAACTCAAATTAATTTATGGATTACATCTTTTCCTAAGTATTTTTACATCTTTTCTATTTACAAATACATACTTTAGAATGACTGGAAAAACTTTTTGTTAGAATTTTTCGAAAATTATTTAAAAATAAATTGTTACCAAAATAGTAATTAAATAGTCGAGTACTACTATTTTTTAATTCGTTCTGTTTACCTATATTGATTTTTTAGTATAAGAATATTATCTTCAAAAATGTGATTTATGTGTTAGCGAGATCTAATTAAACACTTTGCAACGTGATTTATGTATTTTTTGTAATAAAAAATAAGCAAGGGAAACCTGTTTTTACAATTTGTAAATAAATTTAGTTCGGTTATTTAGTTTTTTTTTAATTTTTGGAGCATATGCACCTGCATATCTCTGCATATATTAAGAAAGTTACTGCATATTTGCATAAATTTGATGCATATCATATGATCATATTTCCCAAAATTTTGCTGCATATTGTCCGCTCTCTAGTGATAAGATTGGATTTTGTGTCACATGAATAAGTAGAAGCAACAAGTCTAGTGTTTGAGTAGATGAATTAATAAGATGAAAAGATGGTTATACAGGGTGTTTCGGAAAATGTGGCCAAAGCTTGGTCATCACCTGCTTTGATACTAGAAAAAATTTTATTGTAAATATCTGGTATATAATTTTTTCTAGCCGTACTTTCGTCTAGTACAACATTTTTACATTATTTTTTTAAAAACGCTTTGAAACAAGGTCTTCCAACATTTTAAATATTTCAGTTTTTGAATTTTTCAATTTTTAGATTTAGCAATTTTTCGGTTAAGATTTCTGGATTCTCAATTTTCCATTTTTCAATTTTTCGATTCTTTAATTTTTCATTTCTTCAAATCTTCGATTTGCAATTTTTAGTTTCAGTTTTTCATTTTCTTTATTTTTACAATTTTTAAATTTTTTTATATTTTGTTTTTTCAGTTTCAATTTTTTTCAATTTTTCGTTTCTTCTATTTTTCGGTTTGCAATTTTTCAGTTTTTTATTTTTTTTCTTTGTCCAAGTATGCGATATTTAACTCTTCGAGTTTTCAATGTCAAATTTTCGAGTTTTTCGATTTTCCAAATTTGGATGTTTCAATTTTTAGATTTTTCTGTTTTCGATTTCACGAGTTTTCGGTTCACTTTTTATTTTCTTAATGTTTTCGATTTTTTTTGGTTTTTCAACTTTTAATTTTCTAATTTTTCGTTTTTTCAATTGTAGATTTTTCAGTTTCTCGATTTTTCAATTTTTCGATTCTTTAATTTTTCATTTCTTCAAATCTTCGATTTGCAATTTTTTATTTCGGTTTTTCATTTTCTTTATTTTTACAATTTTTCTATTTTTTTATTTTTTATTTTTCAATTTCGATTTTTCAATTTTTCGTTTCTTCTATTTTTCGGTTTGCAGTTTTTCAGTTTTTCATTTTTTTTCTTTGTCCAAGTATGTGTTTTCAATGTCAAATTTTCCAGTTTTTTCGATTTTCCAACTTTTAGCTGTTTGAATTTTTAGATTTTTCTGCTTTCAATTCCACGAGTTTTTTGGGTTCACTTTTTATTTTCTTAATGTTTTCGATTTTTTTTGGTTTTTCGACTTTTAATTTTCTAATTTTTCGTTTTTACAATTGTTGATTGTTCAGTTTCTCGATTTTTCAATTTTTCGATTCTTTAATTTTTCATTTCTTCAAATCTTCGATTTGCAATTTTTGATTTCGGTTTTTCATTTTCTTTATTTTTACAATTTTTCTCTTTTTTTATTTTTTATCTTTTCAATTTCGATTTTTCAATTTTTCGATTCTTCTATTTTTCGGTCTGCAGTTTTTCAGTTTTTCATTTTTTTTCTTTGTCCAAGTATGCGATATTTAACTCTTCCCGTTTTCCATACGAAATTTTCCAGTTTTTAGATTTTTAAACTTTTGGATGTTTCAATTTTTAGATTTTTTTATTTTCAATGTCACGAGTTTTCGGTTCACTTTTTATTTTCTTAATGTTTTTGATTTTTTTCAATTGTAGATTTTTCAGTTTCTCCATTTTTCAATTTTTCGTTTCTTCAATTTTTAGTTTTCATTTTGAGTATGTGATAATTATAATTTTTAAGTCAAAATTTCTCACTTTTTCAATTTTAATCCTAAAGAATTTTTTTATTTTTCAATTATTGGATTTGAAAACTATTTCATTTATTCGATCTTTCAATTTTTCGACTTTTAATTTGTCGTTTTTGAATTTTTGATTTTTTAGATATCTGTTTTTTTCCATTTTTCAATCTTATAGTGTTACAATTGAATTCGTTAATTTGCAATTTTTCGATTTTGCAATTTTTGGTTTTTCAAAATTTTCTCTTCTATTCGTGTTTGCTTGTTTCCAATTTTTCGATTCATTAATTTTTTCAATTATTTGTTTTTCAATGTTTCAATTTTTGGTTTCTTGTGTTCTTCGATTTTCCACTTTTTCTATTTTTCAATTTCTCGAATAAAAAAAATTGAAAAATTTGTGTAAACGAAAAATGGAAAAATCGGAAGAATAAAAATTGAGAAACTTTTTAAAAGACCGAAAAAGTACAAATTCAAGAAAATGAAATGTACCTATATTATAAAATCGAATTTTTGAAAATTAAAGAAATGGGAAAGTCGGATAATTAAGAAGCTTAAAACTTACAAAATTGATTGAAAAATTGAAAAAAACGAGGATTTGAAAAATTTGAAGCTCGAGAAATTGCAAAACTGAAAAAATTAAAGTAGAAATAATTAAAGAAATGGGAACATCGGATAATTAAGAAATCCAAAAATGCCAAAATTGAAAAATCTAAACAGTTGGAAAATCGAGGAATTGGAAAATCAAACATTGAAAATTTAAAAAATCAAATAAACCAAAAATTACAAAACGAAAGAAACATTGAAAAAAGAAAGGAAATAAAAAACGAAAAATTAAAAAATTAGGAAAATAAAACATAAAAACGAAGAACCTGAAAAATTGAAGAAACGAAAAATTGAAAAATTGGAAGAATAAAAATGAAGAAATTTAAAGATCGAAAAAGTGCAAAATCCAAAAATGATATATTTATAAACTCGAATTACTGAAAATCGAAGAAATGGGAAAATCAGACAACTAAGAAATTCAAAAATCGCAAAATTGAAGAATTTAAAAATTAGAAAATCAGTTTTTTTCTTCGATTTTTCAATTTTCCGATATTTCGCTTTTTGGATTATTGAATTTTCCGCTTCAGTTGTTGTTTTTTCAAAATTTTGATTTCCCCATTTTTTTATTTTTCAATTTCTCAATTTTCGATATTTCACTTATACGATTTTTGTTTTGATTTCTTGATTTTTCGACTTTCAGATTTTTTTATTTTCCCATTTCTCGATTTTTCAACTTGTCGGTTTATCAATTTTTCAATTTTTCAGTTTTTGACTTTTCAACTTTTGGATTTCTCAAATTTTCAATTTTAGATATTTCAGATTTAGGATTTGTTATTACTTCTATGTTTCAGTTTGGGATTTTTTTCAATTTTTCTCCGATTTTTCAAATTTTCAATTTTTCACTTTATCAATTTTTCAATATCTTAGTTTGGGATTTTTCAATTTTTCGCTTCCACACTTCTCAATTTTTCAGATGTTTTATTTCTTTACTATTTTATTTATTTTTCGATTTCTCAGTGTTAATACCTACATATTTAAGTTTTCTCAATTTTTTAATGTTCGGCATTTCAAAATTTTCAATTTTTCGATTTCTCGATTAATTGTATTCTTAATTTTTCCATTGCTCGGGTTTTGATTTCTTGATTTTTCAGTTTTTGATTTTTCAACTTTTTAAATTTGGTTTTTATATGGAAAATGATATATTGTAATATCAAATAATTGCAAAATTGAAAATCGAAAAACTGAAAAAACGAAAAAATGAAAAATTTGAAATTCGAAAAACTGGAAAATTGAAAAAATCAAAGTTGAAAAAACAATAAATTGAAAAATCGAAAGATTAAAAATTGAGAAACTCAAAGATCGAAAAAATGAAACGAAAAAACATTGAAAAAATAGAGGAAATGATACACGAAAAATTGTGATGTAAAATAGAGAAAATGAAAATAAAGAAATGGAGAAAATGAAAAAATAAAAACCAAGAACTTGAAAAATTGAGGAAACGGAAAATTGAAAAATCGAAAAAATTTTATATTAAAATCGAATTATTGAAAATTGAAGAAATGGGAAAATCGGAGAATTAAGGAATTCAAAAATTACGAAATTGAAAAATTGAAAACTTAGAAAATCGTGGAATCGAAAATCGTAAAATAAAAAAAGAGAAACGGAAAAATCGAAAATGAAAAATGTAATATCGAAAAATTACAGATTTGAAAATCGATAAATTGAAAAAACGAAAAATTTGCAAGTCGAGAAATTGAAAAATTCTAAAAATTAAAGTTGAAGAAATGAAAAACTGAAAAAAATCAGAAAACAAAAAATGGAAAAATCGAAAGATTAAAATTGAGAAACTTAAAAATCTAAAAACGAAATATTGTACAACAGAAATTTTGAAAATTAAAGAAGTCAGATACTCGAATAATTCAGAAATCCAAAAATTGCAATTTTGAAATATGTAATACATAATTGGAAAATGGAAGAATCGAAATAACAAAGATTGAAAACGAAAAATAGAGAAACTGAAAAATCAAAAAATGAAAAATTGTAATATCGAAAAATTATGAAAAAACTGAAGAACGAAAAAATTAAAAAATCGAAAGATTAAAAATTGAAAAACTTACGGATCTAAATACGAAATATTATAAAATCGAAATTTTGAAAATTAAAGAATCAGAAAATCGGATAGTTCAGATTTCAAAATTGCAAAATTGAAAAATTTATAAATTGAAAAATGGAGGAATCGAAAGCACAAACATTGAAAATTTGAAATATTGATTAAACGAAAAATAATAATATCGAAAGAAACATTGAAAAAATAAAGGAAATGAAAAACGAAAATTGAAATATTATAAACTCGAATTATTAAAAATTAAAAATGGAAACCAATTTAGAAATTCATAGTTGCAAATTAGGAATTTAGAAGTCGAGAATATGAAAAACTGAAAAATTAAAGTTGAATTAAAGGATAAAATTATCAAAAAAAAAAATCGCAAGATTAAAAATCGAGACAACGAAATATTGTAAATGGAAATATGTATTAAAATGACAGAAATGAGAAAATCGGCTAACTCAGAAATCCAAAAATTGCAAAATTAAAAAATTTAAGATCTGGAAAATGCAGGAATCGAAAACACAAAGATTGAAAATTTGAAAACTTGATTAAACGAAAAGGAATAAAATCTAGAAAACATTAAAATATCAAGAAACGAAATAACGAAAAATTGTGATGTAAAATCGAGAAAATGAAATAAAAATCGGGAAAATGAAAAATAAAACCAAAAAATTGAGGAAGCGAAATACTGAAAAATCGAAAGATTAAATGAAATATAGAAATTAAAAATGTGAAAATAAATCATTGATTCAAAATTGTGATATAAAATCGAGGAATGAAATTAAAAACTTGGGAAATTTTGAGAATCAAATAAACGAAAATTACAAAACGTAAGAAACATTGAAACAATAAAGAAAATGAAAAACGAAAAATTGTGATATAAAATCGAGAAAATGAAAATTAAAAAATTGAGAAAATGAAAATAAAAGCAAGAACTTGAAAAATTTGTGTAAACGAAAAATTGAAAAATCGGAAGAATAAAAATTGAGAAACTTTTTAAGGATCGATAAAGGGCAAATTCAAGAAAATGAAATGTGTATTATAAAATCGAATTTTTGAAAATCAAAGAAATGGGAAATTGGATAATTAAGCAACTTAAAACTTACAAAATTGAAAATTTGAAAAATCAAATAAATGAAAAATTAAAAACCGAAAGAAACAGTGAAAAAATAAAGAAATGAAAAACGAAAATTTGTGATAAAAATTCAGAAAATGCAAATGAAAAAATTGAAAATAAAAAATAAAAATAAAGAACCTCAAAATACTGGGGAAACGAAATGCTAAAAATGAAAAATGTAATATTGAATCACTGCAAAATTGAAAATCGAAAAATTGGAAAATTGAAAAAATTAAATTGAAAACCGAAAAATTATGAAAAAATTGAAGAAACAAAAAATTGAAAAACCTAAAGACAGAAAAAGTGCGAAATCGAAAAAATTAAATACTTATTATAAAATCGGATTATTGAAAATTGAAGAACTAAGAAATTACAAAAATACGAAATTAAAAAATTGCGAAATTGAAAATTTAAAGATTAGGAAATTTAGCAATTGAAAATCGTAAAATAAAAAAAGAAACCGAAAAATCGAAAAATGAAAAATTGTAATACCGAAAAATTACAAAATTGAAAATCGAAGAATTGAAAAAACGGAAAATTGAAAAATTTGGAAGTCGAGAAATTAAAAAACTGAAAAAATTAAAGTGAAAAAACGAAAAATTATGAAAAAAAAGAAAAATCGAAAGATTGAAAATCGGAAAACTTAAAAATCGAAAAAAACGTAATATTGTAAAATCGAAATATTAAAAATGAAAGAAATCAGAAAATCGGATAACTCAGAAATCCAAAAATTGCACAATAAAAATTTAATAACCGGCAAATGTAGGAATCGAAAAAACAAAGATTGAAAATTTGAAAAATTGATTAAACGAAAAGTAATAAATCTAGAAAATATTAAAATATCAAGGAAACGAAATAACAAAAAATTGTGAATGTAAAATCAAGAAAATGAAAATAAAAAATCGGGAAAATGAAAAATAAAATCCAAAAAATTGAGGTAGCAAAATATTGAAAAATCTAAAAATGAAGGAATTGAAAAAACAAAGAAGGAAAATTTGAAAAATCAAATAAACGAAAAATTAAAAAACGAAAGAAACATTGAAAAAATAAAGAATATTAAAAAACGAAAAATTGTGATATAAAATCGAGAAAATGAAAATTAAAAAATTGTGAAAATGAAAAATAAAAACCAAGAACTTGAAAAATTTGTGTAAACGAAAAATTGAAAAATCGGAAGAATAAAAATTAAGAAACTTTTTATAGAATCGATAAATAGCAAAATCAAAAAAATGAAGTGTGTATTTTTGAAAATCAAAGAAATGGGAAAATCGGATAATTAAGAAACTTAAAACTTACAAAATTGAAAATTTGAAAAATCAAATAAACGAAAAATTAAAAAACCAAAGAAACAGTGAAAAAATCTAGAAAATGAAAAAACGAAAATTGTGATACAAAATCCAGAAAATCCAAATGAAAAAATTGCAAAAAAAAAATAAAAATAAAGAACTTAAAAAAACTGAGGAAACCAAAAAGTGAAAATCTAAAAATGAAAAATGTAATATTGAATAACTGCAAAATTGAAAATCGAAAAATTGAAAAATTTGGATCTCGAAAAATTGAAAATTTGAAAAAATTAAAGTTGAAAACCGAAAAATTATGAAAAAAATTCAAGAAACAAAAAATTGAAAAACGAAAGATTAAAAATTGAGAAACCTGAAGACAGAAAAAGTGCAAAATCGAAAAAATGAAATACTTATTATAAAATCGGATTACTAAAATTGAAGAATTAAGAAATTAAAAAATTACGAAATTAAAAAATTGCGCAATTGAAAAATTTAAAGATTAGGAAATTTAGCAATTGAAAATCGTAAAATAAAAAAAGAAACCGAAAAATCGAAAATGAAAAGTTGTAATATCAAAAAATTACAAAATTAAAAATCGAACAATTGATAAAACTGAAAATTGAAAAATTTGGAAGTCGAGAAATTAAAAAACTGAAAAAATTAAAGTTGAAAAACCGAAAAATTATGAAAAAAAAAGAAAAATCGAAAGACTGAAAATCGGGGAACTTAAAAATCGAAAAAACGTAATATTGTAAAATCGAAATATTAAAAATGAAAGAAATCAGAAAATCGGATAACTCAGAAATCCAAAAATTGCACAATAAAAAATTTAATAACCGGCAAATGCAGGAATCGAAAAAACAAAGATTGAAAATTTGAAAAATTGATTAAACGAAAAGTAATAAAATCTAGAAAACATTAAAATATCAAGGAAACGAAATAACGAAAAATTGTGAATGTAAAATCAAGAAAATGAAAATAACAAATCGGGAAAATGAAAAATAAAATCCAAAAATTGAGGAAGCAAAATATTGAAAAATCGAAAAAATGAAGGAATTGAAAAAACAAAGGGGGAAAATTTGAAAAATCAAATAAACGAAAAATTAAAAAACGAAAGAAACATTGAAAAAATAAAGAATATTAAAAAACGAAAAATTGTGATATAAAATCGAGAAAATGAAAATTAAAAAAATGTGAAAATGAAAAATAAAAACCAAGAACTTGAAAAATTTGTGTAAACGAAAAATTGAAAAATCGGAAGAATAAAAATTAAGAAACTTTTTATAGAATCGATAAATAGCAAAATCAAAAAATGAAATGTGTATTTTTGAAAATCAAAGAAATGGGAAAATCGGATAATTAAGAAACTTAAAACTTACAAAATTGAAAATTTGAAAAATCAAATAAACGAAAAATTAAAAAACAAAGAAACAGTGAAAAAATATAGAAAATGAAAAAACGAAAATTGTGATACAAAATCCAGAAAATTCAAATGAAAAAATTGCAAAATAAAAAATAAAAATAAAGAACTTAAAAAAACTGAGGAAACCAAAAAGTGAAAATTTAAAAAGGAAAAATGTAATGTAGAATCATTGCAAAATTGAAAATCGAAAAATTGAAAAATTTGGATCTCGAGAAATTGAAAAATTGAAAAAATTAAAGTTGAAAACCGAAAAGTTATGAAAAAAATTGAAGAATCAAAAATTGAAAAACGAAAGATTAAAAATTGAGAAACCTGAAGACAGAAAAAGTGCAAAATTGAAAAAATGCAATACTTATTATAAAATCGGATTACTAAAAATTGTAGAATTAAGAAATTAAAAAATTACGAAATTAAAAAATTGAAAATCGATAAATTGAAAAAACGGAAAATTGAAAAATTTGGAAATCGAGAAATTGAAAAATTGTAAAATCGAAATTTTGAAAACTAAAAAACAGAAATTCGGATAATTCAGAAATCCAAAAATTACGAAATTGAAAAATTTAGTAATTGAAAAATGTAGGAATCGAAAAAAAGAAAATTACAGTGGAAAATAGAGAAAACGTAAAACAAAAACCAAAAACTTGAACAATTCAGAAAGCGAAATATTAAAAAATTAAAAAAAAGTTGAGAAAACGGAAAATTGTGATAGGTTTAAGTTAAAATAAAGATATGCAAGTATATGTAAAGAAGCATGCTACGCATTTGTTTCAAGTGAGTTTTTCCAATACAAAATTTTGAGATGACGTCATCAATTATTGGAAGGGGATAAATAAATAAATTTTGATTAACCGTTTATCATGCTTACGATAACCTTATAACGTTTGCAAGATTTCATAGCATTCACACTCATTATCAAGATGTAATTTTTGTCTTTGGTGAAAATTTAGGTATTAAATAGATACATCATTAATTCGCACACGATTAGTGTTAAACATAATCTTATCTTCAGATCAAAAACGCATTCGATAAAGTCATTTTATTCTTCTTTTCAAATGATTGATGATGATTTTTGAATCTGTGTTATTTATTTGACACTCTCTTAATTACTTATTCTTATTATTATGAAATTGGATTTTTTTTCACCAGCGATATCCATAATTTACACATTTTCCTCATATATCTTTGCCGGGGTTTTAAAATGACCTAATCTCTGAGTACTGGACTGCCTCCTACAGAGAGGTCGTAAATCAAAGGCTTACCCTAGAAAAAGAATATATGGTTGCCTACTTTACTTTGTTCCGTTTTCCCCTACGTACGATAATTTAATTAAATCTTACATAAGTGCTGAGATAATAACACACATTTGATTGTCAGAAATTGTTTATTTACTCGTAAATAATATTGACTTATATTTATACATATATGGGATCCCACAGTGACAATATTGTCTTAGATTTCGTCAACTACACTTATCTTGCCATCCCCTAATCACTAATCAGAACTCGAGGGTTTAGAACTGTTTCATCTGTTTAATCTAAAATTTAGTCATAAACAGCAAACAGGAAATGACCAAGACCTCCAAATACCCACAGTTCCAGATACAAATGGTATAATTAATTCCCAAATCACAATGTTATTTTTCCAACACCCAATATCAACACCATTATGTAAATCACCAACCGATTTAAGTCCCATTTAGCAACGTCACCAAAGAAAACATCCCATAATCATCCACAATAATCCGAACAAGTTAAATCTGCATCAATGCACATAAATCCCGCTTATCACGAATCGGTTATCACCCAATAAACACAACATGTAAATTTAGCCGTCCAGAGCCAAAATTCTTGACTGAAAAATACGCGATAAGAAAAATAGTGGAAACAATGAAAGCCCCCTCTTTCGCACCACGTGTTATCTAATAATTCCCGTATTGTGCGGTTTATTTTCATTCGAAACGTGGAAGGCTAGACGGCCACCTCGAGTGCCAGATTTAGTGACCATATATTTTTACGCGGCGTCGCAAAGCGGTAAGTCCAAACGTCGGTTTAGTGTTTTAGTTTGATCACGACAATAAATTAAAACTACAATAAACGAATAAAAAAAAAACAAAAGCTATAAGTCAATTCGACAGTAAAGTGTGATAACGCGACCATTGCATGTTTATCTTAAAGTTTATTGACTGCTATATATCAATTTTTGTATTATTCCGGATTAGTCTACAGGGAGAACCAGCTATAATTGGTCTCATTAAGCGGTTGTGGTCATTTCCGAGTAAAACGCAGGAAACACCTTAATTAAATAAGCGACGCAAGGTTGACAATTATCGAATTAGTTTTCGTCGTGCGTGTATATACTGGGTGTTTGCGAATCGCTTTGTCCGGCCGAACACCTGTCAACCAAACACGATTAATTTTTCAGGAATTTGTGCCAAAGCTAATTTAATTGTTATAAATAACCCATTTGGTGAAATTCCGCTTGTTGAAGTCGTTATCTGAAGTCAGTCCAATCGAAACGACAAATATTGGGAGAAGAACAATAGATAATGGTCTCGGCAGACAGTGCGGTGCTCTTTGTTGCTTTTTTTAGTTTATTGTGATGATGGTGCCAAAACACTGGTTAGATCTCGATTTATCCGCACTTTTCTTGCATTCACGTGAAAAAAAAAACGAGAACGAGGATGTTATTAAAATAAGTTTAGAATAAAAATAATTGTCTAATTGGTTTTAAATTTTGAGGAATTACAACGCGTCTCTGAGTTATTGAAACTGATGTTTTATATTACTTTATTCAAATTTGATATTATCAGTTTAATGTGAGATAAAAATTTGCGGCACCTATCTCGACAATATTTCTTATTTTTGACACTTGTATGTTAACTTTGAACAGTGGCGGCGTCATGAGAGAATCCACGGGTTGCGCAATACTTGAAAAATGTGCCTACTCAAGGGATTAAGGAAGCGTTTAAACCAATTTGTCTAAATTTGCTTGATTCGATTTTAGCTGATTGTAGTGCTGAAACTAATAAAGAGAATAGGGTGTGCCCTTTAAGATTAAATTTGATTCTTTTAGGCTGGTTTTAGTCAAAAAAATAAAACGAATATAATGTGATAATTTACATAAAGTATTTTTTTAGCTTGAGGCTTAGTTTTTCATTTTAGTCGAATTATTTTGTTAAGACCATCGTCAAATTTTATAAGTATATTAGGAATGAATATGTTGTAAATGGTAAAATGCTAATCACCTTAAATTTGTACTTGTGATTTATGAATCCGCCTTGTCGGCACTTATTTTACACTGTTTTTTTACCTTTTTTATGACAGTTTTTAACCTAAAATCTAAAACCTTGTTTTTTTCTTAACAAGAACTTATTTAATTTTGTCTACATCGGTTTTTATTTCAAAATTCCAGTCAAGTTTAGTATAAACAAAGCTAAAGAAACAAAATATGAGTTCAAAAATATGGGGTGATCAAAAAAATGACAGATAAGCTAGTAAGAAAGCTCGAATAACTCGAAAAAATAGTTAAAAAATTCCTCCACCAAACTTTTGAAACAATTAAACTTCCAAGTTGAACATTTAGTTGTTAATAATTAAATAGCAATTTGCTAGAATACGATCCACAATGTCATTTTTTCTGTTGACAGATGTCACTTTTGACAATTATACTATATATCTGTATAACTACAGATTTTTTTTTAAGTCTGATGCAATGTTGCCACGTTGTTCTACTTTTCGTGAAATATTTTGGCTCACAAAAAATTGCAGCACGGTTATTTTTAAAATTTTTGTTAATTTTTTTTGGAAGATAAAAAATAAAATTTTCATATACAGAGAATTTATAAACATTTTTTAATTAAATCATTTTTCAAAGATCGATATTGACCAGTTTTTTCCAAATAGAACGCCTTATATTTTTTTATTGTTCTATTTTTCTTCGTGTTCTCAATTTTTCAATTTTTTGATATTTCAGTTTTGGGATTTTCAAAATTTATACTTCAATTTCGCAATTTTTCACATTTTCGGTCCTCAATTTTTTTATTTTTTGATTTTCCAATATTTTAGTTTTACGATTTTTTTATTTTTCGATTTTTGGCGTTTCTAAATTTTCGATTTTTCAATTTTCCCAAATTTTTCGACTTATCGATTTATCGATTTTAAAAATTTTCAGTTTTTTCATTTTCAGGATTCTGATTTTTCACTTTTTTAAATTTTCGGTTTTTCGATTTTTCGATTTTCCAATTTTTCGATATTTCAGTTTTAGGATTTTTCAATTGTGTAATTTTTCTAACTTTTTTCCCGCTTTCCAATTTTTCGCTTTTTTAAAGTTTTTTAAAAATCCAGTTTTATGACTTTTCAATTTTTTGATTGTTTAATTTTGCGATTTTTAAATGTTTTAACGGTTGGTGTTCCTAAATTTCGATTTTTCAATGTCTGGTTTAATAATTGTATTTTCGATTTTTGAACTTATCGATTCCTCGATTTTTCGACTTCGATTTCTTGATTTTTCAATTTATCAATTTATCAATTTTTCCATATTTAAGTTTAGGGATTGTTCAACATTTTGATTATGAATTTTTCGGTTTTTTAAATTTTAGATTTAATAATTTCTCGATTTTTGATTCAATTTTTCAATTTTTCGTTTCGATTTTTCAATTTTTCGATTTTTTGGTGTCGATTTCTCGATTTTTCAATTTTGCGATATTATCATATTTCGTTTTGTTTTAATTTCAGATTTTTCGATTTCTTGATTTTTCGGATTTGAGTTTTCTGACTTTTGATTTTCCCATTTTTAGATTTTTCAACTTCTCAACTTTTCAATTTTTCAATTTTTCAGATTTCCATTTTCAGGATTTTGAGTTTTGAGTTTTTTTTTTAATTTACCCTTTTGGATTTTTCGAATTTTCAATTTTTCGATTTGTCAATCTTTCGATACATATTTCAGTTTTAGGAATGTTGATTATTTCGGTGTTTTCTATTTTTGAATTTTTCAATTTTTCGCCTTATGAACTTCTCAATTTTACAGATCTTAAATTTCTTTTCTAATATTTCAGTTTGGCGACTTTTCACTTTTTTAATGTTTGGCGTTTCGACTTCTCGATTAATCGTATTTTAGATTTTTGAAATTATTGATTCTTCAATTTTTGGACTTTTTGATTTTCCCATTTCTCAGGTTTCCGACTTCTCGGGTTCTCGTTTTGTCACGTTTTTGATTTTTCCGTTTTTTAAATTTTCAGTTTTCCAATTTTTCGACTTCGATTTCTCGATTTTTCAATTTTTCAGATTTCCATTTTTAGATTTTTGAGTTTTTAGGATTTTTTTAAATTTCTGATTTTTCTGTTTTTTAAATTTTCAGTTTTCCAATTTTTCGACTTCGATTTCTAGATTTTTCAATTTTTCAGATTTCCATTTTCAGGTTTTTGAGTTTTCAGGTTTTTTTTAAATTTCTGATTTTTATTTTTCGAATTTTCGTTTCTCGATTTGTCAATTTTTCGAGTCACATTTCAGTTTTAGGATTTTTCATTATTTCAATGTTTCTGTTTTGGGATTTTGTAATTTTTCGTTTTATGAATTTCTCAATTTTACAGATTTTAGTTTTCTTAATTTTTTTCGAGTTCTAAGTTTTCCAATATTTCAGTTTTAACGATTTTTCAATATTTCGATTCATCAATTTTTCGGTTTCTTAAATTTTAGATTTAACAATTTCTCGATTTTTTAATTTTTCGATTTATCAATTTTTCCATATTTGGCTTTTGGCATTTTTCAACATTTCGATTCATCAATTTTTCTATTTTTCTTTTCGATTTTTAAAATTTTCGATTTTTCAATTTTTCGATATTTTAATATTTCGTTTCTTTTAATTTAAAATTTTTCGATTTCTTGATTTTTCCAATTTTAGTTTTTCGATTTTTTTATTTTCCCATTTCTCGATTTCTTGACTTCTCGAGTTCCCAATATTTTAATTTTTCAAATTTCCATTTCAGGTTTTTGAGTTTGCAGTTTTTTAAATTTTCTGTTCTTCGATTTTTCGAATTTTCTATTTTTCGATTCTTCAATGTTTGTCCATTTTTCAATGTATCAGTTTTTCGATATTTCAGTTTTGGGATTTTTCAACTGTTCGCCTCAAGGATTTCTCAATTTTTCAGATTTTTTTTTCCAATTTCTCAGTTTTCTAATATTTCAGTTTTACGATTTTTCAATTTTTCAATGTTTGACGTTTCTAAATTTCCGATTTTTCGATTTAATCGTGTTTTCGATTTTTGAACTTATCGAGTTCTCGATTTTTTAACGTTTAGATTTTTCAATTTTTTGAGTTTCCCATTTCTCGGGCTTCCGACTTCTCGATTTCTCGATTCTTCAGGTTTTTGATTTTTCAATTTTGAAAATTTTCGGTTCCAATTCTTCGACTTTAGATTTTCCGACTTTTCGATTCCTCGATTTTTCAATTTTTCAATTTATCAATTTTTCGATATTTCAGTTTTGGGATCTCTCAATAAATTGATTCATGAATTTTTCGATTTTTCGCTTAAATTTTTTAAATTTGAGATTTTTCGATTCTTCAACCTTTCGATTTTCTGGTGTTTCGATTTCTCGATTTTTCAATTTTTCGATATTTTAATTTTTCAATTTTTTAAATTTTAGATTTATCGAGTTCTCGATTTTTCAATTTGTCAATTTATCAATTCGTCGATATTTTGGGATTCTTCAATATTTTAATGTTTGACGTTTCGAAATTTTTGATTTTTCCATAAATCGTATTTCCGATTTTTTTATCGATTCCTCAATTTTTCGACTTTTAGATTTTTTGATTTTTTAATTTTCTATTTCTCAGTTTTACGACTTCTCGATTTGTTAGGTTTTTACTTTTTCAATTTTTAAAATTTTCGGTTTTTGATTACTCGATTTTTCAGTTTTCAATTTATCAATTTTTCGATATTTGAGTCTTAGGATTTTTGAATATTTCGATTTATCAATTTTTCAATTTATCGTTTCGATTTTTTAAATTTTAGATTTTTCGATTTTTCAATCTTTCGATTTTTCTATACTTCAATTTTTCAATTTTTTAAATTTTAGATTTATCAAATTCTCAATTTTTTAATTTTCAATATTTTAGGTTTTTGACTTTTCAATTTTTTAGATTTTCGGTTTTTCGATTTTTTGACTTTTCGATTTCTCAATTTTTCATTTGTCAATTTATCAATGTTTTCATATTTTGGGATTTTTCACTTGTTGGCTTCATTTTCTCAATTTTTCAAATTTTCGATTTCTTGATTTTTTATTTTTCTATTTCTCAGTTTTCTAATATTTTAGTTTCACGATTTTTCAATTTTTTAATGTTTGCAGTTCAAAATTTTCGATTTTTCGATTAATCGTATTTATGAGTCTTTGACCCTCTCCTTAAATGGTTTGGTAGTTATCTGGATAGTAGAACTCAGCAGGTTAAAATTAAAAGTATCTTATCTGACAGACGATGTGTGCCTTCGGGGTTCCTCAAGGATCAATTTTGGGACCATTTCTGTTCTGTTTATTTATCAATGTTGTTGGAAAGAATTTTAAATGTAATTACAGTTTATTTGCTGACGACTTGAAAATTTTTTTTAATGTTAATAGTAACAGTGACTGTGAATTAATGCAAGCAGATCTTAACAGTTTATATCGTTGGTGTGTTGATAATAGCATGAATTTAAACTTGGAAAAATGTTACAGTATATGCTTTACTCGGAAAAAAAATAAATCGATTCCTAGTCACTTAATTAACAATACTGTTTTAAAATCTGTGCCCTGTGTTAAGGATCTCGGTATATTTCTTGATAGTCAGCTGAATTTCTCTTTTCATATTGATCATGTTATTAACAAAGCAAGTAAGGTACTGGGATACATCAAAAGGTATTCAAGAGACTTCCTTGATTTTACAACTATTGTTCATTTATATAAAACTTTAGTCGTACCCATTATTGACTATGGATGTATAATTTGGGCTCCACATTACAAAACTCACCTGGAGCGTATTGATTCGATATTAAAAAAATTTTTACATTTTGTCAAGTTTAGATTACCTTCAAACATAAATTGCTCTCTAGAGCTTATGATGTCTTACCTTCATTTGTCTACGTTTTGTACTAGGAAAACTTATTTTAGTATTTGCTTCATTTATAAACTGCTTAATAACCTTATTGATGTGCCTGATCTACTTAATATGATCAAATTTAGAGTGCCCCAACATCTGACTAGGATTAAGTCTCTATTTTATATTGATTTTGCCGCAACTAATTATGTTAAAGCTTCACCTTTACATGAAATTTTGAATGTTTCTAACTTGTATTACAATGAAATTGATTTCTTTTGTTATGCTTCATTCAACTCTTTTAAACATAAATTACGAATTCTTCTTCTTATGTAGGTAATTATAGGTGTGTGTATTTTTTACTCTATGTATCCTCCTTCTTTGTAAATCCATGTACTTAAAGCTATTTTGGCGTTGAAATAAAGTATTATTATTATTATTATGATCTTATCGATTCCTCCATTTTTCGACTTTTAGATTTTTCGATTTTTTATTTTCCCATTTCTCAATTTTACGTCTGAATTTGTCAGGTTTTTGTTTTTTTCCATTTTTTAAATTTTCGGTTTTTCAATTTCTCGATCTTTTAAGTTTTCGATTTTTGTAATTTTAGATTTTTCGGTTTTTCCACTTATCGGCAGTGAAATTTTTCGATGTTTTTGATTTTCCCATTTCTCGATTTTTCGACTTCTCGATTTCTCGATTTTTCACTTTTTGAATTACCTAATCCATTTTTCAGGTTTTTGATTTTCCAGTTTTGTAAATTTTCAGTTCTTCGATCTTTCGATTTTTGGGTGTCTCGATTTTTCATTTTTTGGATATTTCAATTCTGAGAGTTTTCATTAAGTACTTATTTCGAGTCTTCAATTTTGGGATTTTCCAGTTTTTCAGTTCTTCAATTTTCTCTGATTCTTCAATTTTTCGCTCCATCAATTTCTCAATTTTTCAAATTTCAGACTTCTCGATTTTTTATTTCTCAATTTTTCGGTTTTCTTATATTTGAGTTTTACGATTTTTTAATTTTTCGATTTTTCAATTCTTTAATGTTCTTTTCAACTTTTGATTTTTGGATTTTTCTATTTTCTGTTTTTCCCATTTCTCAGTTTTTCGACTTCTCAATTTCCCGATTTTTAAAATTTTTGATTTATAAAATTTTTAAATTTTCGGTTTTTCGATTTACGCCTTACGATTTTTCAACTTTTCGATTGCTCGATTTTTCAATTTTTCAGTTTATCACTTTTCAATATTTCAGTTTTGGGATTTTTCAATTCATGAATTTTTCGATTTTTGGTTTCGAATTTTTAAACTTTAGATTTAGCGATTTTTCCATTTTCCGGTTTTTTTGGTAGTTGGCGGATATCTAGATTTTTCGGTTCTTCGATTTTTCGACTTCTCGGTTTCTAGATTTTTCAATTTTCGGATATTTCAATTCTGGGACTTTTAAATTAAGTATTTCGAGTCTTCAATTTTGGGATTTTCCAGTTTTTCAGTTCTTCAATTTTTCTCTGATTCTTCAATTTTTCAATTTATTAATTTTGTGATTTTCCAATTTTTCGCTCCACAAGTTCTCAATTTTTCAAATTTCAGACTTCTCGATTTTTTATTTTTCAATTTTTCGGTTTTCTTATATTTGAGTTTTACGATTTTTGAATTTTTCGATTTTTCAATTCTTTAATGATTCTTTTCAAATTTTGATTTTTGGATTTTTCTATTTTTTGTTTTTCCCATTTCTCAGTTTTTAGACTTCTCAATTTCTAGATTTTTAAAATTTTTGATTTTACAATTTTTAAATTTTCGGTGTATTACTTCAATATTCAGTTTTAGGATTTTTTAATTCATGAATTTTTCGATTTTTGGTTTCAAATTTTTAAATTTTAGATTTAACGATTTTTCCATTTTTTGGTGTTTGGATATCTAAAGTTTTCGATTCTTCGATTTCTCTATTTTTTAATTTTTCGAACTTGTTAATTTTAGATTTTTCAATGTTTTGATGTTTTGATTTCTCGATCTTTCAGTTTCAGATTTTTCGGTATTTAAAATTAATTTTTCTATTTTTCACGTTTTTTTTTTAATTAGAGGATGTTTTTTTTAATGTAAATGTGATCCGTAATTAATTTTGAAAAAATAAGTCAAATTTGTGTAACATTTTGGAATTTAACCTTAAAACTGCAAAATCGAATGCTCTGAAATCTTACAAACGTTTTAAGGTTATTGTAATCATCGTCATTTCGTCAATCAAAATTTAATAATTTATCCCCTCCCAAAAACTCGATGACGTCATTTCAAATTTTTGCCGAAATATGCAAAAATATTATGACTCATAGTTTTTAAAATTACTTATATAGGTGATCCAAAAAATTAATGAATGAGTTAATTTAATTTATTGATTAAATCAGGAACGACTCACTCTATTTTCCCAAAATTGTGGGAATTTTATTTTTATATTTACTTTAACATTACTTGCATATTTGTATTTAAACTTATAAAAAAAATAAAATTCATAAAATCAAATATTATAATTTTTGAAAAAATCTTTGCAGTTTTAATTTCATGAAGCACAAAATTATGTTTAATTTCAAAAAGAATTCAATAGATTCGAATAGTTAATTGAAAAGGTGAAATACGAACAAAACATAATTAAAAATCTAGAAATAAAACTCAAAAATATTAATTCTCAAGACTTTTGTGTTAATTTTTAAATTTGTTGTAAATTCGTAATACAATGAAAATGTTCAGTAAAATACTGAAAAAAAAGTTCCATTTAAAAAAAAAGTCGTTTTCGTTGGCGAAGCAATCAAGAGTGATACAATTACGTGCACGATGTTCCAATTCGCCTTTACTTCGTCGGATTTCTATGCTAAATTTATTTTCTGAGCAAGCAGTAGCAATTTTCCGAGATTACTTGGGACCGAAAACCCGTCAAAGGTTTCCTCATGATGTCGCATTAAAAGATTCGGATTAAAAAATTTAAATACCAAATCTGTTAAATCTTTCTTAAAAAAATATTTACTTCACAAATCGATTCCTCCTTTCTTTTTCGCCAACTTTTCTCCACATTCCAAGCCTGCTTCGACTGATTTATTTACCGGAATTTTCATTCACTTATTCAATTAATTAAACCTTCAAGATTTCTATATTATAACCTTCCTTCTTCTTTCTAGGACATTTTTCGTAATGGACCTTCGCCAGGACAATGAGGCCTCCAAGGATCCTGCGGTGGAAAAAGCAGTCCTGTCCTTCGACGAGGACGACTTCGAAGGTACGTCCATCCTAAAAAATCCGTGTCAAGGTCTTAATTTTCCGCATTAAACAAACACACTTTTCGCCCGGCTCCAGGCACACATTTATCGCGACGCGTCCGGAAAAAACAATTTCTATTTACATAACTGCATAATTACTGAGGACACGTGTCCGGAATAAGACGATTTTCATTGTATTAAGTGACAAGAGCGAGCTTTAATGAAAAGCGAAAATCGATGCGAGATTAAAGAAAATTTTATTGCGTTTTTTTTGGGTGGAAGATGACGGAGATAAATCTGTGCTGCGACAATTATTTGATTTCTGGGGGCGGAAAATTGGGGTGGGATTCGGTATTCTCTGATGGATTGTTCGTTAATTTGCTATATTTCACTGGGTCGAAGGGGACGGTTTGATTGCATTAGTCGGACTGATGGGTGGATTAAAGTGATTTGCGAGCGATTCGAGAAATTTTTGCTCGGATTGTTGTTATTAATGGCGCTGTTTATTCGTGGATGTTTATTTAGTGATAGTATTAGGCAAGAAGTGTTTATTGTTTTTTTACTTCCGAGCTTTATCTCAGAAGTTTGTGAGATAACAGATAAATCTTGTTTAAATTTTAGGCTAATTATAAATAGTTTGTGATTATGCACTCATTACAAATAATTTCATACATTCGATTTTTTTTGTATTTAAGTGTTCAAATAAAATAAGATAATCTTCATGTGGTTTATGAATCCGTGTTCAGTTTTTACTCATAAAAAATAAAATTCCAAAACAATTTTTCGAAAAATCTGGGTTTATTTACCTTCGACCAATTTTTTTATATTTCAAATTTTGGTTTTTTCATTTTCTTTAATTTTTTAATTTTTCATTTTTTACTGTTTTGATTTCCAACCTTTCCGTTTTTTCATGCTTATTTTTTTTTATTTTTTTCAGTTTCTCGACTTCCACATTTTTCAGTTTACGTTTCTTCAATTCTTCAATTTTGCAATTTTTCGATGTTATAATGTTTCATTTCCCCGATTTTTTAATTTTGGCTTCCTCGATTTTGTTTCAATTTTTCGGTTTTCTTGTATTTTTTCAACGTTTTGTTTTGATTTTATAACTTTTCATTTATTTAATTTTTCAACTTTTCAATTTTTGGTTTTTCAATACCGTGATTTTCCAATTTTTAAAATTGTCAACCTTGCAATTTTTTTATTTTCTATTTACAATATTTCGTTTTTTCGATTTTGCACTTTTTCGAGTTTCAAGATTTTTCAAAGTTGTCACTTTATAATTTTTCGTTTTTTCATGTTTATTTTTCAATTTTACAATTTTTTTAATTGAAAAACTGAAAAAACGAGAAATTGCAAAATCGAAAAATTGTAAATAGAAGAACTGAAGAAGCGAAAAATTGAAATATTGAAAAACTACAAATCAAAAAAATGAATTTATCGAAAAATTGGAAAGAAAACGCGAAAGCGAAAAATTGGAAAACCAGTTTTATATTTTGTCCCCTTTTTCATTTTTGATTTTACAATTTTGCAATTTTTTTTGATTCGGAAAATTTGAAAATCGAAAAATTAATGGATTAAAAAATTGGAAATAAAATTATGATTATTACATATTAAAATGAAAACTTGCATATCAAAAATTGAAGAACTGAAATTCTCAAAAACAGAGGAACTGAAAATCTGAAACTCTTAAAATCTTAAAATCTGAAAATTAAAAAATCAAAGTTGAAAACCGAAATATATAGCAAAACGCAAAGTTGAAAAATCCATAAATTGAAAAAATTCACATTGCAAAATAGAAAAATTTTAAAATTAGAACATTGAAAAACCGAGAAATTGAAAAAAAAAAGAAAATAAAAACCCGAAACAAAAAATTCTGTCCACCACAATATTCTATTTTCAGGATTGTTAATGACTTTTGTACCACCTCAGCTTTATTTTGCTGCTTCTTCAACATTTCTTTACATATGTTTCATCTTTTTTTCTACTTTTTCATCTCTTCTTTCATTTTATAACATCTACTTTTCCTTCTGGCTTATTTTTTTTTATTGTTGTATTTTTTTTCTTAATATATATGTTACGTAGTTTTCTTTTCATTACAAGAAAATTAAAGTACGTTTAAAATGATAAATTTTTGTGGAGAAATATCGATTTTGCAATTAAGCTCCGCCCCCACTCTGATAACGAATGAAACGTTCATCACAATTGAGATTGGGGCGGGTGGGTGGGGCTTAACATTCCCTTATTTTTCTTAATATATACAGCTTTCTTCCGAAAATGCGATACTTAAAAACATGTTTCACACGGTAATTTCTTGTAGAAAATTACGTATTTTACAATTAAGCTCCACCCCCGATTCACAACGAAAATAAAAATTCATTAGAATTGATGTGGGGCCGGTGGGTGGGACATATATTTTCTCTTTTTTTTCCTAATATATTTGCTAGTCATCTTTTCACAACAAGAAACTTAAAACATACGTATATAAAATGGGAAATTATTGTAGACAAATATGGATGTTTCAATTAAGCTCCGCCCCTCGCTCTTCGTGTGGGTGGGGCTTAACATGCGCTTATTTTTTTTAAATATATACAGTTTTCTTCCAACAACACGATGCTTAAAACATTTCACACGGTAATTTCTTGTAGGATTTTGTAATTAAGCTCCGCCTCTGGTTTACGACGAATAAAAAAAATCATCCCAATGCAGATGACGGTGTGCGGGCGGGGCTTATGTTTAGCCTTTTTTTCATAATATATGGACTCCAAAAATTTTAAAGATCCTGAAGATCCTAAAGATTCTAAAGACTCTAAAGATCCTAAAGATCCTAAAGATCCGAAAGTTCCCAAAGATCCCAAAAAATACCAAATATACTAAAGATAGCAAAGATTCCACGGATTCCAAGAATTCCAAGGATGTAAAAGAGCCCATATAGATATCAAAGACGCCGAAGGCCCCTAAGATCTCAAAGATTCCAAAAATCCCAAAGATCCCAAACACCCTAAAGAGTTCAAACATCCCAAATATACCAGAAATACCAAAGATTCCACGGATTCCACCGATTCCAAAGATTCCATTGATTCCAAAGATTCCAAAGATCCCAAAGATCCCAAAGACCTCGAAGACCCCGAAGATCTCAAATATTCGAAAAATAAAAAAAATCCCAAAAACCCCAAAGATCCCAAAGATCCCAAATATACCAAAGATACCAAAGCTTCCACGGATTCCAAGGATTCGAAGAATTGCAAGGATTCCAAGGATTACAAAGATTCCAAAAATTCCAAAGATCCCAAAGATTTCAATGATCCCAAAGATCTCAAAGATCCCGAAGACCCCAAAGATCTCAAAGATCCCAAATATACTAAATATACCAAAGATACAGTTTTCTTCCAACAACACGATGCTTAAAACATATTTCATACGGTAATTTCTTGGAGGATTTTGTAATTAAGCTCCGCCTCTGAGGGTTTACGACGAATAAAAAAAAACCATCACAATTCAGATGACGGTGTGTGGGCGGGGCTTATATTTAGCCTTTTTTTCATAATATATGGAATCATTTTTTGCAACAAGAAACTTAAAACATGTCCAAAAATGGTAAATTTTTGTAGACAAATATGGATTTTGATTTTAAGCTCCTCCCCTCGACCAGAAAACAAATGAAAATTCCTAAAACCCCAAAAATTCTAAAGATCCTAAAGATCCTAAAGATTCTAAAGACTTTAAAGATCCTAAAGATCCGAAAGATCTCAAAGATCCCAAAAATACTAAATATACCAAAGATAGCAAAGATTCCACGGATTCCAAGAATTCCAAGGATTCCAAAGATACCAAAGATCCCATATAGATATCAAAGACCCCGAAGACACCGAAGATCTCAAAGATTCCAAAAATCCCAAAGATCCCAAACACCCTAAACAGTCCAAACATCCCAAATATACCAGAAATACCAAAGATTCCACGGATTCCACCGATTCCAAAGATTCCATTGGTTCCAAAGATTCCAAAGATCCCATAGATCCCAAAAACCCCGAAGACCCCGAAGATCTCAAATATCCGAAATATTCCAAAAATCCCAAAAGATCACAAAGATCAGAAATATACCAAAGATACCAAAGATTCCACGGATTTCACGAATTCCAAGGATTCCAAAAATTGCAAGGATTCCAAAGATTCCAAAAACTGCAAAGATCCCGTAGATACTAAAGATCCCAAAGATTCCAGCGATCCCAAAGATCTCAAAGATCCCGAAGACCCCAAAGATCTCAAAGATCTCAAAGATCCCAAATATACTAAGTATACCAAAGACACAGTTTTCTCCAACAACACGTTGCTTAAAACATATTCTACGCGGTAATTTCTTGTAGGCTTTTGTAATTAAGCTCCGCCTCTGGTTTACGACGAATAAAAAAAATCATTACATTTAGATGAGGGTGAGTGGGCGGGGCTTATATTTAGCCTTTTTTCATAACATATGGAATCAGTGTTTCACAATAAGAAACTTAAAACATGTTCAAAAATGGTAAATTTTTGTAGACAAATACGGAATTTGCAATTAAACTCCGCCCCTTGATCTGACAACAAATGAAAAATTCATCAAAATTGAGATAGGGCGGGTGGGTGGAGCTTAATTATTCGCTTCTTTTTCTTAATATGTATATATAAATTTCCTTCAACAACACGATACTTAAAATATGTTTCACACGGTAATTTCTTGTAGAAAAATAAGGATTTTTATTTACAATTTTGATGGGACTGGGGGCGGGGCATATATTTATCCTTTTTTTTCCTTCATGTAAGTAATTGTTTTTTCACAACAAGAACCTTACAATATGTTTAAAATAGCAAATTTTTGTTCAAAAATATGGATTTTGCAAATAAGCTCCGCCCCTCGATCCGACAACAAATGAAAAATTCATCACAATTGAGATAGGGGTGGGTGGGCGGGGCTTAATTATTCAACGTTTATTTTTCAGATTTAGCAGTTATTTAAAAAAAAAATGTAAAAAATTGGCTTTACTAGCCTTTCTATTTTTAATATTCGTAAACAATCGCAAGTTTTCTTAAAAAAAAGGAACTAATTTTCTGATTGGTCAGAACAGCATAAAAAATAAATGACATAATTTCGTGAGTCGCAAAAATTGATACTTAACGTGTTTAGAAAACAAAGCGCTGAAAATGCTTTAAGAAAATACTGTTTTACAAAACCAAATAAAAAATTAGTTTATAAACTTAAAAATCTGGCTATATTTACCTTTGACCAATTTTCTGATATCACAATTTTTTGTTGTTCTATTTTCTTGGATTTTATAATTTTTTCCATTTCATAATTTTCAATATTAAAATATTTTATTTTACATTTCCTCAATTTTTCAAGTTCTTGATTTTTATTTTTCATTTTACTGATTTTTTTTATTTTTATTTTCTCGATTTTATATCACAATTTTTCGTTTTGTCATTTTTTTTTTCGTTTATTCAATTTTTAAAATTTTCAGTCTTTGATTTTGTCTTGTTTTTCCTATTGTAACGTAGGCTTCTTTCCACAACCAACGACTCAAAACTTTATCAAAATAGTAAATTTTTGTAAGCCAATATAGATTTTGCCATTTTCACTCCGTCCCTCGAACTAACAAGGGCGGGTGGGCGGGGCTTAGACTTTGCCTATTTTAAATATATTGCTCTACGAAAATTTACCATTTTTACCATATTTTAAGTCTCTTGTTGTGGAAAGAAAATTACGAATATTGAGAAAAAAACAAAAGTAAAAAAAATAAACCCCACCCACCCACCCCACCTCGATTGTGATGATTTTTTTTATTCGTCGTGAGGCAGGGGGTGAAGTTTAATTGCAAAATCCGTTTTTCCCTACAAAAATTTCCCATTTTAAATTTATTTTCAGTTTCTTGTTATGAAAAGAAAATTACATATACCTAAAAAAAGGCAAAATATAAGCCCCGCCCATGCATAAAAAAATTATAATAGTTGAGTAGGACGGGTGGGCGGGACTTGTATTTTGCCTTGTTTTCTTGTTGTACGTAGTCTTCTTTACACAACCAAAGACCTAAAACTTTATCAAAGTAGTAAATTTTTGTAAGCAAATAAAGATTTTGCAATTACGCTCCACCTCTCGAACTGACAATGAACGAAAAATTCATAGGAATCGAGATGAGGGCGGGTGGGCGGGGCTTATACTATGCCTATTTTAAACATATTGCTCTACGAAAATTTACCATTTTTACCATATTTTAACTCTCTTGTTGTGGAAAGAAAATTACGAATATTGAGAAAAAAAAAAGTAAAAAAATACCCCCCCCCCCACCCACCCCACCTCGATTGTGATGATTTTTTCTATTCGTCGCGAGACAGGGGGTGAAGCTTAATTGCAAAATCCGTATTTCCCTACAAAAATTTACCATTTTAAATTTATTTTCAGTTTCTTGTTATGAAAAAAAAATTACATATACCTAAAAAAAGGCAAAATATAAGCCCCGCCCATGCATAAAAAAATCATAAAAGTTGAGTAGGACGGGTGGGCGGGGCTTGCATTTTGCCTTGTTTTTCTTGCTGTACGTAGTCTTCTTTACACAACCAAAGACCTAAAACTTTATCAAAGTAGTAAATTTTTGTAAGCAAATAAAGATTTTGCAATTACGCTCCACCTCTCGGACTGACAATGAACGAAAAATTCATAGGAATCGAGATGAGGGCGGGTGGGCGGGGCTTATATTTTGCCTATTTTAAATATATTGCTCTACGAAAATTTACCATTTTTACCATATTTTAAGTCTCCTGTTGTGGAAAGAAAATTACGAATATTGAGAAAAAAACAAAAGTAAAAAAAATAAACCCCGCCCACCACCCCACCTCGATTGTGATGATTTTTTTTATTCGTCGTGAGGCAGGGGGTGAAGCTTAATTGCAAAATCCGCATTTCCCTACAAAAATTTCCATTTTAAATTTATTTTCAGTTTCTTGTTATGAAAAGAAAATTACATATACCTAAAAAAAGGCAAAATATAAGCCCCGCCCATGCATAAAAAAATCATAAAGTTGAGTAGGACGGGTGGGCGGGGCTTGCAATTTTGCCTTGTTTTTCTTGCTGTACGTAGTCTTCTTTACACAACCAAAGACCTAAAACTTTATCAAAGTAGTAAATTTTTGTAAGCAAATAAAGATTTTGCAATTACGCTCCACCTCTCGGACTGACAATGAACGAAAAATTCATAGGAATCGGGATGAGGGCGGGTGGGCGGGGCTTATATTTTGCCTATTTTAAATATATTGCTCTACGAAAATTTACCATTTTTACCATATTTTAAGTCTCCTGTTGTGGAAAGAAAATTACGAATATTGAGAAAAAAACAAAAGTAAAAAAAATAAACCCCGCCCACCCACCCCACCTCGATTGTGATGATTTTTTTTATTCGTCGTGAGGCAGGGGGTGAAGCTTAATTGCAAAATCCGATTTCCCTACAAAAATACCATTTTAAATTTATTTTCAGTTTCTTGTTATGAAAAAAAATTACATATACCTAAAAAAAGGCAAAATATAAGCCCCGCCCATGCATAAAAAAATCATAAAAGTTGAGTAGGACGGGTGGGCGGGGCTTGCATTTTGCCTTGTTTTTCTTGCTGTACGTACGTATCTTCTTTACACAACAAAGACCTAAAACTTTATCAAAGTAGTAAATTTTTGTAAGCAAATAAAGATTTTGCAATTACGCTCCACCTCTCGGACTGACAATGAACGAAAAATTCATAGGAATCGAGATGAGGGCGGGTGGGCGGGGCTTATATTTTGCCTATTTTAAATATATTGCTCTACGAAAATTTACCATTTTTACCATATTTTAAGTCTCCTGTTGTGGAAAGAAAATTACGAATATTGAGAAAAAAAACAAAAGTAAAAAAAATAAACCCCGCCCACCCACCCCACCTCGATTGTGATGATTTTTTTTTATTCGTCGTGAGGCAGGGGGTGAAGCTTAATTGCAAAATCCGCATTTCCCTACAAAAATTTCCCATTTTAAATTTATTTTCAGTTTCTTGTTATGAAAAGAAAATTACATATACCTAAAAAAAGGCAAAATATAAGCCCCGCCCATGCATAAAAAAATCATAAAAGTTGAGTAGGACGGGTGGGCGGGGCTTGCATTTTGCCTTGTTTTTCTTGCTGTACGTAGTCTCTTTACACAACCAAAGACCTAAAACTTTATCAAAGTAGTAAATTTTTGTAAGCAAATAAAGATTTTGCAATTACGCTCCACCTCTCGGACTGACAATGAACGAAAAATTCATAGAATCGGGATGAGGGCGGGTGGGCGGGGCTTATATTTTGCCTATTTTAAATATATTGCTCTACGAAAATTTACCATTTTTACCATATTTTAAGTCTCCTGTTGTGGAAAGAAAATTACGAATATTGAGAAAAAAACAAAAGTAAAAAAAATAAACCCCGCCCACCCACCCCACCTCGATTGTGATGATTTTTTTATTCGTCGTGAGGCAGGGGGTGAAGCTTAATTGCAAAATCCGCATTTCCCTACAAAAACTACCATTTTAAATTTATTTTCAGTTTCTTGTTATGAAAAAAAATTACATATACCTAAAAAAAGGCAAAATATAAGCCCCGCCCATGCATAAAAAAATCATAAAAGTTGAGTAGGACGGGTGGGCGGGGCTTGCATTTTGCCTTGTTTTTCTTGCTGTACGTAGTCTTCTTTACACAACCAAAGACCTAAAACTTTATCAAAGTAGTAAATTTTTGTAAGCAAATAAAGATTTTGCAATTACGCTCCACCTCTCGGACTGACAATGAACGAAAAATTCTTAGGAATCGAGATGAGGGCGGGTGGGCGGGGCTTATATTTTGCCTATTTTAAATATATTGCTCTACGAAAATTTACCAATCGCAAAATTGAAAAATAAAAAAATTAATACTAAAAAAGCAAAAAAAGTAAAAATCGAAAAAGTGAAAAAAAATGCAAAATCAGAAAATTGCAAATCGAAGAAATGAAGAAAGGAAAAATTGAAACATTGTAAAGAAGAACATAGGAATTGAATCGAAAAATTATAGAATCGTCAAAATTGTAAATTCCTAAAACAGTGACATTGAAAGAATGAAAGACGACTGAAAAATTAAATATAGAGAAATTCAAAAATTAAAAACTTAAACTTCGAAAAATTGAAAAATCGAATAAATGTAAGGGTTTTAAAATCCAATAATTGAAAAATGAAAAATTCCAAAATCGTAAAATTGAAAACCGAGAAACTGAAATAAAACCGAAAAGAAAAATTGCAAATCGAAAAAGTGAAGAAGTGAAAAACTGAAAAATCGGGAAACTGAAAATTAGAAATTGAACCTGCAAATCGGAAAATTGGAAACTCGAAAATTTAGTCATCATATAATTGAAGTAAAAAAAAAAGAAAAATTGAAAAATTGCAACTCAAAAAATTAAAGATGCGAAAAATTGAGAAAATTGAAATTGAGAAAATTGAAATTGAGAAAATTGAAATTGAGAAAATTGAAATTGAGAAAATTGAAATTGAGAAAATTGAAATTGAGAAAATTGAAATTGAGAAAATTGAAATTGAGAAAATTGAAATTGAGAAAATTGAAATTGAGAAAATTGAAATTGATGAAACAAAAAATTATAAAATCCAAACATTAAAAAATAATCATTTGTTTTTCCATTTTTCATCTGTGTTTTCTTATTTCCGCTCTTTTCCCACCATTTTTTTTTTAATACTTATTTGCAAAGTTCTTTTTCTTTCACTACTCTTTTTATTTCCTCTGTCCACCACATTGTTCTATTCTCAGGATTGCTAATAGTTTTTATTCCGCCACTGCTTCTTTTTGTAGCATCTACTTTTTTCTCTTTGGCTTAAAATTTTGAAAAAAATTCTGCTTACTGAGAAATATTGGGTCAATAAGGAAAAATAATCTAAATTCCGGTTAAAATGCACAATAAAAAAATATTTATATCAAAATTTGCCATATTTATATTTTGTTTATACATATATTTTTTCTTAATATGTGTACGTAGTCTTCTTTTCACGACAAGAAACTTAAAACATGTTTAAAATGGTAATTTTTTGTAGAGAAATATCGATTTTGCAATTAAGCGCCGCCCCCATTCTGATAACGAATGAAATATTCATCACATTAGAGATTGGAGCGGGTGGGTGGGGCTTAATATTCGTTTGTTTTTTTTTAATATATACCGTTTTCTTCCAACAACACGATACTTAAAACGTGTTTCACGTGGTAATTTCTTGTAGAAAATTACGTATCTTGCGATTAAGCTCCGCCCCCGAATCACGACGAATAAAAAAAATCATCAGAGTTGAGATGGCGCGGGTGTGTGGGATATATATTTTGTCTTTTTTTTCTTAATATATTTGCTAGTCATCTTTTTGCAACAAAAAACTTAAAACATGTTCAAAAATGGTATATGTTTATAGACAAATATGGATTTTGCAATTAAGCTCCTCCCATCGACCAGACAACAAATGAAAAGTCCTAAGACCCCAAAAATTTTAAATATCCTAAAGATCCGAAATATCCCAAAGATCCCAAAAATGCCAAATACACCAAAGATAGCAAAGATTCCACGGATTCCAAGAATTCCAAGGATTCCAAAGATACCAAAGATAACAAAGATCTCATATAGATATCAAAGACGCCGAAGATCCCTAAGATCTCAAAGATTCCAAAAATCCCAAAGATCCCAAACACCCTAAAGAGTTCAAACATCCCAAATATACCAGAGATACCACAGATTCCACGGATTCCACCAATTGCAAAGATTCCATTGATTCCAAAGATTCCAAAGATCCCATAGATCCCAAAGAGCCCGAAGACCTCGAAGATCTCAAATATCCGAAATATTCCAAAAATCCCAAAAACCCCAAAGATCCCAAAGATCCCAAATATACCAAAGATACCAAAGATTCCACGGATAACACGGATTCCAAGGATTCCAAGAATTGCAAGGATTCCAAAAATTCCAAAGATCCCGTAGATCCTAAAGATCCCAAAGATTTCAACGATCCCAAAGATCTCAATGATCCCGAAGACCCCAAAGATCTCAAAGATCCCAAATATACTAAATATACCAAAGATACAGTTTTCTTCCAACAACACGATGCTTAAAAAATATTTCATACGGTAATTTCTTGGAGGATTTTGTAATTAAACTCCGCCTCTGAGGGTTTACGACGAATAAAAAAAAATCATCACAATTCAGATGACGGTGTGTGGGCGGAGCTTATATTTAGCCTTTTTTTTAATATATACAAGTATCTTTCCAAATTGAGAAACTTAAATAGCAAGTTTTTGTAGACAAATATGAATTTTGCAAATAAGCTCCGTCCCTCGAACCGACAACAAATGAAAAATTCATCACAATTGAGATAGGGGTGGGTGGGTGGGGCTTAATCATTCGCTCTTTTTTCTAAACATATTTATGGTTTTCTTTCAACAACACGATATATCACATGTTTACCATGATTATTTCTTGTAGAAAAGTAAGGATTTTTATTCACAATTTTGATGGGAGTGGGGGCGGGGCATATATCTAATCTTTTTTTTTTCCTTTATGTAAGTAATCGTCTTTTCACAACAAGAATATTACAGTAAATGTTTAAAATAGCAAATTTTTGTTCAAAAATATGGATTTTGCAAATAAGCTCCGCCCCTCGATCCGACAACAATTGAAAAATTCATCACAATTGAGATAGGGGTGGGTGGGCGGGGCTTAATTATTCAACCTTTTCGTTTTTCAGATTTAGCAGTTATTTTATAAAAAAATGTAAAAAATTGGTTTTATTAGCCTCTCTATTTAATATTCGTAAATAATTGCAAGTTTTCTTAAAAAAAAGGAACTATGTAATTTTTTGATTGTTCAGAACAGCATAAAAAATAAATGACATAATTCGTGAGTCGCAAAAATTGATACTTCATTACTTACGTAAAAACGTGTTTAGAAAACAAAGCGCAGAAAATGCTTTAAGAAAATACTGTTTTACAAAACCAAATAAAAAATTAGTTTATAAACTTAGAAATCTGGCTTTATTTACCTTTGACCAATTTTCTGATATCACAATTTTTTGTTGTTCTATTTTCTTGGATTTTATAATTTTTTCCGTTTCATAATTTTCAATGTTAAAATTTTTTATTTCTCCTTTCCTCAATTTTTCAAGTTCTTCATTTTTATTTTTCATTTTACTGATTTTTTAATTTTCATTTTCTCGATTTTATATCACAATTTTTCGTTTTGTCATTTTTTTTCGTTTATTCAATTTTTCAAATTTTCAATCTTTGATTTTGTCTTGTTTTTCCTATTGTAACGTAGGCTTCCTTCCACAACCAACGACTCAAAACTTTATCAGAATAGTAAATTTTTGTAAGCCAATATAGATTTTGCCATTTTCACTCCGTCCCTCGGACTAACAAGGGCGGGTGGGCGGGGCTTAGACTTTGCCTATTTTAAATATATTGCTCTACGAAAATTTACCATTTTTACCATATTTTAAGTCTCTTGTTGTGGAAAGAAAATTACGAATATTGAGAAAAAAACAAAAGTAAAAAAAATAAACCCCGCCCACCCACCCCACCTCGATTATGATGATTTTTTTTTATTCGTCGTGAGGTAGGGGGTGAAGCTTAATTGCAAAATCCGTATTTCCCTACAAAAATTTACCATTTTAAATTTATTTTCAGTTTCTTGTTATGAAAAGAAAATTACATATACCTAAAAAAAGACAAAATATAAGCACCGCCCATGCATAAAAAAATCATGATAGTTGAGTAGGACGGGTGGGCGGGGCTTGTATTTTGCCTTGTTTTTCTTGCTGTACGTAGTCTTCTTTACACAACCAAAGACCTAAAACTTTATCAAAGTAGTAAATTTTTGTAAGCAAATAAAGATTTTGCAATTACGCTCCACCTCTCGGACTGACAATGAACGAAAAATTCATAGGAATCGAGATGAGGGCGGGTGGGCGGGGCTTATACTATGCCTATTTTAAATATCTTGCTCTACGAAAATTTACCATTTTTACCATATTTTAAGTCTCTTGCTGTGGAAAGAAAATTACGACTATTAAGAAATAAAGAAAAGAAAAAAAAATAAACCCCGCCCACCCACCCCACTTCGATTGTGATGATTTTTTTTTATTCGTCGTGAGACAGGGGGTGAAGCTTAATTACAAAATCCGTATTTCCCTACAAAAATTTACCATTTTAAATTTATTTTCAGTCTCTTGTTATGATAAGAAAATTACATATTCTTAAAAGGCGGTAAAATATAAGCCCCGCCCATGCATAAAAAAATCATGATAGTTGAGTAGGACGGGTGGGCGGGGCTTGTATTTTGCCTTGTTTTTCTTGCTGTACACGTGGTCTTCTTTACATAACCAAAGACTAAAAACTTTAAATTTTTGTAAGCCAATATAGATTTTGCAATTCGCTCCACACCCCTCGGACTGACAAGGAACGAAAAATTCATCGGAATCGAAATGAGGGCGGGTGGGCGGGGCTTATATTTTCCGTTTTTAAATATATTTCTCTACGAAAATTTACCATTTTTACCATGTTTTAAGTTTCTTGTTGTGGAAAGAAGATTACGACTATTAAGAAAGAAAGAAAAGTCACAAAATAAACCCCGCCCACCCACCCTACCTCGATTGTGATGATTTTTTTTATTCGCCGTGAGCCAAGGGACAGAGCTTAATGCAAAATCCGTATTTCCAACAAAATTTTACCATTTTGAACTCGATTTTCCGATTTCTTTAATTTTCAATATTTGGATTTTACAAGTCTATAGTGGAACATAACACTAATAAACAACTAATTATTAAAAACTAATTCTAAAGCGGAGTTCATCAAGAAAGGAAAATAAAAAACCCAAACGAAAAATTGCAGAAAACTCTCGAAATTCAAACACGAATTTTTATTATTATTATTATCATTACTATCAATGCGAATACGACGTGTAGCATGCACAAAACAGATCTCAAATGTAGGTATTACATTCGGAAAAATAGATTTCAACTTGTGACCAACTTCCCTCAACAAAAAGCACAACTTTATTTGAAAAATTGGAGCTAAAGCGATGTTTCGAACTGTCACACCAAAGCGTCAATCGATTCCCAGTTAGTTTCCATCAAAACTTTCGACTTCGCAGATACGTCGATTTGTAAAGCACCAACCATCACATTTGCAACAGCTTTGCATAGTTTCCAACTTCACCAGCTCATTACACAAAGCACGAAACAGCCCCGGACCCCGGACGCCTCCTCGCCCATTCCTCCACTTTTTCTCACCATTCACCATTACTCCAAGAATTATTCTATTTATCCCCCTGCACAGATAAAACCCAGCGTGCGCTCCTCCATCCCAACTATAAACAGCTTAAAAAAATCTCGATAAGCCGCTTTACACAATCCATTTCCTTCTCCGACACGACACCGTATCGATCGCGTTTCCCTCCTTTCCCCTACAATCAGCCGCCTCAACAATAACACTCCTCGATGCCATAAAAGGACGAAGACACCTCCAATTCCGCAAAACAAACATCTCCGTTTTCCTGCCGGATAAATTCCGAATCCATCAATTACGGGATTAAATAGCTACAAAATCCACGCCAAGTGGAGGTATCAACTTGGAAGTGACAGTATTGTGATTTAGTTATCGTGTTCGTAGTTGCGAAAAATAAATAATCGATCATTTTAGTCTGACAGCGTGTAGTTCGACGGAGAAGAAAAGTTGGAGGAGTCGGTGACGATTGGAACCGCGGAGGACGAAGCGAGTTCTTTGGGGGAAGTTGGAAGTGGATTAGGCGAGGAATTCGAAATCTAATTAGTGAGGAGAAACGCGAGTAGAAGGGTTGGCTGGGGTGTTGATGAAGTTAAGGTCGGGTAAATACTTGAGTGAATTTAGTCGCGTTAGTTTTATCGCAGGAACGAGCAATTTGGAGTAAAAAGTATTGGTGGAAGCGGTTGATATCGCATGGGCGGACTTGATCTTGATGCTTGTTATCAACGCGATTGTATGATGACGTCTTCTCAAAATTTTGCCGAATAATTCCCGTCTCAAATAAGCAAAATATTCATTTTTCGATTTCTTGATTTTGCAATTTTTCTTTTTTACAATTCATAGGCATTTTGTTTTTTTGATTGATTTTTCATTTTTAATTTCTCGATTTCTAATCATTTACGGTTCTAATTTTGAAATTTTTCGTTTTTGCGATTTTCAGATATTTTGATTTGTCGTTTTTTTCAATTTTAGCATCTCTGTTTTCAAGTTCTCATTTTTAATTTTTTTCATTTCTCGATTTTACTTGTTCAGTGTCTCGATTTTTAATTTTTTGATTTTTTAGCTCAGGTCAAGTCAAGCCAAGTCAGGCCAATTTTAAAAATTCCCTAGTTTACAAAAATTCCAAGCACTCTAAAACTTGTCAAACTCGCATAAACTCTCCTAATTATTATCTTTTAAATTCTAGAGATTCTAAATATTTCAGAGGTTCCAAAAATGCCAAAGGTTTAGAACTTTGAATATTTTGGCATATCCGGTAATTATCACTAATTTTATAAAATAAGGAAAATCTGGAATTTCCGCGAATTTCGAAGAATTATAAAAATTTAAAAATTGTAATAACTGATAATTCCAGAAGTTTACACAATTCTAGAAATTATAGATATCCTGAATATTTTAGTGAAACATCGTGAGACTTGTAAGAATTTTAAAAGTTTCAAAGGTTTTAAATATTCCAAGGATGCCAAAAACTCCAAAGACCGAAAGTTTTTCGGGAATTTTAAAAATTCTAGATAGTTTAAAAACTATGAATTCCAAAAACAGTTTTAAACTCTATCTAGAGATCCTGAGAAATGCTGAAAGAGAAATTATAGAGATTCTAAACATTTTAAACATTCTAGAGGTTTTAAAGATGTTAAAGATCCTGAAGATCCTCAAGATTCTGAAGATCTTGATGATCCTGAAGATTCTGAAGGTCCTAAAGATCGTAAAGATCCTAATAATCCTGAAGATCCTAAAGATCCCAAAGATTCTAAAGATCCCAACGATCCCAAAGACACCAAAGATACGAAAGATATCAAAGATTCCACGGATTCCAAGGATCCCAAGTATTCCAAGGATTCCAAGAATTTCATAGATTCCATAGATTCCAAAGATTCCAAAGATTTCAAAGATTCCAAAAATTCCAAAGATCCTATAGATTCCAAAGCTCCCAAAGTTCCCAAAGATCCCAAAGATACCAAAGATATCAAAGATACCAAAGATTGCACGGATTCCACGGGTTCCAAGGATTCCAAGAATTCCAAAGATTCCATTCATTCCTTAGAGTCCATAGATTCCATAGATTCCATAGATTCCAAAGATTCCAAAGATTTCAAAGATTTCAAAGATTCCAAAGATCCTATAGATTCCAAAGCTCCCAAAGTTCCCAAAGATCCCAAAGATACCAAAGATATCAAAGATACCAAAGATTGCACGGATTCCACGGATTCCAAGGATTCCAAGAATTCCAAAAATTCCATAGATTTCATAGATTCTATAGAATCCAAAGATTCCAAAGATACCAAAGATTACACGGATTCCATTGATTCCACGGATTCCAAGGATTCCAAGGATTCCAAGGATTCCAAGGATTCCAAGGATTCCAAGAATTCCAAAGATTCCATAGATTCCAAAAATTCCAAAGATTCCAAATATTCCAAAAATTCCATAGATTCCAAAGATCCTAAGGTTCCCAAAGATCCCAAAGAGACTAAATATACCAAAGATACCAAACATTCCACGGATTCCACGGCTTCCAAGGATTGCAAATATTTCAAGGATTCGAAGGATTCCAAAGATACCAAAAATACCAAAGATTCCACGGACTTCACGAATTCCACGGATTCCAAGGATTTCAAGAGTTCCAAAGATTCCATAGTTTTCATAGATTCCAAAGATCCCAAAGAGACCAAATATACCAAAGATACCAAAAAGACCAAAGATACCAAAGATACCAAAGATTCCAAGGATTCCACGAATTCCAAGGATTGCAAGAAATTCAATGATTCTAAAGATTCCAAAGCTTCCAAAGATCCCATAAATTGTGTAAATGTACCAAATATAACAAAGATTCCATGGATTCCACGGATTCCAAGGATCCCAAGTATTGCAAGTATTCCAAGAATTCCAAAGATTCCATAGATTCTATAGATTCCAAAAATTCCAAAGATTCCAAAGATACCAAAGATACCAAAGATTACACGGATTCCACTGATTCCAAGGATTCCAAGGATTCCAAGGATTCCAAGAATTCCAAAGATCCCATAGATTTCAAAGATCCCATAGACTCCAAAGATCCCAAAGTTCCGAAAGATCCCAAAGAGACCAAAAATAACAAAGATTCCACGGATTCCACGGATTCCAAGAATTGCAAGTATTTCAATGATTCCAAAGATTTCAAAGATACCAACCATACCAAAGATTCTACGGATTCCACGGATTCCAAGAATTTCAAGGATTCCAAGAATTTCCAAGATTCCATAGATTCCATAGATTCCAAAGATTCCAACGAGACCAAATATACCAAAGATACCAAAGAGACCAAAGATACCAAAGATACCAAAGATTCTACGGTTTCCACGAATTTCAAGGATTGCAAGTATTTCAAGGATTTCAAAGATTCCAAAGATCCCATAAATTGTGTAAATGTACAAAATATTACAAAGATTCCATGGATTCCACGGATTCCACGGATTCCAAGAATTGCAAGTATTTCAATGATTCCAAAGATTTCAAAGATACCAACCATACCAAAGATTCTACGGATTCCACGGATTCCAAGAATTTCAAGGATTCCAAGAATTTCCAAGATTCCATAGATTCCATAGATTCCAAAGATTCCAACGAGACCAAATATACCAAAGATACCAAAGAGACCAAAGATACCAAAGATACCAAAGATTCTACGGTTTCCACGAATTTCAAGGATTGCAAGTATTTCAAGGATTTCAAAGATTCCAAAGATCCCATAAATTGTGTAAATGTACAAAATATTACAAAGATTCCATGGATTCCACGGATTCCACGGATTCCAAGGATCCCAAGTATTGCAAGTATTGCAAGGATTCCAAAGATTCTAAAAATTCTAAAGATTCTAAAGATTCTAAAGATTCTAAAGATTCCAAAGATTCCAAAGATTCCAAAGATTCCAAAGATTCTAAAGATTCCAAAGATTCTAAAGATACTAAAAACCCTAAAGATTCTAAAGATCTTAAAAATCCTAAAGATTTTAAAGATCTCAAAGATCTGAAATATCTTAAATATCCTAAAGATCCGCAATATCTTAAATATCCTAAAGATCCCAAAGATCCCAAATATCCCAAAAATCCCAAAGACTCCCAAGATCTCAAAGATCCCAGAGATACCAAATATACCAAGGACACCAAAGATTCGAATTGCACGGATTCCATGAAGTCCAAGTATTCCAAGGGTCCCAAAGATTCCAAATATCCCATAGATCCCAAAGATCCCAAAGATTCTAAAGATCCTAAAGATCCTAAAAATCCTAAAGATTCTAAAGATCCTGTAGATTCTGAAGATCCCGAAGATCCCGAAGATCTCGAAGATCCCGAAGATCCCGAAGTTTCCGAAAATCTTGAAGATCCTAAAATTCTGAAGAACCCGAAGATTATATAGACGATAAAAATCTTAAAAATCCTTAAGGTCTTAAAGATTCTAAAGATCCTAAAGATCCTAAAGATCCTAAAGATCCTAAAAATCCTAAAAATCCCAAAGATTCTAAAGATCCTAAAGATCCGAGAGATTCGAAAGATGCTAAAAATCCTAAAGATCCTAATGATTCTAGAGATCCTAAGGATTCTAAAGATCTTAAAAATCCTAAAGATGTTAATTATCCTAAAAATCCGAAAAATTCTAGGAATCCTAGGGATCGTAGGGATACTAAAGATCCTAAAGATCCTAAATATTCTACAGATTCCAAAGACCCCAAATATCCCAAAGATCCCAAATATACAAAAGATACCAAAGATTCCAATGATCCCAAAGATCCAATAGATCCCAAATATCCCAAAGATCCCCAAGATTTCAAAGATCCCAAAAATACTAAACATATCAAAGACACCAAAGATTCCACGGATTCCATGAAGCCCAAGTATTCCAAGGATCCCAAAGATCCCGTAGATCCCAAATATTCCAAAGATCCCAAAGATACCAAATAGTTATACCAAAGATACCAAAGATCCCAGGGATTCTAGGTATCCCAAGGATTTCAAAGATTCCAAAGCAAATCGAGGACAGCCTGTATAAAATTAAAAAAAAATCAAAAATGAAATGATTGAAAAATCTAAAAAAACAGAAAACCGAAATATTAAAAATCGAAAAATTCAGTAAAGGAAAAAAAATGTAGTTAAAAATTATGAAATTCAAAAGTTTATTTCAAATATTGGGAAATTTTAATTTTATTTTAATTAAAAATTTTAAAAAGTGCAAAATTAACAAAAACAGAAAAATCGAACAATGGGATAGTTAAAACATCGAGAAATGGAAAAATTCCAAAAGTTGAAAGACTCAAAAAAATGTTAAAACTCAAAATTAAAATATTTAAAAATTGTGAAATTCAAAAGCTGAATCGAAATATTCAAAAAATGAAAAATGAAAATATCTAAAGTCAAAAAACAGAAAAACTGAAAAAAGATCGAGAAATTTTAAATTGAAAACTTGAAAAATTGAAAAATAAAAATCGAAAAAATAAAAAATCAAGAAATGGAATGGTTGAGAAATCGAAAAATTGAAACATTCAGAAGTTGAAAAACCAAAAATTTAAAATTGAAAACCCGAATAATTGACCACCAAGAAGTTACAAAATCGAAATTTGGGAATCGGAAACTTGTGATATAGAACAATTGCAAATTAAAAATCAAAAAACCTAAAAACGGACAAAAATTGAGAAATGGAAAAAAAAAAAAAAGGAACGTATTAAAAAATTTCGCAAAATTAAAAAATTGTTAAACCGAAAACATGTAGTTAAAATTTGTGAAATTCAAAAGTTTATTCCAAAAATGAAAGGTACGAAAAATGAACATAATAGAAAAATTAAAAATTGAGAAAACGGAAAATTAAAATAATATGTCTATGAAAATTCAGACATTTTAACTTAAATTTTAATTAAAAAATCGAAAGTATAAAATAAACAGAAAATCGAACAATGGAATGATTCGAAAAATGCGAAAAGTTGAAAAAGTCGAGAAAATGTTAATCTCAAAATTAAATATTTAAAAATTGTTAAATTTAAAAGTAGAACCGAAAAATTCAAAAAACGAAAAATGAGAATATCTAAAAGTCAAAAAGTGAAAAATTGATGAAACGAAAAACTAAAACATTCAAAATCAAAAAATTCAAAAGCTGTTAGTCAAGAAATCGTTTCATTGAAAAATTAAAATATCAAAGAATTGCAGAATTCAGTAGCTGACAAATAAAAAATTTAAAATTCAAAATTTCGAAAGTAGAAAAATAAAAAAAGTGCAAATTGAAGACCTGTGAAACAGAAAATTTGCTACAAAAAGAATCGGAAAACTAAAAATAAAAAAAATGAAATAATTGAAAAATATAAAAAAACAGAAAATTGAAAAATTTAAGATTGAGCAACTGAAAAATTGAAAAAACGAAAAACTAAAGCATCAAATAAATATCAAAAATGAGGAATTTTTAATTTTTGGATTCTTCGTTTTTTTCCATTTTTCAACTTTTCAATACTGGATTGGGATTTTTCTTTATTTTAATTATCCAATTTCTTGATTTTTCGATTTCCTGATTTTTTACTTTTTCGATATTTCAGTCTTTGGATGTTACGATTTGTCGATTTTTCAGTTTTTTAATTTTTCGGATCTTAAGAATCTCTTTAGGTAATTTTCGAAGGTGTTGGAAAAAAGGTAGAAATTTTTCATAAAGAGGAAGTACTGAAAAATTAAACTTTTGTAAAAGTTGCCTAGTAGCCCCATAAATGGAGAGTTCATACTTATTTTGGCTATTTTATTTACGAAAAAAAAAATTAATCAAAAAATCGTTGGCTTCCTTTTATTATTCTTTAATACATTATTCAGAAGAAACCGATTTTCATTTAGACTACTTTATTTAGTAAAATACGGAACATCTGCCACGATTTAAAAGTAAAATAAACGTTATATTGGATATTGGGTTCATTGCTAGAAAATTATCACTGATACTCTTTTTATAAATTATTAAGTAGTAACAATTTGACTTGTAAATTATTGTTGAGGAAATTATACAATCTAAAATTCAAAGTTAATCCAAAGAGACATTTCCAAATTCTTTTTAATCATTTATTAAAGAAAAGGAATAAGATTGTTTATTTATAATGTTGTTAAGTTAAAATGATGTTTTCCTCAGAGTATAGGTAAGTGCTTCTTACATTTTAATAATTTATTTTGTTACTTCTTGCATTTTTCATCATTATAATACATCACAGAATATATTTATAGAAGGAGTAATAGGCAAACTGTGATAAGTTAACGAACTCCACCCGTCGACTCGGGAAATTTTGCTCAGAAAACAGTCTAGGGAATTTCTGTTTGCCATGTTTTATGTTTGCGTTAAGTGTAATGTTGTCGAGATTCCCCCTAGATCGTGCTGACTAAAACACTGTTTACATTTACTCGTAGCAGCGATAGTTACAGCCTGTGGTTCAAGTAAACACAGTAGATATTAGATAAAGTTGTACCCAAAATTAATGTTTCCTCGTGTAACGTATCATACTTTAATCGCCCATAATCCGCCACTGTGTATGATTCGAACGCATTATGTTACAAAAACACACTTGTTTATATTTGGTTTGTAAGCAGGTCAAAAATGTGTAATTTTTCTGTGCCAGGAAATCTAATTTAAAAGATCCGTAGTAAATAAACGATAATAAATATATTTAAATCTTATTTAGTGATATGATTAATCTTCTTAAGGAATAATGGCTGCCTTCATAAATACGCTGAAAATCCAAAGTTAAATCAATATTTTCCTTTATCACGCCGTGTTTGTTATTATTTTTTGCTTCAGCTTCTACAGGAGCTTTAAGATTCCCTAACTCTTGTTGTTTTTGGAGCTTCCTTCCCTTCGGGGTATTTCTGCAATATAATTCGTATTATGTACAGCTTTTAGCGAAATTGCGTTAAACATAATGCGTGATATCTTCCATAATCCTTCCAGGACATTTAAATTATTCGAGAAACTGCAAAAATAAAAACCGAAAAATTCGCAAGCTAAAAAAATTAAATCAATAAATTAAAATTTCTATAAAAATCGTAAAACGAAAACCTGAAAAACTAAAAGTTAAAATATCTCAAAATTGCGAAATTTCAAATTAAAAACATGAGAAACGAGAAAATTCCAAAGTTGATACATAAATCAAAAATTTATAAAATCGAAAATTTGTAAAATAGAAAAGTTGATAATTAAAAATGGCATAACTGAAGAATAACAGAGGAATAATTGAAAATTGCAAAACGAAAAACTAAAATATCCAAAAAAGAAAAATCGAAAAATTCAAAAACTTTAAATCAAAAATTGTTAAATAAATAAATTCAAATATTTCAAAATCGAAAAAGTGCAAAATCAAAACCAAAAAACAAAAAATCGAATATTGGAATAATTGAGAAATGGACAAAAGCCGAAAAACTAAAAATTTAAAATTGAAAACTCAAAAACTTCGAAAATTCGGAAGAAGAAAAACTAAAAAAAAACAATTATGAAATCATTGAAAAATGTGAAACATAGAAAACGGAAGAATAAAAACTAAGAAATTGAAATTTTGAAAAAATGAAGATGTAAATGAAGAAATTGTTAAATCGAAAAAGTAACATCTAAAATTTCTAAAATTCAAATGTTTAATTGAAAAATTGAAAAAACATCAAAATTTAGAAATTTTAAATTAAAAACTAAAAAAATGCAAAATAAAAGAAAGTTAAAAATCGAGCAATAGAATTCCAAAAATTTAAAAATTCAGAAATAAAAATTTTAAATTGCAAATCGAAAACTTGCAACGTGGGAAAATCGAAAACATGAAAAATAAAAACAAAATATCAAAAATTAACTGATTGAAAAAATATGAAAAACAAAAATTCGAAAAAATTAAAAATTGAAAAAATTGAGAAATGGAAATAGAAAACAACGCGTCAAGAAATTGAAAAATTCGAAATAGTTGAAAGTTGTTGCTGCAAAATCAAAATATTGTTAAACCGAAAAAAAATATCTACTTTAGATTGTGAAATTCAAAAGTTCATTCCAAAAATTAAACGAAAAACCGAAAATTCGAAAAATCAAATAATTGGATATGGAAAATTGCAAAATAAAAATAAAAGAACCAGAAAAAATCGTAAATGAAATAATTAAACAATGTGAAAATTAGAAATCAAAAAATTGAAAAATCAAGTTGTAAGTCGAAAAATTGTTAAATCGAAAAAGTAAAATATTTAAAAATTATAAAATTTAAAATTTGAATCAACGAATTGAAAAAATTTAAAAAACAAAACAGCATCATACCCAAAAAATAAAAAAAACTTTGTAAATTGAAAATTTGAAAAAACTGAAAATTAGAATACCTCAAAATTGAGAAGTTTCTAATGGTAAAATCCGAGAAATTTGCAAAATAAATCAAATAACAAAGAAAATAGATAAAAATTGAAAAATTGCAAAAGTTGAAAAATTCAAGAAAATGTTAAATCTAAAAATAAAAATGTATATCTAAAAACTGTAATATTTAAAGTTGTTCCATTGAAAAATTGAAAAAACTAAAAACTAAAAATAATTCAGAAATTTCAAATTTGAAATTAGAAAAATTTGAAAAATATAAATCAAAAATGCAAACAATTCGAAAGTTGATAATCAAAAATTATAAAATGGAAAAATTGGAATTCGAAAACTTGTAAAATTGCAAACTAAAAGCCGAAACACCAAAATACTTAAATCAACGATGGAATAATTGAAATAAGGAAAAACGGAAAATTGAAAATTTAAATATCGAGAAACTGAAAAATTGATGAAAAAAGAACTAAATTATCAAAAAATTGAAAAATAAAAAATTTTAAATCGAAACTCAAAAATTCAGAAGTAGAAAAATAAAAAACTTGAAAATAGAAATCGAATAATGAAAGAGTTGAAAAGTGTGAAATATAGAAAATGGAAAATAAAAAAATGAGAAACCTAAAAATTGAATAAACAAAAAATTAAAATATCAAAAAATAAAAAAATCAAATCTTAAATTGAAAAAACGAAAAACGAAAATATCAAAAAATTGAAAAAACGAAAAATGAAAATATCTAAAAGTTAAAAAATCGTTAAACTGAAAAGTTGAAAAAAACAAAAATTAAAATATCTCCAAATTAAGAAATTCCTAATTGGAAATCAAAAAAATTTGAAAAATATTAATCAAAGAACCAAAAAATTCGAATAATGAAAAATCAAAAATTTTAAATTGAAAACCCGAATAAATGATAATAATCAAAAAGTATTACAATCGAGAAACAATGGAATGATTGCAATATTTGAAAAACAAGATATGAAAAAATTAAATATCGAGAAACTGAATCATTATTTTATTACACGAAAAACTAGAATATCAAAAAATTGAAAAATCAAAAAATTCAAAAGTTGTACATCAAACTTTGATAAATCGAGAAATTACCTAAAATATCTAAAAATTGTAACTTTTAAAAGTTGATTAGAAAAATTGAATAAATAAAAACTGAAACATCTAAAACTAAAAAATCGAAAAACTGAAAAAAAAATCAACAATTAAGTGATTGAAAAAATGTGAAAAAACAGAAAATCGAAAAATTACAAATTAAAAACCAATAAACTAAAAAATCAAACGTTGGAATGATTAAAAATTCGAAAAATTGAAACATTCAGAAGTTGAAAAACCAAAATTTTAAACTGAAAACTCTACAAATTTTAAAATACAAAAGCAGAAAAATGAAGAAATTGGATATGGAAAATTGCAAAATAAAATAAAAGAATAAAAAAAATCGTAAATGAAATAACTGTAAAATGTGAAAATTAGAAAATGGAAAAATTAAAAATCGAGAAACTGAAAACTTTTCAAAAGAGAAGAACCATGTTGTCAAAAATTAAAAAATGAAAAGTTGTAAATCGAAAAATTGTTAAATCGAAAAAGTAAAATATTAAAAAATTCTAAAATTGAAAAAACGAAAAATTGAAACATAAAAATGGACAGAAGCTGAAACAAACTAAAAAAAAAAATGAAAAACCAAAACTTTCGAAACTTGCGAAGAAAAATGGAAAAATTAGAAATCGAGAAACTGAATTGAAAAACAAAACACCAACATATCCAAAAATTAAAAAAATAAAAAGTCGCAAGATCAAAAAAATGTTAAACAGAGAAACAAAAACATCTAAAAGTTGAAAAATTATTGGACTTAAAAATCGAAAAAAAAAAATTCAAAATTGAGAAATTTCAAATGCCAAAACTCAAAAATTTGAAGATATAAATCAGATAACAAAAAAAAGTTTAAACATTCAAGAAACTTAAATCGTAAAGATAAAATATGTATCTAAAAATTAAAAAATATCTAAAAGTCAAAAAATCGTTAAACTGAAAATTTGAGAAAACTAAACATTAAAATATCTCAAAATTTAGAAATTTTAAATTGGTAATCAGAAAAATTTCAAAAATATGTATAAAACAGAAAACCAAAAAATTTAAAAGCTGATAAGTCAAAAATTTTAAATTGAAAACTTGAATAAGTGATAATCAAAAAGTTATAAAATCGTAAAATTAAATAACGAGAAAGTGAAATATTGATGACACGAAAAACTAAAATATCAAAAAATTGAAAAATCAAAAAAGTCAAAAATTTGATAAATCAAGAAATTACCTAAAATATTTAAAAATTGTAACTGTCAAAAGTTGATTCGAAAAATTGAATAAACGAAAATTTAAACAACTAAAACTAAAAAATCGAAAAACCGAAAAATTGAAAAAATTAAAAGTTAAAATAGAAAAATTTTAATTTGAAAAAAATCAAAAATCAAGCAATGGGGACATTACAAAATTCAAAATTTAAAAAATAACAGAAACTTAAATCGAAACTCAAAAATTCTAAAATTCAGAACTAGAAAAATAAAAAAAAATGTAAATCGGAAACTTACAAAATAAAAATTGAAAAACTAACAAAAAATCAAAAATGAAATACTTGAAAAATGTGGAAAGTACGAAAATGGAAAATTAAAAATTACAGAACCGGAGAATTGAATAAACAAAAAACTAAAATATCAAAACTTCATAAGTTGTATATCAACAAATTGTTAAATCGAAAAAGTAAAATACCTAAAAATTCTAAAATTCAAAAATTGAATGGAAAAATTGAAAAATCGAAAAATTGAAATACCAAAATTCAGAAAGAAACTGCAAAACCAAAAAATTAAAAATTGCGTCGAAAACTTGCGAAGTAGAAAAGTCGAAAAATTAAAGATAGAGACACTGAAAAATCCAAAAATTGAAAAAACAAAAACTTAAATCGAAAAATAAAATGTATGTAATTAAAAATTGTAAAATTCAAAAGCTCATTCGAAAAATTAATGAAACGAAAAATGAAAATAACTAAAAGTTACGAAAATGCTAAATAAACTAAAAAAACTAAAAAGTTGGAATAATAGGATGATTGAAAAATTCCAAAAGTTGATGATTCAAGAAAAAGTTAAATCGAAAAATTAAAATGTGTACCTAAAAATTGTAAAATTTAGAAGTTGTTGAACTGAAACAATTTAAAAAACCAAAAATGAAAATACCTATCTAATAGTTGAAACATCGAGAAACTGAAAATTTGAAAATATAAATCAAAAACCCAAAAAATTCGGAAGTTGATAAATCAAAAATTTAAATTAAAAAATTGGAAATCGAAAACTTGTACAACAGAAAAATTGCAAATTAAAAATCCGAAATCCAAAAAAAAATCGGGAAAACGGAATATGGCAAAATAAAATATTGAGGAACTGAAAAATTGATACAACGAAAACAATATCCAAAAATTGAAAAATCAAAAAATCCGAGAGTTGTAAGTCAAAAAATTGTAAATCAAACATCTACAATTTGTAAAATTCAGTAGTTGGAAAACAAAAAATTAAAATTTAAAACTTCGTAAGTAATCAAAGTAATTAAAAAAGTGCAAATCGAAACTTGTGAAAACAGAAAATCAAAAAATTAAAAATCGAGCTAAATCGAAAAATTCATAACTGTAAGTCAAAAACTTGTTACATCGAAAACCAAAAATGTGTAAAAATTCAAAAATTTTAATTTAAATTGAAATTAAAAACTATTTCACAAGTTGCAAAGTACAAATCAAAAAACAACGAATCGATTGAAAAATCTTTGATTTCATAAACCAAACCATTAGAATTAATAAGACATACCTAAAATAACCAATTTATTATTATTTGTATTTCATTTACGCCCCAATCGATATAAACAAACAGTCTATCTTCGCACGTAAACTTTCCTGAGCTTGTTAACGAAGACCAAACAGAGACTGTCAATCAGGTACAAAGGGTGCGAATTAATTGAAAATTGGAAACTGGGGAGAATCTGTAAACATGGAATAAGGTCATTACGTGGGCGGTTCAAAGGTCACACAGTCTTTCATTTTCACTGAGATTTTTCATTAGAAGTCGCTTCAAGGGTTCTTCCGACATGAATAAAAACGAAACGCGAAAAATAAATCCCAGTTACGACTTTTATTGGTATTAAAGTTTTAATGTCTTTATTGTTTAGGTGGAAGCGCCGGAAACGAAGGAAAAATTAATGAACGACTTGATTAATTTGTTAACAGGGCGGAAACAGGGTAAGAAAATCGCAGCCACCAAACGAAGCACAATCGGATTTTGTTTGCAATTTTTAAATAAATGAAAGGGTTTTAGCGGCTTGCGCTAGGGTCGTTATTGGGGCGATAAGAGGGTGCTTTGGGTTTATAGTTATTTAAGGGGTTGAAGTGACGACGAGAGGGTCGTAAATTCTGCTGGAAAGTGCGGCGAAATGTGACGATGGGTATTTTTTAATTATTGTTGTTAATTATGAGAAATTCATGGTCTGAAAAATACCACCCTTGTTATTATAAGTCGATGTTTTTCGGACGGTGTGTAGTTTTCAGAGAACTGGGTCGACAGTTACTAGGGACAACAAAATAGCGGCGTTTTTTATCATATTCAACACAAATTTTATTTTGTGTATAGGAGTAATTGAGTGTTACATAAATGAACACCAGTGTGAGCTGGGAAAAGTGAATCTTATCACAAGTTGGTTTAAATTCAATGAAATAACACACATCAATGACAATGAACACATCCATCAAAAATGTCAGTGTATTATTACTATCTTTAAAATTTTATTTTTGTTTAATTTCCGGTAACGACTGGATAGGACTGTGGTTAATTTTAAACGCTGGTGTAATTCAAGTTCAGTAGTTTTCAACGATAATGTTTTAGTTTATGAAAAAATGCGGCAGTAAATCGCGTAAACACAATATAGAATCAGCGATAACAATCGAAAACAAACGTAATGTAAAATACTGTCCTAGATAAGTGTTATCCATTTTTTCAGAATCAAACCATGGCGATAAAAATATTTAAATGAAGCGAAAAATGTTCAGGTTGGGCAATGTTTTTTATTTTTAGACGAAAAGAGGTTTGGTGGTCTCGACACATAAAAAAAGGTTGGGTCTGTAATTCCAGGCACCGTAAATTGAAGGTACCTTTAACAGAGAAAAGTTCTGGGTCAGAAAATGGTTGAGTTGCTATTTATATCGACGAAGAATATTAAGGATGAGAAATTGTTGTCGGGAAGATATGAATGGAAATCTTTTTTATCGATGGTTGAATGAGATTCCAAATTTAGAACTCAAGTGTGTTATTTTTATGGCGAAGATGTCGTCGTTCTTTTTAATAAAAAACCAAATTTCTCCTAATTCGTTTATCGATTCTGGAAAAATAGTAGCAATTTCCGGAGAAATGAAGACGTAAGAAACTTCCGAAGTTCGAAGTCAACAATTTTAACGTCGAATTTTTAAAATACTTCAAAATTATCACAATCCATTTTGACGATTCTAGAAAAATGGCAAACAATTCTAAAAGAAATAAAGTTCTAACCAATTTCTAGAAGTCGAAATGTACAAAACAAATTCTTCTGACAACGCTCGGAGGTCAAAAATATCATACATTAAAAATAATAAAACTGAGTTTTTGGTCAAATTGTCTAAAAATCCACAAAAAATTCTGGGAAATGTATTTCGACCGACTGAATCGAAAAATATAGCGTGCTGATGCTCGGGGTCAGGATTACAGCCGGATTTCAAAAACTCCGGAGGAATCCTAGCAATTTTGTTAAGAACATCTTTGACTCAATTTCGAAAAAAACGACTGAGTTGATAAAAATTTTGAAAAAAAAATTGTTTGCGCAGGAATAATAAGTTTATCGGGTACAATAATACAAAATCGATAGGGTGACGAGGTTTTCAAAATATAAGTTTTCAAAGTCGAATTTTCAAAATATTTCAAAATTTGGCACACTTCATTTTGACGATTCTAGAAAAGTGGCAAAAATTCTCGAGGAAATGAAGGCTTAACAAATTTCTAGAGATGGTCAAAAATTTTATATATAAAAAAACATAAAAATTGTGCTTTTGGTCAAATTGTCCAAAAATCCACAAAAAATTCTGGGAAATGTATTTCGACCAACTGAATCGAAAAAATAGAGCATTGATGGACCAGGATTACAAACGGACGTTGAAAATTCCGCACAAATCCAACAATTTTGTTAAGGACCTTTTGGTTCAAATTCGAAAAAATTGAGTAGCTAAACATTTTGAAAAAAATCTTGTTTGCGTAGTAGTAATAAGGTTATCAAGTACCGTAAACACCAAATCGATACGTGACGAGGTTTTCAAAATATTCGTTTTCATAGTCGAATTTTTAAAATATCTCAAAATTGGTCACAGTTCATTTTGACGATTCTAGACAAATGGCAAAAACTGTCGACGAAATGAAGACTTAACAAACTTCTAGAGATCGAAATTGACAAAAGAATTTTCTGATAATTTTCGACGGCCTCGGAAATGGTCAAAAAAAAAAATAAAAATTGTGCTTTTGGTCAAATTGTCTAAAAATTTTGGGAAATGTATTTCGACCAACTGAATCCAAAAATAGCGTGCTGATGCTCCGGGTCAGGATTACAGACGGATTTAAAACTCCGGAGGAATCTAGCAATTTTGTTAAGAACATCTTTGACTCAATTTCGAAAAAACTGAGTTGTAAAAATTATGAAAAAAATCTTGTTTGCACAGGAATAATAAGTTTATCGGTTAAAATAATACAAAATCGATAGGGTGACGAGGTTTTCAAAATATAAGTTTTCAAAGTCGAATTTTCAAAATATTTCAAAAATTGGCACACTTCATTTTGACGATTCTAGAAAAGTGGCAAAAATTGTCGAAGAAATGAAGGCTTAACATTATAATTTCTAGAGATGGTCAAAAATTTTATATACAAAAGACATAAAAATTGTGCTTTTGGTCAAATTGTCCAAAAATCCACAAATAATTTTGCGAAATGTATTTCGACCAACTGAATCGAAAAAATAGAGCGTTGATGGACCAGGATTACAAACGGACGTTGAAAATTCCGCACAAATCCCAACAATTTTGTTAAGGCTTTTGGTTCAAATTCGAAAAAATTGAGTAGCTAAACATTTTGAAAAAAACCTTGTTTGCCAGTAATAATAAGGTTATCAAGTAGCGTAACACCAAATCGATACGTGACGAGGTTTTCAAAATATTCGTTTTCGAAGTCGAATTTTTAAAATATCTCAAAATTGTTCACACTTCATTTTGACGATTCTAGACAAATGGCAATAATTGTCGACGAAATGAAGGCTTAACAAACTTCTAGAGATCGAAATTGACGAAAGAAATTTTTCTGATAATTTTCGACGACGCAAGGAAATGGTCAAAAATTTTATACAAAAAAAATTGTGCTTTTGGTCAAATCGTCTAAAAATCCACAAAAAATTTTGGGAAATGTATTTCGACCAACTGAATCGAAAAACATAGCGTGCTGATGCTCCGGAGTCAGGATTACAGCCGGATTTAAAAAACTCCGGAGGAATCCTAGCAATTTTGTTAAGAACATCTTTGACTCAATTTCGAAAAAACTGAGTTGTTAGAAATCATAAAAAATATCTTGTTTGCGCAGGAATAATAAGTTTATCGGGTAAAATAATACAAAATCGATAGGGTGACGAGATTTTCAAAATATACGTTTTCAAAGTCGAATTTTCAAAATATTTCAAAATTTGTCACACTTCATTTTGACGATTCTAGAAAAGTGGCAAAAATTGTTGAAGAAATGAAGGCTTAACAAATTTCTAGAGATGGTCAAAAATTTTATATATAAAAAACATAAAAATTGTGCTTTTGGTCAAATTGTTCAAAAATCCATAAAAAATTCTGGGAAATGTATTTCGACCGAAGAAATAGAGCGTTGATGGACCAGGATTACAGACGGACTTCGAAAATTCCGGAGGAATCCTAGCAATTTGATTAAGAACAATTTTGGGTCAATTTTGAAAAAACTGAGTAGTTAAAAATTCTGAAAAAAAATCTTGATTGCGCAGGAATAACAAGTTTTTTCGGGTATAATAATACAAAATCGATACGGCGACGAGATTTTCATAATATTGAAATGATACGTCTGTGGAAAAGAAATCAGAGTCAGTACGGTCACTGGTTTTTGAAGTATTCGGCCCCAAAGTCATGTTTTTAAAAAGATCACAAAATTTCTGAGATTTAGTTTTGGCGATTTTGGAATAATGACTGAAATTTTCGATGAAATGAGTTTGTAAAAAAACTTCTGGATTTGGAAACCAACAAAAAAATCATTTGGTAATATTCAACGTTGCTCGGAAAAATGTAAAAAGTTTCATAAGTGAGGGTTTTAAAAAATTTAGTTCTTGGCGAATACTCAAAAGACTCCAAATAAATATGTAAAATCTTTTTCTAAGAGCTGAGTCGAAAAACATAACTTTCATGGTCTTGGATCAAGATTGCAGGCGAAAATCGAAAATTCCTTAGCAATCGTAGCATTTTTTTTTTATAAAATTATATAGGCCAATTCCAGGAAAACTGGGTGATCAAACAATATTAACAAAATTGTGTTTGGCCAGAAATAATACATCTGTTAGAAAAAAAAAATCAGTCATTTTTTTTTTTAATTTCACAAAATTCCTCACATTTAGTTTTGATGATTCTGAAAAATGGCTGGAAGTTTCGATAAAATGAAGTTGCAAAAAAACTTCTGAATTTCGAAACAACAAAAAAAAAATCATTTGGAAATTCTCAATGTTACTCAGAAAGATATCAAAAATTTCATAAGGAAAACTAGGTATGGAAAAATTGAGTTTTTGGTGAAGTTTCTTAAAAATCCCCTTTTAAAAAAAGCCGAATCGATAAACATAGCTTATTAGTGCTTTCGGATCACGATTTCAGCGGAAAATCGAAAATTCCTGAGCAACCGTAGTATTCTTTTTTTTTATTATTTACGGGTACTCCAGAAAAACTGGGTGATTTAAAATTATGAACAAAATTGTATTTTCGCAGAAATAATACGTCTGTCAGACAAAAAAAATCAGAGTCAATACGGTCACTAGTTTTCAAAATATTCGAGCTCAAAATCATATTTTTAAAAATATCCCACAATTTCTCATATTTAATTTTCGCGATTCTGGAAAGATGGTTCGAATTTTCGATAAAATGTATACTTCTGAAAAACCTTCTGGATTTTGAAGTTAACAAAAAAAAATCATGTGGTAATTCTCAACGGAAAAATGTCAAAAATTTCGAAAGGGCGAGTATTAAAGAAAATTGAGTTTTTGGCGAAGTTTCTTAAAAATCCCATAAAAAATATCGAAGCTCTATTTCGAAAAGCCGAATCGAAAAACATAGCATATCGATGATAATAGATTTCAGGCAAAAATCGAAAATTCCGGGATAATCGTAGCATTTTTTTATGAAATTATTTAGAACAACTCCGGAAAAAAAAGGTGATTATTGGTTTTCGGAATGTTCGAACTCAAAATTTTTTTTTAAATATCATAAAATTCCTCAAATGTATTTTGGCGATTCTGGAAAATGATTGGACTTTTCGATGAAATGGAATTGTAAAAACTTCTAGATTTCTAAACCAACAAAAAATAATAATTTGGTAATTTTCACCATTGCTCACATTGGAAATATTGCGTTTTTGGCGAAGTTTCTTAAAAATTCCCAAAAAATATAGAAATTTGTTTTCGAAGAGGTAAATCTAAAAACATAATTAAGAGGCGAAAATCGAAAATTCCGGAAGAATCGTAATGTGTTGTTTTCAATGAAACTATATAAAACAACTCCGGAAAAAGTGGGTGATCCAAAATTATAAAAAAAATTGTGTTTACTTAGAAATACGTCCACTGGTTTTCGAAATATTCGAACCAAAAATGGTATTTTTAAAATATCACAAAATTCCTCAAAAAATGGCTTGAATTTTCATTAAATGAAGTTGTAAAAAACGTCTGTATTTCAAAACGAACAAAAAAAAATTTGGTAATTAACAACGTTGCTCGAAAAAATATCAAAAATTTCACAGAAAAAACTGATTTTTTCGCGAAGTCTCTTAAAAATTTCCAAAAAATATGGAAGTTCTTTTTCAAAGAGCCGAATCAAAAATTGATGGTCTGGGATCAAAATAATCGCTGCATTTTTTCAATGAAACTATATAGGACAACTCCGGAAAAACTGGGTGATCAAAAAAATATGAACAAAATTGCGCTTACGTAGAAATAGAACAGAATGTCTGTCAGAGAGAAAAATTCAAAGTCAATGCCACTGGTTTTCGAAATATTCGAGCTCAAAATCACATTTTTAAAAATATCACAAAATCCTCCTAATTTTGGCGATTCTGGAAAAGTGGTTGGAATTTTCAATGAAATGAATACATTCTAAAAAGCTTCTGGATTTTGAAACCAATAAAAAAAATGATTTGGTAATTTTCAACGTTTCTCGGAAAAATCTCAAAAATTACTAAGGAAAAGTCTTAAAAAATCGAGTTTTTCCCGAAGTTTCTTAAAAATCTGCCAAAAAATGTCGAAGATCTTTTTCAGAGAACTTAATTAAATAATCATAGCTTATTGATGGTCTTGGATCAAGATTTCTGGCGAAAATCGAAAATTCCAGAGCAATCGTAGCAAGATAATTCCGGAAAAACTGGATGATCAAAATTATGAAGAAAATTGTGTTTAGGCAGAAGAAAAAATTCGGAGTCAATTGGTTTTAGAAATATTCGGGCTCAAAATCATATTTTTAAAAATAAGTATTACAAAATTTGTTACATTTAGTTTTGGCGATTCTGAAAAATGGCTGAAATTTTCAATGGAATGAAACAACAAAAAAAATCTAAAGGTAATTTTAAGCGTGTTCGAAAATAGGTCAAAAATTTTTTAAGGACGAGTAATGAAAAATTGAGATCTTGGCGAAATTACATAAAGTCCCCAAAAAATATAGATACGAGATAGAATTCGACAAGACGAATCGGAAAACAACGTTTATTGATGGTTCCCGGCCAAGATTTCAGGTGAAAATCGAAAATTCCCGACCAATTGTAGCATTTTTGTTATGGATTTACTTATTTATTGACGGCAACTCGACGCCTATTAGAGAAAATAATTCAAAGTCAATACGGCGAATGGTTTTCCAAATATTCGAATTGAAACTCATATTTTTAAAATAATCATAAATTTTCTCATGTAAAAAGAGCATATTGATGTTCTCGGGTCAAGATTTCAGGCGAAATTCCAAAATTCCGGAAAATCGTAGCTTTTTTTAATGACATTATATAGGACAACTCTGAAAAAACTGGGTGAACAAAAATTATGAACAAAATTGTATTTACGCAGAAATAAAACGTCTGTTAGAGAATAAAAAATCAGAGTCAATACGGTCACTGGTTGTCGAAATATTCGAGCTCAAAGTCATATTTTCAAAAATATCCCAAAATTTTTCACATTTAATTTTGGCAATTCTGAAAAAATGGTTGGAATTTTCGCTGAAATGCATACGTTCTAAGAAAACTTCTGGTTTTCGAAACCAACAAAAAAAATCATTTAGTAATTCTCAAAGTTGCTCGGAAAAAAATCAAAAATTTTGTAAGGGAAAATATTGAAAAAAATTCAGTTTTTGGCGAAGTTTCTTAAAAATCCCATACAAAATATCTAACATCTTTTTCGAAAAGTCGAATATAGCTTATTGTTGACTTGGGATCAACATTTCACGCGAAAATCGAAAATTTCAGAGTAACCGTAGCATTTTATGATGAAATTATTTATGACAAAAAAAGGGCGGAAAAAATTGTGTTTACGCAGAAACAAAACGTTTGTGAGAGAAAAAAATCCTGGGTTAATACGGCCACTCGTTTTCGAAAAATTCGAACTCGAAGTGATATTTTTAAAAATATCATAAAATTCCTTACATTTAATTTTGGAGATTTTCGAAAAATGGTTGAAGTTTTCGATGAAATGACTTTGTAAAAAATTTCTGGATTTCTAAGCCAACAAAAAAAAGTAAATCAGTTAATAATAGTTCTTAACGTTGCTCGGAAAAATAGAAAAAAATTTGATCGAAAAAATTGAGCTTTTGGCGAAGTGTCTTAAAACTTTCCAAAAAATATGTAAGATTTTCTTCGAATAGCGGAATCGAAAATCACAGCTTGTTGATGATCTCTGATCAAAGGTTTCAGGCGAAAATCGAAAATTCCGGAACAATCGTAGTATTTTTGGGATGAAATTATTTAAGGCAAGTCTGGAAAAACTGGATGATCCAGAAATTATACGCCTGTCAGAGAAAAAAATACAGTCAATACGATCATTAGTTTTAGAAACATTCGAACTCAAAATCATATTTTAAAAATACCGCAAAATTTTTCACATTTAGTTTTGGCGATCCTAGAAAGATAGGTTGAATTTTCATTAAAATGAAGTTGTAAAAAACTTCTGGATTTCGAAAGCAACAAAAAAAAATTATTTGGTAATTTTCACCGTTGCTCGAAAAAATATTAAAAATTTCACATTAAAAAAAAAGTCGGAGTCAATACGGCCACTTTCGAAATATTCGAGCTCAAGATCATATTTTTAAAATATCACAAAATTTCTCACATATAGTTTTGGCGAATCTGGAAAACTGGCTGTAATTTTGGACGAAATGAATTTGTAAAAACTTCTAGACTTCCAAACCAACAGAAAATCATTTGATAATTTTTAAAGTTGCTCGAAAAAATGTCAAAAATTTCTTTGAAAAATTTTATTTTTAACGAAGTCTCTTTTAGAATTTTTGAAGAAATGATGAAAAACTTCTCAAGTTTGAAATAAACAAAAATATTCTTTTGCTAGTTTTCAATGGTGTTCGGAAAAGCTCAAAAATTAATAAGAGAGGGTATTGAAAAAATTGGAGCTTTCGGCGAAGTTGCTCAAAAATCCCAAAAAAAATATGGGAAACAGATTTAGAAGAGATTGATCGAAAAGCAACAGTTATCGATGGTTCCGGACTAAGTTGTAGGATTTTTGTTACGGAATTATTTATTTACGGCATCTCCATGAAAATTGGGTGGTGAAAATTTATAAACAAAATTCTGTTTACGCAGAAACAATGCGCCTTGCAGAGAAAATAATATAAAGTCAATACGGCCACTAATTTTCAAAATATTCGAACTCAAAGTCATATTTTAAATATTTTTAAAATATTACAAAATTTCCCGAATTCACTTTTCGTTTACGAGTTTACGATTCTGAAAAAATGGTTGGAATTTCCAAAGAAACTAAGTTGGAGTTCGACATCAACAAAACAATTCTTTTGGTAGTTTTTAACGGTGCTCAAAAAAAGATAAAACAATTCATAAAGGAGGATATTGAAAAAATTGAGCTTTTTCGAAATTGCTCAAAAATTCCTCAAAAAATATGGGACATAAACTTAGAAGAATTAAACCGAAAAAGAGTTTATTCATGGTCTCGGATCAAGATTTCAGGCGAAAATCGAAAATTTCGCAGCAATCGTAGCATTTTTTTAAAAATTATAGGACAACTCCGGGAAAACTGGGTGATCAAAAAATATTAACAAAATTGTGTTTACCAGGAAATAATACGTCTGCTAGAGAAAAAAATTCAGAGTCAATACGGCCATTGGTTTTCGAAATATTGGAATTTAAAATCATATTTTTAAAAATATCACAAAATTTGCACATTTATTGGTTTTGGCGATTTTGGAAAAATTGCTAGAATTTTCTATGAAATGAAGTTGTAAAAAAATTCTGGATTGTGAAACCAACAAAAAAAGTCATTTGGTAATTCTCAACGTTGCTCGGAAAATGTCAAAAACAATAAAATTGAAATAATTGAGTTTTTGGTGAAGTTTCTTAAAAATCACGAAAAAAATATAAAAAACCTTTTTCGAAGAGATGAGTCGAAGAAAATAGCTTATTGGTAGTCTCAGATCAAGATATCAGGCGAAAATCGAAAGTTCCGAAACAATCGTAGCATTTTAGTGATAAAATTATTTAGGGCAATTCCGGGACAACTAGATGATCAAAAAGTGTGAACAAAATTGTGTCTACGTAGAAATAATGAGTCTATCAGAGAAAAAGATTCAGAGTCACTGGATTTCGAAATATTCGAATTCAGGATATATTTATAAAATATCACAAAATTTCTCACATTCAATTTTGGCGGTTCTCGAAAAATGGCTGCAATTTTCGAAAAAACGAACTAGTAAGAAACTTCTGGATTGGGAAATAACTAACAAAAAAAAAAACATTTGGTATTCTTAACGCTGCTCGGAAAAATGTCAAAAAGTTCATATTGAAAGGGATTGAAAAAATTCGGTTTTCGTCTAAGTTTTTTAAAAATTTTTAAAAAATATGTAAGATCTTTTTCGAAAAGCGGAATTGAAAAACGCAACTGATGATCTCGGATCAAGATTTCAGGCGAAAATCGAAAATTCTTGAGCAATCGTAGCTTTTTTTTTGGAATCATTTAGGGCTACTCCGGAAAAACTGGGTGATCAAAAATTATGAACAAAATTTTGTTTAGGCAGAAATAATACGTCTGTTAGAGAAAAAATTCAGAGTCAATGCGGCATTTGGTTTTCGAAATACATATTCGAACTCAAAACAATATTTTTAAAATATTACAAAATTTCTCACATCAAGTTTTGGCGATTCTGGAAAAATCGTTGGAATTTTCAGTGAAATGCATTCCGTTGTAAAAAACTTCTGGAATCAACAAAGAAAATCATTAGGAAATTCCCAACGTTGCTCGGAAAAATATTAAAAATTTCATAAGGAAGACTTGGTATTGAAAAAATTGAATTTTGATGAAGTTTCTAAAAAATTCCCCAAAAATATCGAAGATCTTTTTTGGAAAAGCCGAATTGACAAACATACCTTATTGATGCTCTGGGATCAAGATTTCAGCGGAAAATCGAAAATACGGCAAAGTATTGAAGAAAATAGAGTTTTTGTCAGTTTCTTAAAAATCTTCAAAAATGTAAATTTTTTTTCGAGAGCTGAATAGAAAAGCTCATTGAATATATCTCAAATCAAGATTTCTGACAAAAATCCAGAATTCCTGAGCGATCCTAGCCTTTTTTTATTATTTAGGGCTACTCCGGAAAAACTGAGTGTTCAAAAATTTTGAACAAATTTCGATTTCGAATATCAAAAAATTATCATATTTAGTTTTGACGAATCTGGAAAGGTCCGGTCATGTGTTAAATTAATCGAGGATTAAATATTTAATTCGCTTTTCTATAAACCTACCCCTATATTTCTAAACCAACAAAAAAAATTATTTAGTCATTGTCACCCTTGCTCAGAAAAATGTTAAAAATTTCACATTGAAAAAATTGACTTTTTGCGAAGTTTCTTAAAATCTCCCGAAAAATATAGAAAATCTTTCACGAAGAGCTGAATAAAAAAAAATGCTTGACTATTGAGTTTTCGGTGAATTTTCTTAAAAATCTCGCAAAAATATCAAGATCTTTTTTGAAAAAGCCGAATCGATGGATAAACAAACCTTATTGATGCTCTCGGATTAAGATTTCAGGCGAAAATTAAAAATTCCCGAAGAATCGTAACTTTTTTTTTAATGACATTACACAGGAAACCTCCGGAAACTGGATGATCAAAAATTATGAACAAAATTGGGCTTAGACAGAAATAATACGTCTGTCAGAGAAACAAATTCAGAGTCAATACGGCTATTGGTTTTCAAAATACTGGAACTCATCATCATATTTTTAAAATACTTATCACAAAATTCCTCAGATTTAGTTTTGTCGATCCTGAAAAAATGGTTTGAATTTTCACTGAAATAAAGTTATAAAAAACTTCTGAATTTCGAAACTAACAAAAAAGGATATTAAAAATTGAGCTTTTGGCGGAATTACTTAAAAATTCGCAAAAAATTTGGAATATAGGTTTCGCAAAGCTGCATCGAAAAACATGACTAATTGATGACTCCAGATCAAAATTTCGGTGAAAATAAAAAATTCCGGAGGAATTGTAGCACATTTGTTGTGAAAGTATTTAGAACAACTATAAGAAAACTAGGTTGTCAAAAATAACTAACAAAATCGTGTTTACGCAGGAATAATACATCTTTCAGAGAAAATAATTCAGAGTCAGTACAAGTTATATTTTTAAAATTTTTATTTTTAGCTATTCTGGAAAAATTTTGGCAGTGTCGATTTTTTTTGTAATTTTTTGTTGCTCTGAAAAAGGTCAAACATTTGGTAAGGGACAGTGGTGAAAAAAAATGAACTTTTGGCTAAGTTACATTAGAAATATGGAAGATATATTTTTCGAATAGTCGAACCGAAACCCATTAGGACAACTCCTGAAAAACTGGGTGGTCAAAAATAATGAACAACATTGTGTTTACGCAGGAATAATACGCCTGTTAGAGAAAAAAATTCAAAGTCAATACGGCCACTGGTTTTCGAAATATTCGACCTCAAAATCATATTTTTAAAATATCACAAAATTCGTCACTTTTTTCTGACGTTTCTGGAAAAATAGCTGGAATTTTCAACGAATTGAAGTTATTAAAAACTTCCGGATTTCGCAACCAACAAAAAAAAATCATTTAGTAATTGTCAACGTTCATCGAAAAAATGTCAAAAACTTTATAAAGGAGGGTTTGCAAAAATTTTAGTTTTTGACGAAATTTTTTAAAAATTTCCAAAAAGTATAGAAGATCTTTTTCGAAGAACTCAGTGGAAAAAATACCTTATTGATGGTCTCAGATTAAGATTTCAGGCGAAAATCGAAAATTCCGGAGCAGTCGTAGCATTTTTGTGATACAATTATTTAGAGCAATCCCGGAAAAACTGGATGACCAAAAATTATAAAAAAAATGTATTTGGGCAGAAACAATACGTCTATCAGAGAAAAAAATTCAGAGGCAGCTTTTAGAAATATTCAAACTCGAATTCATTTAGTTTTGGCGATTCTGAAAAAATGGCTGCAATTTTCAATGAAATGAAGTTGCAAGAAGCTCTTGGAGTCAGAAACCAACAAACAAATTCTTTAGGTAATTTTAAACGTGATCGGAAGAAGGTCAAAAATTTTGTAAGGACTTAAGGAGGGGTATTGAAATACTGAGCTTTTGGCAAAATTACTTTAAATATTTAAATACCGTACTTAAAAATTACTTAATTTTAGATATTGCTCAGAAAAAGGTCAAAAATTTCGTAAGGAATGGTAGTGAAAAAAGTGAGCTTTTGGCTAAGCTTCTTAAACAAGATGAAAGATATTTTTCAAAGAGCCGAACCGAAAAACATTGCTTATTGATGGAATTAAATATTTAGGGCAACGTCGGAAAAACTAGCTGGTCAAAAATAATGAACAATATTGTGTTTAGGCAGAAATAATACGTCTATCAGAGGAAATAATTCATAGTCAATACGGCAACTGGTTTGCGAAATATTCGAGCTTAAAATCGTATTTTTAAGATATCATAAATTTTCTTACATTTAGTTTCGGCTATTCTTGAAAAGTAGTAGAAAAATCCTCTGAAGCAACAAAATTCCTCCGAATCCTACACGAACTTCCACCAGAAGTTTGACTCATTCACTTGTTGCTCCAGATTTATTTTATCGTAATTTGTTCCTGTAGCGTTATCCTTTAATAAATTGTTACCACCTACACGAATCTTAGCAGCCTTTAGCAAAACATTACAAAAGATAAAATGAGTCAAAGACGTAACATTTATTTATGATATTAATTAGTATCCGTCTCATCCGCCTCAAATAACACTAGATACAAAACTAGGCTAAACAGAACGCCCGATTTTCTTCGGCGCTTCCACTTGCAACGTGTTAAAGTGGAAATTAAGCCATGTGCAATAAGCAATCCCGAGAGGCTTTTCATCGATCGCACCTATTGTGTCGAGTGCAATAAATCTCGCTTTATTACCAATTCAATCTGTGCCATTAATATAATTTTGTTAGAGTCCGCTGAAAACGAACATGTTTTTAGGTCATCGAGCGCACAGCGTTTTCGTGGGAGTTCATGTTCCCGCCGAAAGGAAACACTCGCACAGGAGACATAGACATCATCGCAGAAGCTCCTTTTCTGGGCCGACTTCACAGGACAATAGACCCAGTAAGTGGAGAGGATGCATGATGCCCTGGTGCAGATTATTTTGTTTCCTGTTTTTTACATTTTTGGTTATTATATTATGGCATGCTCTTACTTGTTGAAATTCAGCGACTTCGGATGACATAAGAGCGCTGAAGGGACTTCTGAACTCCCTTTACCTGCTTGATCTTTCGCCCGTACAGAAAACTGAGGGCGTTCTATTTTAGGTTTACAGAAACCAGTCTGACGTGAATAATAGGGCCCTTCAACGGCAGACTTTGGCAAAACATGAATTTGCTCTAGGTCAAAACACGAGCCACTGAATCTTCCACGGATTTTCTTAAACTCTAAAGCAAGCTGAATTTGACCCTTCTTGTCATAGACAGTTATTATTAATTTTGTATAACAACAAAGCATTCTAACTTGAAAATTCCATCGCGCTCGAACAAAAGCAAACATTTCTCTTTTAATGTTTTTTGTCAGCATGTTCATTCCGTTTGAGGATGTAAAAACGCCGATACCTACAATATCGGAAATAAATAATCTGACATCTTTACAATTCCGAGTGGCGTTTTATCAAAGTAACCCATAAAAGTTTTCCAGCTTGACCTGGATTCCAATCGCCTTTGAATTTTTATTCAAAGCATAACCGATGCAACGAAATCCTTTAAAGTCGCTGATGTTCGGAATTTTAGCAAACCAATTTTCTTTCGATTTTTTCAATTGTCCGTTTTTTTCATTTCCTTTATTTTTTTCGATTTTACAATTTTTTGATTTTTTCAATATTTCAAATTTTCAGTCTTTGAATTTTCATTCGTCATTTTTCAATTTTAAATTTTTCACTTTGCAGTTTTTGGATTTCCAGACTTTCGATTTTCCAATTTTCTTTAATATTCAATATATATTTTCTATTTCATAATAAATATTTTCTTTTTTTTTATTTTTCACTTTTTCGATTCTTAAGATTTTTCAAGTTTGATTTTGTAATTTTTCATTTTTCATTTTTGATTTTTCAATTTTACAATTTCTCGACTTCCAAAATTTTCAATTTTTCGTTCCTTCAATTTTTCGGTTTGCATAAGTTTTTCAATTTAGCAATTTTTCAATATTACAGTTTTTCATTTTTTCGATTTTTCAGTTTCTCAATTTTTAATTTTTTCCTTTTCCAATTTTTTGTTTTCCGATTTTTATTTTTCATTTTCCCGATTTTTAAATTTTCACTTTTTTCGATTTTATATCACAGTTTTTCGATTTTTTCATTTCCTTTATTTCTTGTTGTTTCTTTCGATTTTTCAATTTTTCGTTTCTTCAATTTTTCGAATTTTGTTTCTCAATTTTTGGTTTCCACAATTTTTTCATGTTCCCGATTTTTATTTTTCAATATGGCGAATGTTTAATTTTTATTTTCTGATTTATATCACAATTGTCCGTTTTTTCATTTCATTTATTTTCTTTGTTTTTTTTCGATTTTACAATTTTTCATTTGTTCAGTTTTTCAAATTTTCAGGCTTTGAATTTTCAGTTCGTCCTTTTTCAATTTTTAAATTTTTCACTTTGCAGTTTTTGGATTTCCAGTCTTCCGATTTTCCAATTTCTTTAATTTTCAATATTTCTTTCATAATACATATTTCTTTTTTTTATTTTTCACTTTTCCGATTCTTGAGATTTTTCAAGTTTTCATTTTGTAATTTTCTTTTTTATTTTTGATTTTTCAATTTCACAATTTCTCGATTTCCATTTCAATTAAAATTTTCGTTCCTTCAATTTTTCGTTCCTTCAATTTTTCGTTCCTTCAATTTTTCGGTTTGCATAAGTTTTTCAATTTGGCAATTTTTCAATATTACAGTTTTTGATTTTTCGATTTTTCAGTTTATCAATTTTTAATTTTTCCCTTTTCCAATTTTTTTGTTTCCGATTTTTATTTTTCATTTTCCCGATTTTTTAATTTTCATTTCCTTTATTTTTTTTGTTTCTTTCAATTTTACAATTTTTCGTTTATTCAATTTTTCAATTTCAGGTTTTTTCAATTTTTCTTCAACTTTTCAAGTTTGATTTTCACTTTTTACATTTTTATTATATGCTTAAACTGTTTTCGTTTTTTTATTTTTGCTTTTTCAATTTTACAGTTTGTCGACTTCCAAATTTTCCAATTTCTCAATATTACAATTTCTCATTTTTCCATTTTTCACATTCTCGATTTTTAATTTTTCCCTTTTTCAATTTTTCGTCCCCTAAATTTTTCAACTCCCCGATTTCTACTTTGCACTTTCCTGATTTTTTATTTTTTATTTTCTCGATTTATATCACAATTGTCCGTTTTTTTCATTTTCTTTATTTTCTGTGTTTTTTTTTTCGATTTTACAATTTTTCATTTGTTCAATTTTTCAAATTTTCAGGCTTTGAATTTTCAGTTCGTCCATTTTTCAATTTTTAAATTTTTCACTTTGCAGTCTTTGGATTTCCAGTCTTCCGATTTTCCAATTTCTTTAATTTTCAATACATATTTCCATTTCATAATATATAATTCTTTTTTTTATTTTTCATCTTTTTCGATTCTTAAGATTTTCAAGTTTTCTTTTTGGTTTTTTATTTTTGATTTTTCAATTTTTGCAATTTCTCGACTTCCAAAATTTTCAATTTTTCGTTCCTTCAATTTTTCGGTTTGCATTAGTTTTCCAATTTGGCAATTTTTCGATATTACAGTTTTTCATTTTTCGATTTTTCAGTTTCTCAATTTTTAATTTTTCCCTTTTCCAATTTTTTGTTTCCGATTTTATTTTTTCATTTTCCCGATTTTTTAATTTTCACTTATTCTATTTTGTATCACAATTTTTCGTTTATTCAGTTTTTCAATTTTCAGGTTTTTTTCAAATCTTCAACTTTTCAAGTTTGATTTTCACTTTTTACATTTTTCAAGTTTTTATTATGCTTACAATTTTTCGTTTTTTATTTTTGATTTTTCAAGTTTACAGTTTGTCGACTTCCAATTTTTCCAATTTTTCAATATTACAATTTCTCATTTTGCCATTTTTCACATTATCGATTTTTAATTTTTCCCTTTTTCAATTTTTCGTCCCCTAAATTTTTTAACTTCCCGATTTCTATTTTGCATTTTCCTAATTTTTTATTTTTTATTTTCTAGATTTATATCACAATTGTCCGTTTTTTCATTTTCTTTATTTTCTGTTTTTTTTTCGATTTTACAATTTTTCTTTGTTCAATTTTTCAAATTTTCAGGCTTTGAATTTTCAGTTTCATCCATTTTCAATTTTTAAATTTTTCACTTTGAAAGTTTTTGGATTTCCAGTCTCCATTTTCCAATTTCTTTAATTTCAATACTATTCTATTCATAATAATATTCTTCTTTTTTTTATTTTCACTTTTTCGATTCTTAGTTTTTCAATTTTCAGTTTGTAATTTTTTTTTTATTTTTGATTTTCAATTTTTGCAATTTCTGACTTCCAAAATTTTCAATTTTTCGTTCCTTCAATTTCGGTTGCATCAGTTTTTCAATTTGGCATTTTTCAATATTACAATTTTTCATTTTTCGATTTTTTTTTCAGTTTCTCAATTGTTAATTTTTCCATTTACCTTATTTTTTGTTTCCGATTTTTATTTTTCATTTCCAATTTTTTTATATTTTTCACTTTTTCCATTTTATCAATTTTTCGTTTTTATCATTTCCTTTATTTATTTTTATGTTTCTTCAATTTCTAAATTTTTAATTTTCATTTTTCAAATTTTCAGTTTTTTCAAGTTTCTTCAACTTTTCAAGTTTGATTTTCCTTTTTACATTTTTCAAGTTTTTATTATGCTTAACTTTCTTTTCGTTTTATTTTTGATTTTTCAATTTACAGTTTGTCGACTTCCAAATTTTCCAATTTTTCATATTACATTTCTATTTTTTCCATTTTCACATTCTCGATTTTTAATTTTCCCTTTTCAATTTTTCGTCCCTAAATTTTTCAACTCCTCGATTTTATTTTTCATTTTCCAATTTTTTATTTTTATTTTTCGATTTTATCACATTTCCGTTTTTTAAATTTTTTTTCTGTTTTTTTGATTTTCAATTTTTCATTTGTTCAATTTTTCAAATTTTCAGCTTTGAATTTTCTTCGCAATTTTTTCATTTTTAAATTTTTGACTTTGCAGTTTTTTGATTTCAGTTTTCCGATTTTCAAATTTTTTAATTTTCAATATTTTGTTTCAATTTCATTATTTTTTTTTTATTTTTCAATTTTACGATTTCTAGACTTCCAAATTTTCATTTTTCGTTTTCAATTTTCGATTCAATTTAATTTACAATTTTTCAGTTTTTGATTTCAGTTTTTCTGCAATTTTTCAATATTTTTTTCATTTTTCGATTTTTCGTTTCATTATTTATTATTCTTTTCCATTTTTAATTTTCGATTTTTATTTTCATTTCCGAATTTTTCTATTTTTCATTCTTTTGTTTTGTATTCTCATTAATTTTTCGTTTATTCATTTTTCAATTTCAGGTTTTTTCCAATTTCTTCAACTTTTCAAGTTTGATTTTCACTTTTTACATTTTTCAAGTTTTTATTATGCTTACACTTTTTCGTTTTTTTATTTTTGATTTTTCAATTATACAGTTTGTCGACTTCCAAATTTTCCAATTTTTCAATATTACAGTTTCTTATTTTTCCATTTTCCACATTCTCGATTTTTAATTTTTCCCTTTTTCAATTTTTCGTCCCCTAAATTTTTCAACTCCCCGATTTCTATTTTGCATTTTCCTGAATTTTTATTTTTTATTTTCTCGATTTATATCACAATTGTCCGTTTTTTTTCATTTTCTTTATTTTCTGCTTTTTTTTTGATTTTACAATTTTTCATTTGTTCAATATTTCAAATTTTCAGGCTTTGAATTTTCAATTCATCCATTTTTCAATTTTTAAATTTTTTACTTTGCAATTTTTGGATTTCCAGTCTTCCTATTTTCCAATTTCTTTAAGTTTCAATATTTTTACTTCATAATACATATTTCTTTTTTTTTATTTTTCACTTTTTCGATTCTTAAGATTTTTCAAGTTTTCATTTTGCAATTTTCCGTTTTATTTTTTGATTTATCAATTTTACAATTTCTAGACTTCCAAAATTTTCAATTTTTCGGATTGCATCAGTTTTTCAATTTGGCAATTTTTCAATATTACAGTTTTTCATTTTTTAATTTCCACTTTTTCGATTTTATTCACAATTTTTCAATTTTTCAAATTTCAGGCTTTGATTTTTCTATCCATGATTTTCCACGTTTAAAATTTTTCAATTTGCAATTTTGGATTTCCAGTTTCCAATTTTTCAATTTCTTTTTTTCAATATTTTGATTTTACAATACATATTTCTTTGTTTTTATTTTAACTGTTTCGAACTTCAAGTTTTTCAATTTTTAATCTTTCGATTTTTCAAATTTTCGTTTCTTCTAAATTTTAATGTTTGATTTTCACTTTTGACATTTTTCAAGTTTTCATTATATACTTTTTCGTTTTTTTATTTTTGATTTTTCAATTTTACGGTTTCTTGACTTCTAAATTTTTCAATTTTTTCAATTTGCAATTTTTTCATTTTGCAAATTTTTGGATATTACAGTTGCTCATTTTTTCGACTTTTTCACATCCTCAGTTTTTTAATTTTTCTCATTTTCAATTTTTTCGCGTCCTCAATTTTTCAAGTTCTCGATTTTCAATTTTTAAATTTTTCACTTTGCAATTTTTGGATTTCCAGTCTTCCTATTTTCCAATTTCTTTAAGTTTCAATATTTTTACTTCATAATACATATTTTTTTTTTTATTTTTCACTTTTTCGATTCTTAAGATTTTTCAAGCTTTCATTTTGCAATTTTCCGTTTTTATTTTTGATTTATCAATTTTACAATTTCTAGACTTCCAAAATTTTCAATTTTTCGGATTGCATCAGTTTTTCAATTTGGCAATTTTTCAATATTACAGTTTTTCATTTTTTGATTTTTCAGTTTCTCAATTTCTAATTTTTCCCTTTTCCAATTTTTTGTTTCCGATTTCTATTTTTCATTTTCCCGATTTTTTAATTTTCAATTTTTCGATTTTATTTCACAATTTTTCGTTTTTTCACTTCCTTTATTTTTTGTTATTTCTTTCCATTTTACAGTTTTTCGTTTATTCCATTTTTCAAATTTTCAGGTTTTTTTCAATTTTTCTTCAACTTTTCAAGTTTGATTTTCACTTTTTATATTTTTCAAGTTTTTATTATGCTTACACTTTTTCGTTTTTTTATTTTTGATTTTTCAATTTTAGAGTTTGTCGACTTCCAAATTTTCCAATTTTTCAGTATTACAATTTCTCATTTTTCCATTTTTCACGTTCTCGATTTTTAATTTTTCCCTGTTTCAATTTTTCGTCCCCTAAATTTTTCAACTCTCGATTTTATATCACAATTTTTTGTTTTTTCATTTCCTTAATGTTTGTTGTTTCTTTCGATTTTCCAATTTTTCGTTTACTCAATTTTTCAAATTTTCAGGCCAATCAATTCCAATTAATCGATTTTCCAAATTTAAAATTTTTCAGTTTGCAGTTTTTGGGTTTCCACCCCTTTTTTTGTGCATTTTCAATTTTTTGTTAAACTTTAGATTATTCAAATTTTCGACAGTTTTATACTTCGATTTCTCAATTTTTTCGATGTTTTAATATTTCTATTTTAAAATTTTTCAATTTATTTTATTTCTCGATTTATCGAATTCAGATGTTTTGATGTTTTGATTGTTCAATTTCTCATTTTTTTTTTATTTCTCGATGTTTAGATTTTTGGATTTCTCGGTTTTTCGATTTTCCAATTTTTCGATGTTTCAATTTTTCAGTTATCCGATTTTTCAATTTTTTTAAGTTCTGGAGTTCCGATTTGTCGATTTTTAAGTTTTAGATTTTCGAATTTTTCTTTTTTGATTGTTTGAAGTTTGGATTTCTCCAATTTTCAATTTTGCGATATTTCAATGTTTTAAATTTTAGATTTTTCGATTTCTGAATTTTTTGATTTTCCATTTCTTCAATTATTCTATTTTCCAATTTTTCAAATTTTGACGTTGCTAAAATTTCAGTGTTCCGATTTTTAAATTAATACATTTCTTTTTTATTTTCCCGTTTTTCGAATTCGCAGTTTCGATTTTTCAGTTCTTCAATTCTTCGATTTTTGTAATTTTCGGTTGGCTAATTTTTCAATTTCTCAATTTTGGATATTTGTTTCAGTTTTGGGATTTTTCAATATTTCTACTTTTCGACTTTTCGATTTTTTAATTTTTCGGATTTTCAGTTTTTCGTTTTTTAAACTTTAGATTTTTCAATTTTTGACTGTTTTACATATTTTTCGATTTCTGAATTTTTCGATTTCTTGTACATTTTAATTTTCTTTTTTCCCAATTTTTTATTTTTCGATTTTTCAATTTTTTGAGAACTCGATTTATCGAGATTCGGATGTTTCGATGTTTTGATTGTCTCAGTTTTTGAATATTTAGATTTTTCGATTTTCCAGTTTTCTAAATTTTCAAGTTTTAACGTTTCTGAATTTTCAGTTTTCCGATTTCTCGATTAATCTATTTTTTGATTTGCCATTTTCGACTTGCCAAGGTTGCGATTTTTCAGTTTTCCAGTTCCTCAATTTTGCGATTTTTCGGGCTTCAGCTTTTTCAATTTTTCGATTCTTTGGGTTCGCAATTTTTCGGCATTTCGATTTCCCAATTTTTCAATTTTTTAATTTCCCAATTTTTGGATATTTCGTTCGATTTTGTGAGTTTTCTCAGTTTTTCGATTCTTCAATTTTTCAATTTTGGGATTTTTTAGTATTTCGACTTTTGGATATTTCACGTTCTGGATTTTTCGATTTCTCAACTTTTTACTTTTTGGATTTTCAATTTTTCGTTTTTTGAACTTTCAGTTTTCACAATCTTTCAACTTTTCGATATTTTAAGTTTTCAATATTTAAAATTTTAAGTTTTTCGATTTCTCGAGTTTTCAGTTCTTCTGTATTTGAATTTTTCGATTTTTCGAAATTGACAATTCTGAGTGATACCACCTTTACCCCAAGATTAGTCGAAATCACCCTCATGGAAAGTTCACCGTCCTAAACCCCAGCTGTTTAATATAAAAGACATTTTTTCCGTTTCCTCCCATTACGTGCCAAGTTTTTCCATAATAAAGCTCTTTCGGCTCGCAAACTTGCTCCTCCGTGTTTCTTGTAACTCTAATAAAGCCATTCTTGTGGTCGCCGAAGTTAGAACTTTTGCTATTTGAGTTCCCTTTTGTTCCGAATTTTCGTGTTTTACTTATCTGAACACTCCACTAACCAGGTATTTAATCATCCTCGTTATTAAGTTCTACGGGAATAAATTAACTCTTTGTATTCATGCACGCCATTTTCGTGCTTTGTTTGTTATATTATACAACTGTTAATCCTGAAAGAGTCCACTTTAGTGCGGCGAATAAATGTAACTTAAGAGATGTTTTCGTTTTACAACATAATTATGGTTTATTCGACTCTTAATTACCATATTTAGCTTGAGTCGGTCGTTAACTAAATTTAATTAGGTAAACGAGTTCGCGGGAGCGCTGTGTACGCAACGATAGCCACATTTTCATGTTACGACCACTTTATACATTTTTTGCTCATTTTTACGCAAATTGGTTAAATAATCTACACAAAAGTTAACGTCTGGCTCGCTCCGCGAGCTGTACTTGTTCGTTGATCCATTACTATCACCTGTCATAGTCATGGCGTAGGACACTTAAAAATTATACTAGTGCTCAATGATTGTAAAAATCATAGAACTGAGGGTACATAAACTGAAACAAAGGTGCTAGTGTAACAGATTGAAAACTGAAAATTTCACATTCTGAAGATGTGAAGTATTCGAAACATTTTGGAGATTCCGAATATTCTAAAAATTATAAAGATTCCAAAGATTCCAGAAATTGCAAATATTTTGAGTTTCTACGAATCCCAGAGGTTGTCAAGATTCGAAAGATTCTGAAGATTCTAAAGATCCCAGAAATTCTGAAGATTCTAAGGGTACCGAGGATTCCGAAAATTCTGAGAACTTTGAACTTCCAGAAGATCCTGAAGAATTATAATGAGGATTCCAAAGATGACAAAGATTCCAAAGGTTCCAGAGATCCTAGAAATTTTGAAGAGTCGAAAGATTCTGAAGGTTCTAAAGAATCCGAAGATTCTGAAAATTCTGAAGAAATCAAAGTTTCTAACAATTTTGAAGTTTCTGAAGAAAAATTCCGGATATTCCGAGACTCTAGAGTTTTCAGACATTTCGAGACTCTAGAAATTCCAGTAATTCTGAAGATTCCAAAAATTCTAAAGACTGGAGATTCTAAAGAATCTGAAAATTGTAAAGATTCCAAAGATTCTAACAATTCTGAACATTCGAAAGAGTTCGAAAATTCTGAAGATTCCGAGTACTTCCAAGGCTGAAGACTTTGAGTATTACGAAGATTGGAAATCTTCTTTTTATAATCTTATAAAAGTATTCCAAAATTCTTGAGATTCCAAAAGTTTCAAGGATTCCAAATATTCCGGAAGATTCTAGAAATTTTAAAGAATGGAAAGATTGTGAAGATTCTCAAAATTTCGAAGATTCTGAACATTCTGAAGAGACCAAAGTTTCTAACAATTTTGAAGTTTCTGGAGAATTTAATGTTTCACAATCTCCAGAAATTCTAAAGACTCCAAAGATTCTGAAGACTAGAAATTCTAAAGAAATTCCGCGTAATTCGAAAGCTGAAGGCTGAAGATTTTGACTATTACGAAGAATCTGAAGATTATAAAAATTTCAAAGCTTCTAGAGATTTCAGACATTTAAAAAATTCCTGATATTCCGAGACTCTAGAGACTCTAAAAGTTTCAAATATTCCAGATATTCCGGAATTCTGTGATGATTCTTTTAAGAATGCTCCGAAGATTCTGAACAACATAAAGATTTCAAAAAATTCAAAAATTCCAAAATTTCTAGAAATTATAGGAATTCTAAAGATTCTAAAGATTCTGAAGATTCTAAAGATCCTAGAAATTCTGAAGATTCTGGAGATTCTAAGGATTATAAAGATTCCAATTCCAATTCAAAATGTTTCAGTCCCAAAGACACAGTGATTTCAAAATTCTTTAAAGTCATAGTTTAAGTATTAACAAAATTTTTCTTGATAATTTAGCTTCTCAGGAACACCAGTACATGATGAAACTCCAGAATTTGAAAAAAATTGAAAAATCGAAACATCGAAAAATTGGAAAAACGAAAAATCGAGAAATCCAAAAATCGAAACCTAGAAAAAAATTGAGAAACTGATAAATTGAGAAATTGAACAATCAAAACATCCAAACATCTGAATTCGATAAATCGAGAAATAAAAAAAATTGAAAAATTTTAAAACAGACGAATTAAAACATCGAAAAGTTGAAAAAATGAGAAATCGAAGCATAAAACTGTCGACAATTTGAAAAATCTAAAATTTAACGAAAAATTGAAAAGCTGCAAACTGAAAAATTTTAAAACTGGAAAATCGACGAATAGGAATCGATTGGCCTGAAAATTTGAAGAATTGGAAAATCGAAAAAAACAACAAAAATTAAGGAAATGAAAACCAAAAAATTGTTATAAAATCGAGAAAATGAAAAATAAAAAATCAGAAAAACGCAAAATAAAAATCGGGGAGTTGAAAAATTGAGGGGACGAATAATTGAAAAAGGAAAAAATTAAAAATCGAGAATGTGAAAAATGGAAAAATGAGAAATTGTAATATTGAACAATTGGAAAATTTGGAAGTCGATAAACTGTAAAATTGAAAAATCAAAAATAAAAAACGAAAAAGTGTAAAATAAAAACTTGAAAAATGTAAAAAGTGAAAATCAAAGTTGAAAATTTGAAGAAAAATTGAAAAAAACTTGAAAATTTGAAAAATTGAATAAACGAAAAGTTGAAAAATCGAAAGAAACAACAAGAAATAAAGGAATTGAAAAAATGAAAATTTGTGACATAAAACCGAGAAAATAAAAATTAAAAAAAAACGGGAAAATGAAAAATAAAAAACGAGAACTTGAAAAATTGAGGAACTGAAAAACTGAAAATCGAAAGCTTGGCAAGTCGAAAATGGGAAAATCAAAAAATAGATTAACTGAGAAATCGGAAAACTGAAAATTCAGAAACATCAAGACTTGAAAATTTAAAAAATTGGAAAATTGAAAAATCGGATAATTCAAAAATCGAAAAGCCGTAAAGTAAAAAAGTAAAAAAGTGAAAAACCGATAAATCGAAAAATCGAAACATCGAAAAATTCAAAAACTGTGACAATCAAAACATCGAAACATCCGAATCTGAAAACTGAAAATTTAGCAACGTCAAAATTTGAAAAATTGGAAAATAGAAATACTGAAGAACTGGAAAATCAAACATCCAGAAATCGAAAAATCTAAAATTTAAAACATTGAACAATTGAAATATCGCAAAATTGAAAAATGGAGAAATCCAAACATCAAAGAATCATTAAACGAAAAATTCGAAAATCCAAAACTTAAAAATCGAAAAACTGAAAAATCGACAAATCGGAACTCCAGAATTTAAAAAAAGTGAAAAATTGTGGAAACGAAAAATTGAGAAACTGAAAATTCGAAAAATTGAAGAAACGAAAAATTGAAAAATCGAAAGAAACAACAAGAAATAAAGGAAATGAGAAAACGAAAAATTGTGATATAAAATCGAAAAAGTGAAAATTAAAAAATTGGGAAAATGAAAAATAAAAATCGGAAACAAAAAAATTGGAAAAGGGAAAAATTAAAAATTGATAAACTGAAAAATCGAAAAATGAAAAACCGTAATATTGAAAAATTGCCAAATTGAAAAACTGATGCAAACCGAAAAATTGAAGGAACGAAAAATTGAAAATTCCAGAAATTGGGAAATTGAAAAATCAAAAATAAAAAACGAAAAATTACAAAATGAAACTTGAAACATCTTAAGAATTTATTTTTATTTATTTTTACAATTTTTGGATTTTCAAATTCCATTTTATAATTTCTTGTTTTTTCAATTTAAATTTTTTCAAAAATTCGTTTCTTCAGTTTCTCGATTTGCAATTTTTCGTATCGGTCTTTTATTTTCTTTATTTTTTAACCTTTTTCAAAGTTCTGAATCTATAATTTCTCCTTTTCCATTTTAAATATGTAATAATAATTATATTTTTTATAATTTTTCATTTTCAATTTTACTAATTCAGAATTTTTCCATTTTTCAATTATTTTCATAATTTTTGAATTTTGAAATTCTTTGATTTTTCATTTCTCCAAAATTTTGATTTAGGTACGGTTTTTCCTTTCGGTTTTTAATTTTCTTTTATTTTTATAATTTTTAATTTTTCAAATTTCGATTTTTTTATTTTTCATTTCTTCTATTTTTCGATTTGCCATTTTTCGTTTCGGTTTTTTATTTTCTTTATTTTTCTTTTATTCGATTTTTCATTTTTTTCATTTTTTATTTTTGAATTTCGCGATATTTAATTTTTCCATTTTTCGTTGTTTCAGTATTATAGTTTTTCGAATTTACAATTTTTACGATTTCATAATTTTTCGATTTTCCAATTTTTGGGTTTTCCAAAAAAAATTCGGATACATTTAAAAACGAAAAATTGTAAGATGATTAAAGTGAAAAATCAAAAATTTGGGGAATTAAAACAGAAATTTAGAACAAAAAATCAAAAAAATATAAAAAAGAAAAATCGAAAAATTGGAAAATCTGATCATCGGAAAAGCAAACATTGAAATTCGACTCACTGAACACCGGAAAACTGAGAAATCGAAAAAGGCAAAAAAAAAAAATAAAACGAAAAAATTGGATAATAATTTTAAAATCGAAAAATTATTAAAGTGAAAAACTGAAAAATTGCAAAACTAGAAATATTAAAACTGAAATTTTGAACAATAAAATATCAAAAAATTAAAAATTTGTAAAACTACAAAATTGAAAATTTGGATACAAATTGTAAATTCTAAAAAGTATCAAATTGTAAAACTGAAAAATTTCAAAATTATAAAATTGAAAAGTCGAGTGAACGTAAAATCGAAAAATTACAAAATCATAAAATTGTAACATCGTGTAATTGTAACAGTTGAAAAATTAAAAAAATCCAAAAATTTTAAAATCGAAAGAATTCTAAAATTCAGACATCAAACAATTGAAAAATTAAAAATCGAGAAGTTGGAAAACCTAATAATTGAAAAAGTGGTTCATTATAAACCGGATAATTGAGAAATTGAAAACTTAAAAATCAAAAATTACAAAATCATCCATTAATCTTATAGAATCACCCTGTATAAGCAATTCCAAAAAATATGAATTAGTTTTTCGAATTTACTATTTTGACGATTTCATAATTTTTCGATTTTACAATTTTTGGGTTTTCAAAATTTTCATTTCGTTCGGCTTTTCTTCTTTCCGGTCTTTTTCGATGAATTTTTTTTTCAATTTGTGGTTTTTCAGTGTTTCAGTTTTTCGTTTGCCCAGTTCTTCGATTTGCAATTTCTCGTTTTTTCAGTTTTTCGGATTTTTTAGCTTTTCGGTTTTTGATTTTTCGATTTTTCAGTTTTACGATATTTCTACTTTTTGAATTCAAAAATGGAGAAATTGCAACATTGTAAAATTAAAAAATTAAAAATTAAAAAACGGAAAAGTATAAGATGAAAACTTCGAAAAATTAAAAACTCAAACTTAAAAATTGAAAATGTCCAAAATCGAAAAACGAAGTATTGAAAATTAAAGAAATCGGAAAATAGCGCAATTGAGAAATAAAAAGAAAACAAAAATGAAAAATTTAAACACTGGAATAGACGGATTGAAAAATAAAAATTTGATTAAACGAAAAATTGTAAAATCGAAAGAAACAACAAAAAATAAAGAAAATGAAAAAACCAAAAATCGAAAAAGTGAAAATTAAAAAATCGGAAAAATGAAAAATAAAAATCGGAAACAAAAAAATTGGAAAAGGGAAAAATTAAAAATTGAGAAACTGAAAAATCGAAAAATGAAAAACTGTGATATTGAAAAATTGCCAAATTGAAAAACTGATCCAAACCGAAAAATTGAAAATCTTGGAAGTCGAGAAATTGTAAAATTGAAAAATCAAAAATAAAAAATGAAAAATTGCAAAATGAAAACTTGAAAAATCTTAAGAATCGAAAAAGTGAAAAATAAAAAAAAAGAAATATGTATTATGAAGTAGAAATATTGAAAATTAAAGAAATTGGAAAATCGGAAGACTGGAAATCCAAAAACTGCAAAAATGGACAAACTGAAAATTCAAAGCTTGAAAATTTGAAAAATTGAACAAGTGAAAAATTGTAAAATCGAAAAAAAAAACACAGAAAATAAAGAAAATGAAAAAACGGACAATTGTGATATAAATCGAGAAAATAAAAAATAAAAATTCGACCACATTGAAAAATAATAATCGAGAACATGAAAAATTGTGGAAACGAAAAATTGAGAAACTGAAAATTGAAAAATCGGAAGAAACAACAAGAAATAAAGGAACTAAAAAAAATGAAAATTTGTGACAAAATCGAGAAAATGAAAATTAAAAAATCGGGAAAATGAAAAATAAAAATCAAGAACCCTGAAAAATTTAGGACACAAAAATTGAAAATGGCAAAAATTAAAAACTGAGAACGTGAAAAATCGAAAAATGAGAAACTTTAATATCGAAAAATTGCAAAATTTAGAAGTCAAGTAAAATTGAAAAATTGAAAATAAAAAAACGAAAAAGTGTATAATAAAAACTTGAAAAATGTAAAAAGTGAAAATCAAACTTGAAAATTTGAAGAAAAATTGAAAAGAACCTGAAAATTTGAAAAATTGAATAAACGAAAAATTGTAAAATCGAAAGACACAACAAAAAATAAAGCAAATGAAAAAACAAAAAATTGTGATATAAAATCGAAAAAGTGAAAATTAAAAAATCGGGAAAATGAAAAATAAAAATCGGAAACAAAAAATTGGAAAAGGGAAAAATTAAAAATTGATAAACTGAAAAATCGAAAGATTAAAAACTGTAACACTGAAAAAAGAAATATGTATTATGAAATGAAAATTAAAGCAATTGGAAAATCGGAAGACTGGGAATCCAAAAACTGCAAAGTGAAAAATTTCAAAATCGAATAATATCGAACTGAAAATTCAAAGCCTGAAAATTTGAAAAATTGAACAAACGAAAAATTGTAAAATCGAAAAAAAAAACAGAAAATAAACGAAATGAAAAAAACGGACAATTGTGATATAAATCGAGAAAATAAAAATTAAAAATTCGCCACATTGAAAAATAAAAATCGGGAACATGAAAAACTGTGGAAACGAAAAATTGAGAAACTGAAAATTCGAAAAATTGAAGAAACGAAAAATAGAAAAATCGAAAGAAACAACAAGAAATAAAGGAATTAAAAAAATGAAAATTTGTGACAAAACCAAGAAAATGAAAATTTAAGAAATCGGGAAAAAGAAAAATAAAAATCGAGAACTTGAAAAATTGAGGAAACGAAAAATTGAAAAATGACAAAAATTAAAAACTGAGAATGTGAAAAATCGAAAAATGAGAAACTGCAATATCGAAAAATTGCAAAATTAAAAAATTGCAACTCGAAAAATTGAAAAATATATAAGTCAAGAAACTGTAAAATTGAAGAATCAAATATAAAAAACGAAAAAGTATATAATGAAAACTTGAAAAATATCAAAAGTGAAAATCAAACATGAAAATTTGTAGAATCGAAAGATTAAAAATTGAAAAACTGGAAATTCGAAAAAGTGAAAAATAAAAAAAAGAAATATGTATTGTAAAATCAAAATATTGAAAATTAAAGAAATTGAAAAATTGGAAGACTGGAAATCCAATAACTGCAAATTGAAAAATGTTAATCGTGGAAAATCATGTAAGTGAAAAATCAAATCCTGAAAATTTGACAAATTGAATAAAGGAAAAATTGTAAAATCGAAAGAAACAAGAAAAAATAAAGGAAATGAAAAAACGAAAAATTGTGATATAAAATCGAAAAACTGAAAATTAAAAAATCGGGAAAATGAAAAATAAAAATCGGAAAATAAAAATTGGAAAAGGAAAAAATTAAAACTTGATAAACTGAAAAATCGAAAAATAAAAAACTGTAATATTAAAAAATTGCCAAATCGAAAAACTGATGCAAACCGAAAAATTGAAGGAACGAAAAATTGAAAATTTTGGAAGTCGAGAAATTATAAAATTGAAAAATCAAACATAAAAAACGAAAAATTAGAAAATGAAAACTTGAAAAATCTGAAGGATCAAAAAAGTAAAAATAAAAAAAAAAGAAATGTATTATGAAATAAAAATATTAAAAATTAAACAAATTGAAAAATGGGACCACTGGAAATCCAAAAACTGCAAATTGAAAAATTTTAAACGTGGAAAATCATGCAATTGAAAAATCAAAGCCTGGAAATCTGAAAAATTGAACAAATGAAAAATTGTAAAATCGAAAAAAAAAAAACACAGAATAAAGGAAATGAAAAAACGGACAATTGTGAGATAAATCGAGAAAATAAAAATTAAACATTCGCCATATTGAAAAATAAAAATCAAGAACTTGGAAAATTGAGGAAACGAATAATTGAAAATGGCAAAAATTAAAAACCGAGATTGTGAAAAATCGAAAAATGAGAAACCGTAATATCGAAAAATTGCAAAATTAAAAAATTGAAACTCGAAAACTATTTTAAAAGCACAAATGGGTCATCTTAGCTGAATAACCCTGTATTTTCGATCGTGAACAGTATATTCGATATCGCAATTTTACATCTACAGTTATCAAGCTTACTTCAGGTGTTCCCCAAGGATCTAACTTTGGATCACTTTTATTCTTATATTTTATTAATGATTTCGTTGATAAGATCTCTTGTAAAAAGTTATAGTTCGAGGATGATTTGAAACTTTTTTTTCAAACCAACGCAACACAAATGCTAAACTAGGACTGAACAGTATTAAGACTAGTCACTGGAACGAAAAAGGGGTGGGTGGGCGGGGCTACTGCTTGCTTATAAACCTAGAAAGAAGCTAAATTTAGCCCTGCCCAACTCCTTTCTCCATTTCACTGACTTATCTTATTTAGTATAAAATGCAAATTGAAAAATAACAGTATTGTAGTACCAAAATTTTTTGGGAAAATAGCACCTGTATAACAAAATCTAAAAAATATTAATGCAATGATAAATCACCAGTAAAACTCATCACATTTTGGACATTTCGGGTAGATTTAAGAATTTAACTTTAACACCTTTAAATTCCACAAGTTTTACAAGATTAATAAGGGACAGCTTTCCCAAAGGATATGTCATTTCCCAAAATCAGTCTTATCTTATTAAATACCAGGCCCGCCCACCCGCCCCCTACGTTTTCAGAAGATGTCCTTTGCCAAATTCAGTCTTATCTTACCAAGTACTAGCCCCGCCCATACGCCTCCTTTTTTCTCAGAGGATATGTCATTTGCCAAGATAAGACATATGTTAGCAAGTACTAGCCCCGCCATCCGCGCTTTTTTTTCTCAGAGGGTAGTACTTGCTAGTATTAGCTCAGATAAGACTGATTTTGGCAGACACCATATCCTCTGAGAAAATATAGGGCGGGTGGGCGGGGCTAGTACCTGCAAAGGTAAAACTTATTTTGGCAAATGACATAAATGGGCAAAAGAACAAGTAGAACATGAAAGTTCTAACGTTGACATTGTTGTTTCCAGGTACCCCTCCCTCCCAGCGCGTCCAGTTCATCCTCGGCGAAGACGTCGACGATGAGAAGCACGAATCCCACCCGCTCTTCTCCGAGATGGAGGAACTCGTCACCGAGGGCGGGGACATGGAGTGGAAAGAAACCGCCCGCTGGATCAAGTTCGAGGAGAACGTGGAAGAAGGGGGCAACCGCTGGTCCAAACCCCACGTGGCCACCTTATCGCTGCACTCGCTCTTCGAATTGCGCAGTCTCATCCTCAACGGGACCGTCCTTCTCGACCTGGAAGCCTCCTCCATGGAGCAGATCGCCGACCTGGTGCTCGACAACATGATCAACAGCGGCGCGCTGGCCTACGACAAGCGCGACAAGGTGACAGCTCCATCTTTTCGGTAAACCGAGTGTGACGCTCCCTTTGGTTGTTGCAGGTGAAGGAGGCGCTGCTGAAGCGCCACCGCCACCAGCACCAGCGCAAGGACCACGTGCTGCCGCTGATCCGGTCGTTCGCGGAGATGAGGAACCACTCCACGTCGAAAAGTAAGTTCGGTGGTGTTGAAGGGTATTGAACTGAAAGACTTTTGATGTTTAGGGTTGTAAGGTGACAATTAAAATTTCAGGAGGATGTGTTAGGTTTGTTTGTACTCAGGGAGGAGCCGGGGGGAACGTGAAGAAAGTGAGAAAGAAAGAGGAGGGGTTTGTTGCAGGTTAGGTAATTATGAGGTGTGGCTTTGCTTGGGACGGTGGCGGAGGTGCGACATCATCATTCATTGCATACTAACAGGGGCCAGAAGGGGCGGAACACCAGGGGATGAAACGGTGGTGGTTTTGGCAACCTTAACACTGTTAATGTCTGCTTACTAGTGTTCGTTGCGTAACAAGTACTAAACTTACCGACACACTGTATAGCTATATCTATTTTCAGACCTTAGAAACTAAGTTATATAATTTTGACGAAATTTAAACGTAAAAGTATGGTAGCCCATATTTTCTAAGGTATAGTTTTGGAAATTTCATTCTACCCTATAAAATTTTATTGGCGATAACGAGACGGGCAGTAGTACAATAGCCAGAGATATTTACAACTTAAAGTTGTCGCGTGCCGGTAATCCCAAGATGATAGAAAGCAGAATAATCCTGGCCCGGATAAACACCATCGTTACTCACTAAAGAAAATAATTTGTACTACTTGTGTGGTCTTTTCTATTGTTTTAAAAAAATTGCCAATCCTGGCAAAATTAACCAAACTCTACTGATGTGGAAGAAATTTATTACAAAAAAATTCCTGATGTTTAATTTTTCATTTTTCTAGATTTTTAAATTTTCAGTTTTTCAAAAAAAAATTTATTTTGACTGAAATTTTGAAAAAGGATATTATTTAGGATTTTTTTCCCTGATAAAATTACATTCCTGTAGAAATACATTTTTTTTTCATGTTTCCAATGTTTCTTGCAAAATCGAAAATTTGAGGAATCGAAAAATTGAAAGATCGACAAATTAAAAATCGAAAAATTGTAAAAGGGCAAAATTCCAAATTGAATGAATTAAGAAACAAAAAACTGAAGAAACCAAAAAAAAGAAAAAAAGTAGAACTGAAAAATCGAAGAAAACGAAAATTTAAAAATCGAAAAACTGAAGTCAGGAAATTAAAAAAAAATGAAGCGACGAAAAATTGTAAAATCCAAAAATTATGATACCAAAAAATTGAAGACATGAAAAATTAATTAAAATACTCAAAAGGTGAAAATTCAAACATTAAAAGTTTTAAAAATTAAAACTCGAAAATGCGAAAAATAAAAAATTGAAGAAACGAAAAATTCAAAATCTGAATCTGAAAGATGGAAAAAACTGAAAAATTGAAACACTGTAAAATTGAAATATCGCGCAATTGTAAAGTCGAAACACTATAAAATCGCAAAATTGTAAAGCGAAAAAAAAAAACTGAAAAAGCACAAAGTTGAAGAGACGAAAATTTTGAAAAATTGCAAAGTTAAAAAATAGAAAAATCGAATAACTGAAAAATCAAAAATTATAAAATAGAAAAATTAAAAAATTGCAATTCGAAAAAAATGAAGAACCAAAAAAATTAAGAAACAAAAATTTGAAGAAGAGAAACATTTAAGAAAGGAAGAACTGAAAAGTGAAAAATTGGAATGTTTAATAAATTGAAGAAAAAAAAAATTGCGGAATGAAGAGACGAAAAATAGTAAAATCGAAGAAATTTATTGCAAAAGAATTCCTGGTGTTTAATTTTTCATTTGCTAGATTTTAATATGTTCAATTTTTCAAAAAAAAAAAAAAATATTTTTGACTGAAATTTTGAAAAAGGATATTATTTAGGATTTTTTCCCTGGTAAAATTAATCGAAAAATTGAAAATTGAAAAAGTGGAAAATCGAAAAATTTAAAAGTCGAAAAATTTAAGATCGAAAATTTGAAGGAACGAAAAATCGTATTATTGAAAATTTCAAAAATTTAGACAAAAACTAGAAAAATTTAAAACTGAAAACTGGAAAAATTGAAAAATCGAAAAATTAAAGATGGTCAAATTCGAAAATCAAAACAATCTACAACCCAAAAAATAACTCAAAACAAAAAATAAAAAACTATAAAATTGAAAATTTTAAATAAAACTCGAAAATTACAATCGCACATCGAAGAAAAGAAACTTTGAAAAATTGTAAAATCGACAAACTGAAGAAACGAAACATTGTAAAGTTGAAAAATTATAATGACGAAAAACTGGGATTGAAAAATTGAAGAAACGAAAAATGGATTAATTGATAAATTTAAATGATGAAAAATCGTTCACTGAAAAATTGAAAATTGAAAAACTCAAAAATTGGAAATCAAAAATTGTGAAAATCAAAAAAATTTAGAAACCAAAAATTAAAAAAAATCGAAAAATACAAACTCAAAAAATTGTAAAATGAAAAAATGAAAAAGTCCAGAAATTGATCGAAAAATTTAAAATTTTAAGTTTCAGTTCGAGAAAATAAAAAAACTGAAATTTGAAGAATGGAAACATTGAAGAAACGAAGAATTATAAAACCGAAATATTGAAAGTCAAAAAATTGAAGAACGAAGGAGCGAAAAACCTGTAAAATCTTAAAATTGAAACACAAAAAATTGAAATATTTAAAACAGAAAACTGGAAAAATCGCAAATCAAAAATTGAGGAAATCAAACAATGTAAAAGCGAAAAATTATCATAACAAAAATTGAAGAAACGAAAATTGGAAAAATCGAAAATCTGGAAGATCGAAATTTTTAAAATTGAAACATTGTAATATTGAAAAATTGAAAAGTCGAGCAATCGAAAAATTAAAAATTGCAATTCGAAAAATGAAGAAGCAAAAAAATAAGAACAAAATAATTAGGAACCAAAAGTAGAATCGAAAAGTTGGAAAAGTGAAAAAATTTAAAAGTCTAAAAATTGTAATATCGAAAATTTGAAGGAACGAAAAGTTGTATTATTGAAAATTTTAAAATTTAAACAAAAAATAGAAAAATTTAGAACTGAAAACTCGAAAAATTACCAATCGCAAATCGAAGAAAAGAAATTTGAAAAATTGTAAAATCACAAATTGAAGAAACGAAACATTGTAAGTTGAAAATTATAATGACGAAAAATTGGTGATTGAAAAATTGAAGAAACGAAAAATGGAATAATTGATAAATTTAAAACAATGAAAAATCATTCACTGAAAAACTGAAAATTGAAAACTTCAAAAATTGCATATCATAAAATTGTAAAATCAAAAAAATGAAGGAACCAAAAATTAAAAAATCGGATAAATGCAAAATCGAAAAATTTAAAAGTCGGAAAATTCTAACATCCAAAATTTGAAGGAACGAAAAATTGTATTATTGAAAATTTCAAAAATTTAAACAAAAAATAGAAAAATTCAAAACTGAAAACTGAAAAAATTGAAAAATCGAAAAATTAAAGATGGTCAAAGTCAAAAATCGAAACAATCTAAAATCCAAAAAATAAACGCAAAACGAATAAAAAAACTAAAAAATTGAAAAATTTAAATTAAACTCGAAAAATTGAAGAAAAGAAATTTTGAAAAATTGTAAAATCTACAAATTGAAGAAACGAAACATTGTAAAGTTGAAAAATTATAATGACGAAAAATTGGTGATTGAAAAATTGAAGAAACGAAAAACGGATTAATTGGTAAATTTAAATAATGAAAAATCATTCACTGAAAAACTGAAAATTGAAAACTCAAAAATTGATATCATAAATTGTAAAATCAAAAAAATTCAAGAAACCAAAATTATAAAATCGGATAAATGCAAACTCGAAAAATTTAAAAGTCGGAAAATTCTAATATCGAAAATTTGAAGCAACGAAAAATTGTATTATTGAGAATTTCAAAAATTTAAACAAAATATAGAATAATTTAAAACTGAAAACTGGAAAAATTAAAAATCGAAAAATTAAAGATTGTCAAAGTCAAAATCGAAACAATCTAAAATTCAAAAAATAAACGCGAAACGAAATAAAAAAACAAAAAATTGAAAAATTTAAATAAAACTCGAAAAATTAGCAATCGCAAATTGAAGAAAAGAAATTTTGAAAAATTGTAAAATCGACAAATTGAAGAAACTGATTGAAAAATTAAAGAAACGAAAAATGGGAATAATTGATAAATTTAAAACACAGAAAAACATTCACTGAAAAACTGAAAATTGAAAACTCCAAAAAATTGTATATCAAAAATTGTAAAATCAAAAAAATTGAAGAAACAAAAAATAAAAAATCGATAAATGCAAACTCGAAAAATTGTAAAATGGAAAAAATTGAAAACGCAGAAATTGATCGAAAAGTGAAAGATTTTAAAATTTCAATTCAAAAAAAATAAAAAACAGAAATTTCAAGAATGGAAACATTGAAGAACGAAGAATTATAAAGCCAAAATATTGAAAAGTCAAAAAATTGAAGAATGAAGAAGCGAAAAACTAAAATCGTAAAATTGAAAGTTGAAAAGTGAAAAATTGACAAATTGGGAAATTCAAAGATCGAAAATTTGAAAGAACGAAAAATGGAAAAATCCAAAAACATAAAATTTTTCAATCTTCCAAAGTTTCGAAGGTTGAAAAATTGGAAATTGTAAAATCGAAGATTTCAACAATTGTAAAATTGATAAATTGTGAAATTGAAAAATTATAAGATCGATATTTGAAGAAGTGAAATATTGATTACATATCTGAAAAATTCAAAAATTGAAACAAAAAATGAAATATTTAAAACTGAAAAACTTGAAAAACTACAAATCGAAAGTTGTCAAATCGAAAAATTGAAGAATGAAAAAAATGTAAAGGCGAAAAACTATAGCAACGAAAAGATGAAAAACGAAAAATTAATTATCTAATTGAAAAGTACACAAGTTGCCAAACAACAAGTTGTAAAATCCAAAAATTGAAAATCGAAAAATTGGAGAAACGAAAAATTGAAAAAATTTAAATAAAATTCCAAAAATTTAGCAAGTCTAAAACTTACCAATCGAAAACTGAAGAAAAGTGTTGAAAAATTGTAAAATCAAAAAACTGAAGAATCTAAAAATCGAAAAAACAAAAAATTGCAAAGCAAAAAAAACAAAAATTGAATAATAATAATCTAAAAATTTAAAATTAAAACCGGCAAACTGTAAAATCGAAAAATTACTAACCTAAAACTTGATGAAACGAAAAATTGAAAATTGAAAAATTAAGAAATGCAAATTGAAAAATCTAATAATTAAAAATTGGGAAACTGAAAAATTGTAAAGTAAAAAATTTGTGAATGTAGGTTGTGCAGAGTGGTAAAGTCAGGACAATATTATTCAAAAAATTTACAAAAAAGAAAAAGATATCAAGCAGGCACATTTGTGTATTTCTGCCATATAACCATAGAAAATGTGGGCTACTCTAAATGGTAACTTTGGCGGTTTTTAAGCTCTTAATTCTATAATAATGCTGTTATTCACAGATTATTATCTACAACATATGTGATTGTCTGTTTTATTTTACATAGCTTCTGGAATATAGAAAATGATTTGTTTTCATTTCCGTCTGTCTGTCCGTTGCCTGTTGGCCATTTTATTAGACAGACAATTTCAGATAGTCTTGAAATGATCGTGTGAAATCGTAAATACACTCTAAGAATATCGTGTAAATGGTACGCTGACTACAATTTATCTAGTCATCCCTACCGAAAACGTGAATACGTCATCTCAAAACTTTGCTAAGCAACTTTTTTTGTAAAAATCGTCAATAAATCTGGCAACTCAAGTTTATTAACGTTTATTACGATAATTAAAAATTCAGAAATTGAACTTGAATTGCCAGTCCCTAACCGCCAACTAACTGTCCCAACTGTATTTGTGGTCTCCGCAGCCGAATATACGACACACGTTCAGGGCTTCACAACGTGGTTTACCTTGCATCATCCTGCCAAAGGTTAGATACAGGATGTCCTCGATGTGTGTGCTCTTTTCAGACATATTATCTGCACTCTCAACATCCTCTCTTAGCACTTTATATAGCCTATATCACTAGCCAGTCTTAAAACTCTTAACATTTTTTTCCATACCGTGCGCGAATCCGACAAGCAGCTACAAATTTGTTCCTTTGTGCTTTCAGTTGAAGAGCACACGTTCAGCGAACACACAAGTAGCGAAAGGTTTCTGACAGTACCCGGACATGGTAAACGAATTTCTGTGTTCTTTATTTTATTTTCACCAAATTTATTATCTCTATTTGTGTTCTTTGTGTCGTGGCATGTGTGCATGCAGTTGGTGTTTGTTGTACGTGTAGAGGTGCAATAAAGAAAATACGTGGTGGAAAGGGCGTTGGTTGCATTGAACCGATCTGATTAGGATGTCTGGACTACCATAAATATCGCAAATTGTTTTAAAATTAATACCGCTATAGTCATAAAATAGTAATTTCGTGAAAAATTGTAATACTGAAACCTGAAAACCCCGATTAATTAAAAATCGAGAAAGTGAAAAAATTTAATCTCAAAAGCCAAAAATTTTAAAATGAAAACCGAATAACTAAAAAATTAAGAAGTTGTAAAAAAGAAACATGGAAAAATTGAAAAATTGTAACATCGAAAAGACGAAACACTGGAAAACTGAAAAATTGAAGATTTGAAAAAATACAGAAACTGAAAAATCGGGTAATTGAAAAGCCAAGAATTGTACACTTGAAAAAAAATCCTAATAATTCGAAAAAAGTGAAAAATTAAAAATCGGGAATTTAAAAATGAAACAAATACAAAATTGTATATGTATTTAAAAAAAAAAAAAAACGTGACACCGAAAATTTGTAACATTGGAACCTGAAAAAGTGATAAATTAAAAATTGAAAAAACGAACAATTCGAAAAATTAAAAAGCAACTTGGAAAATCGCAAAATTAAAATATCTGCAAATTAAAAAATCGAAACATACAAAAATTTTACTGAAAAATAAAAATCATAATGAAAATCGAAAATTGTAAAACTGAAAAATTGAAAAATCAAAAACTTAAAAACTAAAAAATCGAAAAAGAAACATTGAAAAACCGAACAATTTAAAAATTTGGAAATCGAAGAACTCCAAAAACAAAGAAACTCAAAATCGATTAATTAAGAGGTCAACAGTTGGAAAAGGAAAAATTCTAACCTTAAAAACGAAAAAACTGAAAGTTTAAAAAACAGAAAAATAGAACATTTGCAAAATTGAAAATCAAAAATAGAAAAAACGAAACTTGAAACACCGAGAAATTTAAAAATCGTAATCTTAAAACTTGAGAAACTGAAAACTTCGATAATTGAAAAAACAACTGAAAATTTGAAAAAAAAAACAAACCGTAAAATCGAAAAACTGATTAATTAAAAATCGAGAAATAGAAAAATACGGAAAACAAAATTTTCTAGAAACAGAAAAATCGACAAATTGTAAAATTCAAAAGTTGAAGAATGTCCAAATAGACATCGAAAAACTGTAAATTTAAAAAATCGAAAACTGAGAAAAATGAAAGATTGAACAATAAAAAAAACTGAAATACCGAAATGTTGAACAAATAGCGAAAGTAAAAAATCGGATAACGAAAAAATCAACAATCAGTAAATAAAAAAAAATGAAAAATCAAAAAATAAAAATATCTTAAAATGGAAAAATCTAAAAAACGAGAAATTGTCAAATCTAAAAATTATAACATTGGAACCTGAAAAAATGATAAATTAAAAATTGAAAAAACGAACAATTGTAAAAAGATGGAAAATCGAAAAATTAAAAAGCAACTTGGAAAATCGCAAAATTAAAATACCTGCAAATTAAGAAATCGAAACAAAAATTACTGAAAAATAAAAATTATAATGAAAATCGAAAAACTAAAAAATCGAGAAATCGGAAAATGTAAAAACGAAACACGGAAAAATCGAAAAATTAACAATTAAAAAAATCAAAAATTTAAAAATCTCGGATTGAGAAAACAAAAAATCGAAGAAACGAAACAACTTGGAATTACATACTTGGAAGTTATTTTATTTTTAATTTTTCAACAAAAGGACAAACATATTAAAAGTGAAATTTTAAAAAATCAAAAAGTCGGAAAATGTAAAACTCAAAAATTGAAAAATCAAAAAATTAAAAACTGAAAAATCGAAAAAGAGACATTGAAAAACCCAACAATCTAAAAATTTGAAAATCGAACAACTGCAAAAATAAAGAAACTCAAAATCGATTAATTAATAGGTCAACAATTGCAAAAGGAAAAATTCTAACCTTAAATATGAAAAAACTGAAAATTTAAAAAACAGAAAAATCGAACAATTGCAAAACTGAAAATCAAAAATAGATAAAACGAAACTTGAAACACCGAGAAATTTAGAAATCGTAATCTTAAAACTTGAGAAACTGAGAACTTCGATAATTGAAAAAACAACTGAAAAGTTGAAAAATTAAAAAAGTTGTAAAATCGAAAAACTGATTAATTAAGAATCGAGAAATAGAAAAATACGGAAAACAAAATTTCCTAGATATAAAAAAATCGACAAATTGTGAAATTGAAAAGTTGAAGAATGTCAAAATAACCATCGAAAAACTGTAAATTAAAAAATCGAAAACTGAGAAAAATGAAAAATTGAACAATAAAAAAAAATTATAATTACCGAAATGTTGAAAAAATAGCGAAAGTAAAAAATCGTATAACGAAAAAATCAACAATCAGTAACTAAAAAAAATCAAAAATCAAAAAATTAAAATATCTTAAAATGGAAAAATCGAAAAAACGAGAAACTGTCAAATCTAAAAATTATAACATTGGAACCTGAAAAAGTGATAATTAAAAATTGAAAAAACAAACAATTGTAAGAAGATGGAAAATCGAAAACATAAAAAGCAACTTGGAAAATCGTAAAATTAAAATACCTGCAAATTAATAAATCGAACCATACAAAAATTTTACTGAAAAATAAAAATCCTAATGAAAATCGAAAAACTAAAAATAGAGAAATCGGAAAATGTAAGAACGAAACACAGAAAAATCGAAAAATTAACGATTAAAAAAAACAAAAATTTAAAAATCTCGAATTGAGAAAACAAAAAATCGAAGAAACGAAACAACTTGGAATTACATACTTGTAAGTACTTTATTTTTCATTTTTCATTTTCTCAATTTTTCGTTTTTTAATTTTTCCACAAAAGGACAAACTTATTAAAAGTGAAATTTTAAAAAATCAAAAAGTCGGAAAATTGTGAAACTGAAAAATTGAAAAATCAAAAAATTATAAACTGAAAAATCGAAAAAGAAACATTGAAAAACCGAACAATTTAAAAATTTGTAAATCGAAGAACTGCAAAAATAAAGAAACTCAAAATCGATTAATTAAGAGGTCAACAATTGGAAAAGGAAAAATTCTAACCTTAAAAATGAAAAAATTTAAAAATCAAAAAATAAAAATATCTTAAAATGGAAACATCGAAAAAAACGAGAAACTGTCAAATCTAAAAATTATATATATATATAACATTGAAACCTGAAAAAACTGACGAAATAAAAATCGAGAAACTGAAATATCCTAAAATCAGAAAACTAAGTAATAATCGGAAAATCTGCAGCAAGTCCATTGTTTAAAAAAATAACTCAAATGACCTGAAAATACTTTTTTTTTCTGAATAACCACTCATTCCAAGCATTATTATTATTATTATTAGTTATCTTGCCATCGATCAAGTATCTTAAATTTCCAAAAATAGTACAAGATGTTTGCATTCCGTAGTTTTAATCTTCACTATTTTAAAAGCAGATTAAGGGTTTAAGTGTTTCTATTTATTTAAAGAAACGTTTGTCATCCAAAGCACTTTATTTCCTCAATTATAGCGCCAAAAATAGTATTGAAAAAAATCACACAATTGAATTGAATGTCATCGATTGATGATAGAGGGTCAGCTTAGCTGAATTAGTGTTATATTTAACATGACGATACATAAAACTTATTAGATTAGATTTATTTATGTCGGTTTTTATAAATTATTGCATAATTATCAATTTTTTTCTATGTACATTAACCACATTTTTTCAGTAAATCACGTAAACGACTAAGTCCCACAGTCTTGTAGGGCTCTTAATCTTACATTTTTCGTGATTAGGACATATTTTGCTGTACCTAGAAAATATAATCGATTACACTAATCCTATATTTCCGATTAATATATAAATTAATCCCCTGTCTCACTATAGTCATTAAAAACACTATTTTAAAAGGCTATTAATAAATTACTTTGTTTTATTGTTTCTGACACGTGAGTTGACAAAATTCCTAAAATTGTTTGTCATTTGATGAATTAAAAAAAAATAGATTACATTCTAAAATAAGTATGACTATCACTAATACTGTTTTACTAATTACTCCTATTGTCTAAAAATATCATGTTTTTATTTGTTGTTTTTATTTTTTTCTTTTCTTTGTAATTTCTCTCCATGAATATTGTGTTTGCGTAGTTTTATGTACACCTTTTAGAAATTCTTCTCTTAATATTCGCTTCTAAGACTTTAAGCTTCCCATCTTGTCTAAATGTATTCGTAGAAACACCCACGGGCCAGGAATTTTTCTACCAACCTCACGATTACTTGTTTTTTTTTTTTATCGATAAACACCCTTTGAATTTAAAAACAACTCGTTAATGACTGCAAAATTTGCCCTATTTTTTTTCACGTTAATCAACTCTTCTCTGGAGAAATATTATTCCATCACTTGAAGGAAAAATATTAATTATGGGACTACAGTAAACCCTCGTTAACACGAACCAGTCGGGACTATGATCTTGACGAATCCGTGTTAACCGAATTCGCCATAACCGAAAATCACTTTTTGACATTTAAACAAAAATATAACAAAAACAAATGTATGTATAAAAACAACTTATTTAAGCTGAGTTTTCTTCGTAATAGATTTCTAACAATACATAACCAAATTTTGAACATTAGTATTAGTACTACATACATATAAAATTTCATGGAGCAATTTTCCTAAACAACTTTGTGAAAAAATTTGAGGCAAATGAACCCAACACTAATTTTTTTTTATTTGATATCGGGTTTTCAGAATGGTCGATTATGTAGATTTTGGAATGGTGAACTTTTTAGCTACTACAGTTTGCATTTTCGTTTTAATATTAATGGATTTTTGGCCTCGTTTTGGTTTTTGATCTGCCATCTTGGACGTTAGCACATTGAACAATAAAAACGAACTGATTACAACTCAGTAAACCACACACAGACATACTTTTGCGTTGTGCTTACTAGATACCCATTAAGATAAAGTAAATCGTATTTGAGCACGATTTGCACTTTTTGTTCGCGTTAACCGAGTGATTTTACTTGAGAATTATAACTTGGGGCCGAAAAAGTTGTTCGAGTTTCGTATTAACCGAATTTCGTGTAAACCGAATTAAGTTGCATTCATTTTATAAGTAGACTGTTTGGGACTTCGATTCCAGTTCGTAATAACGAGGTGTTTGTCTTATCCGAGTTCGAAGTAACGAGGGTTTACTGTATTTCAAGAACCTGGAATTTTCTTTTTTTAGTAAGATAATAGGAATTTATAACCAACATTTTTTCCATTTGGTCGTTGATCATCTCATTTCCTTTTTAAAACTAATGAACCTTTTGCTAGATTCGTTTTTGGCCTTGGATCCAGACAAAAAGGACCCTTCTTTAAGCTTAGAATTCACTGCCGTTCTACTATCATCAAGGTTATTCATTTCATTTGTTCTTAATTCTGCCAAAAAGGAAATTCGAAGAACACGCATTTAATGTCATGGAAATGTTGACGTCTTCTTGAGAAAAATGTCGTTGGCATGAAGAAAACTTGAATGCACATCAGCTGACCTGACCTGAGTTGATTTGGCCTAACCGGACCTCACCTGACCTGACCTGATCTGACCTAACCTGGTTTAGCCCAGCCGGACCTGAATTTAACTGACCTGCCCTTTTTGCTTATTTTTGGTTCAGTTTCTTGTTGGGAAAAGAAGATTCCCTACATTAAGAAAAAAATGGATGAAATATAGGCCCCGCCCACCCACCCCTTCTCGATTGTAATGAATATTTTATTCATTTTGAACTGAAGGGTGAAGTTTAGTTGCAAAATCCTCATTTCTCTACAATAAATTACAATATGAAATATGTTTTTAAAAGGGTAGATTTTTTTAGAGAAATATTGATGTAAACACATTTTTCATACGATAATTTTTTGTCGACAATTCAGGATTTTGCAGTTAAACTACACCCTTCAGCTCACGATCAATAAAACATTCATCACAATTGAGAAGGGGTGGGTGGGCGGGGCTTATATTTGGTCCTGTTTTTTGTTGGGAAAAGAAGACTTCGTAGATTAAGAAAAAACGGATGAAATATAAGCCCCGCCCACTCACCCCTTCTCGACTGTGATGAATATTTTATTCATTGTGAGCTGAAGGGTGGAGTTTAGTTGCAAAATTCTCATTTCTATACAACAAATTACCATATGAAATATGTTTTTCTTTAGAGAAATATTGATGTAAAAACATATTTTATATGATAATCTTTTGTAGAGAAATGAGGATTTTGCAGTTAAACTACGCCCTTTAGCTCACAATGAATAAAACATTCATCACAATTGAGACGGGGTGGGTGGGCGGGGCTTATATTTGTTCAGTTTCTTGTTAGGAAAAGAAGACTCCGTAGATTAAGAAAAAACGGATGAAATATAAGCCCCGCCCACCCACCCCTTCTCGATTGTGAGAATATTTTATTCATCGTGAGCTGAAGGGCGGAGTTTAGTTGCAAAATCCTCATTTCTCTACAAGAAATTATCATATGAAATGTGTTTTGAAAGGGTAGATTTTTTTAGAGAAATATTGATGTAAAAACGTATTCCATATGATAATTTTTTGTAGACAAATGAGGATTTTGCAGTTAAATTACGCCCTTCAGCTCACGATGAATAAAACATTCATCACAATTGATAAGGGGTGGGTGGGCAGGGCTTATATTTGGTCCAGTTTCTTGTTGGTAAAAGAAGACTTCGTAGATTAAGAAGAAACGGATGAAATATAAGCCCCGCCCACCCACCCCTTCTCGATTGTGATGAATATTTTATTCATCGTGAGTTGAAGGGCGGAGTTTAGTTGCAAAATCATCATTTATATACAAGAAATTATCATATGAAATATGTTTTTGAAAGGGTAGATTTTTTTAGAGAAATATTGATGTAAAAACATATTCCATATGATAATTTTTTGTAGAGAAATGAGGATTTTGCAATTAAACTCCGCCCTTCAGCTCACGATGAATAAAACATTCATCACAATTGAGAAGGGGTGAGTGGGCGAGGCTTATATTTGGTTCAGTTTCTTATTGGTAAAAGAAGACTCTGTAGATTAAGAAAAAACGGATGAAATATAAGCCCCGCCCACCCATCCCTTCTCGATTGTGATGAATGCTTTATTCATCTTGAGCTAAAGGGCGGAGTTTAGTTGCAAAATCCTCGTTTCTCTACAAGAAATTACCATACGAAATATGTTTTTAAAAGGGTAGAATTTTTTAGAGAAATATTGATGTAAAACATATTTCATATGATAATTTTTTGTAGAGAAATGAGGATTTTGCAGTTAAATTACGTCCTCCAGCTCATGATGAATAAAACATTCATCACAGTTGAGAAGGGGTGGGTGGGCGGGGCTCATATTTGGTCCAGTTTCTTGTTGGGAAGAGAAGACTCTGTAGATTAAGAAAAAACGGATGAAATACCACCCACCCCTTCTCGATTGTGATGAATATTTTATTCATCGTGAGCTGAAGGGCGGAGTTTAGTTGCAAAATCCTCATTTCTCTACAAGAAATTACCATACGAAATATGTTTTTAAAAGGGTAGCATTTTTTAGAGAAATATTGATGTAAAAACGTATTCCATATGATAATTTTTTGTAGACAAATGAGGATTTTGCTGTTAAATTACGCCCTTCAGCTCAAGATGAATAAAACATTCATCACAACTGAGAAGGGGTGGGTGGGCGGGGCTTATATTTGTTCAGTTTCTTTTTGGGAAGAGAAGACTCTGTAGATTAAAAAAAACGAATGAAATGTAAGCCCCGCCCACCACCCATTCTCGATTGTGATGAATATTTTATTCATCGTGATCTGAAGGGCGGAGTTTAGTAGCAAAATCCGCATTTCTCTACAAGAAATTACCATATGAAATATGTTTTTAAAAGGGTAGATTTTTTTAGAGAAATATTGATGTAAAAACATATTCCATATGATAATTTTTTGTAGACAAATGAGGATTTTGCTGTTAAATTACGCCCTTCAGCTCAAGATGAATAAAACATTCATCACAACTGAGAAGGGGTGGGTGGGCGGGGCTTATATTTGTTCAGTTTCTTTTTGGGAAGAGAAGACTCTGTAGATTAAGAAAAAACGAATGAAATGTAAGCCCCGCCCACCACCCATTCTCGATTGTGATGAATATTTTATTCATTGTGATCTGAAGGGCGGAGTTTAGTAGCAAAATCCGCATTTCTCTACAAGAAATTACCATATGAAATATGTTTTTAAAAGGGTAGATTTTTTTAGAGAAATATTGATGTAAAAACATATTCCATATGATAATTTTTTGTAGACAAATGAGGATTTTGCAGTTAAATTATGCCCTTTAGCTCACGATGAATAAAACATTCTTCACAATTGAGAAGGGGTGGGTGGGCGGGGCATATATTTGGTCCAGTTTCTTTTTGGGAAAAGAAGACTCCGTAGATTAAGAAGAAACGGATAGAATATAAGCCCCGCCCACCCACCCCTTCTCGATTGTGATGAATATTTTATTCATCGTGAGCTGAAGGGCGAAGTTTAGCTGCAAAATCCTCATTTCTCTACAAGAAATCATATGTTATAATTAAACTCCGCCCCTCGTCTGATTAGGAATCAAAAACTCATCAGAACTGATATCCGGACTTAATATCTGTATTTTTCCATTATATACACAGTTTTCTCGAACAACTGAAAAATCTAGAAATTGAAAAATTAAAAATTGAAAACTGGTGAAATTTCAAATCGAAAATTTTAAAATCTAAAAATTGAAACATCCAAAATTTGGAAAATCGGAAAACTGTTGGCCATTTTGTGTACCGTTCTATCTTCCTTTTCTATTATACATTTTACTATTTCCGCTGGTATATTATTTATGCCAGAAGCTTTTTCATAATAGTTGACCTGACCTGCTGTCCTGGTGTGAGCTGTCCTGACCTGACCTGACCTGGCCTGACTTGGAAAACCTGATTTGCTCTGATTTAGATTGGATCTAACCATCTGACCTAATACGATTTGGCCTAACCGGACCTGCCTAGATGATATGAACTGATCAGACCTGACCTGGCTTGATTCAATCTGACATGACCGATTTGACCTGACCTGACCTGCCTTGACTTGAATTAACCTGACGTGACTTGACCCGACATAACGTGGCCATTTGTACTAACAATTGATGATAGTTTGGTGTATTTTTGTTTATAAAAAAAAAATTGACTCTCTATCACATATTTATAAATTACCAAACACTATTCTGAGTGTACTCCTCTTAACACAACTATTACACAAAACCGCTTGCTCTACAAAAAAGCTTCTTAGTAGCTTCTCTTTGTGCTTGCCCTACCACACTAACACCCAACTTAAAATCAGCACCCTCGCCCCATTTTCATTTCTCACCGCTTTATCTCGCACGCTCCCCTTTATCACAACCCCCAATAACCCCTACATCTCTAGGCCCCGACAAAGCCCGAATGCGCAAAAGCGCCAGCAACATGTCCATGAACCGCAACTACAGCACCAGCGACTTGGGCTCGATGAACGGGGACATCCCCCAGCACAACCTGCACTTCATGCGCAAGATCCCTCCAGGAGCCGAAGCCAGCAACATCCTCGTCGGCGAAGTCGACTTCATCGACAAAACCATCTCCGTGTTCGTACGCCTCAACTCGGCCACGAACCTCGGCGACCTCACCGAAGTCCCGGTACCCACCAGGTTCCTGTTCGTGCTGCTGGCGCCTCTGTCGGCGTCCACGGGCTACCATGAGATCGGCCGCGCCATGGCGACGCTGATGTCGGACGAGATCTTCCACGAAGTGGCGTACAGGTATGTTCTTCGTGCTTCGTTCTTTCGAAGGATTAATTTTTTGTGTAGGGCTCGCAACACCAGTCACCTCCTTGCCGGGATTGACGAGTTCCTGGACGCCGTCACCGTGCTGCCCCCAGGGGAGTGGGACCCGGCTATCCGCATCGAGCCGCCAGCGGCGATTCCGTCGCAGGACGTGCGGAAGCGGCCCCCGGAGAAGCAGCACGAAGAGCCCGACGAGGAGGAGGAGGAGCAGAGGGCGCGGGAGGAGTCGGGTTTGGCCAGAAGCGGCGTGCTTTTCGGCGGTCTCGTTAACGACATTAAGCGAAAAATCCCGTTCTATTGGTCGGATTTCAAGGTGAAGTAGATTTGTGACGTCACGCAACAAAAACGAGCTTGATTGGGTTTCAGGATGCTTTGGCCACCCAGTGCATCGCCTCCTGGATTTTCTTATATTTCGCGTGCCTGTCCCCTATTATCACGTTTGGTGGTTTGCTGGCGCAGGCTACGGGTGGCAATATGGCCGCCATGGAGTCGCTAGTGTCGGGTTTTGTGTGCGGTATGGGTTATGGGTTCTTCTCGGGGCAACCATTGACCATTTTGGGGTCCACGGGACCGGTGCTAGTCTTCGAGACCATAGTGTATGACTTTTGTATGAATATCGGTTGGGACTACTTAGCCTTCCGGTTCTGGATCGGGACTTGGATCGCGGTGATTTTAGTGATTCTAGTGGCCATCGACGCCAGCGCCCTCGTTTGTTATATCACTAGGTTTACCGAAGAGAATTTCGCTACCCTTATAGCTTTCATATTTATTTACAAGGCTGTAGAAAATGTTGCCCTTATTGGTAAGCATTTCCGGGTGAATGGCTCCGGTAGCAGGGTACTGGATTACAACTGCTCGTGCACAGCCAATCACAGTTTAGTAATTAGGAACGAAGTGGCGGGAGAGTGGAATCTAGCCAATAGGAACGCGTGTGAGGTGAGCACTTCACCCGAAATATCATCTCGTTCCGTTAGTAATAATAACCATTCCAGATTCTGAACGGAACTTTAGAGGGAACCGGCTGTGACACCCCAATGTACGTCCCTGACGTATTCCTCATGTCAATTCTACTATTCCTGGGGACGTTCCTCCTGTCCATTCAGCTGAAAGACTTCAAGAACGCGCTATTTTTCCCATCAAAGGTAAATTCCTCCAATGTTACGACCTTTCACGACCCTTTAATCTCCAGGTCCGTCAATTCATCAGCGACTTCGCCGTCATTATCGCGATCTTCTCCATGAGCTTGTTGGACTTCAAGGTTGGCATCCCCACCCCCAAGCTCGAGGTACCACACGACTTCAAACCCACCTTACCCACCCGCGGCTGGGTCATCCCTCCCTTCAACGGCAACCCCATCTACTCAGTCTTCGTGGCTTTACCGCCGGCCCTTCTGGGCACAATTCTCATCTTCATGGACCAACAAATCACTAGTGTCATAGTCAACAGGAAAGAACACAAACTGAAGAAAAAGTGCGGCTACCATTTAGACCTGTTCGTGCTGTCCATCTTGATCCAGGTCTGCTCCATCATGGGTCTGCCGTGGTTCGTGGCAGCCACGGTTCTTTCCATCAACCACGTCAACTCCTGAAGCTGGAGAGCGAGTGTTCGGCTCCTGGGGAGAAGCCACAGTTTCTGGGTGTGAGGGAGCAAAGAATGACCCACATTATGATTTTCTTGACCATTGGGCTGTCAGTGTTTTTGACGCCAATATTAGGACACATACCCATGCCGGTACTGTTCGGGGTGTTCCTGTACATGGGAATCGCGTCGCTGAAGGGGTTGCAGTTCTTCGACAGGATTTTGATCATCTTCATGCCGAATAAGTACCAGCCGGACTACATGTTCTTGAGACAGGTGGGTGATGGTACTAGTAAAATAAGTACAAATGGGCTAATAAGGTAAATTTGGGTTTAGGTACCCATCAAGCGCGTCCACCTCTTCACCATCATCCAGCTCGCTTGTCTGGCGTGTCTCTGGACCATCAAGTCCTTCAGCACCACTTCGATTCTCTTCCCGCTGATGCTGGTGGTGATGATCGGGATCAGGAAGGCCCTGGACCTCATCTTCACGCGCCGCGAGCTGAAGATCTTAGACGATATTATGCCGGAAATGACAAAGCGCAACCAGATGCTAAAAGATGACGAGGTGGGGTGCGGGAATAAGTTTGCACGTTTCGTTCTAGGGCCAAAGTTGAGCACTAGCGAGTACAGAGAGAAAGATGGCGCTGATTGCGTACTAAGAGATAGCAAACTAGATCATTGTTGATATTTCGTTGTTGATAGAGTGTCTACGAATGAATGCGACTTGTGAGAATGGTGGCGTATATTTGTAGACAGTCTGTATAATCTAGAGAATTCGCCAGAAAACTAATCACATTGGTTTATTTAATTAATATATTTATTTAAATAAATTGTCTAAAATCGTTGACACATCATTCACTAGATGCATTCCATGCTTTGTCTGACTGTTATAACTGTTACATATATTTATTTATATGCAGTATTATTGTTTAAATAAATTACGTGTTATGTTGTTTTTTTGGTTTATTTTTCCATTATCACACTTTTCTGTTTTAATACAGCTTGGCGATCATCACATTTGCATTTGCATGTAAGTATGTTTTTTTGTGCCTGTTGTTAGAACGAACACACAGGAAACACACAAGTGAGGCCTAGTGGCAACAACAAAAAAATATTTAGACCACGTTTTTTAAAAAAGTCACGCTTACCTCAAAAATACAACCTTTAACCTCTTTCAGTGATCTTTAATAACGAATACCCACAGTAACTAATGAACGTAATTAACGCGAAACTTCGTGCGGAAAGTTTTGTCTAAAAATAGCGTGCCCTAAAATACCCTTCTGCGTCTTCTGGATCAATTTAACTTTGTTATATGAACAATAAAACTTCTGAAACGAATTAGAACGCCACAAAGGAACGATGAGAGCTATATTGAAGTATTCCTAGAGGGTCTAAATTAAACGTCGAAGAAACAACAAACTTTCATTTAAGAAGTTTCACTTTCATTAAAACTAACACAAACACAGTATATATTTCATTACAGTATTTATTTCATCCCTAAATATATCACACTAATGGATCAGAACCGTTAATTGCGACGAAAACACGGTTTACTACCGCTCAAACTTTGACACCCATATTAACCTCATTAATGTTTACGAGCAGTAAACGCTGTTACAAAATGGTGGATGCGCCGGGATAGTCCCGTAGGAACTCACTTTTGCAAATTTCTCGACATTTTAATTTACTTTTTTCAATCGTGTGTGTTTAGAACGATTCTGAAAAAGGTCAGCTCGAAATTGAAGCCGCTGGTAATCTGAAAATCCCTCTGGCGAATGGAAACGTCATGAACATACCGCTTTCGGCCATTAATATCTCGGAAGAAGTCAACAAAACTGGCATTTGGAAACAAGTGAATAAGAATAATTCCAGGCAGGCGGAGAAGGACAAGAAGAAAAGCCCGATTGGATCCTGGTGAGTAAACAAGAGGGGTTATTAAATTTTAAACAAGGAAAGTTGTAAAATTAAAAGTGACTTTCATTTAGCTCGATTTTGCCTTGTCGAGATCAGTTTTGAGAATTTTTAGCAAAGTTTGTGTATTTTATTTTCTCTTTTATTATGTATATATTTTTTCTCTTTCTTTTTCTGTTTTCACCTATCCTTTACTGCTATCTGTCTTTCCACCATCCTTTTACCAGTATAAATCTATTTATTTGCCTCTGCCTCATTTTCCGACCATCTCACTTTCTTCGTCAATTTTCCTTTCTTCCCTTTGTACATCATACCCCTTTTCCTTTTCCTTCCTTCTCTGATATATTTCTCTATACCTCTCCCCTGCTACCAATTTTCTCTCTCTAAATTCTATGTTTCTGCAGGTTCTCGCTTCCTCCCTGGCTCCTTCTCTGCCCTATTATGTCTATCTAAATTCTGTCGTTTTTCACAGTTTTTTTTCTCTTTGTTTGCAGACTCACTCCCGTTTCGATTTTTTTCTCGGGGTTCGCTCTCTTCAAGTTCCCCTTTTGTTCCAAATCCTTTCTTTCTCTAGATTCTCTTCTTCCTCAAATTATGTCTGTACATCTGGGTTTCGTACTCTCTTTCTCTCCGAGTTCTCTTTTTTTCTTTTTTTTTCCAGATTTTTCATCAAAAATTAGAGTTCTCTTTCTCTGCCCGGGGTCTGTCCTCTTTTCTGCAGATTCTCTCTTTCTCCAAATTCTCCCTTACCGAATTCTGCTTCTCCCCTAATTTCTCTCTCTTCGTTCCTGTTATTCCCCCTCTGTCTACAGGTTCTCTAGGTTTTGTCATTCTCTTTCCTGCCCTATATTCAAGTTATTTCTTTCTCTACAGGTTTCTTCTTAATCTCTCCACGTTCATACTTTTTGCCTTCCAGTTTCTTCCTTTTTCTCTCCGGATTTCTTATTTTTCCAGTCCAGGCTTTCTTTCACTCTCCATGGTTTTTCTTTTTCTCCCTCTCCTTCATTCCGAGTCTCTTTCTGCTTTTTTCAACTATCTCCTTCTCTCTGTTCTCCATCCCTTTTCTATTTTATATTTCGCTCTGTCTTTCCACCCCGAATATCTCTTTCTTTCTTTCCTTCTCCATCGTTTCACGCTTTTTACCAGCTATGCTCATTCTTTTCCTCCTTTCCTCTTCGCCTCCAAACAAAACTTTTTGTTTCTCCGTTCTCTGATTTTTTCTAATCCTTCTCCATCTCTTTCTCTTTCTATCCAGATGGTTACTTTGTCTAAGTTCTCCCTCTATATCAGGTTCTCCCTCTCTCTCTTTCCCTCTCCCCCTTTCTTCGAATTCCCCTTCTCGCTCTGGGCTGTTCTGAGATATCTCTCTATTTTCTAATTTTCTTTTTTTCCAAGTTCCCTCTGTGTTCCCCTCCACAATCTCTTCTTTAGGTTCTCCGCTATATCCAAGTTCTCTTTCTCTCTCTTCGAATTTCCCTTCTCTCTGAGTTTTCTCTTTCCCTGATTTCTTTATCTTTCTCTAGATTATCCTTCTCTCTCCAGATTTTCTCTATTTCTTCGAGATCTCATTCTTTCCTGAGATTCTTTCTTCCTCTTTGCGACTCTCTCTTTCTCACCGCGTTCTATCTCTCTTTTTAGGTTGTCTCACTCCTCCATGTTGTCTCTCCTATTTACAAATTCTCCAGGTTTTGCCTCTCCCGTTCTTGCTCTCTTTCCAGCTTGCGTCCTTTCTTGGGTTCTTCTCCTCTCTCTTTTCAGGTTTCTCGCGCTCTTTTATTTTTATCATTCAGTTTCTTTCTTTTCCCTTATAGGCCTTCTCTCTTTCTATCTTTCTCTGTGAATCTTGATAGTCTTTGCTTGTCGGCCTCTCTTTCTTCTTCCTCTGTTTCTGCTTCTCTCAACACTCTCGTTCTCTCTGTTCCTCCGTCTGATTCCCATCCTATCTGTCGCTCTCTCTTTCCATTTCGAATATCTCTCTTTCTTTCCCTTTCCCTTCTCTTTCCTTCTTTTTTTCTTGTCGCCTACCCTTCGGTTTTTTTCAATTATCTCGCTCTCTCCGTTCCTCTGCCTGTTTGCCATCCTACCTGTCGCTCTCTCTTTCCACCACAAGCATCTTTCTCCTTCTCTATATCCGGATTTTCTTTTTCCATCGGGGTTGAAACTCTTTCTGCTTTAAGGATGTGAAGATTTTGGTGTTTTGAGGATATGAGAATTTTGATGTTTTAAGAATTGAGGATTTGAGGATTTTGGTGTTTCGAGGATTTGACGACTTTGGTATTTTGAACATTTGAAGATTCTGATGTTTTGAGGATTTGAGGATTTTGATCTTTTGAGAATTTGAGTATTTTCGTGTTTGACGATCTGAGGATTTTATTGTTTTCAGGATTTGAAGATTTTGGTGTTTTGAACATTTGAGGATTTTGGAGTTTCGAGGATTTGAGAATTTTGCTGTTTTGAGGATTTTGAGATTTTGGTCTTTCGAGGATTTGAGGATCTGAGGATTTTGTTGTTTTGAGGATTTGAAGATTTTGGTGTTTTGAGTATTTGAGGTTCTTGCTGTTTCGAGTATTTTGAAGATTTTGGGATTTTGGTGTTTTTGAGGATATAAGAACTTTGATATTTTATGCATTTTAAGATTTTGATGTTTTGAAGATATGAGAATTTTGATGTTACGAGAATTTGAAGATTTTACTGTTTCGAGTACTTGTGGATTTTGCTGTTTTGGGGATTTGAGAAGTTTGCTGTTTTGAGGATTTAAAGACTTTGGTATTTTGAGCACTTGAAGGTTCTGGAGTTTTGTGGATTTTGGTGTTTTGAGCATCTGAGGATTTTGCTGTTTTGAGGATATGACGAGTTTGGTATTTTGAGCATTTGACGATTCTGAAGTTTTGAGGATTTGAGGATTTTGGTATTTGAGGATCTGAGGATTTTCGTGTTTTGATGATTGGAGAATTTTGGTATTTTGAGAATTCCAGGATTTCAATGTTTTGAGGATTTTAAGATTTTGGTGCTTTAAGGGTATGAGGATTTTGATGGTTCGAGAATTTGAAGATTTTGGTGTTTTGACGATTTGAGAATTTTGCTGTTTTGAGGATCTGAGGATTCAAACATTTTGAGAATTTGAGAATTTTCGTGTTTTGATGAATTGAGGATTTTGGTGTTTTGAGAATTCGAGGATTTTAAGATTTTAGTGTTCTGAGAAAAAAATATTTTTGTTATTTTGAGAATTTAACGATTTTGGTGTTTTGAGGATTTGCGGATTTTGCTGATTTGAGGATTTGGATATTTTGATCTTTTGAGAATTTAAGGATTTTGGTGTTTTGAGGATTTGAGAATTTTGCTGTTTTGAGGATTTGAAGATTTTGATCTTTTGAGGATTTGTGGATTTTCGTGTTTGAGGATCTGAGGATTTTGTTCTTTTCAGGATTTGCAGATTTTGGTGTTTTGAGCATTTGAGGATTCTGGAGTTTTTAGGATTTGAGGCTTTTGCTGTTTCGAGTATTTTAAGGATATGAGAACTTTGATATTTTAAGGATTTTAAGATAAATTTGAAGATTTTACTGTTTCGGGTACTTGTGGATTTTGCTGTTTTTAAGATTTGAGAAGTTTGTTGTTTTGAGGAATTAAAGACTTTGGTATTTTAAGCACTTGAAGGATCTGGAGTTTTGAAGATTTTGTAGATTTTGGTGTTTTGAGCATCTGAGGATTTTGCTGGTTTGAGGATTTGAAGACTTTGATAATTTGAGCAATTGAGGATTCTAGAATTTTGAGGATTCTGGAGTTTTGAGGATTTGAAGATTTTGGTATGTGAGGATTTGAGGATTTTCGTGTTTTGATGATTGGAGAATTTTGGTATTTTGAGAATTCGAGGATTTCAATGTTTTAAGGATTTTGAGATTTTGGTGTTTTTAAGGATATGAGAACTTTGATGTTTCGAGAATTTGAGGATTTTGATGTTTTGAGAACTTGGAGATTTTGCTGTTTTGAGGATTTGAGGATTCGAACATTTTGAGAATTTGAAGATTTTGGTGTTTTGAAAATTTGAGGATATTAGTATCTTGAAGATTTGAGAATTTTCGTGTTTTGATGAATTGAGGATTTTGGTGTTTTGAGAATTTGAGGATTTTAAGATTTTAGTGTTTTGAGAATAGAAATATTTTATTATTTTGAGAATTTAACGATTTTTTAAATTATTAAATGGTTTAATTGAAGCCCCCATATTGCTAGCGTTGGTAGGTCTTAATGTGTCAATCCGTAAGGTTCGTACGCCTAGGCTGTTTTTTATACCAGTTCATAAAACGAATTATGCATTACATTCGCCTCTAAATAGCGTTTTGATGATTGCTAACGAATGCAACACTTTAGAGTTTTTTGGTATCTCCCTCAACGCCTTCAAGAAAGAATGTCGCAAATTGTTACTATTATGTTAATATGAATTGTTATGTTAATATTTTGTTATGTACTTTATGTAATGCCTTTATATCTTTCGGCGTAATAAAGCACTATTATTATTATTATTATTATTTTGATGTTTTGAGTATTTGTGGATTTTGCTGATTTGAGGATTTGGATATTTTGATCTTTTGAGGATTTGAGGATTTTGGTGTTTTGAGGATTTGAGAATTTTGCTGTTTTGAGGATTTGGAGATTTTGATCTTTTGAGGATTTGTGGATTTTCGTATTTGAGGGTCTGAGGATTTTATTTTTTTCAGGATTTGAAGATTTTGGTGTTTTGAGCATTTGAGGATTCTGGAGTTTTGAGGATTTGAGGCTTTTGCTATTTCGAGTATTTTGTTGTTTTCGAGGATAACAGAACTTTGATATTTTAAGGATTTTAAGAATTTGAAGGTTTGGAGCTATGAGAATTTTGACGTTACGAGAATTTGAAGATTTTACTGTTTCGAGTACTTGTGGATTTTGCTATTTTGAGGATTTGAGAAGGTTGCTGTTTTGAGGATTTAAAGACTTTGGTGTTTTGAGCCCTTGAAGGTTCTGGAGTTTTGAAGATTTGTGGATTTTGGTGTTTTGAGAATCTGAGGATTTTGCTGTTTTGTAGATTTGAAGACTTTGGTATTTTGAGCATTTGAGGATTCTGGAATTTTGAAGATTTAACGATTTTGGTGTTTTGAGGATTTGTGGATTTGGCTGATTTGAGGATTTGGATATTTTGATCTTTTGAGGATTTGAGGATTTTGGTGTTTTGAGGATTTCAGAATTTAGCTGTTTTGAGGATTTGGAGATTTTGATCTTTTGTTTTAAGGATATGAGAATTTTGATGTTTCGAGAATTTGAGGATTTTGTTGTTTTGAAAATTTAAGGATATTAGTGTTTTGAGGATTTGAGGATTTTCGTGTTTTGATGAATTGAGGATTTTGATGTTTTGAGAATTTGAGGATTTTAAGATTTTGATGTTTTGAGAATTTGAGGATTTTAAGATTTTGGTGTTTTGAAAATGGGAATACTTGTTTATTTGAGGGTTTAACGATTTTGCTGTTTTGAGGATTTAGAGATTTTGATCTTCTCAAGATTTGAGGATTTTGGTGTTTGAGGATCTAAGGGTTTTGTTGTTTTCAAAATTTGAAGATTTTGATGTTTTAAGCATTTAAGGATTCTGGAGTTTTCAGGATTTGAGGATTTTGCTGTTTTGAAGACTTGAAGATTTTGGTATTTAGTATTTAGTATTTAGCATTTATTACGCCAAAAATAGCAGTTACGAGTGCAATCAATATTACAAAAATTAATTACACAATACAATTGGTGTTTTGAGAATTTGAGGATTTTGCTGTTTTGGGGATTTGAAGGTTTCGGTTTTTTGAGGATCTGAGGATTTTGCTGTTTTGAGGATTTGAAGATTTGGGTTTTTTGAAGCTTTGAGGATTTTAGTGTTTTGAGGATTTGAGGAGTTTCTTGTTTTTATGATTTGAGAATTTAAGTCTTGAGAATTTGAGGATTTTAAGATTTTGGTGTTTTGAGAATAGGAGTATTTTGATATTTAAGAATTTAAGGATTTTGGTGTTTTGAGGATTTCAAGATTTTGCTGTTTTGAGCATTTGAGGATTATGGTATTTTGAGGATTTCAGAATTTTGCTGTTTTGGGGATTTGGTTTCGGATTTTTGAGGATCTGAGGATTTTGCTGTTTTGAGGATTTGAGCATTTGGGGATTCTGGTTTTTTGAGGATTTGAGGATTTTGGTGTTTTGAAGCTTTGAGAATTTTAGTGTTTTGAGGATTTGAGGATTTTCGTGTTTTGATGATTTGAAGATTTTGGTGTCTTCAGAATTTGAGGATTTTAAGATTTTGATATTTTGAGATTTTAAGGATTTTGTGTTTTTGGAGGATTACAGGATTTTGCTGTTTTAAGCATTTGAGGATTCTGGAGTTTTAACGTTTTGAGGATGTTGGTATTTTGAGGATATGAGGATTTTAATATTTTGAGGATTCTAAAATTTTGGTGTTTTCTAAATTTGAGGATTTTGGTGTTTTGACGATTTGAGGCTTTTAATGTTTTGAGGATCTGAAAATTTTGCTGTTTTAAGTATTTGGGGATTCTGGTGTTTTGAGGATATGAGGATTCTGATGTTTTGAGAACTTGGAAATTTTGATGTTTTGAGGATATGAGGATTTTCATATTTTGAGGATTCTAAGATTTTGGTGTTTTATAGGATTTGAGGATTTTGTTGTTTTGGGTAGTTGAGGATTTTGGTGTTTTGAAGATTTGAAGATTTTGGTGTTTAGAGGATTTGAGTATTTTGCCGTTTTGAAAATCTGAGGATTTTGTTGTTTTGAGGATTTGAGGATTTTGGTGTTTTCTGGACTTGAGCATTTTGGTGTTTTGAGAACTTGGAGATTTTGGTGTTTTGAGGATATGAGGATTTTAATATTTTGGGAATTCTAAGATTTTGGTGCTTAGAGGATTTGAGGATTTTAAGATTTTGGTGTTTCGAAGATAAGAGGATTTTGATGTTTGAAAATTTTGGAGATTTTGGTGTTTTCTGAATTTGAGGATTTTGGCGTTCTGAGGATTTTGATGTTTTGGGAACTTGAAGAGTTTGGTGTTTTGAGGATATGAAGATTTTAATATTTTGTGGATTCTCAGATTTTGGCTTCCTGGATTTGAAGATTTTGGTGTTTTTTTTTGGTGTTTTGATGATTTGAGGATTTTGATGTTTTGAGAACTTTAAGATTTTGGTGTTTTGAGGATATGAGGATTTTAATATTTTGGTGTTTTCTAGATTTGCGGATTTTGGTGTTTTGACAATTTGAGGATTTTAATGTTTTGAGGAGCTGAGGATTTTGGTATTTTGATGATTTGAAAATTTTGGTGTTTTGGTAATCTGAGGATTTTGCTGTTTTGAGATTTTAAGGATTTTGCTGTTTCAGGGATTTGAGAATTTAAGGATTTTGGTATTTTGAAGATTACAGAATTTAGGAGTTTTGAAGATTATGAGCATTTTTTTTCTCTCCCATCCAACTTTTCTCTCTATCTCAGTGTTTCCTCTCCCTCGCTTTATCTTCGAGTTTTCTTTGTGTCCCAAAGTTTTTCTTATCTCTCTCCTCAGTTTCCCTTTCTCTGAATTATTTCTCAAATTTTCCTGCTCTCCCTGTCTACCTCTTCCACTAACTCTCCATTTTCCCAAGTTCTTTCTCTCCCCGAAGATTTCCTCTCTGTTCTTTAAGTTTCTCTTTCCAAGTTCATTCTCACTCTCTCCAATTGTTGTCCTATTTTTTATCAGACAATAAAATATACAAAATCTGATTGAAAACTTTGCAGCCGGTTCAAGAAGAAGAAACAGAACAAACGCGAAGAAAAACGCGAGGATAAAGTAAAACTCGAGAAGCGCCTCTCCACCATGACCGAAGAAGAAGAAGACGACGGCATAACGATTAAGGTGACAGACAGTTCCCTACACATATAACACAACACGAGCACTTAACATTTTACTTCTTGCACGTACGTGTAAGTATGCACTGAGCGTTCACAAAAAGCGCGTCCCTTTTGACAGAGACGACTCGTAGGTACCGAAAAATGTACAGTTAGAGTAGCGTAGAGCACGAATTGTAGCCAAAGTGGAGATATTTAATAAACCAGTGTTTGTTTTTCCCAATTTTATTGTCCCGACTGCATGATTCGTTCGTTTCGTTGTTTGACGTTGTGGCAAGGAAAATGCAACGGACGCTCACAGACGGTGCATTTTTCTTCGTGGTGGACGGGGGGTTTCTAAAAAGGAATAATTTCAGACTAACCTATTACAGTGCGAGCAGGTTAAAGATGTGCCTAGGAAAGAGAGGAGGAAGAGCAGGCAGGACGACGAAACGCACGTGTGAAGCAATAACGCGGTTTGCCGATTCTGAGTGAAATTCTAGTTTTCGGTTTGATTTTTCGTTCGTGAGGAAGTTAATGTTGCCAAATTCTTCTTACTTATGTTTGTGTATTATAAGTTCTGTTTGCAAATGAAATGTTTTGGACACAAAATTTCAATCACAAGTGGATGTACATTATTAATAAATGTTGAGTAAGAAGTATTGATGTTTTATTTACCCCTTTTAAATCATACAAAATTTTTGTTTGTGATTTTTTCATAGTAACTAGTTCCTAAGTATATACAGTATTATTTAAATACAAAGACTGTTGAGTTTTTATTCCCGTTTTTCATCGTAGTTTCTTTTATTTTAAGTTAGGATTTCAAAGGTGCAAAATTGTTGTGTATTTTTAAAGTTAGGTTTAGTTGTATTTTACGTATTGTGGCTAGCCTAACGGTGACGCGTGGATTAACCGTCGGAGGTATCGTAGACACCTTATGATAATAATTTATCCAAATTTTTATGAAATATTAAAGGTTGTGTACTTATCCACATATTGGCTTTAACTTAACCAATAAATATTTCAGAACAGAACGCATTTTAATTTGAAACAATACTACTATAGTCTGGTTACTTAACAGATGGAGTCATCACGTGACTACAAAGTGAGCGTCCAAGATTAAATAATAACATCAAAATTAAATGCATAAAGAACTTAGACGCGATTTTGAAAATATTTTTGCCGGTTTATAAATGCATTTCTTCCGGATATTATTATCACTCTATAACAAGCTTTAACTTTTTAAACTAGTAAAGTCACAGGTATCAGAATGTAAAAATGACAAGTTTTAGAGTAAACTAATGGACGATTTGACATACAACGCCAACTTAAGGTAATTTTTTGTCAAACACGCCTTGAACACGGTACAAGATTATATTACAATTTTGTAGGTTTCCTTACGTAAGAACAGGAGAAATTAATTATTGAGTGACACAGAGTATTAGGGGTATAAGAAATGGCATGAATTCAGCAAACTACAGCACTGTAGTGGAAATTGTTATATTATGACGAAGGTATTAGTACACAGAATCCATCACATTTGTCATAAAAAATTTAAAACCAACAACTAAATTTTCGTGATTTTTAGGCAGCAAAGTGATTACAGATCGAAAAGTAGTCACTTTGATGTCTGAAAACAGTTCAATAAACTAATCGTTTACAACTCGCCCGCCCCTTTCTCAGTTGTGCCGAATTTTTTATTTGTTGACTGATCAAGGGGCGGGGTCTAATTGCAAAATTCATATTTGTCTGATTGTTTAAAAAGAGATTAACAAATATCGGGGAGGCGAGTTTTTTTTCTAAGAAGACTACGAAAGAATCTCGGGGTTCACAAGTGTCTATTTTAAACGATTACATACAATTTTCGGCGCCATAGGTATCAATTTAAATGAATATGACACAATGTCGAGAACGACGAATTTCTATTTTAAAATATATTATAACAGAATTTCGGAACCCCCATGTTTTAAGCCAAGCGTTGTTGAAAGAAAACTACGTATATGTTAAGAAAAATAAATCATTGATTAATTGAGCCCCACCCACCCGCCCCTTTTTCAATTGGGACGAATTTTTCATTTGTTGTCTAATCGAAGGGCGAAGCTCAATTGCAAAATTCATTCATTGATTCTTTAAAAAGAAGACTGAAGAATCTCGGCAGCCCCGAATGACTTTTTTAAGAAGATTATTAAGGAATCTCTGGGACCACAAGTATTTATTTTAAATGATGATGACACAATTTTGAGGGCCACGAATTTTTGTTTTAAAATATGTATTAGAACAATTTCCAACACCACAATATTTTATGTAACGCATTTTGAAAGAAAACTACATATAAATTAAAATAAGAAACCAGTGATTAATTAAGCCCCACCCACCGCCTCTTTCTCAATTGTGACGAATTTTTTCATTCTGTTGTCTGATCGAAGGGTTTGGACGCTCTAATTGCAAATTATATTTGTTGTATGCTTTAAAAAAATGACTACAAGAATCTCGAGTGCCGAAAGACATTTTTTCAAGAGACTAGAATCTCGGGGTCAATGCTTTTTAAAGTTATAAATCTCTGGGACCAAGTATCTATTTTAAATGATATGACACAATCTCGAGAGCACGAATTTTTATTTTAAAATATGTATTATGACACAATTTCGGACACCCATTTTTATCACGTTTTGAAAGAAAAACTATATTAAAATAAATCAATGATTAATGAGCCCCACCCACCCGCCCCTTTCTCGAATTGACGAATTTTTCATTTGTTGTCTGAATCGAAGGGAAGCTCAATTGCAAAATTCATTCATTTGATTCTTTAAAAAGAATGACTGAAGAATCTCGGAGTCCCGAATGACTTTTTTAAGAAGATTATTAAGGAATCTCTGGGACCACAAGTATTTATTTTAAATGATGATGACACAATCTTGAGGCCACGAATTTTTATTTTAAAATATGTATTATGACACAATTTCGAACACCACAATATTTTATGTATCGCTTTTGAAAGAAAACTACATATAAATTAAAATAAAAAACCATGATTAATTAAGCCCCACCCACCCGCCCTTTCTCGATTGTGACGAATTTTTCATTGTTGTCTGATCGAAGGGCGGAGCTCAATTGCAAAATTCATTCTTTGATTCTTTAAAACGATGACTGAAGAATCTCGGGAGTCCAAATGAATTTTTTAAGAAGATTATTAAGGAAATCTCTGGGACCACAAGTCTTTATTTTAAATGATGATGACACAATCTTGAAGGCCACGAATTTTTTATTTTAAATATGTATTAGACACATTCGAACAACAATTTTATTATCGCGTTTAAAAAATTCATATAATTAAAATAAAAAACCATGATAATTAAGCCCCACCCACCCGCCCTTTCTCGACTGTGACGAATTTTTCATTTGTTGTCTGATCGAAGGCGGACTCAATTGCAAAATTCATTCATTTGATTCTTTAAAAATGACTGAAGAATCTCGGGAGTCCCGAATGATTTTTTAAGAAGATTATTAAGAATCTCTGGGACCACAAGTATCTATTTTAAATGATGATGACACAATCTCGAAGGCCACGAATTTTTATTTTAAAATATGTATTATGACACAATTTCCGACACCACATATTTTATTTCGCGTTTTGAAAGAAAATATATATAAATTAAAATAAAAAAACCAATGATTAATTAAGCCCCACCCACCCGCCCCTTTCTCGATTGTGACGAATTTTTCATTTGTTGTCTGATCGAAGGGCGGAGCTCAATTGCAAAATTCATTCATTTGATTCTTTAAAAAGATGACTGAAGAATCTCGGAGTCCAATATTTTAGAAGTATAAATCTTGACCAATCTTTTATGAGACACACTTGAGCACGATTTTATTAATGTATTATGACATCGAACACATATTTTATGTACGCGTTTCAGAAAAATAAAATAATAAAACAGATTATACCCACCACCCCTTCTTGAGATTTTCATTGTTGTTGATCGAGCGGCTCAATGAAATTCATCTTGATCTTAAGTACTAAGAATTCGGGTCCAAAGATTTTAAATTATAACGACAATCTTTAATATGACCAACTGAGGCCACGATTTATTAATATTATAGACCATTCGACCAATTTATTACTTAATAAATAATAAAAAAAAAAACAATAATAAGCCACACCCCTTTCTCGACTGGACGATTTATTGTGTCTGTCAGCGATCATGCAAATCATCATTGACCTTTAAAATACTGAAGAATCTCGGAGCCGAATTATTTTTGAAGATTATTAAGTATTGTGACCTCAAGTATCATTTAATGAGATGACACAATTTGGCAAAATTTTTATTTTAAAAATTGATCAATATTAATTTCCGCTTAAAATTTTATTGTCGCGTTTTGAAGAAAAATAAATAAAATTAAATTAATAACCCAATGATCTAATGCCCACCCCCCCTCCTTCTCGATTGTGACGATTTTTTCATTTGTTGTCTGGTCGATAGGCGGAGCTCAATTGCAAAATTCATATTTGTTTGATTCTTTAAAAAGACGACTGAAGAATCTCGGGAGTCCCGAATTACTTTTTTAAGGAGATTATTAAGGATCTCTGGGACCACAAGTATCTATTTTAAATGATGATGACACAATCTTGAAGGACACGAATTTTTATTTTAAAATATGTATTATGACACAGTTTACGACACAACAATATTTTATGTATCGCGTTTTGAAAGAAAATTAAATATAAATTAAAATAAAGAAACCAATGATTAATTAAGCCCCACCCACCCGCCCCTTTCTCGATACTGATGAATTTTTCATTTGTTGTCTGATCGAGGGGCGGAGCTCAATTGCAAAACTCATATGTGTTTGATTCTTTAAAAAGATGATTGAAGAATCTCGGGAGTCCTGAATGACTTTTTTAAGAAGATTATTAAGGGATCTCTGGGACCACAAGTATCTATTTTAAATGATGACACAATCTTGAGGGCCACGAATTTTTATTTTAAAATGTGCATTATGACACAATTTCGGACACTACAATATTTTATGTATCCCCTTTTGAAGGCAAATTACATTTAAATTAATATAAAAAAACAATTATTAATTAAGCCCCACCCACCCGGCCCTTTCTCGACTCGGACGAATTTTTCATTTGTTGTCTAGTCGAGGGCGGAGCTCAATTGCAAAATTCATTCATTTGATTCTTTAAAAAGTTGACTGAAGAATCTCGGAAGTCCCGAATGACTTTTTTAAGAAGATTATTAAGGAATCTCTGAGACCACAAGTATCTATTTTAAATGATGATGACACAATCTTGAGGGCCACGAATTTTTTTTTAAAATATGTATTATGACACAATTTCCGACACCACAATATTTTATGTATCGCGTTTTGAAAGAAAACTACATATAAATTAAAATAAGAAACCAATGATTAATGAAACCCCACCCACCCGCCCCTTTCTCGACTCAGACAAATTTTTGATTGGTTGTCTGATCGAAGGCGGAGCTCAATTGCAAAATTCATTCCTTTGATTCTTTAAAACGATGACTGAAGAATCTCGGAAGTCCCGAATGACTTTTTTAAGAAGATTATTAAGGAATCTCTGGGACCACAAGTATCTATTTTAAATGATGATGACACAATCTTGAGGGCCACGAATTTTTAATTTAAAATATGTATTATGACACAATTTCGGATACTCCAATGTTTTATGTATCGCGTTTTGAAAGAAAACTACATATAAATTAAAATACAGAAACCAATGAATAATTATGCTCCACCTACCCGCCCTTTTCTCGATTGTGACGAATTTTTCATTTGTTGTTTGATCAAGGGGCGGAGCTCAATTGCAAAATTCACTCATTTGATTTTTTAAAAACGTGATTGAAGAATCTCGGGAGTCCCGAATAACTTTTTTAAAAAGGTTATTAAGGAATCTCTGGGACCGCAGGTATATATTTTAAATGATGAAGACACAATCTCGAAGGGCACGAACTTTTATTTTAAAATATATATTATCACACAATTTCCGACACCACAATATTTTATGATCGCGTTTTGAAAGAAAACTACATATAAATTAAAATAAAGAAAATAATGATTAATTAAGCCCCACCCACCCGCCCCTTTCTCAATTGTGACGAGTTTTTTATTTGTTTACAGATCGAGAGGCGGAGCTTAATTGCAAAATTCATACTTGATTGATACTTTAAAAAATAATTCAATAATCTCGGGGGTCCCGACTGTCTTTCCCAAGAAGATCATGAAAGAATCTCGAAGGCCACAAGTGTCTATTTTAAATGATTATGACACAATTTCCCAGGCCACAAGTAACAATTTAAAAGATTATGACACAATTTCGGACACCTTGATGTTTTATATAACGTGTTGTTGAAAGAAAACTACGTATATATTAAGAAAAATAAACCAATGAATAACTAAGCCCCACCCACCCACCCCTTTCTCGATTGTGACGAATTTTCTATTTGTTGTCTGAGCGAGGGGCGGAGTTCAGTTGCAAAATTTATGTTTGTTTGATTCTTTAAAAAGATGATTAAAGAATCTCGGAAGTTCCGAGTATCTTTTTTAAGAAGATTATTAAGGAATCTCGGAGGCCACAAGTGTCTATTTTAAATGATCATGACACAATTTCCGACGCCATAAGTATCAATTTGTATGAGTATGACGCAATCTCGAGGGCCACGAATTTCTATTTTAAAATAATATGACACAATTTCGGACATTCCAATGTTTTATTGTCACCTTAAAAAGTAGCCAGTGATTAATTAAGCCCCACCCACTTGCCTTTCATTTTTTGTCTGATGGAGGGGCGGAGCTTAATTGCAAAATTGATATTTGTTTGGTTTTTTAAAAGGATTTTTGAAGAATCACGAGGGTCACGACTGTTTCTTCTAAGATGATTATGAAAGAATCTCACACAAGTGTCTGTTTTAAATGAGATGACACAATCTCGAGTGCCACGAATTTCTATTTTAAAATATTGTGACACAATTCACAATTTCGGACACCCCGATGTTTTAAGTAGCGCATTGTTAAAAAAAAACTACATATAAATTAAACAAAGAAACCAACGATTGATTAAGCCCCACCCACCCGCAGCTTTCTCAATTGTGACGAATTTTTCATTTGTTGTCTGATCGAGGGGTGGAGCTTAATTACAAAATTCAGATTTGTTTCATTATTTAAAAACATGGTTAAAGAATCTCGAGCGTCCCGAGTGTTTTTCTAAGAATATTATGAAAGAATCGCGGAGGCCACAAGCGTTTCTTTTAAATGACTATGACACAATTTCCGAGGCCACAAGTATCAATTTATATGATTACACAATCTGGAGAGCCACAAATTTTTATTTTAAAATATTATGATACAATTTGGAACATCCTGATGTTTTAAGTAACGCGTTGTTGAAAGAAAACTACATATTAAGAATAAGAAACCAATGATTAATTAAGCCCCACCCACCCGCCCCGTCTCAATTGTGATGATTTTTACTTCCCGAGCGTAAGCAAAGGAAGTATTGTAATCGAGTCCGTCGGCCGACTCTCTACTTTTACGTTTTCTCGATCTTTCATGACCCCTAGAAGACGAAGAAATAGGTCTCCAATTTCCGTCTGTCCGTCCGTCTGTCCGTCCGTCTGTCCGTCCGTCTGTCCGTCCGTCTGTCCGTCCGTCTGTCCGTCCGTCTGTCCGTCCGTCTGTCCGTCCGTCTGTCCGTCCGTCTGTCCGTCCGTCTGTCCGTCCGTCTGTCCGTCCGTCTGTCCGTCTGTCCGTCTGCCCCCGGATTTTTATTAGACAGATAATCTCCGAAAGTACTAGACCGATTGTTGTGAAATTTTGTACTTATATTAAGAATATCATGTAGATGGTAAAACGCTAACCAAAATTTGTCTAATCATCCCCACCACTAATGCGATGACGTCACTTCAAAATTGTACATAGTAAATGGGTTTTCGATTGTATAAAATAACATAGTCCTACACATGTAGTTTACAACTCCGAATCGACTTTTCACCCGAAACGTCCAGATTTTTGGAAAAAAAATCAAAATTATAAAACAACATTTTGAAATTTAATTTTTAATCTGCTAACCAGAATGCTTTGAAATGTTGCAGATGTTTTAAGGCTATAAAGAGCATCATAAATCTTTAGTCAAAAAATATTTGCTTATCCCCTCCAAAAACTTGATGACGTCAGCTCAAAAGTTTGTGGAATAAATCATATCTAAAATGTACAAAATATGATGAGTCTGTACTTGTGATCTATCACTCCATTCATATTTTTTGGATTTGCATATACAGGGTGACTCAAAAAAATTAATGAATGCGTAAATATATTTTATTGATTTAATCAGGAACTACAAAACCGAATGCTCTGAAATCTTGCAGATGTTTTAAGGTCATAAAGAGCATAATAAATGTTTAGTCAAAATATATTTGCTTATCCCCTCCAAAAACTTGATGACGTCAGCTCGAAAGTTTGCCGAATAAATCATATCTAAAATGTACAAAATATGATGACCCTGTACTTGTCATTTATCACTCCATTCATATTTTTTGGATTTGCATATACAGAGTGACCCAAAAAAATTAATGAATGCGTAAATATATTTTATTGATTTAATCCGAATGCTCTGACATCTTGCAGATGTTTTAAGGTTATAAAGAGCATAATAAATGTTTAGTCAAAATATATTTGCTTATCCCCTCCAAAAACTTGATGACGTCAGCTCGAAAATTTGCCGAATAAATCATATCTAAAATGTACAAAATATGATCAGTCTGTACTTGTGATCTATCACTCCATTCATATTTTTTGGATTTGCATATACAGGGTGATTCAAGAAAATAAATGAAAGCGTAAATTTATGTTACTGATTTACTCAGGAACTACAAAACCGAATGCTTCGAAATCTTGAAGATATTTTAAAATTATCATAAGCATGGTAAATTTTTGATCAAAACGTATTTGGTCGTCCCCCCTAAAAAATTTATGACGTCACCACAAAATTTTGCTGAATAAATCCTATCTAAAATGTACAAAATATGGTGAGTCTCTTCTTGTGATTTATCATTCCATTCAAATTTTTTCGATTTGCATATACAGGGTGACTCAAAAAAATTAATGAAGGCGTGAATTTATTTTATCGATTTAATCAGGAATTACAAAACCGAATGCTTTGAAATCTTGGGAATATTTTAAAGTTATTATAAGCATGGTAGATTTTTGATCAAAATGTATTTGGTCGTCCCCCCTAAAAAATTTATGACGTCACCACAAAATTTTGCTGAATAAATCCTATCTAAAATGCACAAAATATGGTGAGTCTCTTCTTGTGATTTATCATTCCATTCATATTTTTTAGATTTTGTTAAGAGGTGGTTCAAAAAAATTAATGAAGTCATTTTTTTTTATTGATTAAATTAAAGGCAACACTTATTATTAGTATTACACCCCAACCAACCCAATTTGGTAGACACAAAATTTGTTAAAGGAAAAACTCGGTTGAAACATAAGGGTAGCACGCTTATTTACATCGACTTTAACATTACAGACCTGCATTTGTTTTATGCGTTCACTTGGTTCCGCGAATGTGAAATAGATATGTTTATAATCAACCAATTGTGAATTTCACCGTCAAGAATTAAAATAAAACCCAATGTTTTATATAATAAGCGGAAGTCGAAGCAATAAAACCGATGGTCGTTTTGTTTACAGTTTCTCTGTTTGACGCTCACGTATGCTGTTACGCCTGTCATCTTAAATTAAGAATGTTTATACATACACGATTTTCAGTTGCCTCTGATACGTATACGTGAGTAAATTGTTTCGTTATTTTATTGATTATTACAAATCAATATTCAAAACGACCCAATTCATTTTCCCGAAAATTTGAGAATATAATAATTTTATTCTTAGTATTACACTACATCTATCCCAACTGATATACGTGTCCTTGCAAAAATGTTGATGACGTCATCGCAATTTTTTTTTAAATTCCCACTACAAAAATGTAATGAGAAAAACAACACAATAGGCATGCAGTTGTCAAGTTTCCGACAGCGAGGGAAGTACTGTCTAAACTCTTTAGACCAATTTTTTTTATTCGTCGTGAGACCGAGGGGTGGAGCTTAACCGCAAAGTCCATATTTCTGTACAAGAAATTACGGTGTGAAATAATTAAGATTAGCTACGTAAGTGGCGTTTAGTTCAGTAAATTATTATCTAGGTTCTAAGTAATTCGATAAGAACCAGACAAACTGTGCGAACGACTCGGTACTTATCGAAGAAATAGTTTTGAGTTTTCAGAAATCTGAACTCATATTTAATGTACCTAGTTATTATTAAGTCTTACTCTATTTTTTGTGCACATTCTTGAATATGTCAGTGCGTGTAAAGTGTGTGTACTTAGTAATACTTATGTCATATTTTCTATAACTGGCTGTGTCAGATTCATAATTTCAAGTAGCCAAATTCAGTGCAATTATTAACATTTACAAGATATCTATAACGCAGACCCTAATTACATAGTTAAAACTTGGCATTTCTCATTTGGATGAGCACTGAAACCACCGAATAAACAGTTCTACATATCTAAAAGAAAAAAATTAGATGGCTTTGTAAAAGTTCTGTATGTTACATACCTTAAACCCTAGCTTATAGTTAACTGCAATATTTTCACTAAATTTAATCTTAAAAGGTACCATCTGATTTGAAAGCATTATTAAGTATATCTTTTTATTTTCCTTATTCCAGTTGTACCACTTCAAAGTACAAAGGTCATTAAAAGCTTTAACTGACTGAAACAAAACAAATTTCGTTTCAGTTAAATTCGTAAAATACATACTTACTGAGTCTTCTATATTTTGACCAAGCATAATGACAGAAATGCCGGTTAATGTGCCGGTAATATAAATTGGTATTATTTTCGCGTACGAAATAAAAGTATGTTCAACCTGTTGAAATCAAATAATATCATAAAAAAATCGGTTAGAAAATTGCAACTTACAGTCAGCATTAAAAATAGCATGCTTATGAAAAATAGTCCTCCAAATAATGAATAACTTGCAATTACTGGCCAAAGTTTTTTTACAACGTTAGTTCCATAACTAAAAATGAATAATTAGTGTCTTTACTTCAATAAATCACAATTACTTACTTAGTCAAACGACATTGTGATAAAATCACAAACTTGAGTATTTCTTTAATTTGTTCTTGATGTTGCCCACAATTACAGTCACGGCTTTCACACAAATCGTGAATTCTCTGAATGCAGTTCACTGTTGTTATTTCTATTTGGTACTTAATATGATATGCACCATATATAAACTGAGTAAGATTTGCCAGTACGACAAAAGCGTAGAAAGCCACACTAATGGAAAAAAGGAACGAGAGTGGGGTTTTCCAAGCCGGTAACGTATAATCTCTGATCAAATCGTATATGAAATACAAATCTTCGTCCTTTTCAGTGGGTACCAAAATAAGAAAACCACTTATCATTCCTGAAACTAACAGGGCTGTGACCACAAAGTTAATGATTTTTGCTTCCTTTTTCATTTTTTTGAAAATTTCGTGGTTTTTATCCTTGGGTACAAACATTCTAAGCTCTTTTAACATACTGGACATTTCCTTACTTAAAGATAAAACACCGCAGCAACTTACAGTCACCTAAAACGTTTTTCACAAAGTTACGCTTCCACTAAATGTGACATAAACTTACAAACTGTAGTACAAAGTACATGGGGACATACTGAATAAAATATTTTAAGTTAAAGTTTTGCAAAAATAAGTACGTTTGTGCTAATGTGATTAGCAAACTGACGTATACGGTTGCTACCACTGACATCTTCACCAGAGTGATTTCAAATATGTCGTAACAGAAAAATCTGACCAATTTAAGATGGTCATCTGAAATTTTCATTTAATGTTACTGCCATTTGGTTAAGTCAGAACTTACTTTTCGGATAGTCGTCGATTTCTAAAAAATCTAAATTGGGATTGTTTTTGTCGATTTCTGGCATCTCAATATTTTTGTAAGTTAACTGATATAGGCAACATCCACTCGTCCCGATTTCCCGAACTATAGTAAGTAATTACATAAAATGTTCGTTCTGAATTGACTAAAAAGCCACGTCGCACATAACGTAATGTGATGTAATTCCTGATACTTAACTACAACTAATTATTACCGCACTAGAAAACTAAATAATGTTAATTAACCATCTACTTATTCTATCAATGGAGTACTCATGCTACGTAACGAACACGTAATGTTGACTACATTTATTAGATATCTCATTATTAGAGAGCGGATTTCAAGGTTTAATGCTTTTTGTGAAAAATGTAAGCACTTCAAAACTTTTTTATATCTGTAACTATGATACAATTTGGAGTCATTTGACACATTTTTTTAATGCTTATTTGTTTTTTTTTTTTTCAATTTTATGCATATTAAAACTTATATGCTTATTTAATGCTTTATAAAAATTGATTGTGCATTAGGTCGAAGAGATAAAGAGCATTGATAGTTTGGAATTTCACCAACTTTTGGTTGAAAAACGTCGCTGAATTGATTGAAAATTTCTGACATTGATGGTTGACAAGTAGAAATAGAATAAAAGTCTTCACCTTTTTATATGTAACAGGTATTCGTATGTAACCCAGAGGTTTAAATATTTGTTTCGTATAGGCACGAAATTGAATGTTTGTACTTCGAAGAGTCACTTTAAGATTCAATGCATCGAAGATTTTCTTTGAAATGATGCTGACTGGACTGCCGGTGTCGAATTTTTGCCAGAATTTGCTAAAAATTCATAAGCTGTCGAAGAGGTATTGAAGATGTCGATAATATTATTTACTTGAAGTTCTTCATCAACAAAGGAGTTTGAACCGATGTCGACGCTTTTGACAGTTTGTCGATTTTTTTGAAGTAATGTAGAAATACATACTTTATTTGTGTGCCCTTTTTTTCGACAGATTACAGTAAAGTTTTTCTTTGATGCGACAGTTATCAGTTTGATGATTCGGTTTTCCACAATATTATTATTATTATTATTATTATTAATGCATAGTGTCCACGGGTGGGGAACCCAATTACAGGACACAGAAGCGTTGTACAAATATTTTAAGCATAAGTTCAACTTGGCTCTTTTTGGTAGTATCTTTTAATCTGACCTAAAGTGCAGTTAAATAGATCGACTTGATTCTCGATGTCCATATAATTAACAACCATTTGAACAAGTGGAGAATTTGCTCTACTGATAGTGCGTACAGTGGGCAAATAGAAAGAATTTTTACTACGCATGTTCCCTCTGTTGATCTTAAGTGATAAATTGCAAAGTATATCAGGACACTCTTGCAGTCCTTTGACAATTTTAAATAAAGTTATTACCGAGTGCTCTCTACGTCTATTTAGCAAAGATGGAATTTTGAATCTACCCAGAAGTAGATCCTGAGGATAACCTCTCAGGGGATAAACGCCATCGACTATGTAGGACACCGTCTTAAGAAAACGTCTTTGTATTCTTTCAAGGGAAGAAATGTGGATATTATATACAGGACTCCATATGACAGAGGCGTATTCAAGACAAGATCTACAGTAAGTGAAATAGAGTAATTTCAGTGTTTCAATATCACCAAACTCCCGACCATTCCGGATGACAAAGCCTAAGGATTTGAAAGCAGACTCAGTTATTGCCTGAATATGTTGACTGAATGAAAGTTTTGAGTCAAAGACTACCCCAAGATCGCGTATAACTTCAGGCCTAGTAAGAACGGTGTTATCAATGCTGTATCTGTAAATAATGGGTTTTTCTTTTTTGGTGAATGACATGGCATAGCATTTAGTTTTATTAATCATTAAATTGTTATTCAAACACCATCTGTAAACTCTGTCAAGACATTTTTGAAGCCGAAGAGAATCATGAAATGAATTGACTACAGTATAAATCTTCAAATCATCCGCAAAGAGAAGGGAATGCACATCTATGGCATCAACAATGTCATTAATATACATATTGAAAAGCAAGGGACCCAATACGGAGCCTTGTGGAACACCTGTCTCTTGTTTGAACAGTTCTGATTTAAATCCATTGATTTTAACAAATAAATATCGACTGTCTAAATAAGAATTTAACAATGAAATTAATGAGTCCGAAAACCCAAAACATTCCAACTTTTGCATTAGGAGGCGATGGTCAATTTTATCAAATGCCTTTGATAAATCAGTATAAATAACGTCCACTTGACATTGGTTGTCTAATGAATTACTTAAAAATTGTGTTATGGAAAGAAGATTTGTCATAGTGGAGCGTCCTTTGGTAAAACCATGCTGAGTTGAGGAAATCATTTGTGATATATGATGGGACAAAATATTATGTAATACTGTTTCAAACACCTTGGCAAAATTAGAAATAATAGAAATGGGCCTATAATTTTCAACATTTGATTTTTCTCCTTTTTTGTAAACAGGGCAAATTCTAGAGTACTTCCATTTATTAGGAAAAGTACATGTCTTTAAAATAAGGTTGAATATAATAGTTAATGGTATCGTGAACACATTCGCACAATCTTTCACTACAAAAGCTGGTATTTGATCAGGTCCGTTAGTCATTTTGGGTTTTAAGTTCTTAATGGCGTTATATACATTCTCTTCACTGATGTGTTTTACGCTAAGAATATTTTTATTTAGGCTTGTACACTTAAGATTAACAGGTGGATTTTTGTCAGTAAAAGATTGGGCAAAGTGATTAGCAAATGCGTCAACAATATCCTTGGGACTGGAGAGGTTTAAATCTTTGTACGTCATATTCTGTGGAAAAAGGTCTGATTTTTTTTTGGAGTTTATAAATGCCCAAAACCTCTTAGGGTCTAACTTAACACAGTAATTCATTCGTTGCAAATACAATTTATAGGCATCTTTTATTTTAGATTTCAACTGGGTTCTCAAAGTTTTAAATGTCAGATAGTCATCCGGAGATTTAGTTTTACTATACTTTTTCCAAGCAGATTTTTTTTGCTTCACTATTTTGATAATAGAGCCATTGAACCAATTGGGATAATTACCTACATAAGTTACTTTCCTTGGAACATGCATTTGGAAAATCTCATCTAAGATTTGATAGAACTTAGAAACGGCTTCCTCAACAGTGTTAAAAATATTAAGAACCGACCAGTCCACTAACAAAAGTTTCTCATAGAGAATATTAAAATTACATTTACTAAAATTATAATCAGAGGCCACCGAAATTGGAAATTTCTTACGGTAATACCTTGGCATTTTGATTTCAACTGCAAGAGCAGGATGGTGGCGGTCCTCAGGTAGAAGTGGATCATGTGCATGAGAAACAATACAGTGATTATCTTTACTAATAAGAAGAAGATCAAGAAGCCGATTGTTACTATTTAAAATATTATTGCATTGTTTCAGATCGTAAAAAGAAATAAAATTTATTATACACTGATGAGGTATAGTAGGTAACGTTATGCTTGATGTATCTCGAATAAACTCTGGACAATTCAAGTCACCAAATATAATTAGTTGAGACTCATACAAAAAAGACATAGAAAACAGAAAATCAAAAATATCACATAATCATTATTATCACATTGAGGTGATATGTATATTACTAGAACATAGATAGTACGGGAATTAAAGTTGATTTTTATTAACAATAGATCAATAGTAGGCAGAATATCGCAGATGTTGTTGCACATAGGATTATCACAGATACTGGAAGATATAGTACGATCCACCGCTAAAAGTACTCCCCCACCCCTTACACATTTACACGCTTTGAAGTTGCGGTCTTTGCGATAAACGTTGAATTTAGCTACATCTATTAATTCCTCATCCTTTATACCATTATGCAACCAAGTTTCAGATAGTGCAATTAGTTTTAAATGCGTTTCAGACATTAAGGATAAGTATAATTCCCTTGTTTTGGTGCATAAACCTCTAACATTCTGATAATAACAACACAAAAATGACGAATTGGCTGAGCAACTGGGTAAAGAATTATTCATAAGAGATAGTTTGGTGGCAGAACTATTAATCATCTGCGAATTCTGTGATTGCTACTTAGTATCCAGTATTAAAGCCTTAAGCTTTTGAAGTTGATTTTGGTACACTGAGCACTTGTCAATATCCCAGGCCGCATGGTTATCGGAAATATCCGGATTTTTGTCTTTGTGAGAACTACAGTGAGTACATTTTAGAGATTCAGACTGACAGTCTTTTAGCACATGAGCCCCGGCACACCTTGGACAAATAGGAGATTTTGCTGTACATTGACCTGACATGTGATTAAAACCTGAGCATTTGAAGCATCGACGAACTTCGATCGCGTCCCAAACTTTACAGTAGTCATACCCGACAAGTAATTTCCCAATATAAGCATAATCCGGATAGACCCAATTCTTGTGAATTTATACTTCGATTTTTGAAGATTTTTGACGTGAAGATCTATTTCGACTATTTTGTGATGCTGATTGTCCTTTAGTAAAACCAGTTTTATGAACATTATTTGACGCATGTCATGAGTTTTTATAAAGTTCTCGATTTTGAATTCTTGAAGCTTCGATTGCCAATGCTTTTTCTAATGCTTTATCAAAGGAGGCGTTTATTAACTGAAGAATTCTTTCTCTAATGCTGGAATCTTGTATCACAGATTTCGAACAATTAAAACAAGGAGGTTCTATTTCTTTACATTCCGTTTTGAATTCACAATTTTTAATTAATCCTTTCAATCCTGCAACGAATGTAGAAATTGATTCACCCGGTTGTTGAACTCTTGAAAAAAATTTATGTTGTTCAGCTAAAACATTTTTCTTCGGTGCAAGATGATTTCTTAGAAGATCCATTAATTCTTGGTAGGTTTTTGTAGCTGGTAGTTCTGGAGAGGTCAAACTTGCAAGTAATTTGTAATCTCTGCTGCCCAAACAATTTATTAATACCTTAACTTTGGCATCACTAGTTTCTTCGTCGTTTTTATGCAAACCTCTTAATTTGAAAAAATGTTCTAGTCTTTGACTGTAACAGCAGTCGATGACAAAAACTGTTGTGTATTTAACAGTTTAGATATTTTTTATATTGTTCTTTATTTCATTGAAAAATGTCATAATTGAAAAGTGTTCTAAACATAACAATAGTAGTGTATTTTTTTTACATTCTAACTTGATTAATATATATAACAGTTACGATAATCCGTAATTAAAAATCAGCGTGGGTAGAACTCGCCAATTTATTTCTCACTAACTCAAATCTACACAGCGATTATGTACAAAATAATTCCGGGGCAACTTGACTGGATTCTCTCGTTGACTGACTGACTCGGTCCCGAAGGTGGCCTCTATTTAAACCCATACTTCGTTTCTAGATATTCCGCGATCGAGGTTTTTATGGAGGCAAAATTGCTTTGATCACGCTGTATTTTCTAAACGTTGAGCACACTGAACTATGTAGTGCTAGGATTAAACTAACAGATCCGACGCAACTAAGTGCTCGACAAATACCGAAATAAACAAACAAGCAATGGCCTAATTATAGTTAGCATTCTTCATATGGATGAGAACTGAAACCACAGAATAAACAGTTTTACATATCTGAAAGAAACATTTTACTCGGTCTTGTAAAATTGAGTATGTTAAATACAATAAATCCTAGGCTATAATTAATTGCTATATTTTCGGTTAGTTTGATCTTGAAGGGCACCACTTGACTTGAAAGCATAATTAAGTACACTTTTTTGTTTTCTTCATACCAGTTGTACCAATTTAAAGTGCAAAGTTCGTTAAAACATTCAACTGTCTAAAACAAAACAATGATAACAAAATTTAGTGTAGTCTTAAAGTACATTCTTACTGAGTCTTGCAAGTGTTGACCAAGAGTAATGACAGATACACCGATTAATGTGCTGGTAACAAAAATTGGTACTATTCTTGCGTACAAAATAAAAGTATGTTCAACCTGAAGTTGAATTAAAAAAAAATCTAATTATTGTGTAGAACATTGAAACTTACAGTCAATATTAAAAATAGCATGCTTATGAAAAATAGTCCTCCAAAGAGTGAATGACTTAAAATTACTGGCCAAATTTGCTTTAGAACGAAATATCCATAACTAAAAATGTATAATTGGTGTCCTAATCTCGATATAAAATATTAACCTACGCAATGATATCATTCTGCCATAAAGTCACAAACTTAAGTATCTCTTTAATTTCCTCTTGATGTTGCTCACGGCTTTCACACAACCCGTGAATTTTCTTAATGCAGTTCACTGTTAATTCTCTTTGAAACTTAATATGATATGAGCAATATATAAAATTGACAAAAGTTTGCTATTGTGACGTATGCATAGAAAATATTAGTGATACTTGAGTTTTCCAAGAGGGTAGCATAAAATCTTTGATCAAATCGTAAATGAAATACATATCTTCGTCCTTGTCACTGGGCACCAAAATAACGAAACCACTAAAGCTTCCCAAAAGTAAGAGAGTGATCACCCCAAAGTTAGCAAGTCTTGCTTCCCTTTCTATTTTTTTGAAAATTTCATCTTTTTTATCCTTGGGTACAAACATTCTAAGGTCTTGTAGCTTTTGTAGACATTTTGTACTTTTGAATAAAACCCCGCAACAACTTGCAGTTACCTAGAACATTCATCATATAATAATATGTCTGGGTTGCGCTAAATGTTACTTACAAACTGTAGCACAAAATATGGGGGGGCATACTGAATAAAATATTTTAAGTCAAAATTTTCAAGAAATATGTATGTTTGTGCTAACGTGATTAGCAAAGTAACGTACACAGTTCCTACCACTAAAATCTTAATCAGGGTGATTTCAAATATGTCGATACAGAAAAATCTGGCCAATCTAAGACAATCGTCTGAAATTTTTTTTCAACGTTATTGCCATTAGGTTAAATCAGAACTTACTTTTCGGATAGTTGCTAATTTCAAAATCGATGTTAGTGTTGTTTCGATCGGTTTCTGGCATTTCGTAAATCAAACAATGTTTCTAAGTGAACATCCACTCGTGCAGATTACCCAAACTGTAGTAAGGTAAAATTACTACAAATATTCGTTCTGAATTATCTAGAAAGACACGTAGGTAACATTAATATGTGATGTAATTTCTCGTACTTGACTATGTGGAACTAATAATGGCCGCATTGAAATAATAATAATAAAGTTTGACACTTATGGTTAATTAATTTAACCTTTACATTATTGTACCTATTACGAATAAATCTTCCTCCTCGATTTTCTGAAATGTCTTGCTATAAATTATGAGCTAATTTCAGTTTCAGGTTCCATTTCCGTTTCTTCTTCGATGTAATACGACTGACTTTGTCCCGCTTGTTTATTGCTCTTTTTGAAATTTTAACACTTGTTCGATTGTAATTTAATATCAGTGTTATAGAAATTGAACATTTAAAATGGAATTGAGGCAAATAACACAGAAACACGTGGCAGAAGCAGAGGGCGCGGTTCCTAGTCGAGCTGGCAGGATTTATCGCGCCTCTAGACGACAACGAACCAGACGAAGAAGTGCAAGAGAAAAGAAAGGGGAAAATTTTAATTTTTAAGAAAGAATTTTTAATTTTATTATAAGGACGTGTAGTAGTTTTGTATTATCGGATGCTTAAATTTTATTGCATGTACAAGTAGTTTTTTCACGGACGAATAATTATTTTAATTCTTATTTCGTACACTAATATATATCTCCCTTCTCAATTTTCTGAAATGCGTTGTTATAAATTATTATGAGTGTATTTCAGTTTTCATTGTTTGTGGTGCTATGAGTTACAATACATTGCAGCAGATTGTAGGTATTTTAAGTCAATGTAGCCTGACAGCTTCAATAGCCACAGCTGAGTTTTCCCTTTGAAAAATGGATGAATTACGGGTGGTGGGAGCATATTAACAATAATAGTAATAATGGTGCTCGATTTTGAGGAATCTTGAGCCGAACTGCGCAGATTTAGCGCTATTAAGTTAATATTTTTTTTACAAATTTTAGAGCAAATATACAAATAGTCGATTTTAGCTAAGGCCTTCCGAGGGACTAGTTATTAGTATAATGCGAGCGCAGCGAGCACATTTAAGTGTTGATTAAAATTACTCGTCGGTCTCCTTGGGAAGCTAAATTATTAATAACAGTTTTTTTTTGTCTAAAAAGGTGAATCCCAAAAATGTTTGTGATTTTCTAATCAAATTGACTCTGATTGTGCTCACTGAAGTCGGATTCTAAAAGTGTGTTTTTTTTTAAGTCTATAGTTGGATTTTATATTGACAAACAACAGAATCTGGGACTACATTTGTTTTAGTATTTTTACTTCCCGAGCGTAAGCTGAGGACGAATGGCCACTTTTATATTTTCTCGACGTTTCATGACCCCTAGAGTACGAAAAAGTAGTCTTCCGTTTCCGTCTGTCTGGTGTCTGCATCAAGTGTTTTTTTTTAATGTGAAACCTCGAGGGCCCGAAATGTCCTTTTTAAAAATATAAAATCTTCTAGGGGTCTCCACTGTTTTTTTTTTATGTAAAACCTTCTCGGGGGTCCCAACTGTCTTTTTTTTTTTAATGGAGAACCTTCTCGAGGACGCCAAACGTCTTTGTTTAAGAATGTGAAACCTTCTCGGGGACCCCAAATGTCTTTTTTTAAGAATGTGAAACCTTCTCGGCGGTCCCAACTGTCTATTTTAAAAATGCAAAACCTTCTCGGAGGCCCCAAATGTATTTTTTTAAGAATGTGAAACTTTCTCGGGGGTCCCAACTGTCTTTTTTAAAAATGCAAAACCTTCTCGGGGGCCGAAATGTTTTTTAGAATATGAAACCTTCCTCGGGAGTCCCAACTGTCCTTTTTTAAAGAAGATGAAACCTTCTCGGGGACGCCAAATGTATTATTTTCTTAATGTGAAACCTTCTCGGGGTCCCAACTGTCTTTTACTAAAAATGTAGAACCTTCTCGAGGACGCCAAACGTCTTTGTTTAAGAATGTGAAACCTTTTCCGGGACCCCAAATGTCTTATTTTAAGAATGTGAAACCTTCTCGGGGGTCCCTAACTGTCTTTTTTAAAAATGCAAAACCTTCTCGGGGGCCGAAAGGTTTTTTTGAATATGAAACCTTCCTCGGGAGTCCCAACTGTCCTTTTTTAAAGAAGATGAAACCTTCTCGGGACGCCAAATGTATTATTTTCTTAATGTGAAACCTTCTCGGGTCCCAACTGTCTTTTACTAAAAATGTAGAAACCTTCTCGAGGACGCCAAACGTCTTTGTTTAAGAATGGAAACCTTTTCCGGGATCCCAAATGTCTTATTTTAGAATGTGAAACCTTCTCGGGGTCCCAACTGTCTTTTTTAAAAATGCAACACCTTCTCGGGGCCGAAATGTTTTTTTAGAATATGAAACCTTCCTCGGGAGTCCCAACTGTCCTTTTTTAAAGAAGATGAAACCTTCTCGGGACGCCAAATGTATTATTTCTTAATGTGAAACCTTTCGGGGTCCCAACTGTCTTTTACTAAAATGTAGAACCTTCTCGAGGACGCCCAACGTCTTTGTTTAAGAATGTAAAACCTTTTCCGGGACCCAAATGTTTATTTTAAGAATGTGAAACCTTCTCGGGGTCCCAACTGTCTTTTTTAAAAATGCAAAACCTTCTCGGGGCCGAAAGGTTTTTTTAGAATATGAAACCTTCCCCGAGGAGTCCCAACTGTCTTTTTTTAAAGAGATGAAACCTTCTCGAGGCGCCAAATGTATTATTTTCTAATGTGAAACCTTCTCGGGGTCCCAACTGTTTTTTTTTAAATGCAAAACCTTCTCGGGGGCCGAAATGTTTTTTAGAATATGAAACCTTCCTCGGGAGTCCCAACTGTCCTTTTTTAAAGAAGATGAAACCTTCTCGGGGACGCCAAATGTATTATTTTCTTAATGTGAAACCTTCTCGGGGTCCCAACTGTCTTTTACTAAAAATGTAGAACCTTCTCGAGGACGCCAAACGTCTTTGTTTAAGAATGTGAAACCTTTTCCGGGATCCCAAATGTCTTATTTTAAGAATGTGAAACCTTCTCGGGGGTCCCAACTGTCTTTTTTAAAAATGCAACACCTTCTCGGGGGCCGAAATGTTTTTTAGAATATGAAACCTTCTCGGGGGTCCCAACTGTCCTTTTTTAAAGAAGGTGAAACCTTCTTGGAGACGCCAAATGTATTATTTTCTTAATGTGAAACCTTCTCGGGGGTTCAAACTGTCTTTTTTTAAAAATGTAGAATCTTCTCGAGGAGGCTAAACGTCTATGTTTAAGAATATGAAACCTTCTCGGGGACCCCAAATGTCTTTCTTTATAGAATGTGAAACCTTCTCGGGGTTCCCAACTGTCTTTTTAAAAAATGCAAAACCTTCTCGGAGGCTCCAAATGTATTTTTTTAAGAATGTGTAACCTTCTCAGGGGTCCCAACTGGCTTTTTTAAAAATGCAAAACCTTCTCGGGGGCCGAAATGTTTTTTAGAATATGAAACTTTCTCGGGGGTCCCAACTGTCTTTTTTTAAAAATGTAGAACCTTCTCGAGGACGCCAAACGTCTTTGTTTAAGAATGTGAAACCTTCTCGGGGACCCCAAATGTCTTTCTTTAAGAATGTGAAACCTTCTCGGGGTTCCCAACTGTCTTTTTAAAAAAGGCAAAACCTTCTCGGAGGCTCCAAATGTGTTTTTTTAAGAATGTGAAACCTTCTCGGGGGTACCAACTGTCCTTTTTTAAAAATGCAAAACCTTCTCGGGGGCCGAAATGTTTTTTAGAATATGAAACCTTCTCGGGGACGCCAAATGTATTATTTTCTTAATGTGAAACCTTCTCGGGGGTTCAAACTGTCTTTTTTTAAAAATGTAGAATCTTCTCGAGGAGGCTAAACGCCTTTGTTTAAGAATATGAAACCTTCTCGGGGACCCCAAATGTCTTTCTTTATAGAATGTGAAACCTTCTCGGGGTTCCCAACTGTCTTTTTAAAAAATGCAAAACCTTCTCGGAGGCTCCAAATGTATTTTTTTAAGAATGTGTAACCTTCTCAGGGGTCCCAACTGGCTTTTTTAAAAATGCAAAACCTTCTCTGGGGCCGAAATGTTTTTTAGAATATGAAACCTTCTCGGGGGTACCAACTGTCGTTTTTTAAAGAAGGTGAAACCTTTTTTTCTATTACACTGTGACTAGTACCTTCTATATTGTTTTTACTCCATAGAGGTAATCAGGAAAAAGTAAAATTCCGCAAAATTAAATTTTACATTTTTTCAGAAAAGCAGTAGGTATTTGTTGGAGTGTACTTCCAGAGTGAGGGAAGTTCAGACGAAATAACTTTCGTCCATTTTTTTTTATTCGTCAGCTTTTACAAAATATAAGTATCCAGGCCAATGAAACGAGTTATTAAGGTGGAGCTTGTGCGAATGGGAGGAGTCTCCATTTTCTCATAACATTAAGAGGCGGGTGGGCGGGCGGAGCTATTGCTTGCTTACTAGATTCTGTAGAAAATAGCGAAACTTAGCCCCACCCACTTTCTTCCTCTATTTCACTGACTTATTTTATTCACTGGAAAATAGGAGTTGATTTCTGATTGGACAATGGTAGAATCTAAGGTTTAAGTTCATTGGACGACTGGTTTGCTTGTGATCATCTGCATCTACCAGCAGAGTTTTATCGATGAAATACGACCGATTTTGTCCTATTATTATTAATAGACTAAATATTATGAAATTTCATATATAACTGCTTCACTATATAATGATTATGGAGAGTCTCCTTTCAACAATAAAATACTTAAAAGATATAAAGATCAATTTTAGGTTCAAATTATGTCCATTTGCAGTGTTGCCAGATCTACCGATTTACGCCACAAATTAACAGAAAAGTCAAGTTGTGAATAAATAAAATTTTTATTCTAGTGTAATTTTTTTTGCTTTTGAAAGAATAAGAATATTCATTCCCAATTTTTTCTCATATTGGTCTATTCTCTACAAATACGATCATGCTTCAAACATTTGGAGCTCGCAGTTAAGCTCCGTCCTCCGATCTCATAACGAATAAAAAGTTCATCACAATTGGGGGTGGGGCCTTTCTTAATATATGTAGTTGTTTTTCAACAAGACGGTAGCTAAAACATGTTTTACATAGTAATTTCTTATAAAAAACTATGAACTTTGCATTTAAGCTCCGCCCCCCGTCTCACGACGAATAAGAATATTCATCGCAATTGAAGTGGGGCGGGTGGGTGGGGCATATCCATCGATTTTCTTTTCGTAATAGACATAATTTTCTTTCAACAATAAAATATTTAAAACAGTGTCAGAGCCCTCGTGACGTAGTTTTCCCACTCCACTCAGATCGCATTCCCCCACCCAGTAAAATAGAGCAACCCGCGTTCCACCAATTTATTACCTCGAGTTAATTACAAAGCAATAAGTATACACATAAAACACTTAATTTACCCCTCTCTGTTATTGTTTTTCTTGTCCTTCGTTACAACACTAAATATTATTAGATTATTGCTGTTTCTTATCTATTTTTTGTGCACTTTTTTCATAGAATGTGTCGGTGCGTCTCTTAAAAATGTAAAAAATGCTTAGAAACTCCCTAGTAATCTAAGATATTTTATTTATAACTAATATTTTCTGTAAATTTTGTTTACAGATTAAAATTTCTATTATTCACAGTTGTTCTCACAAGAACTGAACAGAACCGTTATAAGACTAGACGAGTAAATCCAGTGCAATTATTAACATTTAGAAGATATGACGCAGAGCCTAGTTAGTAATTGCATGATTAAAACTTGGCGTTTTTCATTTGGATGAGCACTGAGACCACAGAATAAACAGTTCTACATATCTAAAAGAAAAAAATTAGATGACTTTGTAAAAGTCCTGTATGTTACATACCATAAATCCTAATGTATAATTAATTGCAATGTCTTCACTAAATTTAATCTTGAAAGGTACCATTTGATTTGAAAGCATTATTAAGTATATCTTTTTATTTTCCTTATTCCAGTTGTACCATTTCAAAGTACAAAGATAATTAAAAGATTTAACTGACTGAAACAAAACAAATTTCGCACAGTTAAAGTCGTAAAATACATACCTACTTACTGAGTCTTCTATATTTTGACCGAGCGTGATGACAGATATCCCGGTTAATGCGCCCGTAATATAGATTGGTATTATTCTCGCGTACAAAAGAAAATTATGTTCAACCTAAAATAATATCAGTCAAAAAAAAATTTGTTAGAAAATTGCAACTTACAGTCAGCATTAAAAATAACATGCTTATGAAAAACAGTCCTCCAAACAATGAATAACTTACAATTTCTGGCCAAATTGTTTTTATAACTTTATTTCCATAACTAGAAATGTATAATTAGTGGTCTTACTTCAATAGAAAATGTTCACCTACTCAGTCAATCGAGTCTGAGATAAAATCCCGAACTTAAGTATATCTTTAACATGATCTTGATGTTGCTCACAATTACAGTCACGGGTTTCACACAAATCGTGAATTTTCTGAATAGTGTTCACTGTTATTTCTATTTGGTACTTAATATGATATGCACCATATATAAACTGGCACAAATTTGCCAGCACGACAAATGCATAGAAAGCCGCACTAATGGAAAAAATGAACGAAAGTGGAGTTTTCCAAGCCGGTATCGTATAATCTCTGATCAAATCGTATATGAAATACAAATCTTCGTCGTTTTCAGCGGGTATCAAAATAAGAAAACCACTTATCATTCCTGAAACTAACAGGGCTGTGACCACAAAGTTAATGATTTTTGCTTCATTTTTCATTTTTTTGAAAATTTCGTGATTTTTATCCTTGGGTACAAACATTCTAAGGTCTTTTAACATTTTGAACAATTCTGTGCTTAAAGATAAAACACCGCAGCAACTTACGGTCACCTAAAACGTTTCTCACGAAGTTATGTATTTGCCTTGCACAAAAGGTATCATATACTTACAAACTGCAGTACAAAGTACGTGGGGGCATACTGAATAAAATATTGTATATTAAAGTTTTGCAAAAATGAGTATGTTTGTGCTAATGTGATTAGCAAACTGACGTATACGGTTCCTACCATTAAAATTTTAATGAGAGTGATTTCAAATATGTCGTAACAGAAAAATCTGACCAATTTAAGATAATCATCTGAAATTTTCTTACAACGTCATTGTCGCTTTGTTAAATCAGAACTTACCTTTCGGATAGTCGCTGATTTCTAAAAAATCGAAATTAGGATTGTTTTTATCGGTTTTTGGCATTTCGTAAATTAATCAATATTTTTAAGTTAACTGGTATATAGTCAACATCCACTCGTGTAGATTTCCCGGACTATATTAAGGTAAATTACTAAAAATATTCGTTCTAAATTAACCAGAAAGCCACGTCGTACGCAACATAATGTGATGTAATTCCTGATACTTAATTACAACTAATTATTACCGCACTGGAATACTAATGAACCTAGACGGGGTATAAATTTGGTACTGGAACCGACAAGGATTTTATGGTTAATTAATTAACCCATCATATGTACCTATTTTATTATTAAATCTTCCTTCTCAATTTTCTGCAACGGAAGAAAGAATATTGTTACGATAACTCCCGAGGGTGACTTCTATTTAAACCCATACTTCCTTCCTAGATATTCCGCAATCGCCGTCATCGGCAATGAGTCGCCCGTCATCGCCGCACATACTAGAAAACCCATAGGCGTCGTACCGGGGCGGCGTACGGGTTTATTTCGAATTATTATTATGAATAAATCTACCAACAAATTGTACCTAACATGTTAAAATAGATCTGTCCAAACATTCATGTCGATAATTTTTTTCTGAAGTTTCTTATTTTCACTTCTCAGTTGTAACCTAATTTTGGGCTTATCCGACGTTTCATAACTTGTAAGATACGAAAAAATAGTTCCATACACAGTCCAGCCAGTCTGAGATAAAATCCCGAACTTAAGTATATTTTCCTAGATTAATATAAACGCGACACACAGGCTGATTTTGCAAAATCACCCTTTTTGACATGGGAGTCCTCAAGGCAAGCGCCAAATTTAAATAGTCGATGCCAATAAAAAAACTTGATTAACTACAACTCGTCGCCTGAGAACTTGTTTGATTTACAGACCAGAGCGCGCTCAAGCCAATGTCGACTCTAAGCGTTCAGAACCGATTTGGTTGGTTTAGAGTATAATTTCTGCGGGAAATAGTTGTTTGGTCGGTTTTTATAACGACTAAGTGAATATTTTTGGTACATATTGAGATGATTTTACATATTTCGTTTAACTAAGAATTAATTCTTTATTTGTGTTTTATACTAGCAAAACGTCTTAAACTAAGAATATTGTTGAAATCGTAATAACCCAATGGATTTTTTTCGGGAAAACGTTTTGGAAACACTGTGTTCTATTTTGTATGAATTTTTTTTAAATGTTTTTAGTGACATTTTTGTGGTTGTTTTCGATACACTGTATGATATTAACAGTGAGAAAAAAAAAACAATTAAAATAATCGAAAATTCGAAAAATCGAAAAAAATCGAATAAATGTAAAATTTAAAAATCGAATAACGAAAAATCGAGAAATCGATACTCCCAAATTTAAAAAATCGGATAACTGAAAAATCGAAATATCGACAAACTGAGAAATCGAAAAAACAAAAGATCAAGAAGTCGTGGAGTCGAAAAGTCGAACAACTGAGAAACCGAAATAGGTCAAAATCGAAATTCGAAAAGTTAAAAATTGAACAAATTATAAATTGAGGAATTGACAATCAAAATGTGGAAAAATCTAAATCTCGATAACCAAAACACTTAAAAATTCGAAAAATTGAAAAATTGAGAGATTGAAGATCCAAAGAACGAGAAATCGAAAAATAGAGAAATAGAGAAATCCACAAGCAAAAAGTTAAAAGTGGAAAAATCAGAAAACGAAAAAATGAAAAACTGGAAAAACTGAGAAACCGAAATAGGCCAAAATAAAAAATTGAAAAATGATAAATCGAACACCTGAACAATCAAATCGCGATAAATCGGGCATGAAAAATTAACAAATCGAAAAATAGAAAAATTAAGAAATATCGAAAAATTAAAATATCAATAGATTGAAAAATCTAAAAAGTAAAAACGTAGACACATCGAAAAACCCAGAAGTCAAAAATAGAAAAGCTGAAGAATTGCATATTGAAAGTTCCTAAAACTGAAATATCTAAAAACTGGAAAAACGAAAATTAAAAAAAAGTGCAATCGAAAAATAGAAACCTTAAAAAATCGAAAAATTGAAAAATCAAAAACCTGAAAAATCAAAAAATTAAAGAATTGGACAACAGGAAAATCGAAACACTCGAAGGTCAAGAAATGAGAAAATCAAAACATCGATTAATTGAAAAATCGAAAAATTGAGAGTTTATAAAAGTCAAATTGGAAAAATTAAAAAATCGAAAATTTGACAAAATGACAATCGAAAAACAGAAAATCTAAAACCGGGAAGTCGAAAAATCAACAGATTAAGAAATCGAGACATTTGAAAAATTCGAAAACTTGAAGAACTGAAATATCGAAGAACTGAAATGAAAAATCAAGAAATCGAAAAATCTAAAATTTTAAATATTGACAAATTAAAATAACAAAAAACTGAAAAATCTAAAATTTAAAAATCGAGAAATTGATTTCAAAAAAACGGGACAAGCTTGAGCAATTCAGGTTTTCATAGATCAATGAAAAGCAATGGGAATATGAGGTTTATATGAGGTAATTTAACCATTTTTTTTTATCAACTGTACATGTGATATGTAGGGGGAAGCGAGGCAGGGTGGGTAGTTTTTTGGAGAAATATTATGCATAATTCCTGTTCCTCTGTTAGTTATTATCAATATTACCTAAACGTTTCCGTTATTATGCATTATAACTGAAAATTTCAGTTATTACGCATAATTCCTAATGTTTCCGGTTATTATGCATAATAACTGATAAGTTTAGTTATTACGCATAATTCCCAAAATGTCTAGTTATTATGCATGATCACGGATTTCGGATATTAGCTGGAACATATATACCGAGTGACTCTGAAATAAGTTCGGAAAATAAAACCACAACATCACGAAGTAGAGAAAATTTTAAGTAATTTCTTTTATCTAGTCCTAAATTCAGTGGAATGTTGCGCGTAGGGGTTGGCAATTCAAACACATTGGGTAGTATACCAAATTTATTAGAAGAAAATGTCGCTGGTACGGGTGTCGGTTACAATTATCCCTTGTCTGCTACAACTACAACTACTTCTTCAACTACAAATACAAATACAACTAATACAACTAACTTCTTCAGGTGCGAGCCAAAAGTTATATATTGACAACTATAGTCATGTGACCGGCCATAGTTGCGGAGTAATGACATGAGCTCCTTAATTTTGATTGAGTCGATACTTAGCAATCGCGGAAAAGGAAATGCAACTCAGCTTGACTTCGGACTCGCTTCCTCCTAACTACGCTTGCACATGCTGCCGCAGCAACCCCAATTAAACAGGATATTTCACAACAGGAAAATTATCGAGATCTACACCTCATTCAGTGCCATTTGTTTTCATCTAAGCAATGCACAGCAAAAACAAAGAAAAAATTTAGTCACAAAGGAAACTGAATAAATCATTTCTAATAAAGCCGTTGTATTTTTCGCTCTGAATATGACTATTAATTAAGCATTACGAATTCACTGACGAATGCCATTTTTTAAAGAATACGACGACCCACATCTAATTGACCATATATCTTTAACAATAAATTTCAAATAATACCATAGTGGTTTTTTTTAATTTTGATAAGGTGTTGTAAAACTATATGTGAATCGCCACATCTGATATGTTTCTGTTTTTGTCTTCATTCCAGACACTGTATTTACGTGGGCAAAGGATGCCGTACGTAAGATTCTAGGGGCGGAAACGTAAATACAGTGGTGTCGAACGAAAACAAAAACAGAAACATACCCGATGTATTCGTATTATACATACACTATTACCGACATTAAAAAAAGTCTACACTATTTCGTCATATCTGCTGCTTTATTATCAGTTTTCAGTTAGCTACATATCGGATATGAAATGAAGTGAATTTTTTGAGAAAATAATAATTTAAAGATCAACCACAAAAATACTCAATTATAATTATACATTATACATTACCAGTTTATTTTAGAGCCCAAGATTACATTGGAAAAATCTAAACTTTTGAAAATTTAATGTTAAACAGATATCGATGATCAATTATTGTTTTGTATTCAAATTATTATTTATTTTCCTTACGATCAAAGTAAAGAAATTATTTAATTCATTTTTATTTTAGAATGACATCGCTGACCTTGAAATAGATTCGTTTTTTAATTTCGATTTTTTTCTTTGTGTTGCTTTTGTTGCCGATCAACATATTTTGCATTAGAATTAATAAAGTGATGAAATATATGATTTTATTTTTCGAGCTTATTTCAAAATTCTGTATATGTATAATTGTTCCTTTTTGGCAGTGACGCATAGGCAAAGGTTAAAAAATAATAAATAAATAAATAAATAAATAATCCTTTATTATCCAACAGTTATTACAACTCATTACAGGATAATATTACAGCAAAAAAAGAAAGAAAGAAACGCGAAGCTAAACAAATAAAAAAAAGAAAAAGAAAACGAAAATCCCTAAACTAAAACCTGGAAATAATATATTTTTTTATTCTATCTAAACTAACTGTAAAAATATCAATTTCAGCGCAAAACTGATCAGTTCTTCTACACATAGAAATAATCGGTGATTGTGCATAATGGCGCGTCGAGGCCGTAGGTAAATAAAATAACTTAGGAGCCCTACAATTCACACGGGGCACTAAGAAATTTACAAATTCCAGTAAGTACCCATCAGAAATTTTACCTTGTATAAGTTTAATGAGAAAAATAACCTCAGACAATATCCTACGATCATGCAGTGACTGGTATAAAAATTCATCCAACAGATTTTGATAAGCATATCCATGTTCCAGAAAAGTTTTATGTTTTCTATAATACAGGGTTTTTAAGAATTTACGTTGTACAGCTTCAATCATATGTATATATTTATCATAATACGGATTCCAGACACAAGAACAATATTCTAATTTGCTTCGAATGAAAGCATTAAAAAATCTAACAAGCACCCTATTGTCAAAATCCCTAGTATTTCTAAAAAGAAAACCCAATAATTTATAACACTGTAAACACAATATTTCAATATGAGCATTAAAGGTCAGTTTGCTATCAAAGGTGATACCTAGATCCTTGAATGTAGTACAACGCTTAAGAATCTGACCATCAATATTATAATCATTGATAATTGGAGTATTTTTCCTAGTATATGTCATCACCGTGCACTTGTCTTTATTCAGTTGGAGGCGGTTGAGGGTACACCATTGAAATAAGCGCTGCAGATCAGACTGCAATGTCTCACAGTCTGAGACAGTTTTTATGACATGATATAGCTTTGAATCATCTGCGTAGAATAAGTATTCTGATAGGAAGCATTTCATAATATCATCAATGAAAAGTAGGAACAGCAACGGACCAAGTACTGAACCCTGAGGAACACCACTTTTGCTTTGAAATAACCGAGATTTGATACCTGATATTCCACATAATTCACACGACCTGTCAGATAACTACGAAGAATTTGTATTATAGCATCAGATAATCCAAAGCGATGCAACTTTTGCAAAAGCAACGAATGTTGAACCATGTCAAAAGCTTTAGAAAAATCACAATAAACTGCGTCAACTTGCATTCTATTTTCCAACACACACGAAACAAAGGTAGTAAAGGAACAAAGATTTGTAACAGTTGACTTTCCTTTGAGAAAACCATGTTGTTTTGGCGACAACTGATGACTAACATGAGGATAGATTGATTTGTAAATTAAAATTTCGAAGACTTTGGCAAAATTGCAAATGAGAGATATCGGTCGATAATTTTTTATCTCATTTTTATTTCCAGATTTAAAAACCGGCGTAATACGTGATTGTTTCCAGCAATCGGGAAAAACTTCGTGACGAATTATTAAATTATAAATATGTAATAATGGTTGACAAAGAACATTTCTACAGTCCCTAACTAAAAACGCTGGTATTGAGTCAGGTCCCATAACACAACTGTCTTTTAGACGACCGACAGCCTCTAGAATTTCATACTCGTCAAAGTTTTTTATAATGCAGGTGTCATTTACACAGTATTTGTCAAATTCGCAGTTGTTCCCCAAGTCATCCTGATACACAGATTCAAATTGTGTCGCAAAACCATTATTAATATCAGCAGGAGTATTAAGCAATTCATTATTTACACCTATCATACAACCAGGAATGCGTGTTTGCCCCTTAAGTTTATGAATAAATGACCACAATTTGCCAGGATCTTCTTCAATGCAATGAGATATGGATGCAATGTATGCATCATAATCATTATTTAGACTAGTTTTAACTAATTTTCTATAGTATTTAAATTTTCCAACAAAAATATCAACTCTATGCCTACGTGACATTTTCAAGTAATGTTTTTTAATTCTGATTAATCGCTTAGTCTTAGATGACACCCATACAGGAAACGAGGATTTTTTCGGAAAACATAACGGAACGGTACAGTCTAAATGGGAAAAGAGTAAATTATAGAATGTTTCACAAGCCATATTAACCTCATCATGTATCAATACTGGTTCCCAGTTCGTATTTAGAATAAGATTATACAATTTATTGAAATCAGCCGCTTTAAAATTATATGTCCGTGATGCAGCATTCTTAAAATTCACATGGATGTAAGTTTGATAACTAATATCAAACACAATGGCCGGATGATGAACATCTTCTTGAACCAATTCAATATCAGAGCGATTTAACTTAGCGGAGATATTTTGTGAACAGAGAACTAAATCTAATGACCTATTATTAATATTTTTTACATCATTAATTTGGATAGCATTAACAGAGTTTATAAAATTATTAAGACTTCTGGCTTTTGAACAAGTTACATCGTCAATACAACGCACATTAAAATCACCAGCAAAAAGAAAACTGTCATCAAACAACTCAGCCATTTCCAACTTATGAAGAAAATGGTCATATACAAAAGATGGCGTCGATGGTGGAACATAAACAACGCCAACAGAGATGGATTTAAAATTCAATTGCAGCTTTAAAATTACAAAATCAATTTTATATTCACGAAGCAGATTGTCATTATCAAATTTAATTGAACTACAATTAAATTCAGATTTAACAGCTATAATAACTCCACCACCAATACCATTACAACGATCAAATCTGAAAACATCATATGCAGATGGAAATAATTCAGAACTCAACAGATCATCAGCAGCCCAGGTTTCAGTAAGCAAGATTACATCAAAATCATCACATGCAAGAACATTTTTATAAAATACAGAAGTCTTTGTTTTTAAACCACGAACATTTTGGTAATAGAACTTAACATAACTTAATTCTAACTGTTGATCTGATGTTAGTTTTTTGTATTTACAATTTTAGGTACACCATTACTATAGTTCAAGAAAATACTTTCACCTTTTGCTTTTCTATCCTTATATTCAGCCATGATCTTTTTTTTAACAGAAAGCTGACGAACGGTTAAGTCCTTACTGATGAATATTTTATTATTGCCAGGAAAATTTTTTAAGTTTTTAACTTTACTCAAAATCATAGCAACATCTCCTGAAGAGTTCATTGTAACTTTTAAGGGTCTATTTCTATGTTCAACTTTATTTTTACCTAATCTATATACTTCCAAAATATGATCACTTATATCAAGACTCAAATGCCTAAAAATGTCATGAATTTTATTGAAATCATCAGTTTCAGATTCTGATTCATTTAGATTAAAAACAACAAGGCTTTTTTCTTTACGTTTAATCTCATTAACCTCACTAATAACATCTTCCATAGTAAGTACTTCAGCATTGGTGTTCTTAACATTGAGAGAAACTTCTGTTTTTTTTAAAGAGTCTTGAAGTGTTTTAACATCAGATTGTAAAGAGTGTACACTGTTTTCAATGAGTAAGACTCTGTCATTAATTTGCTGAAATTTATCATTGATAATTTGTGATAATTCATGTGTTAGATCAACTTTTAGTTTAATAAACTGTTGCTCAATCAATCTCTCAATTGATGAAAAAGTTAACGAGCCGTCAGGTACAGGTAAAGATGTAAAACAACTATGACAGGTCCATTCCGGACAAGAAGCAAGGGAATTAATGTCTAAACCAGTACATTTGGAATGGCAGTACTTTTTACACTTAGCACATCTAATCGATGGGGTAGAAGGCGTAATTGCGGAATTGCATATATTACAATAATTAACCATAGTGAGGTAGAAAAAGTGATTTACGTAAAAAAAATAGAAAAACTATAATAACAGCAGAGTAACGAACTGACAGGGACACTTATCTTCACACCTATAGGGTCGTTTATGGTGGCTGACAAACTTGACAAACAAGGGTAGACCACGGAAAAGAACAATTGGGAAACAATAGGTAATTGGTAGTTAGAATTTAATTGACATCAAAAAGAAAGGAACCAAAAAAACTTACTGATAAAACGAGTTTATCTATCAGCCAATAATCGGTAATTAATGAAAGCAGAAAATCTCGGTAACCACATGAGCCAGCTCCACCAAACTTCCCATAAAACTCAAATGCACTCACTACTCACTGCACACCAAAATTCAAAATTTTTTATCAAAAATAACCCACGAAAATTAAAGTTATAGTAGGAAATGTATCGTTCAGACTTCGCACTCTCACCTCAGCGAAGGAACTTCAATATAGTAATGTCTCATTACTAGTCTTAATTCGTGTTACCTGTTAGATGGGACATTTTTTAATTCTGATCATAAAATATATGCATTAAGTCTCTTGTTCTAGAAAGGCTTAGAAACAGAAGTCGCGGTGGATTCCAGAAAGACCTCGATTGGGAAACATCGAGAAAGGAATACGCCGTCGGGAGCGGACCCATTCAGTCGAACCACGAATCCAACGAATGTTAAGTCAGCAAGTCGACTGAACGAAGGAGTTATTCTGTACGTAATCGTTGTAATAATTAGTCGTGGAGTTCGAGTTATTAAGAAATAAGTTGTTGAGTTTTAACCACGCAAATTTTAATCACCCGTAAAACGTAACAATATTTATAAGCTATATTATTATCTAGGTTGTAAGTAATTCAGTAAAAACCAGGCCATGTCAGACGAACGAAAAGGCACTGAGTTTTAAGAAATTTAAACTCATATTAAATCAATAAAAATATTTTTTACTTCTTATGCTTGGAATATTAACAGCCTTTGAGTTCCATATTGACGATGACCTGGTGTTCCCATGCAATAAAATAGATCAAACCACGTTCCAACAATTTATCACCTCGACTTAATTACAAAACAATATACACATACCCCCCCTCAGTTCTTCGTCTTTTTGTTGTCCTTCGCTACAACACTCTGTATTATTACTGTGTCTTACTCTATTTTTTGTGCATATTCTTTCAACATATAGTAAAAATATAGACCTCTACAGATATATTTTTTGTCTGAGTGCTTAGTAATATTTATAAGTAACATTTTCTAAATATAACCAGCTGTCATATTCATAATTTCCTAATATCTATAAACAATCAAGTAGCCAAATTCAGTGCAATTATTAACATTTACAAGATACAACACAGATCCTAATTACGTACTTAGTTAAAACTTGGCATTTCTCATTCGTATGAGCACTGAAACTACAGAATAAACAGTTTTACATATCTAAAAGAAAAAAATTAGATGGCTTTGTAAAAGTTCTGTGTGTTATATACCATAAACCCTAGGGTATAATTAATTGCAATATCTTCACTAAATTTAATCTTGAAAGGTACCATCTGATTTGAAAGCATTATTAAGTATATCTTTTTATTTTCCTTATTCCAGTTGTACCACTTCAAAGTACAAAGATCACTAAAAACTTTAACTGACTAAAACAAAATTTACAATTAAAATCGTAACGTAGATACTACTTACTGAGTCTTCCAAATTTTGACCAAGCATAATGACACATATACCGGTTAATGTGGCGGTAATATAAATTGGTATTGTTTTAGCGTACAAAATAAAATTATGTTCAACCTGTTGAAATAAAATAATATCTGTCAAAATGTTAGAAAATTCCAACTTACAGTCAGCATTAAAAACAACATGCTTATGAAAAATAGTCCTCCAAACAATGAATGACTTACAATTACAGGCCAAATTTTTTTTATAACTTTATTTCCATAACTAAAAATGTATAATTAGTGACTTTACGTCAATAGAAAACAATTACCTACTTAGTCAATCCCGTTTGAAATAAAATCCCAAACTTAAGTATATCTTTAACGTGTTCTTGATGTTGCTCACAATTACAATCACGGGTTTCACACAAATCGTGAATTTTCTGAATATAGTTCACTGCTATTTCCATTTGGTATTTAATATGAAATGAAGCATATATAAACTGACAAAGATTTGCTAGCCCGATATATGCATAAAAAGCAGCACTAATTGAAAAAAATATCGAGAGTGGAATTCTCCAGGCCGGTAACGTATAATCCTTCATCAAATCGTACATGAAATACAAATCTTTGTCTTTTTCAGTGGGTACCAAACTAAGAAAGCCACTAATAACGCCTAAAAGTAATAGACCGATGACCACAAAGTTAATAAGTTTTGCTTCCTTTTTCATTATTTTGAAAATTTGGTTTTTTTTGTCCTTGGGTACAAACATTCTAAGCTCTTTTAACATTTTGAACGTTTCTGTACTTAAAGATAAAACACCACAGCAACTTACAGTCACCTGAAACGTTTTTCACGCACTTACGTTTTGCATCCCACTAAATGTGACATAAACTTACAAACTGTACTACAAAGTATATGGGGGCGTACTGAATAAAATATTTTAAGTTAAAGTTTTGTAAAAATAAGTATGTTTGTGCTAACGTGATTAGCATAGTAACGTTCACAGTTCCTACCACTAAAATCTTAACCAGAGTGATTTCAAATATGTCGTAACAGAAAAATCTGGCCAATTTAAGATAATCGTCTGAAATTTTCTTTCAACGTTATTGTCATTAGGTTAAATCAGAACTTACCTTTCGGATAGTCGCTGATTTCTAAAAAATCGAAATTAGGATTGTTTTTATCGGTTTCTGGCATTTCGTAAATTAATCAATATTTTTAAGTTAACTGGTGTATAGTCAACATCCACTCGTGTAGATTTCCCGGACTATAATAAGGTAAATTACTAAAAATATTCGTTCTAAATTAACTAGAAAGCCACGTCGTGTGTAACATAATGTGATGTAATTCCTGATACTTAATTACAACTAATTATTACCGCACTGGAATACTAATGAACATAGACGTGGGATAACTTTGGCATTGAAATCGACAAGGATTTTATGATTAATTAATTAAACCATCTCATGTACGTATCACCATTAAATCTTCCTTCCCAATTTTCTGAAATGCGTTAATATTAACTGTGTTTTCTTTGTTTGGGTAAAACTCAACAATTTATTTCTCAGTAATTCAAATTTATACGACTAATAATGTACAAAATAATTCCTGCGCAACTTGACTGGATTTAAACCCACACTTTCTTTTTGGATGTTCCGCGATCGAGGTCTTTCTGGAGTACCAATCCCGACTACCGCCTCCAAGCATTTTTTTAGTGAACGCCGTCCGCTAAAGAACCTTATTTATTAGTGTTTTAGTATTCGCAATTTTTTTTTCATTGTTTTTAGTGGAAAGCGGAATGACAGCAAAAGACGGAAAATCGACCCTTCTTGAAGAAGAAAAAAAAAAGAAGCACGTTATTTAAATTTTAAAATGTTGCATGGTCCTGATGTTGTGATTTATAAATACGCTATTGAGATTTTTCGGCTTTTCGATTTCTCGATTGTTCAACTTTAATGTTCAATTTTTCAATATTTCAATTTTGGGCTTTTCCAATTCTTCCATTCGTCAAATTTTCCATTTCTCGATTTCGATATTTCATGTTTCTAAATTTTAAGTTTTCCGATTTCTAGAGTATTTTTTTTTATTTTTCCATTTCTGGATTTCCTAAAGTTTCGATTTTTCACTTCTTCGATTCTTCAATTTTTTTAAGCTTACGATTTTTCGATTTTGCTTTTTTAAATTTTCGATTTCTCAATTTTCCAATTTTTTGATTTCTCAATTTTTTTAATATCTCTTTCAGTTATGAGATTTTTCAATATTTCGATTTTTCGACTTCTCGAATTTTGAATTGATGGATTTTTTTGATTTCTCGATTTTTTACTTTTGGATTTTCAATTTATTGTTAAATTTTAGATTTTGGAATTCTTCGACTGTTTCATACTTCAATTTCTCAATTTTTCATCTTTTCGATGTTTTAATACTTCATTTTTTAAAATTCTAGGTTTTTCGATGTCTCGAGTTTTCAATTCTTCTATATTTCAATTTTTCAATTTTTTTAAATTTTTAATTTTAATTTTGGATTTTCTATTTTTTCTTTTTTAAAATTTTTCGATTATTCAATTTTTTAATTTCTCAATTTATTGAATTCAGATGATTCGTTGTTTTTATTGTTTAATTTGTCAATTTATCAATCTTTTAATTTTTAATTTCCCTTTTCGGCTTCCGACTCCTCAATTTCTCGATTCTCCGATTTTTCGATTTCTGGATGTCTCAGTTTTTGAATTTTTCGATGTTTCGATTTTTGGATTTCTCGGTTCTTCGATTTTCTACTTTTGGGCTTTTCTATTTCTGGATTTTCCAATTTTTCAATGTTCCGATTTTTCAGTTTATGAATTTTTTAAATTGAAGCGGATTTCTCGATTCTTCAATTTTGCGATATTTTAATTGTTCAATGTTTTAAATTTTAGATTTTTCGATTTCTCGATTTTTTGACTTTTCAGTTCTTCAGTATTTAAATTTTTCAATTTTTTCAAATTTTGACGTTAAACTTTCAGATTTTTTGATTTTCCCACTTCTCAAAGTATTTCTTTTAGTTTTGATAAGGGAACAAATTAAATGCACAGTTCTATTTTTAATCGCTCTGTATTTTTGCTCGGTAAAAATGATAAATGCTAAGTTATATAATAAATGCTCAGTTAAAAAATAAATTCTAAGTAAAAATAATATATGCTTGGTGAAATAAGTAATAGATGCTTAGTTAAATTAATAACTATTCGGTTAAATAAGGAATGCTTGGTAAGAACCCTACGTGCTAAGTATAAAAATTGGTCGAAGGTTATTTCGACAGAACTTCCCTCGCCCGTCAAGTGCAGCACAACAAACAATACTCCCGCAGAAGGCGCAAATTGAAAAATGAAATATAGTTAAAATAGACAACAAATCGGAAAAATCGAAAAATCAAAAACTTTAAAAATCGAAAAATCGAAACATTAAAAAATCAAAAAATTGAAATATCTGAAAATTGAAAATCCAGAAATTGAAAAGTTCTCAATATTCAAATCCTGAAAAATTTAGTATTGAAAACTTGAAAAATTGAGAAATCCAAGCATCAAAAAATTGGTCTAAAGAGTTTAGACAGTACTTCCCTCGCTGTCGGAAACTTGACGACTGCATGGCTATTGTGTTTTTTTCTCATTACATTTTTGTAGTGGGAATTTAAAAAAAATTGCGATGACGTCATCAACATTTTTGCAAGGACACGTATATCAGTTGGGATAGATGTAGTGTAATACTAAGAATAAAATTATTGTATTCCCAAATTTTCGGGAAAATGAATTGGGTCGTTTTGAATATTGATTTTTTATAATCAATAAAATAACGAAACAATTTACTCACGTATACGGCAACTGAAAATCGTTTATGTATAAACATTCTTAATTTAAGATGACAAGCGTAACAGTATACGTGAAAGTCAAACAGAGAAACTGTAAACAAAACGACCATCGGTTTTATTGCTTCGACTTCCGCTTATTATATAAAACATTGGGTTTTATTTTAATTCTTGACGGTGAAATTCACAATTGGTTGATTATAAACATGTCTATTTCACATTCGCGGAACCAAGTGAACGCATAAAACAAATGCAGGTCTGTAATGTTAAAGTCGATGTAAATAAGCGATGCTACCCTTATGTTTCAACCGAGTTTTTCCTTTAACAAATTTTGTGTCTACCAAATTGGGTTGGTTGGGGTGTAGTACTAATAATAAATGTTGCCTTTAATTTAATCAATAAAATAAATTGACTTCATTAATTTTTTTGAACCACCTCTTAAGAAAATCTAAAAAATATGAATGGAATGATAAATCACAAGTACAAACTCATCATATTTTGTACATTTTAGATACTATTTATTCGGCAAACTTTTGAGCTGACGTCATCAGTTTTTTGTAGAAGATAACCAAATATATTTTGACTAAAAATTTATTATGCTCTTTACAACCTTAAAACATCTGCAAGATTTCAAAGCATTCGGTTTTGTAGTTCCTGATTAAATCAATAAAATTAATTTACGCATTCATTAATTTTTTTGAGTCACCCTGTATATGCAAATCGAAAAAAATTGAATGGAATGATAAATCACAAGAAGAGACTCACCATATTTTGTACATTTTAGATAGGATTTATTCAGCAAAATTTTGTGGTGATGTCATAAATTTTTTAGGGGGGACGACCAAATACATTTTGATCAAAAATTTACCATGCTTATGATAATTTAAAAATATCTTCAAGATTTCGAAGCATTCGGTTTTGTAGTTCCTGAGTAAATCAGTAAAATAAATTTACGCTTTCATTTATTTTCTTGAATCACCCTGTATATACAAATCCAAAAAATATGAATGGAGTGATAGATCACAAGTACAGACTGATCATATTTTGTACATTTTAGATATGATTTATTCGGCAAATTTTCGAGCTGACGTCATCAAGTTTTTGGAGGGGATAAGCAAATATATTTTGACTAAACATTTATTATGCTCTTTATAACCTTCAAACATCTGAAAGATGTCAGAGCATTCCGTTTTGTAGTTCCTGATTAAATCAATAAAATATATTTACGCATTCATTTATTTTTTTGAATCACCCTGTATATGCAAATCCAAAAAATATGAATGGAGTGATAGATCACAAGTGCAGACTGATCATATTTTGTACATTTTAGATATGATTTATTCGGCAAATTTTCGAGCTGACGTCATCAAGTTTTTGGAGGGGATAAGCAAATATATTTTGACTAAACATTTATTATGCTCTTTATGACCTTAAAACATCTGCAAGATTTCAGAGCATTCGGTTTTGTAGTTCCTGATTAAATCAATAAAATATATTTACGCATTCATTAATTTTTTTGAGTCACCCTGTATATGCAAATCCAAAAAATATGAATGGAGTGATAGATCACAAGTACAGACTCATCATATTTTGTACTTTTTGGATATGATTTATTCCACAAACTTTTGAGCTGACGTCATCAAGTTTTTAGAGGGGATAAGCAAATATTTTTTGACTAAAGATTTATGATGCTCTTTATAGCCTTAAAACATCTGCAACATTTCAAAGCATTCTGGTTAGCAGATTAAAAATTAAATTTCAAAATGTTGTTTTATAATTTTGATTTTTTTTCCAAAAATCTGGACGTTTCGGGTGAAAACTCGATTCAGAGTTGTAAACTACATGTGTAGGACTATGTTATTTTATACAATTGAAAACCCATTTACTATGTACAATTTTGAAGTGACGTCATCGCATTAGTGGTGGGGATGATTAGACAAATTTTGGTTAGCGTTTTACCATCTACATGATATTCTTAATATAAGTACAAAATTTCACAACAATCGGTCGAGTACTTTCGGAGATTATCTGTCTAATAAAAATCCGGGACGGCAGACGGACAGACGGACGGACAGACGGACAGACGGACAGACAGACGGAAATGGGAGACCTATTTCTTCGTCTTCTAGGGGTCATGAAAGATCGAGAAAACGTAAAAGTAGAGAGTCGGCCGACGGACTCGATTACAATACTTCCTTTGCTTACGCTCGGGAAGTAAAAATCGAAGTATAAAACAGTCGAAGAATTGAAAAATCTAAAGTTTAACAATAAATTGAAAATCCAAAAAGTAAAAAATCGAGAAATCAAAAAAATCCATCAATTCAAAAATCGAAAAGTCGAAAAATCGAAATATTGAAAAATCTCACAACTGAAAGAAATATTAAAAAAAATTGAGAAATTAAAAAATTGGAAAATTGAGAAATCGAAATTCTAAAGAAGCAAAATCGAAAAATCGTAAGCTTAAATAATCGAAAAGTTGAAGAATTGAAGAAGTGAAAAATGAAAACTTTAGGAAGTCCAGAAATGGAAAAATAAAAAAAAATACTTTACAAATCGGAAAACTGAAAATTTAGAAACATGAAAATTTGAAAAATTGAAAAATCGAAATATTTAGAAACTGTAAGAGAAAAATTGAAAAGAACAAAAATTGAGAAATCGTATCATTGAAACATCGAAAAAATGAGAAATCGAAAAATAAAAAAATTGAATGGATAATGGAAGAATTGGAAAAGCCCAAAATTGAAATATTGAAAAATTGAGAAATCGAAGTATAAAACGGTCAAAGAATTGAAAAATCTAAAATTCAACGATAAATGGAAAATCCAAAAAGTAAAAAATCAAGATATCAAAAAATCCATCAATTCAAAAATCGAAAAATCGAAATATTGAAAAATCTCATAACTGAAAAAAATATTAATAAAATTGAGAATTTAAAAAATTGGAAAATTGAAAATTCGGATAAATCAAACATCGAAACATCGAAAAACCAACAAATCGAAAAATCGAAACATCGTAAAATTCAAAAACTGGGACATCGAGAAATCGAAAAATCAAACGACTAAAAAATCGAGGAATTGAAAAATCGAGAAGTCGAAAAATCGAAAAATTGAGAAACCGAAATAAGCCAAAATCGGAAAATCGAAAACTTAAATATCGAAAAATTGATAAAGCGAGAGATTGAACAATCAAAACATCGAAACACCCATATCCCAATAAATCGAGATCTAAAAAATTTAAAAATTCGGAAAATTGAAAAATTAAAATATAGAACTGGAAACTCGAGAAATCGAAAAAATTTAGAAATTTAAAAATTGAAAAATTAAAAATGTGGAAAATCTAAAAAATTAAGAAATTGAAATATAAAACAATCGAAAAATTGAAAAATCTAAAGTATACAACACGAAAAACTGAAACTCCAAAAATAAAAAATCGAAAAAATTTAGAAGTCGAAAAATCAAAGAATCGAAATATTGAAAAATATCAAAACTGAAAGAAATATCGAAAAATTGAGAAATCGAAAAAACCAATACAGCGAAGTCGAAAAATCGAAGAAATGAAGAAATGAAAAACAAAAACTTTGAGAAGTGGGAAAATCAAAAATAGATTAATTGAGAAATCAGAAAACTGAAAGTTTAACGTCAAAATTTGAAAAATTGAAAAATTTAAATACTGATGAATTGAAAAGTCAAAAAATCGAGAAATCGAAAAATCTAAAATTTAAAACATTGAACAATTAAAATATCACAAAATTGAAGAATCGAAAAATAAAAAAAAAATTGGAAAATCGAAAATTTAAAAATTCCGAAAATTGAAAAACAGAAATATAAAAACTGAAAAACTCAAAAAATCATAAAATTGAACGAAATATCGAAAAATTAGGAAATTAAAAAAATTGAGAAACATAAAAGTCAAAAAAGCAGAGTCGAAAAATAGCAAACTTAAAAAATCGAAAAATTGAAAATAAAAAACTTGAAAAATCGAAAAATTGAAGAAGTGAAGAATTGAAAAATCGAAACTTTAAGAAGTGGAGATGGGAATATAAAAAAATAGATTAATTGAGAAATCCGAAAACTGAAAATTCAGAAATGTTAAAACTTGTAAAATAAAAAAATATTGCTGAACTGAAAAATCGAAAACTCTAAAATTTAAAACATTGAAAAGTTAAAATATCGTAAATTGAAAAATGGAGAAATCCAAACATCAAAAAATCAAAAAAATAAGAATTCGAAAATCTAAAATTTAAAAAGCGAAATACTGAAAAATCAACGAATCGAGAAGTCGAAAATTTAAAAAATTTAAAAATTGAAAAATGGGATAAATCAAAAATCGAAACATCGAAAAATCGAGAAACCGACAAGCAAAAAATCGAAAAAACCAACAAATCGAAAAATCGAAACATCGTAAAATTCAAAAACTGAGACATCGAGAAATCGTAAAATCAAACGACTAAAAAATCGAGAAGTTGAAAAAATCGAAAAATCGCAAACTTAAATATGGAAAAATTGATAAAGCGAGAACTTGATCAATCAAAACATCGAAACACCCAAATCTCATTAAATCTACATCTCAAAAAATTGAAAAATTCGGAAAATTGGAAAATTAAAATACAGAACTGGAAACTCGAGGAATCGAAAAATGTAGAAATTTAAAAATTGAAAAATTAAAATGTGGAAAAGTTGAAAAATTGTGAAATTGAAATATAAAACAATCGAAAAATTGAAAAATCTAAAGTATACAAAACGAAAAACTGAAAACCCAAAAATAAAAAATCGAAAAATCTAGAAGTCGAAAAATCAAAGAATCGAAATATTGAAAATAACAAAACTGAAAGAAATATCCAAAAATTGAGAAATTGAAAAACCAATACAGCGAAGTCGAAAAATCGAAGAATTGAAGAACTGAAAATCGAAACTTTGAGAAGTGGGAAAATCAAAAAATCCTGAAAGTTTAACGTCAAAATTTGAAAAATTGAAGAATTTAAATACTGAAGAACTGAAAAGTCAAAAAATCGAGAAATCGACAAATCTAAAACTTGAACATTGAACAATTAAAATATCGCAAAATTGAAGAATCGAGAAATACACTTCAATTTAAAAAATTCAAAAACTGAAAAATCGGAACATTGAGAAATTGGAAAATCCAGAAATTGAAAAGCCCAAAAGTAAAAAAATCGAAAAACCGAGAAATCCAAAAATTGAAACATCAAAAATTCAAAAACAGACATCGCGGAATCGAAAAATCGGAGGATCGAGAAATTGAGGAGTCGGAAGCCGAAAAGGAAAATTAAAAATTAAAACATTGATAAATTGACAAATTAAACAATCAAAACAACGAAACATCTGAATTCGATAAATTGAGAGATTAAAAAATTTAATAATCGAAAAATTTTAAAAAAGAAAAACTGGAAAATCGAAAATTAAAATTCAAAAATTCAAAAAATTGAAAAATTGAAATATAGAAGAATTGAAAACTCGAGATATCGAAAAACCTAGAATTTTAAAAAATGAAGTATTAAAACATCGAAAAGTTGAAAAATTGGGAAATCGAAGTATAAAACAGTCGAAGAATTGACAATAAATTGAAAATCCAAAAAGTAAAAAAATCGAGAAATCAAAAAAATCCATCAATTCAAAAATCGAAAAGTCGAAAAAATCGAATAACTGAAAGAAATATTTAAAAAATTGGGAATTTAAAAAATTGGAAAATTGAAAAATCGGATAAATCAAAAATTGAAAACATCGAAAAACCAACAAATCGAAAAATCGAAACATCGTAAAATTCAAAAAACTGGGACATCGAGAAATCGAAAAATCAAAACACTAAAAAATCGAGGAGTCGAAAAATCGAAAAATTGAGAAACCGAAATAGGCCAAAATCGAAAAATCGAAAACTTAAACATGGAAAAATTGATAAAGCGAAAGATTGAACAATCAAAAACTCGAAACATCCAAATCTCAATAAATCTACATTTCAAAATATTGAAAAATTAAAATATAGAACTGGAAACTCGAGAAATCGAAAAATCTATAAATTTAAAAATTGAAAAATTACAATGTGGAAAAGTTGAAAAATTAAGAAATAGAAATATAAAACAATCGAAAAATTGAAAACTCTAAAGTATACAAAACGAAAAACTGAAAACCCAAAAATAAAAAATCGAAAACTCTAGAAGTCGAAAAATCAAAGAATCGAAATATTGAAAAAATATCAAAACTGAAAGAAATATCGAAAAATTGAGAAATCGAAAAACCAATACAGCGAAGTCGAAAAATCGAAGAATTGAAGAACTGAATAATCGAAATTTTGAGAATTGGGAAAATCAAAAAATCTGAAAGTTTGACGTCAAAATTTGAAAAATTGAAAAATACTGAAGAACTGAAAAGTCAAAAAAATCGAGAAATCGAAAAATCTAAAATTTAAAACATTGAACAATTAAAATATCGCACAATTGAAGAATCGAGAAATCCGCTTCAATTTAAAAAATTCATAAATTGAAAAATCGGAACATTGAAAAATTGGAAAAATCGAAAAACCGAGAAATCCATCAAAACATAATAGGTACAATCACGTAATGGTTAGATTCTAGTCGATTCCAGTGCCAAATTTATACACCGTTTACCTCATTTATTATTATTTCCGTGCGGCCATAATTAGTTATAAATCGTTAACTACTAGAAATTACATCACATATTAATGTTAGCTACGTGTCTTTCTGGTTAGTTCAGAACGAATATTTGTAGTAATTCGTTGTATCTGCACTAGTGGATATTAACTTAATTTGCGATTAATTTACGAAATGGCAGAAACTGATCGAAACAACGTTAACACCGATTTTGAAATTAGTGACTATCCGAAAAGTAAGTTCCGATTTAACACAGTGGCAATAACGTTGCAAGAAAATTTCAGATGATTGTCTCAAATTGGCCAGATTTTTCTGTTTCGATATATTTGAAATCACTCTGATTAAGATTTTAGTGGTAGCAACTGTGTACGTTATTTTGCTGATCACGTTAGCACAAACATACTCACTTCTTCACAACTTTGACTTAAAGTATTTTAATCAGCATGCCCCCACATATTTTGTGCTACAATTTGTAAGTAACTTTTAGCGCAACCCAGACATATTATATGGTGAAAAACGTTCTAGGTAATTGTTAGTTGTTGCGGGGTTTTATTCAAAGGTCCAAAATGTCTAGAAAAGCTCAAAGAGCTTAGAATGTTTGTACCCAAGGATAAAAAAGACGAAATTTTCAAAAAAATGGAAAGGGAAGCAAGACTTGTTAACTTTGGAGTGATCACTCTCTTACTTTTGGGAAGCTTTAGTGGTTTCGTTATTTTGGTGCCCAGTGAAAAGGACCAAGATACGTATTTCATTTACGATTTGATCAAAGATTTTATGTTACCCTCTTGGAAAATTCAAGTATCACTAATGTGTTGTATAGGTTGTGCTTTCTTTACGTACGTCACAGTGGCAAACTTTTGTCAATTTATATATTGTTCATTTCATATTAAGCGTCAAAGAGAATTAACAGTGAACTGCATTCGGAAAATTCACGCTTTGTGTGAAAGCCGTGCTTGTAATTGTGAGCAACATCAAGAGGAAATTAAAGAGACACTTAAGTTTGTGATTTTATATCAGAATGACATCATTGCGTAGGTAAATATTTTATATCGAGATGAAAACACCAATTATACATTTGTAGTTGTGGATATTACGTTATAAAGCAAGCTTGGCCAGTGATTTTAAGTCATTCAGTGTTTGCAGGACTATTTTTCATAAGCATGCTATTTTTAGTGTTGACTGTAAGTCTCAATGTTCTACATAAAAATTAGACTTCTTCTTAATTCAACTTCAGGTTGAACATACTTTTATTTTGTACGCAAGAATAGTACCGATTATCGTTAGCAGCACATTAACCGGAATATCTGTCATTACTCTTGGTCAACATTTGCAAGACTCAGTAAGTATGTATTTTAAGATTAAGGCACTAAGTTTTGCTGTGCTTGGTTTGTTTTAGACAGTTGAATGTTTTAACGAACTCTGCACTTTAAATTGGTACAACTGGAATGAAGAAAACAAAAAAATATACTTAATAATGCTATCAAATCAGATGGTGCCTTTCAAGATCAAATTAACTGAAAATATAGCAATTAATTATAGCCTAGGATTTGTGGTACTTAACATACACAACTTTTACAAGACGGACTAAAATTTTTATTTCAGCTATGTAAAACTGTTTATTCTGTGGTTTCAGTTCTCGTCCACATGAGGAATGCTAAATATAATTAATTGAGGATTTATTCGTCTAGTCCTTGCACTACTTGTTTTTGAAAACAACCATAGCCAATAGAAAATTTCTAAATCTACAAAAAACATTTGATGATAAAAAAAAGACGAACTTTAATTCAGGTCACGTGAATTACAGTTCGTCGTCTGAGAACTTGTTTGATCTACAGACCAGAGCGCACTCAGGCCAATGTCGACTCTAAGCGTTCGGAAACGATTTGATTTATAAGTCACGACCATAATTTCTTGCTGTTTCAACTTTCGAATTCTCAGTTTTTCAGAATTTTATTTTGGGAACTCTTCAGTTTACTCCTATTTATTTTTCAATTTTTGGATTTTACAATTTCTCAATTTCTCAATTTCTCGGTTTTCAGTTTTTCTCTTCAGTTTTACGATTTTTAAATATTTCGATTTTTCAATTTTTGACTTTTATAAACTCTTTGTTTGTCGATTTTTCAATTAATTGATTTTTCAAGTTTTTTGGTATTTCAATTTTTCTTTCAGTCTTTGGACATTTCAGTTTTGGGATTTTTCAGTTTACTTATTATTCAATTTTTCGATCTTACGATTTTGCAAGTTTTGAATTTTTCAATTTTTCAATTTTTTTAAGGTTTCGGTATTTCGACTTCACTTTTTTGATTCTTTAGATTCTCAGTTTTTGGATACTTCAGTTTTGGGATTTTTCAGTTTTTCGATTCGTCAGTTTTTCTTTCATTATTCGGTTTTTCGATATTTCAGTTTTGGGATTTTTCAATATTTCTGTTCTTCGACTTTTCCATTTTTGACCTCTGGATTTTTCGATGTGTCGACTTTTTACTTTTTCGTTTTTTAAATTTTGGATTTCTCAATTTTTTGGTATTTTAATTTTTCAATATTTAAAATTTTAGATTTTTCGATTTCTCGATTTTTCATTTTAGCTCTTCCATATTTCAATTTTTCAATTGTTTTGATTTCTTTAAACTTTCGATTTTTCGACTTCGCGATTTTAGATTTTCTGCTTTTCAATTGTCGTTTTTTCAATTTCTCGATTTTTAAATTTTAGATTTTTCAGTTTTTTGATGTTTTAATTTTTCAATATTTAAAATTTTAGATTTTCGATTTCTTGATTTTTCATTTCAGTTCTTCGATATTTCAGTTCTTCAAGTTTTCGAATTTTTCAAATGTTTTAATTTCTTAATTAATCGATTTTTCGACTTCCCGGTTTTAGATTTTCTGTTTTTCAATTGTCGTTTTTTCAAATTTTCGATTTTTCAATTTTTCAAATTTTACATTATTTTACAAACCGTCAATTTTTCGATTTTTCAATTAATCGATGTTTTGATTTTCCCATTTCTTGACTTTCGAGGGTTTCGATATTCCTGTTCTTCAATTCTTTAATTTTTCGATTTTTCAGGTTTTTGATTTTTTTATTTTTTAATTTTTTTAAGATTTCGATTTCTCGACTTCACATTTTGGATTTTTCTATTGCTCAATTTTTCGACTTTTTAGGTTCTCAGTTTTTGGATATTTCAGTTTTCGGATTTTTCAGGTTTTCCATTTTTCAATATTTTGATTCTTCGACTTTTTGATTTTTGGCTTCTGGAGTTTTCGATGTGTCGATTTTTTTACTTTTTTCGATTTTTCGATTTTTCAATTTTTCGATTGCTTAATCTTTCGATTTTTCGACTTCCCGGTTTTAGATTTTCTGTTTTCATTTGTCGTTTTAAATTTTTCGATTTTTCAAAGTTTTGATTTCCCGATTTAGTTTTCCATTTTTAGTCTTTCTTCAATTTTTCAGTTTTTCGATATATCAGTTTTGGGATTTTTCAATATTTCGATTCTTCGACTTTTCGATTTTTGACTCCTGGATTTTTCGATGTGTCGGTTTTTACTTCTTCGATATTTATATTTTAGATTTTTTAATTTTTAAAAGTTTAGATTTTTCGATTTCTCAATTTTTCATTTCAGTTCTTCGATATTTGAGTTTTTCAAGTTTCCGAATTTTTCAAATGTTTCGATTTCTTAATCTTTTGATTTTTCGACTTCCCGGTTTTAGATTTTCTGTTTTTCGATTGTCATTTTGTCAAATTTTCGATTTTTTAATTTTTCAAATTTGACTTTTGTAAACTCTCAATTTTTCGATTTTTCAATTAATCGATGTTTTGATTTTCTCATTTCTTGACCTTCGAGTGTTTCGATTTTCCTGTTCTTCAATTCTTTAATTTTTTGATTTTTCAGGTTTTTGATTTTTCAATTTTTCGATTTTTTAAGGTTTCTAATTTTCGACTTCATTTTTTGATTTTTCGATTTTTCAGTTTTTAGATATTTCAGTTTTAGGAACTTTCAATATGCAATTCTTCGGCTTTTCGATTTTTGACTTCTGGGTTTTTCGATGTGTCTACGTTTTTACTTTTTGGATTTTTCAATCTATTGATATTTTAATTTTTCGATATTTCTTAATTTTTCTATTTTTCGATTTGTTAATTTTTCATGCCCGATTTATCGCGATTTGATTGTTCAGGTTTTCGATTTATCATTTTTCAATTTTTTATTTTGGCCTATTTCGGTTTCTCAGTTTTTTCCGGTTTTTCATTTTTTCGTTTTCTGATTTTTCCACTTTTAACTTTTTGTTTGTGGATTTCTCTATTTTTCGATTTCTCGTTCTTTGGATCTTCAATCTCTCAATTTTTCAAATTTTCGAATTTTTAAGTGTTTTGGTTATCGAGATTTAGATTTTTCCACATTTTGATTGTCAATTCCTCAATTTATAATTTGTTCAATTTTTAACTTTTCAAATTTCGATTTTGACCTATTTCGGTTTCTCAGTTGTTCGACTTTTCGACTCCACGATTTCTTGATCTTTTGTTTTTTCGATTTCGCAGTTTTTCGATTTTTCGATTTTTCAGTTATCCGATCTTTTAAATTTGGGAGTATCGATTTCTCGAGTTTTCGGTATTCGATTTTTAAATTTTACATTTATTCGATTTTCAGTTCTTCGATATTTCGATTTTTCAGTGTTTCGGTTTTACGATTTTTCGAATTTTCGATTATTTTAATTGTTTTTTTTTTTCTCACTGTTAATATCATACAGTGTATCGAAAACAACCACAAAAGTGTCACTAAAAAATTTTAAAAATATTCATACAAAATAGAACACAGTGTCCAAAACGTTTTCCCGAAAAAAATCCATTGGGTTATTACGATTTCAACAATATTCTTAGTTTAAGACGTTTTGCTATCTCAATATGTACCAAATATATTCACTTAGTCGTTATAAAAACCGACCAAACAACTATTTCCCGCAGAAATTATACTCTAAACCAACCAAATCGCTTCTGAACGCTTAGAGTCGACATTGGCTTGAGCGCGCTCTGGTCTGTAAATCAAACAAGTTCTCAGGCGACGAGTTGTAGTGAAACAAGTTTTTTTATTGGCATCGACTATTTAAATTTGGCGCTTGCCTTGAGGACTCCAATGTCAAAAAGGGTGATTTTGCAAAATCAGCCTGTGTGTCGCACCTATATTAATCTAGGAAAATATACTTACGTTCGGGATTTTATCTCAGACTGGCTGGACTGTGTATGGAACTATTTTTTCGTATCTTACAAGTTATGCAACGTCGAATAAGCCCAAAATTAGGTTACAACGGAGAAGTGAAAATAAGAAACTTCAGAAAAAAATTATCGACATGAATGTTTGGACAGATCTATTTTAACATGTTAGGTACAATTTGTTGGTAGATTTATTCATAATAACCGCCCCGATACGACGCCTATGGGTTTTCTAGTATGTGCGGCGATGACGGGTGACTCATTGCCGATGACGGCGATCGCGAAATATCTAGGAAGGGAGTATGGGTTTAAATAGAAGTCACCCTCGGGAGTTATCGTAACAATATTCTTTCTTCCGTTGCAGAAAATTGAGAAGGAAGATTTAATAATAAAATAGGTACATATGATGGCTAAATTAATTAAGCAGAAAATCCTTGTCGGTTCCAGTACCAAATTTATACCCCGTCTAGGTTCATTAGTATTCCAGTGCGGTAATAATTAGTTGTAATTAAGTATCAGGAATTACATCGCATTATGTTACATAGGACGTGGCTTTCTGGTTAATTTAGAACGAATACTTTTAGTAATTTACCTTAATATAGTCCGGGAAATCTACACGAGTGGATGTTGACTATATACCAGTTAACTTAAAAATATTGATTAATTTACGAAATGCCAGAAATCGATAAAAACAAACCTAATTTCGATTTTTTAGAAATCAGCGACTATCCGAAAGGTAAGTTCTGATTTAGCAAAGCGACAATGACGTTGTAAGAAAATTTCAGACGATTATCTTAAATGGGTCAGATTTTTCTGTTACGAAATATTTGAAATCACTCTGATGAAGATTTTGATAGTGGCAACCGTATACATCAGTTTGCTAATCACATTAGCACAAACATACTCATTTTTGCAAGATTAAATTTAGTGAAGATATTGCAGTTAATTATACATTAGGCTTTATGGTATGTAACATACAGGACTTTTACAAAGTCATCTAATTTTTTTCTTTTAGATATGTAGAACTGTTTATTCTGTGGTCTCAGTGCTCATCCAAATGAAAAATGCCAAGTTTTAATCATGTAATTACTAACTAGGCTCTGCGTCATATCTTCTAAATGTTAATAATTGCACTGGATTTACTCGTCTAGCCTTATAACGGTTCTGTTCAGTTCTTGTGAGAACAACTGTTAATAATGGAAATTTTAATCTATAAACAAAATTTACAGAAAATATTAGTTATAAATATATATTACTTCTAAGACAAGCAAAATATCTTAGATTACTAGGGAGTTTCTAAGCATTTTTTACATTTTTAAGAGACGCACCGACACATTCTATGAAAAACGTGCACAAAAAATGGATAAGAAACAGTAATAATCTAATAATATTCAGTGTTGTTACGAAAGACAAGAAAAACAATAACTGAGAGGGGTAAATTAAGTGTTTTATGTGTATACTTATTGCTTTGTAATTAAGTCGAGGTAATAAATTGGTGGAACGCGGGTTGCTCTTTTTACTGGGTGGGGGTAATGCGATCTGAATGGAGTGGGATAACTACGTCACGAGGGCTCTGACACTGTTTTAAATATTTTATTGTTGAAAGAAAATTATGTCTATTACGAAAAGAAAATCGATGGATATGCCCCACCCACCCGCCCCACTTTAATTGCGCTGAATATTCTTATTCGTCGTGAGACGGGGGGCGGAGCTTAAATGCAAAGTTCATAGTTTTCTATAAGAAATTACTATGTAAAACATGTTTTAGCTACCGTCATGTTGAAAAACAACTACCTATATTAAGAAAGGTAAAAATTAAGCCCCACCCCTAATTGTGATGAATTTTTTATTCGTTATGAGATCGGGGGGGAGCTTAATTGCGAGCTCCATATGTCTGAAGCATGATCGTATTTGTAGAGAATAGACAATTATGAGAAAAAACTGGAAATGAGTATTCTTATTCTTTCAAAAGCAAAAAAAATTGCACTAGAATAAAAATTTTATTTATTCACAACTTGACTTTTTTGTTAATTTGTGGCGTAAATCGGTGGATCTGGCAACACTGCAGTTGGACATAATTTGAACCTAGAATTGATCTTTATGTCTTTTAAGTATTTTATTGTTGAAAGAAGACTCTCCATAATCATTATATACTGAAGCAGTTATATCTGAAATTTCATAACGTTTAGTCTATTAATATAATAGGACAAAATCGATCGTATTTCATCGATAAAACTCTGCTGGTAGATGCAGATGATCACAAGCAAACCAGTCGTCGAATGAACTTACACCTTAGATTCTACCATTGTCCAATCAGAAATCAACTCCTATTTTCCAGTGAATAAAATAAGTCAGTGACATAGAGGAAAACAGTGGGTGGGGCTAAGTTTCGCTATTTTCTACAGAATCTAGTAAGCAAGCAATAGCCCCGCCCGCCCACCCGCCTCTTAATGTTATGAGAAAATGGAGACTCCTCCCATTCGCACGAGCTCCACCTTAATAAGTCGTTTCATTGGCCTGGATACTTATATTTTGTAAAAGCTGACGAATAAAAAAAATTGGTCTAAAGAGTTTAGACAGTACTTCCCTCGCTGTCGGAAACTTGACGACTGCATGCCTATTGTGTTTTTTTTTCTCATTACATTTTTGTAGTGGGAATTTAAAAAAAAATTGCGATGACGTCATCAACATTTTTGCAAGGACACGTATATCAGTTGGGATAGATGTAGTGTAATACTAATAAGAATAAAATTATTATATTCTCAAATTTTCGGGAAAATGAATTGGGTCGTTTTGAATATTGATTTGTAATAATCAATAAAATAACGAAACAATTTACTCACGTATACGTATCAGAGGCAACTGAAAATCGTGTATGTATAAACATTCTTAATTTAAGATGACAGGCGTAACAGCATACGTGAGAGTCAAACAGAGAAACTGTAAACAAAACGACCATCGGTTTTATTGCTTCGACTTCCGCATATTATATAAAACATTGGGTTTTATTTTAATTCTTGACGGTGAAATTCACAATTGGTTGATTATAAACATATCTATTTCACATTCGCGGAACCAAGTGAACGCATAAAACAAATGCAGGTCTGTAATGTTAAAGTCGATGTAAGTAAGCATGCTACCCTTATGTTTCAACCGAGTTTTTCCTTTAACAAATTTTTTGTCTACCAAATTGGGTTGGTTGGGGTGTAATACTAATAATAAGTGTTGCCTTTAATTTAATCAATAAAATAAATTGACTTCATTAATTTTTTTGAACCACCTCTTAAGAAAATCTAAAAAATATGAATGGAATGATAAATCACAAGTACAAACTCATCATATTTTTTGCATTTTAGATAGGATTTATTCAGCAAAATTTAAGGGTGACGTCATCAATTTTTTTAGGAGGGATGAACAAATACATTTTGAACAAAAGTTTACCATGCTTATAATAACTTTAAAATATTCCCAAGATTTCAAAGCATTCGGTTTTGTAATTCCTGATTAAATCGATAAAATAAATTCACGCCTTCATTAATTTTTTTGAGTCACCCTGCATATGCAAATCCAAAAATATGAATGGAATGATAAATCACAAGTACAGACTCATCATATTTTGTACATTTTAGATACGATTTATTCGGCAAACTTTTGAGCTGACGTCATCAGTTTTTTGTAGAAGATAACCAAATATATTTTGACTAAAAATTTATTATGCTCTTTATAACCTTAAAACATCTGCAAGATTTCAAAGCATTCGGTTTTGTAGTTCCTGATTAAATCAATAAAATAAATTTACGCATTCATTAATTTTTTTGAGTCACCCTGTTTATGCAAATCGAAAAAATTTGAATGGAATGACAAATTACAAGAAGAGACTCACCATATTTTGTACATTTTAGATAGGATTTATTCAGCAAAATTTTGTGGTGACGTCATAAATTTTTTAGGGGGGACGACCAAATACGTTTTGATCAAAAATTTACCATGCTTATGATAATTTTAAAATATCTTCAAGATTTCGAAGCATTCGGTTTTGTAGTTCCTGAGTAAATCAGTAAAATAAATTTACGCTTTCATTTATTTTCTTGAATCACCCCGTATATGCAAATCCAAAATATCTGCACTTACCTGGCAACAATTATTATAACTTGGTCCAATTTTTAAAATTTGGAGATATATATCCTCAATGACACTCACTCTTCAACAGTTTTTTTCGAATTGGCTTCGCATTTCGCAATCGCAACTGTTTCGTCTCGCCACCCAAACAAGTGATTCCCCCCGCGCCGCTCGTCGTTTCCAACTTCCGCTTTTTGCTATGGCTGGGAGTTTGTTTATATAAACTATGTCTCAACGTGCGATAAAGAAATGACACGGTCAGTGGCGTAACTGAAGCAAATGCATATGTACTTTTTCTCTGCTTCTCTCGATGTATAAACATTAACAGTCGAAGTTAATCATGTATTGACAATATATAAAATGATTAAGAGATATTCTTCCGATCACAAAAAAAAATTTCAACATTTGCTATTTATGGTGCTTATTCACGAACACACAGTAACAAATAAATAAATATTATAACATTATTGTTGCGAAAATCGGAAGTGCTGTTCTTGATTTGATGGGCGAATAAAGTTGGAAGTGCCGGGATCTGTTACCGGAACTTCTAATTGCACTGCACACTCCACCTCCACTAAACCACAGGCCACAGTTGCTTATGTTAAAACTCATCATATTTTGCACATTTTGAGTTAAACTTTTTTGGCAAAAATTGTAGATGACGTCATGAATTTTTTCGGGGGAATAAACAGATATAGTTTCATTAACAATTTACCATGTTCACAATCAATTTTAACCATCTGCAAGATTTCAAAATATTCAATTTAGCAATTCTTGATTTATTCACTAAAATAAAGTGACTGATTCATTTCTTTTTTTGAGTCACCCTGTATAAGCAAGTTAAAAAATTTGAATGCAATGATTAGTTACAAATGTAGTCAGATCATATACTTTATTCAGTAAAATTGTGAGAAGACGTAATGAATTTTCTTTGGGGTTGATAAAGAGATACATTTTGATTAAACAGTTACCATGCTTACAATAACTTCAAAACGTCAAGATTTCTAAGTATTCAGTTTTGCAAAATCAATTCACTCCGTCATTAATTTTTTTCAGACACCCTGTATAAGCAAATATAAAAAATTTTACAAGTATAGTCAGATCATATACCTTATTCAGCAAAATTCTGAGAAGACGTAATGAATTTTTTTTGGGGTTGATGAAGAGATACATTTTGATTAAACAGTTACCATGCTTACAATAACTTCAAAACGTCAAGATTTCTAAGTATTCAGCTTTGCAAAATCAATTCACTCCGTCATTAATTTTTTTCAGACACCCTGTATAAGCAAATATTAAAAATTTTAAAAGTATAGTCAGATCATATACTTTATTCAGCAAAATTGTGAGAAGACGTAATGAATTTTTTTTGGGGTTGATAAAGAGATACATTTTGATTAAACAGTTACCACGCTTACAATAACTTCAAAACGTCAAGATTTCTAAGTATTCAGTTTTGCAAAATCAATTCACTCCGTCATTAATTTTTTTCAGACACCCTGTATAAGCAAATATTAAAAATTTTAATGCAGTGATAAATCACAAGTATGGACTCATCATACTTTACACATTGAAGATGGCATTTTTTCAGCAAAATTTTGGGGTGACGTCATAAATTTTTTAGGGGGGACGACCAAATACATTTTGATCAAAAATTTACCATGCTTATGATAATTTTAAAATATCTTCAAGATTTCGAAGCATTCGGTTTTGTAGTTCCTGAGTAAATCAGTAAAATAAATTTACGCTTTCATTTATTTTCTTGAATCACCCTGTATATGCAAATCCAAAAAATATGAATGGAGTGATAGATCACAAGTACAGACTGATCATATTTTGTGCATTTTAGATATGATTTATTCGGAAAATTTTCGAGCTGACGTCATCAAGTTTTTGGAGGGGATAAGCAAATATATTTTGACTAAACATTTATTATGCTCTTTATAACCTTAAAACATCTGCAAGATGTCAGAGCATTCCGTTTTGTAGTTCCTGATTAAATCAATAAAATATATTTACGCATTCATTAATTTTTTTGAGTCACTCTGTATATGCAAATCCAAAAAATATGAATGGAGTGATAAATGACAAGTACAGGCTCATCATATTTTGTACATTTTAGATATGATTTATTCGGCAAACTTTCGAGCTGACGTCATCAAGTTTTTGGAGGGGATAAGCAAATATATTTTGACTAAACATTTATTATGCTCTTTATAACCTTAAAACATCTGCAAGATGTCAGAGCATTCGGTTTTGTAGTTCCTGATTAAATCAATAAAATATATTTACGCATTCATTAATTTTTTTGAGTCACCCTGTATATGCAAATCCAAAAAATATGAATGGAGTGATAGATCACAAGTACAGACTCATCATATTTTGTACATTTTAGATATGATTTATTCCACAAACTTTTGAGCTGACGTCATCAAGTTTTTGGAGGGGATAAGCAAATATTTTTGACTAAAGATGTATGATGCTCTTTATAGCCTTAAAACATCTGCAACATTTCAAAGCATTCTGGTTAGCAGATTAAAAATTAAATTTCAAAATGTTGTTTTATAATTTTGATTTTTTTTCCAAAAATCTGGACGTTTCGGGTGAAAAGTCGATTCAGAGTTGTAAACTACATGTGTAGGACTATGTTATTTTATACAATTGAAAACCCATTTACTATGTACAATTTTGAAGTGACGTCATCGCTTTAGTGGTGGGGATGATTAGACAAATTTTGGTTAGCGTTTTACCATCTACATGATATTCTTAATATAAGTACAAAATTTCACAACAATCGGTCGAGTACTTTCGGAGATTATCTGTCTAATAAAAATCCGGGACAACAGACGGACAGACGGACAGACGGACAGACGGACGGACAGACGGACAGACGGACAGACGGACAGACAGACGGAAATGGGAGACCTATTTCTTCGTCTTCTAGGGGTCATGAAAGATCGAGAAAACGTAAAAGTAGAGAGTCGGCCGACGGACTCGATTACAATACTTCCTTTGCTTACGCTCGGGAAGTAAAAATCGAAAAACCGAGGAATCCAAAAATCGAAACATCGAAAAATTCAAAAACTGAGACAGCGAGGAATCGAAAAATCGGTGGATCGAGAAATTGAAGAGTCGGAAGCCGAAAAGGAAAGTTAAAAATTAAAAAAATTATAAATTGACAAATTAAACAATCAAAACAACGAAACATCTGAATTCGATAAATTGAGAAATTAAAAAATTGAATAATCGAAAAATTTTAAAAAAGAAAAACTGGAAAATCGAAAATTAAAATTAAAAAATTCAAAAAATTGAAAAATTGAAATATAGAAGAATTGAAAACCCGAGATATCGAAAAACCTAGAATTTTAAAAAATGAAATATTCAAATATCGAATAGTTGAAAAATTGAGAAATCGAAGTATAAAACAGTCGAAGAATTGACAAATCTAGAATTTAAGAATAAATTGAAAATCCAAAAAGTAAAAAATCGAGAAATCAAAAAAATCCATCAATTCAAAAATCGAAAAGTCGAAAAATCGAAATATTGAAAAATCTCATAACTGAAAGAAATATTAAAAAAATTGAGAAATTAAATAATTGGAAAATTGAGAAATCGAAAATCTAAAAAAGCAAAATCGAAAAATCGTAAGCTTAAATAATCGAAAAGTTGAAGAATTGAAGAAGTGAAAAATGGAAACTTTAGGAAGTCCAGAAATGGAAAAATTAAAAAAAATATTTTAGAAATCGGAAAACTGAAAATTTAGAAACATGAAAAGTTGAAAAATTGAAAAATCGAAATATTTAAAAACTGTAAGAGAAAAATTGAAGAGAACAAAAATTGAGAAATCGTATCAATGAAACATCGAAAAATGAGAAATCGAAAAATAAAAAAATTGAATGGATAATGAAAGAATTGAAAAAACCCAAAATTGAAATATTGAAAAATTGAGACATTTAAAGTTGAAAAATCGTAAAATCGAAAAGTCGAAAAATCGAAAACTTGAGAAACCGAAATAGGCCAAAATCGAAAAATCGAAAACTTTAATATGGAAAAATTGATAAAGCAAGAGACTGAACAATCAAAACATCAAAACACCCAAATCTCAGTAAATCGAGTTCTCAAAAAATTGAAAAATTCGGAAAATTGAAAAATTAAAATATAGAACTGGAAACTCGAGAAATCGAAAAATTTAGAAATTGAAAAACTAAAATATGGAAAAGTTGAAAAATTGAGAAATTGAAATATCAAACAATCGAAAAATTGAAAATCCAAAAATAAAAAATCAAAAAATCTAGAAGTCTAAAAATTAAAGAATCGAAATATTGAAAAATTTCAAAACTGAAAGAAATATCCAAAAATTGAGAAATCGAAAACCCAATACAGCGAAGTCGAAAAATCGAAGAATTGAAGAAACAGAAAAATCGAAACTTGAGAAGCGGGAAAATTAAAAACTCTGAAAGTTTAACGTCAAAAAATTGAGAAATCGAAAAATCTAAAATTTAAAACATTGAACAATTAAAATATCGCAAAATTGAAAAATCGAGATTTCCACTTCAATTTAAAAAATTCATAAATTGAAAAATCGGAACATTGAAAAATTGAAAAATCCGGAAATTGAAAAGCCCAAAAGTAAAAAATCGAAAAACCGAGCAATCCAAAAATCGAAACATCGAAAAATTCAAAAACTGAGACATCGAGAAATCAAAAAATCGGAGGATCGAGAAATTGAGGAGTCGGAAGCCGAAAAGGAAAGTTAAAAATTAAAAAATTGATAAATTGACAAATTAAACAATCAAAACAACAAAACATCTAAATTCGATAAATTGAGAAATTAAAAAATCGGATAAATCAAAAATCGAAACATCGAAAAATCGAAAAACCGAAACATCGTAAAATTCAAAAACTGAGTAATCGAGAGATCGTAAAATCAAAACATTAAAAAATCGAGGAGTCGAAAAATCGAAAAGTCGAAAAATCGAAAAATTGAGAAACCGAAATAGGCCAAAATCGAAAAATCGAAAACTTAAATATGGAAAAATTGATAAAGCGAGAGATTGAATAATCAAAACAGCGAACCATCCAAATCACAATAAATCGAGTTCTCAAAAATTTAAAAATTCGGAAAATTGAAAAATTAAAATATAGAACTGGAAACTCGAGAAATCGAAAAATCTAGAAATTTAAAAATTGAAAAATTAAAATATGGAAAAGCTGAAAAATTGAGAAATTGAAGAACTGAAAAATGGAAACTTTGAGAAGTGGGAAAATCAAAAAATCTGAAAGTTTAACGTCAAAATTTGAAAAATTGAAAAATTTAAATACCGAAGAACTGAAAAGTCAAAAAATCGAGAAATCTAAAAATCTAAAATTTAAAACATTGAACAATTAAAATATCGCAAAATTGAAGAATCGAGAAATCCACTTCAATTTAAAAAATTCAAAAATTGAAAATCGGAACATTGAAAAATTGGAAAATCCAGAAATTGAAAAGTCCGAAAGCAAAAAATCGAAAAACCGAGGAATCCAAAAATCGAGACCTCGAAAAATTCAAAAACTGAGACATCGAGAAATCGAAAAATCGGAGGATCGAAGTCGAAAAGGAAAGTTAAAAATTAAAAAATTGATAAATTGACAAATTAAACAATCAAAACAACGACAGATCTGAATTCGATAAATTGAGAAATTAAAAAATTGATTAATCGAAAAATTTTAAAAAAGAAAAACTGGAAAATCGAAAATTAAAATTAAAAATTTCAAAAAATTGAAAAATTGAAATATAGAATAATTGAAAACTCGAGATATCGAAAAACCTAGGATTTTAAAAAGTGAAATATTAAAACAGTCGAAGAATTGAAAAATGTAAAATTTAACAATAAATTGAAAATCCAAAAAGTAAAAAAATCGAGAAATAGAAAAAATCCATCAATTCAAAAATCGAAAAGTCGAAAAAGCGAAATATTGAAAAATCTCATAACTGAAAGAAATATTTAAAAAATTGAGAAATTAAAAAATGGGAAGATTGAGAAATCGAAAATCTAAAAAAGCAAAATCGAAAAATCGTAAGCTTAAATAATCGAAAAGTTGAAGAATTGAAGGAGTGAAAAATGGAAACTTTAGGAAGTCCAGAAATGGAAAAATAAAAAAAATACTTTAGAAACATGAAAATTTGAAAAATTGAAAAATCGAATGGATAATGGAAGAATTGGAAAAGCCCAAAATTGAAATTTTGAAAAATTGAGACATTTAAAGTTGAAACATCGAGAAATCGAAAAGTCGAAAAATCTCAATAGCGTATTTAAAAATCACAAAATCAGGACTATGCTACATTTTAAAACTTAAATAACATTATAAATTCGAAAATGTTGATTTTTTTCCAAAAATTTTGACGTCTAAGGTGAAAACTCAACACGGATAACATAAACCGTAAACGGAGGATATACTGTTGTAAAATTTGGAGATTGCGTCATTTCATTGTTGGTGATAAATTTTGGTGAGTGTTTTACCATTTGATAATACAATTTGAAATGTAAATTTTGTCATTCGAGAACATTATGTACTAAATCGTTAAGATGTTCAAGAACTTTGTTACAACAAATTATTACTGGAATGATGTTAATTAATTTAATCATCATATATACCTATTATATACATATTATCATTAAATCTTATTCCTTCTCAATTTTCTGAAATGAGTTGATATGAACTACGTTTTCTTTGTTTGGCTTGTTGTTAGTTGGAAAAAATAATATCGTTAAATGATTGGTGATTTAAAATCGGCTTGGGTAAAACTCAACAATTTATTTCTGAGTAACTCAGATTTACACGACTAATAATTACGCAGCGATTATGTACAAAATAATTCCGGCGCAACTTGACTGGATTCTCTGGTTGACTGAATGACTCGTTGCGACTTCCGCTTCTACGCTTTTCTTTCCGGCAAAGTTTTTTTTGATCACGATGTATTTTCTAACAGTGGCTCTGGCACATTCATAGTCTCTAAATGTTGTTTATAGAATGTGGGGGCATACTGAATAAAATACTTTAAGTCAAAGTTCTGAAGAAATAAGTATGTTTGTGCTAACGTGATTAGCAAAATAACGTACACAGTTGCTACCACTAAAATCTTAATCAGAGTGATTTCAAATATATCGAAACAGAAAAATCTGGCCAATTTGAGACAATCATCTGAAATTTTCTTGCAACGTTATTGCCACTGGGTTAAATCGGAACTTACTTTTCGGATAGTCGCTGATTTCAAAATCGATGTTAGTGTGGTTTTTATCGGTTTCTGCCATTTCTTAAATTAATCAATCTCTTTAATTTAACTTCTACTGGTGTAGATTGCCCAAACTGTAGTAAGGTAAAATTACGAATACAACAAATTACTCGCTAAAAATAGTCGTTTTGAATTAATTAGAAAGACGCGTCGGTAACAAATATGTGATGTAATTTCTGATACTTAACTGTGTATAACTAATTATGGTCGCACTGAAATAATAATAATGAAGGTAAACAGTATATAAATTTAGCACTCGAATCGACAAGGATTCTATGGTTAATTGATTTAACCATTACAAGTTATTACGAATAAAGCTTTCTTCTCAATTTTCTGAAATACGTTGCTATAAATTATGAGCCAATATCATTCATTTCGATAACTTTTTTCTGAAGTTTCTTATTTTAACTTCTCAGTTGTAACCTAGACTGTATTTTAATAAGTTCATTTGACGAATGACTGATTTTGGGCTTACTCGACGTTTTATAACTTGTAAGATACGAAAAAGTAGGTCCAATTTCGGCTTCTTCGTCGACTGGTTTGCTCGTGCTCATACGCATCCACCAGCATATCACGTATCTTTAACAATTAATATCTCAATTCTTTATGGAAATTTTGAAAAGCGGGTTTGATCACTGTTTTCAATTTACAAAACTCTATAAGTCACGCAGGAAACATTGTTGATTTTTTGTCTATTCCAGTATCCTACGAAAATTTAGTACGAAATTTGGAATGTTCGCAACACGTTTATTTAATTACATATTTACTTAAATCTATGAAGTAAATTTAATTTAAGTTACAATCAAAAAATATACTAATTTAGCAATATATGTATATTAAGAAAAAGAAACCAATGATTAATTAAGCCCCACCCACCCGCCCCTTTCTCAATTGTGACGAATTTTTCATTGGTTGTCAGACCGAGGGGTGGAGCTTAATTGCAAAATCGATAGTTTCCTATAAAAACTTACCATTTTAAACATGTTTTACCTTTCTTGTTGTGAAAATACGACTACACAATACACATATTAAGAAAAAAAGGAAAAAAAAGTAAGCCCTTGTAGTTATACCTAGTCTGTTTTTGAGACGAATAGCAATAAATCTTATCGATTTAAACATCGAAAACTATCTTTAACAATGGATAAGTACTGACAGAAAGCTACAGTGTACAAAAAAATTAACCCTCTCGTTCCAATAATTTATCACCTCGACTTAATTACAAAAGCATGTACAGATAAAAATTTAATTCACCCCCTCAGTTCTTCTTCTTTTTCTTATCCTTCCGGCAAGCACGACGAGTACTTGCAGTACTCCAATTCTAAAAGGTTACAACACTTTGTAACAATATGTAAGTGCATCTATTAAAAATGTGAAAAATCGCTACATATAATAAAAAGGTGCTATTAACAACATTTATACGTCCTTTTAGTCATCTTAGATAAGAACAATACTGGGACTAGAAGATATAACGCAGAACCTAGTTAGTAAAGTTTGTCCAGAATTATAAGAATTTTATGGACTCCCAACGTTAATTCGTTTTACAGCCCAGGCATCAATTCTATTGTACAGGTAAGGAGCCTGTCAGGGGAAAGCCGATGCTTACTGTACCTGAGTTCGTCCCGCTCTTCAGCTGTACAATAAAACTGACAACAGAGCTGTAAAACGAATTAACTTTGGGAGTCCATAAAATTCTTATAATTCTAGACAAACTTTAACTACATAATTAAAACTTAGCTTTCCTCATTTGGATGAGAACTGAAACCACAGAATAAACAGTTTTACATATCTGAAAGAAAAATTTTACTCGGTCTTGTAAAAGTAGTGTGTGTTAAATACCATAAATCCTAGTCTATAATTAATTGCTATATTTTGAGTTAATTTGATCTTGAAAGGCACCACTTGATTTGAAAGCATTATTAAGTACATTTTTTTGTTTTCTCTATTCCAGTTGTACCAATTTAAAATGCAAAGTTCGTTAAAACCTTCAACTGTCTAAAACAAAACAAGCACAACACAATTTAGCGTCTTAACCTTAAAACACATTCTTACTGAGTCTTCTAAATGTTGACCAATGGTAACGACAAATGTACCGATTAATGCGCTGGTAATTAAAATTGGTATTATTCTTGCATACAAAATAAAAGTATGTTCAACCTGAAATTGAATTAAAATAATGTTAGTAAAAAAAATTAATTATTATGTAGAGCATTGAAACTTACAGTCAACATTAAAAACAGCATGCTAATGAAAAATAGTCCTCCAAACAGTGAATGACTTAAAATTACTGGCCAAATTTGTTTTATAACGTAAGATGCGTAACTAAAATATATAATTGGTGTCTTTATCTCAATAAAAAAATGTTTACCTACGCAATAATATCATTCTGACATAAGATCACAAACTTAAGTGTATCTTTAATCTGCTCTTGATGTTGCTCACAATTACAACCAAAGCTTTCACACAAAGCATGAATTTTCTGAATGCAGTTCACTGTTAATTCTCTTTGACGCTTAATATGATACGAAGAATATATAAATTGACAAAAGCTTGCTATTGCGACATATGCATAGAAAGCTGAGCTAACAGAAAAGATTAATGATATTTGAGTTTTCCAAGCAGGTAACGTAAAATCTTTGATCAAATCGTAAATGAAATACATATCTTTGTCCTTTTCACTGGGCACCAAAATAACAAAACCACTAAAGCTCGCCAAAAATAAGAGTGTGATTATCCCAAAGTTAACAAGTTTTGCTTCTCTTTCCATTTTTTTGAAAATTTCGTCTTTTTTATTTTTGGGTACAAACATTCTAAGCTGTTTTAGCTTTTCCAGTGCTTTTTTACTTTTAGATAAAACGACGCAACAACTTGCTGTTACCTGGAACGTTTTTCATCAGATTACATGTCTACGTTGCGCTAAATATTACTTACAAATTGTAGCACAAAATATATGGGGGCATACTGGACAAAATATGTTAAGTCAAAGTTTTGAAGAAATAAGTATGTTTGTGCTAACGTGATTAGCAAAGTAACGTACACAGTTCCTACCACTAACATCTTAATCAATGCGATTTCAAATATATCGTAACAGAAAAATCTGGCCAATTTAAGACAATCATCTGAAATTTTCTTTCAACGTTGTTGTCATTAGGTTAAATCAGAACTTACTTTTCGGATAGTCGCTGATTTCTAAAAAATCGAAATTAGGATTGTTTTTATCGGTTTCTGGCATTTCGTAAATTAATCAGTAGTTTTAAGTTAGCTGATATATAGGCAACATCCACTCGTGCAGATTTTCCAAACTATAGTAAGCTAAATGACTACAAATATTCGTTCTGAATTAACTAGAAAGCCACGTCGTACGTAACGTAATGTGATGTAATTCCTGATACTTAACTATAACTAATTATTACCGTAGCGGAATACTAATGAACCTAGACGGGGTATAAATTTAGCAGTGGAATCAACAAGGATTTTATGGTGAATTAATTTAACCGTCACGTGTACCTATTACCATTAAATCTTCCTTTTCAATTTTCTGAAATGCATTGATATGAACTATGTTTTCGTTCTTTGGGTTGCTGTTAGTAGTTATAATCATGCAAGAAAGAATATTGTTCCCAAACTTCGTTTCTAAATGAGTCACTCATCATCGCCCTCGAAAAAACCCATAGGCGTCGTACTGAAACAGCTCCATACTTATTTCGTAACACTGCCCCCCCCCCCCTTAACTCTGATCGTCTCGGTCTTCTCGACAAAGAATCCGCACTATTGTGGAGCTTAACTGGGCCTGTCTCTTGAATGAGCTCTTGATTTAGTATGTTTTCTGTTGATTGAATCAAAATGTTGCTGTTTGGAGAATTCTTACAATCAACTTCTAGATCCAAGGTAGTGCCAAAACCTGTTTCAGTGTTGATATTCATTTTCTTCTCCACATTACAGGAACGAAGTTGATTGTCATGACGCTTAATTACATAACCATCATCTAGTTCTACTAAATAGTGTAGATTACCAATACATTTTATAATTATTCCATAATTATATTCTATGCTGGTGATCTGAATATCTTTAAAACAATTCAGTCTGTTAACGATGCATTGGAGTTACAACTTGATCTGGACACCTTATAATTGAACAGACTTCCTAGAGGAAATAAGTTATTGTCTTAAGCAACTAAGCAAAAGACACTCAGGGCTCCCGAGGTTCTTAAGCAACTAAGCAAAAACACTCAAGGCTTCCGAGATTCTTAAACATTTAGGCAAAAGACACTCACGGCTCCCGAGATTCTTAAGCATGTAGACAAAACACACCCAGGACTCCCGAGATTCTTAAGCAACTAAGCAAAAGACACTCAGGGCCCCCGAGATTCTTAAGCAACTAAGCAAAACACTCAGGGCTCCCGAGATTTTTAAGCAACTAAGCAAAAGACACTCAGGGTTCCCGAGATTTTTAAGCAACTACGCAAAATACACTCAGGACCCCCGAGATTCTTAAGCAACCAAGCAAAAGACACTCAGGGCCCCCGAGATTCTTAAGCAACTAAGCAAAAGACACTCGGGACCCCCGAGATTCTTAAGCAACCAAACACAAGACACTCAGGGTTCCCAAGAATCTTAAGCATCTAGGTAAAAGACACTCAGGGCTCCCGAGATTCTTAAACAACTAAGCAAAAGACACTCAGGCCCCCCGAGATTCTTAAGCAACTAAGCAAAATACACTCAAGGCTCCCGAAATTCTTAAGCAACTAAGCAAAAGACACTCGGGGCCCCCGAGATTCTTAAGCAACCAAGCACAAGACACTCAGGGCTCCCAAGAATCTTAAGCATCTAGGTAAAAGACACTCAGGGCTCCCGAGATTCTTAAGCAACTAAGCAAAATACACTCGGAACCCCCGAGATTCTTAAGCAACTAAGCAAAAGACACTCAGGGCTCCCGAGATTCTTAAGCAACTTAGCAAAAGACACTCGGGGCCCCCGAGATTCTTAAGCAACCAAGCACAAGACACTCAGGGCTCCCAAGAATCTTAAGCATCTAGGTAAAAGACACTCAGGGCTCCCGAGATTCTTAAGCAACTAAGCAAAATACACTCGGAACCCCCGAGATTCTTAAGCAACTAAGCAAAAGACACTCAGGGCTCCCGAGATTCTTAAGCAACTTAGCAAAAGACACTCGGGGCCCCCGAGATTCTTAAGCAACCAAGCACAAGACACTCAGGGCTCCCAAGAATCTAACATTAGTAAGACACCACTCCCGAATCTAAGCAACTAACAAATACACTCGGAACCCCGAGATTCTTAAGCAACTAAGCAAAAGACACTCAGGGCTCCCGAGATTCTTAAGCAACTTAAGCAAAAGACACTCGGGCCCCCGAGATTCTTAAGCAACCAAGCACAAGACACTCAGGGCTCCCAAGAATCTTAAGCATCTAGGTAAAAGACACTCAGGGCTCCCGAGATTCTTAACAACTAAGCAAAATACACTCGGAACCCCCGAGATTCTTAAGCAACTAAGCAAAAGACACTCAAGGGCTCCCGAATTCTTAAGCAACTTAGCAAAAGACATCGGGGCCCCCGAGATTCTTAAGCAACCAGCACAGACACTCAGGCTCCCAAGAATCTTAAGCATCTAGGTAAAAGACACTCAGGGCTCCCGAGATTCTAAGCAACTAAGCAAAATACACTCGGAACCCCGAGATTCTTAAGCAACTAAGCAAAGACACTCAGGGCTCCCGAGATTCTTAAGCAACTTAGCAAAAGACACTCGGGGCCCCCGAGATTCTTAAGCAACCAAGCACAAGACACTCAGGGCTCCAGAATCTTAAGCATCTAGGTAAAAGACACTCAGGGCTCCCGAGATCTTAAGCAACTAAGCAAATACACTCGGAACCCCGAGATTCTTAAGCAACTAAGCAAAAGACACTCAGGCTCCCGAGATTCTTAGCAACTTAGCAAAAGACACTCGGGGCCCCGAGATTTTTAAGCACCAAGCACAAGACACTCAGGCTCCCAAGAATCTTAAGCATCTAGTAAAAGACACTCAGGGCTCCCGAGATTCTTAAGCAACTAAGCAAAATACACCGGAACCCCCGAGATTCTTAAGCAACTAAGCAAAAGACACTCAGGGCTCCCGAGATTCTTAAGCAACTAGCAAAACACTCGGGCCCCCGAGATTCTTAAGCAACAAGCACAAGACACTCAGGGCTCCCAAGAATCTTAAGCATCTAGGTAAAAGACACTCAGGCTCCCGAGATTCTTAAGCAACTAAGCAAAAACACTCGAACCCCCGAGATCTTAAGAAAAACTAAGCAAAGCACTCAGGCCCCGAGATTCTTAAGCAACAAGCAAACAATCAGGGCTCCCAGATTTTAAGCAACTAGAAAAGACACTCAGGGTCCGAGATTTTAAGCAACTAGCAAATACACTCGGACCCGAGATTCTTAAGCAACAAGCAAAAGACACTCAGGGCCCCGAGATTCTTAAGCAACTAAGCAAAAGACACTCGGGCCCCGAGATTCTTAAGCAACCAAACACAAGACACTCAGGGTCCAAGAATCTTAAGCATCTAGGTAAAAGACACTCAGGGCCCCGAGATTCTTAACAACTAAGCAAAAGACACTCAGCCCCGAGATTCTTAAGCAACTAAGCAAAATACACTAAAGGCTCCCGAATTCTTAAGCAACTAGCAAAAGACATCGGGGCCCCCGAGATTCTTAAGCAACCAAGCACAAGACACTCAGGCTCCCAAGAATCTTAAGCATCTAGGTAAAAGACACTCAGGGCTCCCGAGATTCTTAAGCAACTAAGCAAAATACACTCGGAACCCCGAGATTCTTAAGCAACTAAGCAAAAGACACTCAGGCTCCCGAGATTCTTAAGCAACTTAGCAAAAGACATCGGGGCCCCGAGATTCTTAAGCAACCAAGCACAAGACACTCAGGGCTCCCAAGAATCTTAAGCATCTAGTAAAGACACTCAGGGCTCCGAGATTCTTAAGCAACTAAGCAAAATACACTCGGAACCCCCGAGATTCTTAAGCAACTAAGCAAAAGACACTCAGGGCTCCCGAGATTCTTAAGCAACTTAGCAAAAGACACTCGGGGCCCCCGAGATTTTAAGCAACCAAGCACAAGACACTCAGGGCTCCCAAGAATCTTAAGCATCTAGGTAAAAGACACTCAGGCTCCCGAGATTCTTAAGCAACTAAGCAAAATACACGCGGAACCCCGAGATTCTTAAGCAACTAAGCAAAAGACACTCAGGCTCCCGAATTCTTAAGCAACTTAGCAAAAACACTCGGGGCCCCGAGATTCTTAAGCAACCAAGCACAAGACACTCAGGGCTCCCAAGAATCTTAAGCATCTAGGTAAAAGACACTCAGGGCTCCCGAGATTCTTAAGCAACTAAGCAAAAACACTCGGAACCCCCGTAGATTCTTAAGCAACTAAGCAAAAGACACTCGGGCCCCCGAGATTCTTAAGCAACAAGCAAAACATCAGGGCTCCGAATTTAAGCACTAGAAAAGACACTCAGGGTCCGAGATTTTAAGCAACTAGCAAAATACACTCGGACCCCGAGATTCTTAAGCAACAAGCAAAAGACACTCAGGGCCCCGAGATTCTTAAGCAACTAAGCAAAAGACACTCGGGCCCCGAGATTCTTAAGCAACCAACACAAGACACTCAGGGTCCCAAGAATCTTAAGCATCTAGGTAAAAGACACTCAGGGCTCCGAGATTCTTAACAACTAAGCAAAAACACTCGGCCCCCGAGATTCTTAAGCAACTAAGCAAAAACACTCAGGCTCCGAATTCTTAAGCAACTAGCAAAGACTCGGGGCCCCGAGATTCTTAAGCAACCAAGCACAAGACACTCAGGCTCCCAAGAATCTTAGCATCTAGGTAAAAGACACTCAGGGCTCCCGAGATTCTTAACAACTAAGCAAAAACACTCGGAACCCCGAGATTCTTAAGCAACTAAGCAAAAACACTCAGGCTCCCGAGATTCTTAAGCAACTAGCAAAAGACATCGGCCCCCGAGATTCTAAGCAACAAGCACAAGACACTCAGGGCTCCCAAGATCTTAAGCACTAGTAAAAGACACTCAGGGCTCCCGAGATTCTTAAGCAACTAAGCAAATACACTCGGAACCCCGAGATTCTTAAGCAACTAAGCAAAAGACACTCAGGGCTCCCGAGATTCTTAAGCAACTTAGCAAAAGACACTCGGGGCCCCGAGATTCTTAAGCAACCAAGCACAAGACACTCAGGGCTCCCAAGAATCTTAAGCATCTAGTAAAAGACACTCAGGGCTCCGAGATTCTTAAGCAACTAAGCAAAATACACCGGACCCCGAGATTCTAAGCAACTAAGCAAAAGACACTCAGGGCTCCCGAATTCTTAAGCAACTTAGCAAAAGACACTCGGGCCCCCGAGATTCTTAAGCAACCAAGCACAAGACACTCAGGCTCCAAGAATCTTAAGCATCTAGGTAAAAGACACTCAGGCTCCCGAGATTCTTAAGCAACTAAGCAAAAGACACTCGGAAACCCCCGAGATTCTTAAGCAACTAAGCAAAAGACACTCAGGGCTCCCGAGATTTTTAAGCAAACTAAGCAAAAGACACTCGGGGCCCCCGAGATTCTTAAGCAACCAAGCACAAGACACTCAGGGCTCCCAAGAATCTTAAGCATCTAGGTAAAAGACACTCAGGGCTCCCGAGATTCTTAAGCAACTAAGCAAAATACACTCGGAACCCCCGAGATTCTTAAGCAACTAAGCAAAAGACACTCAGGGCTCCCGAGATTTTTAAGCAACTAGCAAAAGACACTCGGGGCCCCCGAGATTCTTAAGCAACCAAGCACAAGACACTCAGGGCTCCCAAGAATCTTAAGCATCTAGGTAAAAGACACTCAGGGCTCCCGAGATTCTTAAGCAACTAAGCAAAATACACTCGGAACCCCGAGATTCTTAAGCAACTAAGCAAAAGACACTCAGGGCTCCCGAGATTCTTAAGCAACTAAGCAAAAGACACTCGGGGCCCCCGAGATTCTTAAGCAACCAAGCACAAGACACTCAGGGCTCCCAAGAATCTTAAGCATCTAGGTAAAAGACACTCAGGGGCTCGAGATCTACAAAGCAACTAAGCAAAAGACACTCAGGCCCGAGATTTTAAGAACTAAGCAAAGACACCAGCTGAATTTCTTAGCATCTAGAAAAGACACTCGGGCCCCCGAGATTCTTAAGCAACAAGCAAAACACTCAGGACCCCAAGATTCTTAAGCACTAGCAAAAGACACTCAGGGCTCCCGAGATTCTTAAGCAACTAAGCAAAAGACACTGGCCCCAGATTCTTAAGCAACCAAGCACAAGACACTCAGGGCTCAAGGACACTCAGGGCTCCCGAAATTCTTAAGCAACTAAGCAAAAGACAACTCGGGGCCCCCGAGATTCTTAAGCAACCAAGCACAAGACACTCAGGGCTCCCAAGAATCTTAAGCATCTAGGTAAAAGACACTCAGGGCTCCCGAGATTCTTAAGCAACTAAGCAAAATACACTCGGAACCCCGAGATTCTTAAGCAACTAAGCAAAAGACACTCAGGGCTCCCGAGATTCTTAAGCAACTTAGCAAAAGACACTCGGGGCCCCGAGATTCTTAAGCAACCAAGCACAAGACACTCAGGGCTCCAAGAATCTTAAGCATCTAGGTAAAAGACACTCAGGGCTCCGAGATTCTTAAGCAACTAAGCAAAAACTCGGAACCCCCGAGATTCTTAAGCAACTAAGCAAAAGACACTCAGGGCTCCCGAGATTCTTAAGCAACTTAGCAAAAACACTCGGGGCCCCCGAGATTCTTAAGCAACCAAGCACAAGACACTCAGGGCTCCCAAGAATCTTAAGCATCTAGGTAAAGACACTCAGGGCTCCCGAGATTCTTAAGCAACTAAGCAAAATACACTCGGAACCCCCGAGATTCTTAAGCAACTAAGCAAAAGACACTCAGGGCTCCCGAGATTCTTAAGCAACTAGCAAAAGACACTCGGGGCCCCCGAGATTCTTAAGCAACCAAGCACAAGACACTCAGGGCTCCCAAGAATCTTAAGCATCTAGGTAAAAGACACTCAGGGCTCCCGAGATTCTTAAGCAACTAAGCAAAAGACACTCGGAACCCCGAGATTCTTAAGCAACTAAGCAAAAGACACTCAGGGCTCCCGAGATTCTTTAAGCAACTAAGCAAAAGACACTCGGGGCCCCGAGATTCTTAAGCAACCAAGCACAAGACACTCAGGGCTCCCAAGAATCTTAAGCATCTAGGTAAAAGACACTCAGGGCTCCCGAGATTCTTAAGCAACTAAGCAAAATACACTCGGAACCCCGAGATTCTTAAGCAACTAAGCAAAAGACACTCAGGGCTCCCGAGATTCTTAAGCAACTAAGCAAAAGACACTCGGGCGCCCCGAGATTCTTAAGCAACCAAGCACAAGACACTCAGGGCTCCCAAGAATCTTAAGCATCTAGGTAAAAGACACTCAGGGCTCCCGAGATTCTTAAGCAACTAAGCAAAATACACTCGGAACCCCCGAGATTCTTAAGCAACTAAGCAAAAGACACTCAGGGCTCCCGAGATTCTTAAGCAACTTAGCAAAAGACACTCGGGGCCCCCGAGATTCTTAAGCAACCAAGCACAAGACACTCAGGGCTCCCAAGAATCTTAAGCATCTAGGTAAAAGACACTCAGGGCTCCGAGATTCTTAAGCAACTAAGCAAAATACACTCGGAACCCCCGAGATTCTTAAGCAACTAAGCAAAAGACACTCAGGGCTCCCGAGATTCTTAAGCAACTTAGCAAAAGACATCGGGGCCCCCGAGATTCTTAAGCAACCAAGCACAAGACACTCAGGGCTCCAAGAATCTTAAGCATCTAGGTAAAAGACACTCAGGGCTCCCGAGATTCTTAAGCAACTAAGCAAAATACACTCGGAACCCCCGAGATTCTTAAGCAACTAAGCAAAAGACACTCAGGGCTCCCGAGATTTTTAAGCAACTAAGCAAAAGACACTCGGGGCCCCCGAGATTCTTAAGCAACCAAGCACAAGACACTCAGGGCTCCCAAGAATCTTAAGCATCTAGGTAAAAGACACTCAGGGCTCCCGAGATTCTTAAGCAACTAAGCAAAATACACTCGGAACCCCCGAGATTCTTAAGCAACTAAGCAAAAGACACTCAGGGCTCCCGAGATTCTTAAGCAACTAGCAAAAGACACTCGGGGCCCCCGAGATTCTTAAGCAACCAAGCACAAGACACTCAGGGCTCCCAAGAATCTTAAGCATCTAGGTAAAAGACACTCAGGGCTCCCGAGATTCTTAAGCAACTAAGCAAAAACACTCGGAACCCCCCGAGATTCTTAAGCAACTAAGCAAAAGACACTCAGGGCTCCCGAGATTTTTAAGCAACTAAGCAAAAGACACTCGGGGCCGCAATAAGCAAAGACACTCAGGGCTCCGAATTTTAAGCATAGCAAACACTCGGGGCCCGAGTTCTTAAGCAACCAAGCACAAGACACTCAGGGCTCCAAGAATCTTAAGCATCTAGTAAAGACACTCAGGGCTCCGAGATTAAGCAACTAAGAAAAACACCGAACCCGAGATCTTAAGCAACTAAGCAAAAGACATCAGGGCTCCGGATTTAGCAACTAGCAAAAGACATCGGGGCCCCGAGATCTTAAGAACCAGCACAAGACACTCAGGGCTCCAAGAATCTAAGCATTAGGTAAAAGACACAGGGCTCCCGAGATTCTTAAGCAACTAAGCAAAAACACTCGGACCCCGAGTTCTTAAGCAACTAAGCAAGACACTCAGGGCCGAGATTTAAGCAATAGCAAAAGACATCGGGCCCGAGATTCTTAAGCAACCAAGCACAAGACATCAGGGTCCAAATCTTAAGCATCTAGTAAAAGACACTCAGGCTCGAGATCTAAGAACTAAGCAAAATACACTCGGCCCGAGATTCTTAAGCAACTAAGCAAAGACACTCAGGCTCCGATTTAGCAATAGCAAAGACACTCGGGGCCCCGAGATTCTTAGACAAGCAAAGACATCAGGCTCCAAGAATCTTAAGATTAGGTAAAGACATCAGGGCTCCGAGATTCTTAACAACTAGCAAAACACTCGGCCCGAATCTTAAGCACTAAGCAAAAACACTCAGGGTCCCGAATTTTAAGCACTTAGCAAAAGACATCGGGCCCCGAGATTTAAGAACCAAGCACAAGACATCAGGCTCCAAATCTTAAGATCTAGTAAAAGCACTCAGGCTCCGAGATTCTTAACAACTAAGCAAACACTCGGCCCGAGATTCTTAGCAACTAAGCAAAACACTCAGGTCCGAATCTTAGAACTTAGCAAGACTCGGGGCCCGAGATTCTAGCAACAAGACAAGACATCAGGGCTCCAAGAATCTTAAATTAGGTAAAGCACTCAGGGCTCCGAATTCTTAAGCAACTAAGAAACCCTCGGAACCCGAGATTCTTAAGCAACTAGCAAAAGACATAGGGCTCCGAGATTCTTAAGAACTTAGCAAAAACATCGGGGCCCGAGATCTTAAGCAACCAAGCACAACTCAGGGTCCCAATCTTAAATTAGGTAAAGACATAGGGTCGAGATTTTAAGCATAAGCAAACACGGAACCGAGTTCTAAGCACTAAAAGCATCAGGGCTCCGAGATTTTAAGCACTAGCAAACATCGGGCCCGAGATTCTTAACAACAAGACAAGACATCAGGTCCCAAAATTAGCATTAGGTAAAAGACATAGGCTCCGAGATTTTAAGAACAAGCAAAAACACTCGGAACCCCGAATTCTTAAGCAACAAGCAAGACATCAGGGCTCGAATTTTAGCAACTAGCAAAAGACACTCGGCCGGATCTTAAGCAACAGCACAAGACATCAGGGCTCCAGAATCTTAGCATTAGGTAAAGACACCAGGCTCCGAATCTTAACAACTAACAAATACACTCGGCCGAGATCTTAAGCAACTAGCAAAAGACATCAGGGCTCCGAATTTAAGCAACTAAGCAAAAGACATCGGGGCCCGAGATTTTAAGCAACCAAGCACAAGACACCAGGGTCCAAGATCTTAGCATCTAGGTAAAGACACTCAGGGCTCCGAGATCTTAAGCAACTAAGCAAATACACTCGGAACCCCGGATCTTAAGCAACTAAGCAAAAGACACTCAGGGCTCCGAGATCTTAAGCAATTAGCAAAAGACACTCGGGCCCGGATTTTAAGAACCAAGCACAAGCACTCAGGGCTCCAAGAATCTTAAGCATCTAGGTAAAAGACACTCAGGGCTCCGAGATTCTTAACAATAAGCAAACACTCGGACCCCGAGATTCTTAAGCAACTAAGCAAAAGCACTCAGGCTCCCGAATTCTTAAGAACTAAGCAAAGACATCGGGGCCCCGGATTCTTAAGAACAAGCACAAGCACTCAGGGCTCCCAGAATCTTAGCATCTAGGTAAAAGACACTCAGGGCTCCCAGATTCTTAAGCAACTAGCAAAATACACTCGGAACCCCGAGATTCTTAAGCAACTAAGCAAAAGACACTCAGGGCCCGAGATTCTTAAGCAACTAAGCAAAAGACACTCGGGGCCCCGAGATTCTTAAGAACAAGCCAGAACTCAGGGCTCCCAAGAATCTTAAGCATCACGAAAAGCACTCAGGCTCCGAGATTCTTAACAACTAAGCAAAAACACTCGGAACCCCGAGATTCTTAAGCAACTAAGCAAAAGACATCAGGCTCCCGAATTCTTAAGCAATTTAGCAAAAGACACTCGGGGCCCCCGAGATTCTTAAGCAACCAAGCACAAGACACTCAGGGCCCAAGAATCTTAAGCATCTAGGTAAAAGACACTCAGGGTCCCCAGATCTAAGCAACTAAACAAAAGACACTCGGAACACCCCGAGATCTTAAGCAACTAGCAAAAGCACCAGCTCCGCAAAGATTTTTAAGCACTAGACAAAACCGGGCCCCCGAGATCTTAAGCACCAAGACTAGACATCAGGGTCCCAAGAATCTAAGCATTAGGTAAAAGACACCAGGCTCCCGTCTTAAGCAACTAAGCAAAATACACTCGGAACCCCGAGATTCTTAAGCAACTAAGCAAAAGACACTCAGGGCTCCCGAGATTTTTAAGCAACTAAGCAAAAGACACTCGGGGCCCCCGAGATTCTTAAGCAACCAAGCACAAGACACTCAGGGCTCCCAAGAATCTTAAGCATCTAGGTAAAAGACACTCAGGGCTCCCGAGATTCTTAAGCAACTAAGCAAAATACACTGGGAACCCCGAGATTCTTAAGCAACTAAGCAAAAGACACTCAGGGCTCCCGAGATTCTTAAGCAACTTAGCAAAAGACACTCGGGGCCCCGAGATTCTTAAGCAACCAAGCACAAGACACTCAGGGCTCCCAAGAATCTTAAGCATCTAGGTAAAAGACACTCAGGGCTCCCGAGATTCTTAAGCAACTAAGCAAAAGACACTCGGAACCCCCGAGATTTTTAAGCAACTAAGCAAAAGACACTCAGGGCTCCCGAGATTTTTAAGCAACTAAGCAAAAGACACTCGGGGCCCCCGAGATTCTTAAGCAACCAAGCACAAGACACTCAGGGCTCCCAAGAATCTTAAGCATCTAGGTAAAAGACACTCAGGGCTCCCGAGATTCTTAAGCAACTAAGCAAAATACACTCGGAACCCCCGAGATTCTTAAGCAACTAAGCAAAAGACACTCAGGGCTCCCGAGATTCTTAAGCAACTTAGCAAAAGACACTCGGGGCCCTCGAGATTCTTAAGCAACCAAGCACAAGACACTCGGGGCTCCCACGAATCTTAAGCATCTAGGTAAAAGACACTCAGGGCTCCCGAGATTCTTAAGCAACTAAGCAAAATACACTCGGAACCCCCGAGATTCTTAAGCAACTAAGCAAAAGACACTCAGGGCTCCCGAGATTCTTAAGCAACTTAGCAAAAGACACTCGGGGCCCCGAGATTCTTAAGCAACCAAGCACAAGACACTCAGGGCTCCCAAGAATCTTAAGCATCTAGGTAAAAGACACTCAGGGCTCCCGAGATTCTTAAGCAACTAAGCAAAAGACACTCGGAACCCCGAGATTCTTAAGCAACTAAGCAAAAGACACTCAGGGCTCCCGAGATTCTTAAGCAACTTAGCAAAAGACACTCGGGGCCCCCGAGATTCTTAAGCAACCAAGCACAAGACACTCAGGGCTCCCAAGAATCTTAAGCATCTAGGTAAAAGACACTCAGGGCTCCCGAGATTCTTAAGCAACTAAGCAAATACACTCGGAACCCCCGAGATTCTTAAGCAACTAAGCAAAAGACACTCAGGGCTCCCGAGATTCTTAAGCAACTTAGCAAAAGACACTCGGGGCCCCCGAGATTCTTAAGCAACCAAGCACAAGACACTCAGGGCTCCCAAGAATCTTAAGCATCTAGGTAAAAGACACTCAGGGCTCCCGAGATTCTTAAGCAACTAAGCAAAAGACACTCGGAACCCCCGAGATTCTTAAGCAACTAAGCAAAAGACACTCAGGGCTCCCGAGATTTTTAAGCAACTAAGCAAAAGACACTCGGGGCCCCCGAGATTCTTAAGCAACCAAGCACAAGACACTCAGGGCTCCCAAGAATCTTAAGCATCTAGGTAAAAGACACTCAGGGCTCCCGAGATTCTTAAGCAACTAAGCAAAATACACTCGGAACCCCGAGATTCTTAAGCAACTAAGCAAAAGACACTCAGGGCTCCCGAGATTCTTAAGCAACTTAGCAAAAGACACTCGGGGCCCTCGAGATTCTTAAGCAACCAAGCACAAGACACTCGGGGCTCCCACGAATCTTAAGCATCTAGGTAAAAGACACTCAGGGCTCCCGAGATTCTTAAGCAACTAAGCAAAAGACACTCGGAACCCCGAGATTCTTAAGCAACTAAGCAAAAGACACTCAGGGCTCCCGAGATTTTTAAGCAACTAAGCAAAAGACACTCGGGGCCCCCGAGATTCTTAAGCAACCAAGCACAAGACACTCAGGGCTCCCAAGAATCTTAAACATCTAGTTAAAAGACACTCAGGGCTCCCGAGATTCTTAAGCAACTAAGCAAAAGACACTCGGAACCCCGAGATGCTTAAGCAACTAAGCAAAAGACACTCAGGGCTCCCGAGATTTTTAAGCAACTAAGCAAAAGACACTCGGGGCCCCCGAGATTCTTAAGCAACCAAGCACAAGACACTCAGGGCTCCCAAGAATCTTAAGCATCTAGGTAAAAGACACTCAGGGCTCCCGAGATTCTTAAACAACTAAGCAAAAGACACTCAGGCCCCCGAGATTCTTAAGCAACTAAGCAAAATACACTCAAGGCTCCCGAAATTCTTAAGCAACTAAGCAAAAGACACTCGGGGCCCCCGAGATTCTTAAGCAACCAAGCACAAGACACTCAGGGCTCCCAAGAATCTTAAACATCTAGTTAAAAGACACTCAGGGCTCCGAGATTCTTAAGCAACTAAGCAAAAGACACTCGGAACCCCCGAGATTCTTAAGCAACTAAGCAAAAGACACTCAGGGCTCCCGAGATTTTTAAGCAACTAAGCAAAAGACACTCGGGGCCCCGAGATTCTTAAGCAACCAAGCACAAGACACTCAGGGCTCCCAAGAATCTTAAGCATCTAGGTAAAGACACTCAGGGCTCCCGAGATTCTTAAGCAACTAAGCAAAAGACACTCGGAACCCCAGAGATTCTTAAGCAACTAAGCAATACGCCAATTAAAAAATTCAAAGTGTCCCGATATTTATGGCATAACCAGTGGCATGATAAAAAACATAGGTGATGTTAGTGCCCAATTTCTCACAGATCTTTTTAATGATTGCTTGAGCAAGGGCATTTTTCCTGATTGTCTTAAAACCGCAAAGGTACTACCTATATTCAAAAAGGGTGATCCCTCATCTATCACAAACTATAGACCTATCTCCATCTTGCCGGTTATAAGCAAAATATTCGAAACGATGATAAAAAATAGATTGCTTTCGTTTTTTGATAAACATAACATCATATCAAAACATCAATATGGGTTTATCAAGAGACGCTCTACTGTAAAAGCTGTTGCTAACATAGTCAGTGACATAGTAGAAGGTTTAAATGAGGGGCTTGACTCGCAAATTACCTTGTGTGATCTAAGCAAAGCTTTCGATTGTGTAAACCACAATATTCTGTTGGGTAAACTATCTAAATATGGCGTAAGGGGTAAACCTCTTGAGTTGTTGGTAAGTTATCTTACTAACAGAACGCAGTGTGTCATCGTAAACAGTGAACAATCAACTTTTCTTAAAATTAAACATGGCGTACCACAAGGTTCAATTTTGGGACCGTTTCTATTTACGGTATATATAAATGGTCTTCCCGATGCATTGGCACCATCAATTAGTACCCTGTTTGCTGATGACACTAGCGTCTTAAATAGAGGTCACAACAATGAGGACCTTCTACAAAAGAGTAGATGTGCCATAGACAAAGCCACCTTATGGTTTGCAACAAACATGCTTAAGCTAAATACGGATAAAACACAATATCTATTAGTGTCCTCGAATTTGCGAAAGCGGAAGGGTGACTCGGTAATATTGCTTGGTATACGAATAGATGATGGGTTAACCTGGTATCAACAGGTAAATGATCTTCAAAAAAATTATCATCATGTATCTATCTAATAAGAAGGCTCAAAAGGTGCTTGCACCATAATCTAATTACAGCATATTATTCGCTCTTTCACTCTCACATGACCTATGGGGGTTGCTCTTTGGGGTGGCTCTTCACATGCCATCAAGATATTCAAATTGCAAAAACGAGCACTAAGAATTATAGGCAATGTAAAACATAGGGATTCTTGTCGACCTCTGTTCAAAAGCTTGGAAATTTTGACGCTACCGTGTGTATTTATGATTTCTCAATTATTGGAGATACAAGAGTTGAAAAACAATTTTGTTACACATGGAACAAATCCACTCACATAACACAAGGAACAAAAATCAAATGGTGCCATCTAAACATAAATTAGAGATCACAAATAAAAATACACATAACATACATCTATATAACAAAATCCCCACTGAGTGGAAAACACTGACACAGTCTAGATTTAAACAAAAAATAGTTCAATATATGAAAGAAGGGGCTTTCTACACTATAAAAGAATTTGTTGATAGTCTACGTTGATTGTATTTTATTGTATTTGTTGCCATATGTGTGAAATTGTATGTATGACAAAGAAGTCATAACCTATTCTGTACAAGACAGAAAAGTATTGCATTAAATCTTTTTTTTTTATTGACAAATGCATGTACTGATATGTATAAAGCATGAAATAAACATCTTATCTTATCTTATCTAAGCAAAAGACACTCAGGGCTCCCGAGATTTTTAAGCAACTAAGCAAAAGACACTCGGGGCCTCTGAGATTCTTAAACAACCAAGCACAAGACACTCAGGGCTCCCAAGAATCTTAAGCATCTAGGTAAAAGACACTCAGGGCTCCCGAGATTCTTAAGCAACTAAGCAAAAGACACTCGGAACCCCCGAGATTCTTAAGCAACTAAGCAAAAGACACTCAGGGCTCCCGAGATTCTTAAGCAACTAAGCAAAATACACTCAAGGCTCCCGAGATTCTTAAGCAACTAAGCAAAAGACACTCGGGGCCCCCGAGATTCTTAAGCAACCAAGCACAAGACACTCAGGGCTCCCAAGAATCTTAAGCATCTAGGTAAAAGACACTCAGGGCTCCCGAGATTCTTAAGCAACTAAGCAAAAAACACTCGGAACCCCCGAGATTCTTAAGCAACTAAGCAAAAGACACTCAGGGCTCCCGAGATTCTTAAGCAACTAAGCAAAAGACACTCGGGGCCCCCGAGATTCTTAAGCAACCAAGCACAAGACACTCAGGGCTCCCAAGAATCTTAAGCATCTAGGTAAAAGACACTCAGGGCTCCCGAGATTCTTAAGCAACTAAGCAAAAGACACTCGGAACCCCCGAGATTCTTAAGCAACTAAGCAAAAGACACTCAGGGCTCCCGAGATTCTTAAGCAACTAAGCAAAAGACACTCGGGGCCCCCGAGATTCTTAAGCAACCAAACACAAGACACTCAGGGCTCCCAAAAATCTTAAAAATCTAGGTAAAAGACACTCAGAGCTTTGAGATTCTTAAGAAGCTAAGCAAAAGACACTCGACGATTAAGCACGTATAGAATTCGCAAACGTCTCCCCATGTGTCCATTAATCAGGCTTACCTAGATACGATGGTATCATATGGCTAAACAAGGAGAAGGTTTAAAAGAAATAATAAAATCGAGGTGGATTCATAAACTACTCTATGTCTTGAATAATTTCTGGATTGAATTCTATCGTCCACTTGAAAATGTTTGTCGAAACTCGATTTATTTTTCTTTTTTGCTGATTCAGTTGGTCTCCTAAAATCTAACTTGGTTCGTACATTTCTTCCTAAAAAGAGTTCAGAAGGTGTTTGTCCAGAAGATAAGGCAGTAACTCGATACCGATGATCATTGTTTGACAGTATCGTTCTAAAGATTTCTCGTAAATCATACACGGTGCTCGCTGATGTAGGAGAATTTTTAACCATAATTACTTCTGGCCATTTAGATTTGGCATCAACAAGAATTAGAAAATAATGGTTGTAAAATGGGCCCGCATAATCCATGTGTATACGTTGCCAATTCTTTTCTGATATTTCCCATTGATGAATCGATGCCTATGTAGGATTTTTCTTAACATCGCTACAAGCTTGACAACTTTTAACCATATTTTCGATGTCAGAATCGATGCCTTTCCAGTAGCAATAGTTTCTTGCTAGATATTTCATTTTAACGATTCCTAGGTGTGTTGAATGAAGTTCTTGTAGAATAATGTGTTGTAATTTTTTTGCAATTACCACAAGATGTCCTCTAAATATTATTCCATCGTGCAGTGAAAATTCTAGATCTCTTCTGGTTCCATTTAGAATTTTTTTCTTCATTTTACATAATTCTGGATCTGTTCTTCTTTCTTTTTCAATTTCATGAGCTGTGACTGTTTCCGTACTAATCTGATTAATTAAAATCGCATTTAACACGTATTCATCATGAGTTTTTTCTTCTTGTTGTGGCGATAATTTCAATGGACTTCTGGACAAATAATCAACATTTACATGTTCACTGCATTTTCGACATTCGATGGAATCATTGAAATGGGATAAAAATTGTGCATATCTTAACATTCTAGTTGCAGATAAGGCTGGAAGTTGTTTTTAGGATTTAAAATAATACTCAGTGGTTTATTATCCACAATTAGAATAAATTTCCTTTCATAAATATAATGAAAAAATCTTTTGAAACTCCAATAAATGGCTGTTGCCTTTTTATCTAATTGACTATAAACTACGTTCAGCTTTTGTCAACGACTTGGATGCAAAAGCAACTGGTCTTTCAAATCCGTCTGGAAAACGATGTGACAAAACACCTGAAAGTCCATACGGGTTGGCGTCTGTGGCAAGTGTTATGTCTAAATCAGGTGTAAAAGACATGAGAACTCGTTCACTGGCTATTTCAGTTTTGGCTTTTTTGAACGCTGTTTCATATTCGACAGACCATTTAAAATTTGTGTCTTTTCTTAACAGTCGGTTTAATAGATATAACATGCTGGATGCACTGGGAATAAATTTTGCATAATACATCACCATTCCAAGAAAACGTTGAAGCTTTTTGTAAAGACTTCGGCCTTGGTGCTTCTATGATCGCTTTGACTTTATCTTCAGATTTTTCGAGTCCTTTTTCTGAAATGACATGACCCAAATATTGAATTCTTTTCTTGAAAGATTGACATGTTTCTTGATTCAGATGCAGATTATATTTGTGTAATCGTTCAAGAACTTTAATTAAACGAAATCTACATTCTTCAATAGAAGAACCTTGTCTGCTGCCCAAACAATTTATTAATACCATAACTTTGGCATCACTAGTTTCTTTGTCGTTTTTATTCAAACCTCTTAATTTGAAAAAATTTTCTAGTCTTTGACTGTAACAGCAGTCGATGCCAAAATCTGTTGTGTATTTAACAGTTTAGATATTTTTTATATTATTCTTTATTTCATTGAAAAATGTCACAATTGAAAAGTATTCTAAACATAATAATAATAATAATGTCTTTTTTTAACATTGTAACTTGATTAATATATATAACAGTTACGATAATCGGTAATTAAAAATCAGCGTGGGTACAACTCACCAATTTATTTCTCAGTAACTCAAATTTACACAGCGATTATGTACAAAATAATTCCGGCGCAACTTGACTGGATTCTCTCGTTGACTGACTGACTCGTTCCCGAAGGTGGCCTCTATTTAAACCCATACTTCGTTTCTAGAGATTCCGCGATCGACGTTTTTATGGAGACAAAGTAGTGCTAGGATTAAACTAACAGATCCGACGCAACTAAGTGCTCGACAAATACCGAAATAAACAAACAACCAATGGCCTAATTATAGTTAGCATTCCTCATATGGATGAGAACTGAAACCACAGAATAAACAGTTTTACATATCTGAAAGAAAAATTTTACTCGGTCTTGTAAAATTGAGTATGTTGAATACCATAAATCCCAGGCTATAATTAATTGCTATATTTTCGGTTAGTTTGATCTTGAAAGGCACCACTTGACTTGAAAGCATAATTAAGTACACTTTTCTGTTTTCTTCATTCCAGTTGTACCAATTTAAAGTGCAAAGTTCGCTAAAACATTCAACTGTCTAAAACAAACCAAGCACAGCAAAACTTAGTGCCCTAATCTTAAAGTACATTCTTACTGAGTCTTGCAAGTGTTGACCAAGAGTAATGACAGATACACCGATTAATGTGCTGGTAACAAAAATTGGTACTATTCTTGCGTACAAAATAAAAGTATGTTCAACCTGAAGTTGAATTAAAAGAAATCTAATTATTATATAAACCATTGAAACTTACAGTCAACATTAAAAATAGCATGCTTATGAAAAATAGTCCTCCAAACAGCGAATGACTTAAAAATACTGGCCAAATTTGCTTTATAACGTAATATCCATAACTAAAAATGTATAATTGATGCCTTCATCTCGATATAAAATATTTACCTACGCATTGATATCATTCTGACATAAAATCACAAACTTAAGTGTATCTTTAATTTCCTCTTGATGTTGCTCACAATTACAGCCACGGGTTTCACACAAAGCATGAATTTTCCGAATGCAGTTCACTGTTAATTCTATTTGATACTTAATATGATATGAGCAATATATAAATTGACAAAAGTTTGCTATTGTGACGTATGCATAGAAAGCACAACTAACAGAAAATATTAGTGATACTTGAGTTTTCCAAGAGGGTAACGTAAAATCTTTGATCAAATCGTAAATGAAATACATATCTTCGTCCTTGTCACAGGGCACCAAAATAACGAAACCACTAAAGCTTCCCAAAAGTAAGAGAGTGATCACCCCAAAGTTAACAAGTCTTGCTTCCATTTCCATTTTTTTTAAACTTTCGTCTTTTTTATCCTTGGGTACAAACATTCTAAGCTCTTTTAGCTTTTCTAGACATTTTGTACTTTTGAATAAAACCCCGCAACAACTTGCAGTTACCTAGAACGTTCTTCATCTTATAATAATATGTCTGGGTTGCGCTAAATGTTACTTACAAACTGTAGCACAAAATATGGGGGGGCATACTGAATAAAATATTTTAAGTCAAAATTTTCAAGAAATATGTATGTTTGTGCTAACGTGATTAGCAAAGTAATGTACACAGTTCCGACCACTAAAATCTTAATCAGGGTGATTTCAAATATGTCGAAACAGAAAAATCTGGCCAATTTAAGACAATCGTCTGAAATTTTCTTTCAACGTTATTAGCATTAGGTTAAATCAGAACTTACTTTTCGGATAGTTGCTAATTTCAAAATCGATGTTAGTGTTGTTTTTATCGGTTTCTGGCATTTCGTAAATCAAACAATGTTTCTAAGTTAACATCCACTCGTGCAGATTGCCCAAACTATAGTAAGGTAAAATTACTACAAATATTCGTTCTGAATTAACTAGAAAGACACGTAGGTAACATTAATATGTGATGTAAGTTCTCGTACTTGACTATGTAGAACTAATAATGGCAGCACTGAAATAATAATAATAAAGGTAAATGCTGTATAAGTTTGACACTTATGGTTAATTAATTTAACCTTTACATGATTGTACCTATTACGAATAAATCTTCCTTTTCGATTTTCTGAAATGCGTTGCTATAAATTATGAGCTTATTTCAGTTTCAGGTCCCATTTCGGTTTCTTCTTTTAATACGACTGACTTTGTCCCCCTTGCTTATTGCTCTTTTTGAAATTTTTACACTTGTTCGATTGTAATTTAATATCAGAGTTATAGAAATTATGAACTTATTTCAGTTTCAGGTTCCATTTCGGTTTGTTCTTCCATGTAATACGACTGACTGATAGAAATTGAACATTTAAAATGGAATTGAGGCAAATAACACAGAAACACGTGGCAGAAGCAGAGGGCGCGGTTCCTAATCGAGCTGGCAGGATTTATAGCGCCATCTGTACAAAAGACGCAGATATAGAACAGAAGTCAGAGGAGCGATCTGGATGCCGTGAAGCTCGCGTCTAGACGACAACGAACAAGACGAAGAAGTGTAAAAAAAAAAAGTTTTAATTCTTATTTCGTACACTAATATAAATCTCCCTTATCAATTTTCTGAAATGCCTTGCTATAAATTATGAGCTCAGTTTTCATTGTTTGGGGTGCTATGAGTTACAATACATTGCAGCAGATTGTACCTAACATGTTAAAATACATCTGTCCAAACATGCACGTCGATGATTTTTTCTGAAGTTTCTTATTTTTATAGGGGGTATTTTAAGTCAATGTAGCCTGACAGCTTCAATAGCCACAGCTGAGTTTTCCTTTTGAAAAATGGATAAATTACGGGTGGTGGGGGGCATATTAATAATAACAGTAATAATGGTGCCCGATTTAAAGCTATTAAGTTAATATTTTTTTCACAAATTTTAGAGCAAACATACAAACAGTCGATTTTAGCTAAGGCCATCCGAGGGACTAGTTATTGTTTCATTCGTAAACATATTTAAGACCAGAGAACTATAAAATGCGAGCACAGCGAGCACATTTAGGTGTTGATTAAAATTACTCGTCGGTCTCCTTGAGAAGCTAAATTATTAATAAGACGGTTTTTTTGTCTAAAAAGGTAAAACCCAAAAATGTTTGTGATTATCTGATCAAATTGACTTGAAAAAGTGTGTTTTTTGAAGTCTAGAGTTGGATTTTATATTGACAAATAACAGAATCTGGGACTACATTTGTTTTAATATTTGTACTTCCCGCACTTTTATATTTTCTCGACGTTTCATGACCCCTAGAGTACGAAAAAGTAGTCTTGCGTTGTCCGTCTGTCTGTCTGGTGTCTGCATCAAATGTTTTTTTAGAGTATGAAACCTTCTCAGGGGTCCCAAATGTCTTTCTTAAAAATGTAAAACCTTCTAGGGGCCCCAAATGTATTTTTGTGAGAATGCGAAACCTTTTCGGGGACCCCAACTGTTTTTTTTTATGTAAAACCTAGGTAGCCCTAAATGTTTTTTTAATATAAAACCTTCTCGGAGGTCCCAACTGTGTTTTTTAAAAATGCAAAATCTCCTCGGGGGGCGAAATGTTTTTTTAGAATATGAAACCTTCTCGGGGGTCCCAACTGCCTTTTTTAAAAATGCAAAATCTTCTCTAGGACGCCAAATGTCTTTTTTTCTTAATGTGAAACCTTCTCAAGGGTCCCAACTGTCTACTTTAAAAATGTAAAACCTTTTCGGGGGCACCAAATGTCTTTGTTTAAGAATGTGAAATCTTCTCGGGGACCCCAAATGTATATTTTTAAGAATGTAAAACCTTCTCGGGAGCCAACAGTCCTTTTTAAAAATATAAAATCTTCTAGGGGCCACAACTGTATTTTTTTGAGAATGTGAAACCTTCTTGGGGTCTCAACTGTTTTTTTTTTATATATATAAAATCTCGGTAGCCTTAAATGTTTTTTTTTTTTAATGTAAAACCTTCTCGGGGGTCCCAACTGTCTTTTTTAAAAATGCAAAACCTTCTCAGTCGGCGAAATGTTTTTTAGAATATGAAACCTTGTCGAAAGTCCCAACTGTCCTTTTTTAAAAAAGGTGAAACCTTCTCGGGTACGCCAAATGTCTTATTTTAAAAATGTAGAACCTTCTCGGGGACGCCAAATGTATTTTTTTCTTAATTTGAAACCTTCTCGGGGGTCCCAACTGTCCTTTTTCAAAAAGGTGAAACCTTCTCGAGTACGCCAAATGTCTTATTTTCTTAATGTGAAACCTTCTCGGGGGTCCCAACTGTCTATTTTAAAAATGTAGAACCTTCTCGGGGACGCCAAATGTATTTTTTTTTTAATGTGAAATCTTCTCGGGGTCCCAACTGTCCTTTTTTAAAAAGGTGAAACCTTCTCGGGGACGCCAAATGTCTTATTTTCTTAATGTGAAACCTTCTCGGGGGTCCCAACTGTCTATCTTAAAAATGTAGAACCTTCTCGGGAAAGTCAAATATTTTTTTTCATAATGTGAAACCTTCTCAGGGGTCCCAACTGTCTATTTTAAAAATGTAGAACCTTCTCGGGGACGCCAAATGTATTTTTTTCTTAATGTGAAACCTTCTCAGGGGTCCCAACTGTCGTTTTTAAAAAAGGTGAAACCTTCTCGGGGAAGCCAAATGTCTTATTTTCTTAATGTGAAACCTTCTCGAGGGTCCCAACTGTCTATTTTAAAAATGTAGAACCTTCTCGGGGACGTCAAATGTATTTTTTTCTTAATGTGAAACCTTCTCGGGTACGCAAATGTCTTATTTTTTAATGTGAAACCTTTTCGATGGTCCCAACTGTCTATTTTAAAAATATAGACCCTTTTCACGGACGCCAAATGTCTTATTTTTTTAATGTGAAACCTTCTCGGGGGTCCCAACTGTCTATTTTAAAATTGTAGAACCTTCTCGGGGACGTCAAATGTATTTTTTTCTTAATGTGAAACCTTCTCGGGTACGCAAATGTCTTATTTTCTTAATGTGAAACCTTTTCGATGGTCCCAACTGTCTATTTTAAAAATATAGACCCTTTTCAGGGACGCCAAATGTCTTATTTTCTTAATGTGAAACCTTCTCGGGGGTCCCAACTGTCTATTTTAAAAATGTAGAACCTTCTCGGGGACGTCAAATGTATTTTTTTCTTAATGTGAAACCTTCTCGTGTACGCCAAATGTCTTATTTTTTTAATGTGAAACCTTCTCGGGGGTTCTAACTGTCCTTTTTTAAAAAAGATGAAACCTTCTCGGGTACCCCAAATGTCTTATTTTCTTAATGTGAAACCTTTTCGATGGTCCCAACTGTCTATTTTAAAAATATAGAACCTTCTCGGGGACGCCAAATGTCTTATTTTCTTAATGTGAAACCTTCTCGGGGGTCCACAACTGACTATTTTAAAAATGTAGAACCTTCTCGGGGACGTCAAATGTATTTTTTTTTTTAATGTGAAACCTTCTCGTGTACCCCAAATGTCTTATTTTTTTAATGTGAAACCTTCTCGGGGGTCCCAACTCTCTATTTTAAAAATGTAGAACCTTCTCGGGGATGTCAAATATATTTTTTTTTAATGTGAAACCTTCTCGGGGGTCCCAACTGTCTATTTTAAAAATATAGACCCTTCTCGGGGACGCAAATGTCTTATTTTCTTAATGTGAAACCTTCTCGGGGGTCCCAACTGTCTATTTTAAAAATGTAGAACCTTCTCGGGGACGTCAAATGTATTTTTTTCTTAATGTGAAACCTTCTCGTGTACCCCAAATGTCTTATTTTTTTAATGTGAAACCTTCTCGGGGGTCCCAACTCTCTATTTTAAAAATGTAGAACCTTCTCGAGGATGTCAAATATATTTTTTTCATAATGTGAAACCTTCTCGGGGGTTCCAACTGTCTATTTTAAAAATATAGACCCTTCTCGGGGACGCCAAATGTCTTATTTTCTTAATGTGAAACCTTCTCGAGGGTCCCAACTGTCTATTTTAAAAATGTAGAACCTTCTCGAGGACGTCAAATGTATTTTTTTCTTAATGTGAAACCTTCTCGGGTACGCAAATGTCTTATTTTCTTAATGTGAAACCTTTTCGATGGTCCCAACTGTCTATTTTAAAAATATAGACCCTTTTCACGGACGCCAAATGTCTTATTTTTTTAATGTGAAACCTTCTCGGGGGTCCCAACTGTCTATTTTAAAAATGTAGAACCTTCTCGGGGACGTCAAATGTATTTTTTTCTTAATGTGAAACCTTCTCGTGTACCCAAATGTCTTATTTTTTTAATGTGAAACCTTCTCGGGGGTCCCAACTCTCTATTTTAAAAATGTAGAACCTTCTCGGGGATGTCAAATATATTTTTTTCATAATGTGAAACCTTCTCGGGGGTCCCAACTGTCTATTTTAAAATGTAGAACCTTCTCGGGGACGTCAAATGTACTTTTTTCTTAATGTGAAACCTTCTCGTGTACGCCAAATGTCTTATTTTCTTAATGTGAAACCTTCTCGGAGGTCCCAACTCTCTATTTTAAAAGTGTAAAACCTTCTCGGGGACGTCAAATATGTTTTTTTCATAATGCGAAACCTTCTCGGGGGTCCCAACTGTCTATTTTAAAAATGTAAAACCTTCTCGGGGGCACTAAATGTCTTTGTTTAAGAATGGGAAACCTTTTCGGGGACCCCAAATGTATTTGTTTAAGAATGTAAAACCTTCTCGGCAGCTAACTGTCCTTTTTAAAGATATAAAATCTTCTAGGGGCCCCAACTGTATTTTTTTGAGGATGTGAAACCTTCCTGGGGTCCCAACAGTTTTTTTTATGTAAAACCTCGGTAGCCTTAAATGTTTTTTTTTAATGTAAAACCTTCTCGGGGGTCCCAACTGTCTATTTTAAATATGAGAAACCTTCTCGGGGGTCCCAAATGTCCTTTTTTTAAGAATGTGAAACCTTCTCGGAGGTACCAACTGTCCTTTTTTAAAGAAGGTGAAACCTTTTTTTCTATTACACTGTGGCTTCTATATTGTTTTTACTCCATAGAGGTTATCACGAAAAAGTAAAATTCCGCAAAATTAAATTTTATATTTTTTCTGAAAAACAGTATTTGTTGGAGTGTACTTCCAGAAAGAGGCAAGTTCAGAGGAAACAACTTTCGTCCATTTTTTTTTTATTCGTCAGCTTTTACAAAATATAAGTATCCAAGCTAATGGGATGAGCATAAGTAATAGAGTAATATTGCTGTTTAAATATAGTCCTGGGAAATGCTTATTAAACACCAACCTAATACTCTCTAGGTTCTTTGTTTATAATGTATCCATTTTCTCATGGTTTTATTTCGTTGAAATTTTAATACGATAATAATTCAGTGATAATAGTAAGAGGCGGGTGGGTGGGCGGGGCTATTGCTTGCTTACGAGATTCTGTAGAAAAAAGCGAAACTTAGCCCCACCCACTTTCTTCCTCTATTTCACTGACTTATTTTATTCATTGGAAAATAAAAAATTCATCACAATTGAGGGCGGGGCTTAATTTTTACCTTTCTTAATATATGTAGTTCTCTTTCAACAAGACGATACTTAAAACATATTTTACATAGTAATTTCTTATAGAAAACTATGAACTTTGCATTTAAGCTCCCCCGCTCCGTCTCACGACGAATAAGAATATTCATCCATCGATTTTCTTTATATAATATTTAATACAATGTGACGTCAGAGCCCACTCCACTCAGATCGCATTACCCCCACCCAGTAAAATAGATCAAGCCGCGCTCCAGCAATTTATCACCTGGACTTAATTACAATACAATATCCACATAAAAAACTTAATTAACCCCTCTCAGTTCTTGTTTTTCTTGTCCTTCCTTACAACACTGTGTATTATTAGATAATAATTACTGTATCTTACTCTATTTTTTGTGCACTTTTTTCATATAATGTGTTTGTGCGTCTCTTAAAAATGTAAAAAATATTGAGAAACTACCTAGTAATAGTAATATAATAATAATAAGGTGCTAGTAACAAAATACATACGTCCTCAACCTAGTCCTTGATGACTAAGATATTTTTCTACAGGACCGTACTGGGACTTAACGAGTAAATCCAGTGCAATTATTAACATTTACAAGATATAACGCAGAGCCTAGTTAGTAATTACATAATTAAAACTAGGCATTTCTCATTTGGATGAGCACTGAGACCACAGAATAAACAGTTTTACATATCTAAAAGAAAAAAATTAATGGTCTTGTAAAAGTTCTGTGTATTACATACCATAAAGCCTAGGGTATAATTAATTGCAATATCTTCACTAAATTTAATCTTGAAAGGTACCATCTGATTTGAAAGCATTATTAAATATATCATTTTATTTTCCTTATTCCAGTTGTACCACTTCAAAGTACAAAGGTCACTAAAAACTTTAACTGACTGAAACAAAACAGATTTCGCACAATTAAGGTCGTAACGTACATAATACTTACTGAGTCTTCCAAATTTTGACCAAGCATAATGACACCTATACCGGTTAATGTGCCCGTAATATAAATAGGTATTATTCTCGCGTACAAAATAAAAGTATGTTCAACCTTAAGTGAAATAAAATAATATCAGTAAAAAAAAATTTAGTTAGAAACTTGCAACTTACAGTCAGCATTAAAAATAACATGCTTATGAAAAATAGTCCTCCAAATAATGAATGACTTACAATTATTGGCCAAATTGTTTTTATAACTTTATTTCCGTAACTAAAAATGTATAGTTAGTGTTTTTACCTCAATAGAAAATAATCACGTACTCAGTCAATCGCGTCTGTGATAAAATCCCAAACTTAAGTATATCTTTAACATGCTCTTGATGTTGCTCACAGTTACAGTCCCGGGTTTCACACAAATCGTGAATTTTCTGAATATAGTTCACTCTCATTTCGATTTGATACTTAACATGATATGCACCATATATAAATTGACAAAAATTTGCCAGCACGACATATGCACAAAAAGCAGCACTAATGGAAAAAATGAACGAAAGTGGAGTTTTCCAAGCCGGTAACGTATAATCCCTGATCAAATCGTATATGAAATACAAATCTTCGTCGTTTTCAGTGGGTACCAAAAAAACAAAACCACTCACAACTCCTAGAACTAATAGACCCATGACCACAAAATTAATAATTCTTGCTTCCTTCTCCATTAATTTGAACATTTCGTGTTTCTTATCCTTGGGGACAAACATTTTAAACTCTTTTAACATTTTCAACCCATCTCTGGTTATGGATAAAACACCGCAGCAACTTACAGTGACCTAAAACGTTTTTCATCAAGTTACGTTTTTGCATTACACTATATGTTACATAAGCTTACAAACTGTAATACAAAGTATGTGGGGGAATACTGAATAAAATATTTCAAGTTAAAGTTTTGCAAAAATAAGTATGTTTGTGCTAATGTGATTAGCAAACTGATGTATACGGTTGCTACCATTAAAATCTTAATGAGAGTGATTTCGAATATGTCGTAACAGAAAAATCTGACCAATTTAAGATAATCGTCTGAAATTTTCATTCAACGTCGTTGTCATTTGGTTAAATCAGAACTTACTTTTCGGATAGTCGCTGAGTTCTAAAAAATCGACATTAGGATGGTTTTTATCGGTTTTTGGCATGTCGAAAATTAATTAATATTTTTAAGTTAACTGATATATTGGCAACAGATTTCCCGAACAAATATTCGTTTTGAATTAACCAGAAAGCCACGTCGTACGTAACATAATGTGATGTAATTACTTAAATACAACTAATTATTACCGCACGGGAATACTAAATAATGTTAATTAATTTAACCACTACATGTACTTATTACTATCGTTAAATCTTATTTCTGAATTTTCTGAAATGCGTTGATACGAACTATGTTTTCTTTGTTTGGATTGTTGTTAATTACAATCCTAGAAGAAAGTATATTGTTAAGCTGATCAGTGATTTAAAATCGCCGTGGGTAAAAATGAACAATTTATTTCTCAGTATATCAAATTTACACAGCGGTTATGTACAAAATAATTCCGGCGCAACCTGACTGGATGGTTTTTGTGGAGTACCCATCGCGACTTCCGCTTAAAGGAACTTTAAAAAGTGAGCTCTAAGTGCTCGACAAATAGAGAAACAAACAAGCAATAGCTTAATTATAGTTAGCATTCCTCACGCGGATGAGAACTGAAACAACAGAATAAACCGTTTTACATATCTGGAAGAAAAATTTTAGTCCGACTTGTAAAAGTTGCGTATGTTAGGTACCATAAATCCTAGGCTATAATTAATTGCTACATTTTCAGTTAATTTGATCTTGAAAGGCACCACCTGATTTGATAGCATTATTAAGTATATTTTTTTGTTTTCTTTATTCCAGTTGTACCAATTTAAAGTGCAGAGTTCGTCAAAACATTCAACTATCTAAAACAAAACAACCACAGCAAAACTTAGTGCCTTAATCTTCAAGTACATTCTTACTGAGTCCTGCAAATGTTGTCCAAGAATAATGACAGATATACCGGTTAATGTGCTGGTAACAATAATCGGTACCATCCTTGCGTACAACATAAAAGTAAGGTCAACCTAAAGTTGAATTAAAAAAAAATCTAATTATTGTGTAGGACATTGAAACTTACAGTCAACATTAAAAATAGCATACTTATGAAAAATAGTCCTCCAAACAGTGAATGACTTAAAATTATTGGCCAAATTCGCTTTATGACGTAAGATGCATAACTAAAAATGTATAGTTGGTGTCTTCATCTCGATATAAAATATTTACGTACGCAATGATATCATTGTGATATAAAATCACAAACTTAAGTCTCTCTTTAATTTCCTCTTGATGTTGCTCACAATTACAACCACGGCTTTCACACAAAGCGTGAATTTTCCGAACGCAGTTCACTGTTAATTCTCTTTGATACTTAATATGATATGAACAATATATAAATTGACAAAAGTTTGCTACTGTGACGTATGTAAAGAAAGCACAACCAACACAACACATTAGTGATACTTGAGTTTTCCAAGAGGGTAACACAAAATCTTTGATCAATTCGTAAATGAAATATATATCTTCGTCCTGTTCACTGGGCAACAAAATAACGAAACCACTAATGCTTCCCAAAACTAAGAGAGCTATTAGCCCAAAGTTAACAAATCTTGCTTCCCTTTCCATTTTTTTGAAAATTTCGTCTTTTTTATCCTTGGGTACAAACATTCTAAGCTCTTTTAGCTTTTCTAGACATTTTGGACTTTTGAATAAAACCCCGCAACAACTAGCAATTACCTAGAACGTTTTTCAACATATAATATGTCTGGGTTGCGCTAAATGTTACTTACAAATTGTAGAATAAAATATGTGGGGGCATACTGAATAAAATACTTTAAGTCAAAATTTTCAAGAAATAAGTATGTTTGTGCTAACGTCATTAGTGAAGTAACGTACATAGTTCCTAGCACTAAAATCTTAATTAGAGTGATTTCAAATATCTCGAAACAGAAAAATCTGGTCAATTTGAGACAATCATCTGAAATTTTCATTTAAAGTTACTGCCAGTTGGTTAAATCAGAACTTACTTTTCGGATAGTCACTAATTTCAAGATCGATGTTAATGTTGTTTTGATCGGTTTCTGCCATTTCGTAGATTAGTTAAAATTTTTAGCTAACATCCACTCGTGCAGGTTGCCCAAACTCTAATAGTAAGGTCAAATTACAAATACAAGAAATATCCGTTCCGAATTAACTAGAAAGACACGTAGGTATATGTGATGTAATTTCTGGTACTTAACTATGTATAACTAATTATGGCCGCATGGAAACGGTAATAATGGAGCTAAACGGTGTATAAATTTGGGACTGGAATCGACAAGGGTTTTATGCTTATTTATTTAATTTTACCCTTACATGATTGTACCTGTTACGAATAAAGAACGTTCCTTCTCGATTTTGCTGAAATGTATTGCTATAAATAAATAGCAAAAGATGTTAAAATATATGTGTCCAAACGTCTTATTTTAACTCCCCAGTTGTAACCTACACGGTTCATTTGACGAATGGCTAAATTTGGGCTTGTTGGACGTTTCAGAGTTTTGCCGATGTAATATGACTCATCTTTGTCCCCATTATTAATAGATTTACTACATATTACAAGAGCAGTTATGTTAAAAAAGTTTTTGGTGAAATTTGTCACCACCTCACCACGTATTTTTGAAAATCAATACCTCAACTATTTTTGGAAATTTTGAAAACATTGATGATGATGCCTACAATCAGCTACGAATTTAAAGGAAATTAACACCTGGTCGTGCGCTTTTTGTTCACATTCTTCCTCTGCCTCTGCCTGTGCTGCTTCCCATACTCAATCCATTCCTTTAGCTTCTGAACTTAATTTGTCTCTTCAATCATTGGAAACCACTTGAAACCCTCACACTATTTCGATGTTAGCGATAAAGAGGATAAAGAGGATAAAAAGGATAAAAATGATAAAAATGACAAAAAGGATAAAAAGGACAAAAAGGAAAAGAGGATAAAGAGGATAATAATAATAATAATAACCTTTATTGCCCTACAGTTCCTAGAACCTCTTACAGAGCAGTATTAATAATTATAAATAAACAAAAAATAAGATCGAACCGACGATTTAAATATTAATTAACACAAAAAAAAACATAAATCAAATCCTAAGTAAGTAAACAATAATGTAACAAAAAATAAACTAAACTAGTGTCATTAATTTAACATGTTCCTCGCTAATTTCCTAAAATTTATTTCATTAAGATAAAAGACATCCAAATCCTTAAACTTATTATTATATAACATACAGATTAAATAAATTGAGGATCTCAGTAATATATTTGTGTGAGCTGCAGGAAAGTATAAAAACAATGCTCCTCTACAACATAGCCGTGGAACATGAAATAAAATCTTTGCTAGTAACTCAGCACAATCAATTTTAAACTGAACGATTTTATGAAAGAACGTTGTAATGGCGATTTGTCTTCTACTATCCAAAGATAGCATTTCAAATTCTGCTGACAAAATGGAATTATCAATTCCACGCTGCGGATAGATACCATGTTTTTTGGACCAACAAAATTTGACAAATCTTCTCTGAACTGCTTCAATAGCACTTAAATGAATGAAATAAATTGGATGCCAAATAATACATCCATATTGTAAACATGCAACAACATAAGAATTAAACAAAACCTTAATTGTTGAAATATTATTAAACGACTTACCTTGTCTTATTATAAAGCCTAATAATGAAAATGCTTTCGCTATTATATGATTAATATGATACACAAACGTTAACTTACAATCAAAAAAGATACCTAAATCTTTGATGACGCTTTCTCTAATTAGTGGGTCATTACCAAACTTATAATCATAAATTGTAGGAGAGGTCTTACGTGTAAACGATACTACTTTACATTTATTCACGTTCAAATATAGTTTATTGGAAGAACACCACAAATTAAGCCGGTTTAAATCATCTTGTAGTAATTGTGCATCTTTGAAATTATTAATAACGTTATACAACTTGGCATCATCAGCATACAGTAGAAGGAGGCATTTTGATATGGTTGGTAAATCATTGATAAACATTATGAACAATAACGGCCCCAGATTGGCTCCTTGCGGCACACCAGAATGTGTTTGATATGTAAAAGAAGAGAGACCATTGTAGAAGACATACTGAGACCTATGAGAAATATATGATTTTAAAAGATGTAAAACCAAACCTGTAATACCAAATGCTTCAATCTTAGGTGTTAAAATTTTGTGATCAATGCGGTCAAAAGCTTTTGAAAAGCCTGTATATATTACATCCACTTGTGATTGGTTATCAATCTCTTCAGCAATAAATTGAGATATACATGCCAGGTTTGTGACAGTTGAGCGTTTATCAATGAAACCATGTTGTTGCGGTGAAATAAAGTTTCTCACATGAGTATATATGTAAGAGTATAAAATAATTTCAAGAACTTTGGAAAAATTACATAAGATACAGATCCGACGATATTTTGAAACATCAGCTTTGTCTCCAGATTTAAAAACAGGTATAACTTTAGACAACTTCCATTTCGATAGAAAGACACCATTCTTGAGGGTGGTACTAAATATTGCTAATAAAGGCTGAATAAATACATATTTGCAGTCACGTACGAAGAAACTAGGTAATTCATCTGGACCGGCTGTAAATGAATTATTGAGATAATTTATGGCAGTAAGTATATCATGCTCAGTAATTTCTTTATTATAGAACGTTGGTGTGTTTAAATTGTAAGTATCATCTAGATTGGAGTTATTGTCAGAAGATTGAGTATAAGAAGACTGAAAATAAAAGGGAAATGCATCAACAATATCAGAAGGAGTATTAAGGGAATTATCGTTATAGATCATTCGACCAGGAATTCTGGTCAGACCTTTTTTGGATTGTACATATGACCACAATTTTTTGGGGTCGTTCCTAAAATCAGTTTCTCTATCCGCGAGATATTTTTTTATGTGAAGCAGCTATTTGGTTTTTTAGCAGTTTACGGTAAAATTTGAACTTTCCGTAATAAAATGAATTTATATTTCTTATGATAATACGATTTGGATTTAATATTACTGATTATGTTACTATCAAACCATGGTGGGAATCTAGTTTTTTTGGAAATAGCTCTATATGTTGGCACATGTTTGCTTAATATTTGATATAAATAGCTGTAAAAATGTTCTACTATGGTATCAGTGTCCTTGAAATTACTTAAAAAAGACCAATCCACATTACAAAGTTCCTGATAAAGCAAAGGAAAATTAGCTTTACGAAAATTGAAAGACTTAGATTGACTTACATTATTATTTGGAAAAGAGTTTGTGCTATCACTTGTCAAATCAATTAAAACTGAGAGAGCTGGATGGTAAGAGTCTTCTACAACGATAGGAACTAAATCACGCATGACCCTCAATTAGTATTTGAGAAAACAAGATCCAGCAATCTATCACTAGAGTTTCTGATGATGTTATACTGAGATAGATTCAAAAACTTACTAAAGTTGTTAAGTGTAAGAACAAGAGTATTATTTGTATCAGTAGTGTATTGTGGAATATTAAAGTCTCCTATTATAAACAAACTATCATCACCACTAAAATTATCTTCAAAATAATTAATAATAATTCAAATTAATTATGCTTGGCTTTGCAACCTTGGCTAATAATATACTATTTGCCACCTGTATTATTTACTTTCATTATGTGAATCGGATCAAAATTTGGAGCTGGTAATTTACTTTTAATTTCGCTAGCTATAGTTGAGAAAAAGCTATTAAATTCATTGGGAGTTATTGCAGTTTTACTATTACAATTGGAGCTTTGGATAGACCAATTGCTATTTATTACTTTCCATAGGATTCTCGTATTAGCTTTATTAGCTTCAATGAATTTATCGTTTTTTTGCACAATTTTTCGGCACTTTCAGGTGGATCACTGGTACCGACGTCTTGCTACACCGACATATCGATACATATATCAAAATATATGTATCGATTTTTTTTTTTTTAAAGGATAAAAAGGATAAAGAGGAAAAAGAGGATAAAGAGGGTAAAGAGGGTAAAGAGGATAAAGAGAATAAAGAGGATAAAGAGGATAAAGAGGATAAAGAGGATAAAGAGGATAAAGAGGATAAAAATTATAAAAAGGATAAAGAGGACAAAAAGGATAAAAAGAATAAAGAGAATAAAGAGGATAAAAAGGATAAAGAGGACAAAAAGAACAAAAAAGACAAAGGATAAAAAGGATAAAGAGGATGAAAAGGATAAAGAGGATAAAAAGGACAAAAAGGATAGAAAGGACAAAAAGGACAAAAACGATAAAAACGATAAAACGGATGAAAAGGATAAAAAGGACAAAAAGGACAAAAACGGACAAAAAAAGGACAAAAAAAGGACAAAAAAAGGACAAAAAGGACAAAGAGAAGGACAGAGGATAAAAAGGATAAAGAGGATAAAGAGGATAAAGAGGATAAAAAGGATAAAGAGGATAAAAAGGATAAAAATGATAAAAATTATAAAAAGGATAAAGAGGACAAAAAGGATAAAAAGAATAAAGAGAATAAAGAGGATAAAAAGGATAAAAAGGATAAAGAGGATAAAAAGGATAAAGAGGACAAAAAGAACAAAAAAGACAGAGGATAAAAAGATAAAGAGGATGAAAAGGATAAAGAGGATAAAAAGGACAAAAAGGATAGAAAGGACAAAAAGGACAAAAAGGATAAAAACGATTAAAACGGATGAAAAGGATAAAAAGGATAAAAAGGACAAAAAAAGGACAAAAAAAGGACAAAAAGGACAAAAAGGACAAAGAGAAGGACAGAGGATAAAAAGGATAAAGAGGATAAAGAGGATAAAAAGGATAAAAATGATAAAAAATTATAAAAAGGATAAAGAGGACAAAAAGGATAAAAAGAATAAAGAGGATAAAAAGGATAAAAATTATAAAAAGGATAAAGAGGACAAAAAGGATAAAAAGAATAAAGAGAATAAAGAGGATAAAAAAGGATAAAAAAGATAAAAAGGATAAAGAGGATGAAAAGGATAAAGAGGATAAAGAGGATAAAAAGGATAACAAGGATAAAAAGAATAAAAAGGACAAAGAGAACAAAAAGGATAAAAAGGAAAAAAAGGACAGAGAATAAAAAGGATAAAGAGGATAAAAGGGATAAAGAGGATAAAGAGGATAAAAAGGACAAAAAGGATAGAAAGGATAGAAAAGATAGAAAGGATAAAAAGGATAAAAAGGATAAAAAGGATAAAAAGGATAAAAAGGATAAAAAGGATAAAAAGGATAAAGGGAATAAAAAGGATAAAGAGGATAAAAAGGATAAAAAGAATAAAGAGGATAATGAGGATAAAGAGTATAAAAAGGATAAAAAGGATAAAGAGGATGATAAAAAGGATAAAAATAATAAAAATTATAAAAAGGATTAAGAGGACAAAAAGGATAAAAAGAATAAAGAGGCAAAAAAGGATAAAAAGGACAAAAAGGACGAAAAGGACAAAAAAAGGACAAAAAGGACAAAAAGGACAAAAAGGACAAAGAGGATAAGAAGAATAAAGAGGATAAAAAGGACAAAAGGATAAAGAGGACAAAAGGGCAAAAAAGACAAAAAGGACAAAAAAGATAAAAAGGAGAAAAACTATAAAAAGGATAAGAAGGATAAAAAGGATAAAAAGGATAAAGAGGAAAAAGAGGATAAAGAGGATAAAGAGAATAAAGAGGGTAAAGAGGATAAAGAGAATAAAGAGGATAAAGAGGATAAAGAGGATAAAAAGGACAAAAGGATAAAGAGGACAAAAAGGCAAAAAAGACAAAAAGGACAAAAAAGATAAAAAGGAAATAAAGTATAAAAAGGATAAAAAGGATAAAAAGGATAAAGAGGAAAAAGAGGATAAAGAGGATAAAGAGTATAAAAAGGATTAAAAGGATAGAGGATAAAAATGATAAAAATTTTAAAAAGGATAAAGAGGACAAAAAGGATAAAAAGAATAAAGAGGATAAAGAGGATAAAAAGGATAAAAAGGATAAAGAGGATAAAAAGGATAAAGAGGATAAAGAGGATAAAAAGGATAAAAAGAATAAAAAGGTTAAAAAGGACAAAATGGATAAAGAAGATAAAAAGGATAGAGAAGATTAAAAGGACGAAAAGGACGAAGAGGACGAAAGGGACAAAAAGGACGAAAAAGACGAAAAGTACGAAAAAGGTGAAAAAGACGAAAATGAAAGTATAAAAAGGATAAAATGGATCAAAAGGTCAGAAAGCTCGGTCGGTCAATCAGTCAGTCGATCAGTTGGTCATTCAGATTCAGAGAGTCAGTGAATCTATTCAGTCAGTCGGTCAGTCAGTCAGCTAGTCAATCAGTCGGTCATTCAGAAAATCAGTCAGTCAGTCAAGCATGAAAAGCATCAAAAGGACAAAAAGAACAAAAAGGACAAAAAGGATAAAATTGATAAAAAGTATAGAAAGATCGGTCAGTCAGTCAGTCGTTCAGTCGGTCATTCAGAGAGTCAGCTAGTCGGTCAGTTAGTCAGTCTGTCTCTTCAGTGTCCCGCCCCACCTACAAGGAGGGGTGAGGGGGACTAGTTTTTTGCACCAAAGTATTTCCCCCATGGAATGATTAAATTCTGAATGTGAAAAATCACCCTGTACATAGCCATCTTTTCACAACAAGAAACTTAGAACATGGTTAAAATGGTACATTTTTACAAGGAAATATGGATTTTGCAATTATGGGGCAGGGCTTAATTGCAAAATCGATATTTCTTTATACAAATTTTCCATTTTAAACATGTTTTAAGTTTCATATTGTGAAAAGAAGTCTATACATATTGTTAACCAAGCTTAACTGCAAAATAGTTATTTCTTTACAAGAAATTAAAAACATGTTTTTGAGTATCGTGTTGTTCAAAGAATACTATGTATATTAAGAAAATAAGGCAAAGTATAAGCCCCGCCCACCCACCCCATCTCAATTGTGATGATTTTTTTTATTCTGAGAAACTTAAGACGCGTTTACAATGGTAAATTTTTGTAAGGAAATACGGATTTTGCAGTTAAGCTCCGCCTCCCTGGCTCACGACGAATAAAAAAAAATCATCATAATTGAGATAGGGTGGGTGGGTGGGGCTACATTTTGCCTTTTTCTCTTAGTATGCGTAGACTTCTTTCGACAACAAGAAACTTAAAACATGTCTAAAATGGTAAATTTTTATAGTAATCAACTTAAATTCTTCACTCTTCCTCTACAACCCCTTTAAATACGGTAAAAATTGAACACCAAAGAAAAATACAAAGGTATATTGATAATAGACATCGTTTTCTGTAATTAAGAGACAAATTCTCGAGTAATGTAAAAGTAATTTTTTGAAATTTCAAATTTCCCGCGGATGGTACACTTTTTTTCGCGTAGATTTAGTGAATTTTCTGTCACTCAATCTCTCACCACATGAACAATAATTTCAAACAAAGTATAAACCACATTATATAGTATAACAACCGTGGTATAAACCAATTGTATCGTACTGTAGTTGTCTTTTTATTTTAATATAAACCGATATTCCTTTTGTTCAAATTTTATATTCACCAGTAACACCAACCACACAAACCCAAACTCTCTAAACCCTCCCTAACCTCACTTCCTCTTGTTCTCGAAAGCAACAATTTGACAATTCGAAATATCTAAATTTTTGGACAAATTAGCAATGACCGTACTACAATACATCAAATTGGCCACAAACGTATCACACACATTCCTACACACCCTGGGAAGGCATCTCGAGTAAGTACTTCCACGAAAAACCCCCACCGTCCGAACTAACCTCAAACTTTGCAGCACATTCTTTCCCGATTTAAAGCAGATTTCACGAAGTATGCGGAGCACAAACCCATAGACAAAATCCGGAACATCGGAATCTCAGCCCACATCGACTCCGGCAAGACCACCCTCACCGAACGAATTTTATTCTACACCGGCCGGATCCAGTCGATGCACGAAGTCAAAGGCAAAGACAACGTGGGGGCCACAATGGACTCCATGGAGCTGGAACGTCAAAGGGGGATCACGATCCAGTCGGCCGCCACGTACACGCTGTGGCAGGACCACAATATCAACATAATTGACACACCGGGACACGTTGATTTCACGGTGGAAGTGGAGCGAGCGCTGAGGGTTCTGGATGGGGCGATTCTCGTGCTTTGCGCTGTAGGCGGCGTGCAGAGTCAGAGCCTCACCGTGAACCGCCAAATGAAGCGCTACAACGTCCCGTGTCTCGCGTTTATAAACAAACTCGACCGTCTGGGGGCCGACCCGCGCCGGGTTCTCGAACAAATGAAGTCGAAAATGAACCACAACGCCGCCTTTATTCAGCTCCCGATTGGCTTGGAGAGCGACTGCAAGGGGGTGATTGACTTAATCCGTCGCAAAGCTATCTACTTCGAGGGGCCGTTGGGGGACCAAGTTCGGTATGATGAAATCCCGGGGGATATGAAGGTCGAGAGCGAAGCGAGACGACGCGAACTCATCGAGCACGTCTCCAACGTGGACGAAGTCCTGGGGGAGATGTACTTGGAGGAGAGACCAATCACGGAAAATGATATTAAAGTGGCGATTAGGAGGACGTGCCTGAAGAGGACTTTCACGCCGGTGTTGGTGGGGACGGCGCTCAAGAATAAAGGGGTCCAGCCGCTGCTGGACGCGGTTTTAGAGTATTTACCGAACCCGGGGGAGGTGCCGAATTACGCGCTGAGGGAGAAGGAGGGGGCGGATCCGGAGAGGGTACCCTTGGATGCGTCTAGGAGGGCTGATAGTAGGAAGTTTGTGGCGCTGGCGTTCAAGCTTGAAGCGGGGAGGTTCGGACAGCTCACCTACATGAGGTGCTACCAAGGTACTATTAATGTAATGCCAGTAACTGTCTTCTGGGTCATTTTTCTTGCTGGAATTCCACTTCCGGTCTGTCTTTCTATCCAATTATCATTCTCTAGAGTTATAATTTGTCCTTTTTGATATCCCCATTTGGAAAAAGTGATTAAATTTTAAATGCATACGGTCTGTAAAAAATTGGGCAAACACATTTCGGCAATTATTTCATTCAAGTGTTCCATTTTCACACAAAATATTAAACTTCTGTGTGGAATTGGCGATAACAACTTTTGATAAGTCGTCGCCTGGGAACTTGGTTGATCCACAGACCGGAGCGCGCTCAGGCCAATGTCGACTCTAAGCGTTCAGAAGAAAACTTGAAAAATTCGGAAATCTATAAATCGAAAAGTCGAAAAATTTTAAAAATCGAAAAACCAAAATGGCAAAATTAAAACTTGAAAAATTTAAATATCGAAAAATTGAAAATCGGGAAATGAAGAAATAAAAAAAAAATTAAAAACCGAGAATAATTGGATAAATGTAAAATCGAAACATGGAAAAATAAAAAAAAAATGGAAAATCGAAAATTTAAAAGTTCCGAAAATTGAAAGATGGAAACTTTAGGAAATCAAAAATTAGATTAATCGAGATCTCTGAAAATTCTGAAACGTCAAAATTTGAAAAGTTAAAAAATATTGAAGAATTGAAAAATCGAAAATCTAAAATATAGACATTGGAAAATTAAAATATAGTAAAATTGAAAAATGGAGAAATCTAAACATCCAAAAATAAAAATTGAAAAACCTAAAATTTTAAAAACTGAAAAGCTAGAAAATCGAAAAGTTGAAAAATTGAGAAATCGAAGTATAAAACAGTCGAAAAATTGAAAAATCCAAGTTTAAAAAACGAAAAATTAAAAATCCACACAGTAAAAAGTCGAGAAATCGAAATATCCAGAATTAGAAAAATTGAAAAATTTAACAAAATATTCAAAAATTAGAAAGTTAAAGAATAGAAAAATCAAAGAAGTCAAAAAGCAAAGTCGAAAAATCTCAAATTTAAAAAATCGAAAAATTGAAAAATCAGAAACCTGAAAAATCGAAAAATTGAAGAACTGAAAGATCTAAACTTTAGGAAATCAAAAATGAGATTAATCCAGAAACCGGAAATCTGAAAATTCTGAAACGTCAAAATTTGAAAAGTTAAAAAATATTGAAGAAACTGAAAAATCGAAAAGCTAAAATTTAGAACATTGGAAAATTGAAAAATGGAGAAATCTAAACATCCAAAAATAAAAATTGAAAAACCTTATATTTTAAAAACTGAAAAGTTAGAAAATCGAAAAGTTGAAAAATTGAGAAATCGAATTATAAAACAGTCGAAAAATTGAAAAATCCAAGTTTAAAGAAAAATTGAAAATCCAAACAGTAAAAAGTCGAGAAATCGAAATATCCAGAATTAGAAAAATCGAAAAATTGAACAAAATATTCAAAAATTACAAAGTTAAAGAATTGAAAAATCAAAGAAGTCAAAAAGCAAAGTCAAAAAATCTCAAATTTGAATAATCGAAAAATTGAAAAATCAGAAACTTGAAAAATCGAGAAATCGGAAATCTGAAAATTCTGAAACGTCAAAATTTGAAAAATTAAAAAATATTGAAGAACTGAAAAGTCGAAAAGCTAAAATTTAGAACATTGGAAAATTAAAATATCGTAAAATTGAAAGATGGAGAAATCGAAACATCAAAAAATAAAAATTGGAAAACCTAAAATTTTAAAAACTGAAAAGTTAGAAAATCGAAAAATTGAAAAATTGAGAAATCGAAGTATAAAACAGTCGAAAAATTGAAAAATCCAAGTTTAAAAAACGAAACATTGAAAATCCAAGCAGTAAAAAGTTGAGAAATTGAAATATCCAGAATTAGAAAAATCGAAAAATTGAACAAAATATTCAAAAATTAGAAAGTTAAAGAATTGAAAAATCAAAGAAATCAAAAAGTAAAATCGAAAAATTGAAAAATCAGAGACCTGAAAAACCGAAAAATTGAACAACTGAAAGATCGAAACTTTAGGAAATCAAAAATTAGATTAATCGAGAAATCGGAAATCTGAAAATTCTGAAACGTCAAAATTTGAAAAGCTAAAAAATATTGAAGAACTGAAAAATCGAAAATCTAAAATTTAGAACATTGGAAAATTAAAATATCGTAAAATTGAATAATGTAGAAATCTAAACATCCAAAAATAAAAATTGAAAAACCTAAAATTTTAAAAACTGAAAAGTTAGAAAATCGAAAAGTTGAAAAATTGAGAAATCGAAGTATAAAACAGTCGAAAAATTGAAAAATCCAAGTTTAAAAATCGAAAAAATGAAAATCCAAGCAGTAAAAAGTTAAGAAATTGAAATATCCAGAATTAGAAAAATCGAAAAATTGAACAAAATATTCAAAAATTAGAAAGTTAAAGAATTGAAAAATCAAAGAAATCAAAAAGTAAAATCGAAAAATTGAAAAATCAGAGACCTGAAAAACCGAAAAATTGAACAACTGAAAGATCGAAACTTTAGGAAATCAAAAATTAGATTAATCGAGAAATCGGAAATCTGAAAATTCTGAAACGTCAAAATTTGAAAAGTTAAAAAATATTGAAGAACTGAAAAATCGAAAATCTAAAATTTAGAACATTGGAAAATTAAAATATCGTAAAATTGAATAATGGAGAAATCTAAACATCCAAAAATAAAAATTGAAAAACCTAAAATTTTAAAAACTGAAAAGTTAGAAAATCTAAAAGTTGAAAAATTGAGAAATCGAAGTATAAAACAGTCGAAAAATTGAAAAATCCAAGTTTAAAAATCGAAAAATTGAAAATCCAAGCAGTAAAAAGTCGAGAAATCGAAATATCCAGAATTAGAAAAATCGAAAAATTGAACAAAATATTCAAAAATTACAAAGTTAAAGAATTGAAAAATCAAAGAAGTCAAAAAGCAAAGTCGAAAAATCTCAAATTTAAAAAATCGAAAAATTGAAGAACTGAAAGATCGAAACTTTAGGAAATCAAAAATTAGATTAATTGAGAAATCGGAAATTTGAAAATTCTGAAACGTCAAAATTTGAAAAGCTAAAAAATATTGAAGAACTTAAAAGTCGAAAATCTAAAATTTAGAATATTGTAAAATTAAAATATGGTAAAATTGAAAAATGGAGAAATCTGAGCATCAAAAAATAAAAATTGAAAAACAAATTTAAAAATCGAAAAACAAAAATATCAACAAATCGAGAAATCGAAACTCGAAAATTAAAAAAAAAATGTAAAATTGAAAAATCGAAATATTCAAAAACTGAGACATCGAGAAATCGAAAAATCTAGAATTTACAATATCGAGAAGTTGAAAAATTGAGAAATCGAAATATGTATAAAACTGTCGAAAAATTGAAAAATCTATTTAAAAAATGAAAAAATAAAAAATCGAAAAATTCAGAAGTCGAAAAATCGAAAAACCGAAAAATTTCAATAATGTATTTAGTAATTATAGACAACGTTATTATCTTATTATCATCTTAGATAAATTTTTTGAACCTTTGCTGAAAAAGTAGTTGGATTGTAAACAGATTTTGTGGAAAATATTAAGCGAGTGTTAAATAAGCATATCTGACGTGCGAATTATATTTAAAAAGTATTATTATCAATGCTCCTCCCACTAGCAGAAACTCCACCCTATTAAGTCATTTCATTAGTTCCTAGAAAAGGAGTAACTTTTACACTTGTACCTCATATGATACGACAACGTTGTTTTTCGATTAAAAATTAAAATAAAAAAAATGTAGTTTTAGATTCTATTATTTGTCACTATAAAATCCAACTTCCGTGTCAGAGCTAATAAAAATGAGTCATAAATCATGAGTAGGGGTGGGTGGGTGGGGCTAGTTTTGACTTTGTTTTAATTCTTGGATTTTACCGCTTGTCTATTTAGAATTCAACTCCTATTTTACTCTAGATAATATAGAAAGTCAGTGAAATAAAGGAAGGAAGTGGGCGGAGCTAAGTTTGCCTTTCTTACAGAGTCTGTAAGCAAATATTTGCCCCGCCCACCCGCCCCACTCTTGATTCTAGTGGCCACTTTTAATATTGTTAATTATTGACAACGTTATTAACTTATTATAATCTTAGGCAAATTTTTTGAACCTTTGCTGAAAAAGTAGATGAATTGTAAACAAGTTTTGTGGAAAATATTAAGCGGGTGTTAAATAAGCATAATAGACATAAGAATTATATTTAAAAAGTATTATTATCGATGCTCCTCCCACTAGTAGAAGCTCCACCCTTATTAAATCATTTCATTGCTTCCGAGAAAGCGAGTTGCGTTTAAACTTGCTCATCATATGCTACGGTAAAGTCGTTTTTCGATCAAAAATTAAAAAAAATGAAAAATCGAAAATTTAAAAGTTTCGAAAATTGAAAAATTGAGATATAGAAGAACTGAAAACTCGAGAAATTGAAAAACCTAAAATTTTAAAAACTGAAAAGTTAGAAAATCGAAAAGTTGAAAAATTGAGAAATCGAAGTATAAAACAGTCGAAAAATTGAAAAATCCAAAGTTTAAAAAACGAAAAATTGAAAATCCATACAGTAAAAAGTCGAGAAATCGAAATATCCAGAATTAGAAAAATCGAAAAATTCAACAAAATATTCAAAAATTAGAAAGTTAAAGAATTGAAAAATCGAAGAAGTCAAAAAGCAAAGCCGAAAAATCTCAAATTTAAAGAATCGAAAAATTGAAAAATCAGAAACCTGAAAAATCGAAAAATTGAAGAACTGAAAGATCGAAACTTTGGGAAATCAAAAATTAGATTCATCGAGAAATCGCAAATCTGAAAATTCTGAAACGTCAAAATTTGAAAAGTTAAAAAATATTGAAGAACTGAAAAATCGAAAAGCTAAAATTTAGAACATTGGAAAATTGAAAAATGGAGAAATCTAAACATCAAAAAATAAAAATTGAGAAACCTAAAATTTTAAAAACTGAAAAGTTAGAAAATCGAAAAGTTGAAAAATCCAAGTTTAAAAAAACGAAAAATTGAAAATCCAAACATTAAAAAGTCGAGAAATCGAAATATCCAGAATTAGAAAAATGGAAAAATTGAACAAAATATTCAAAAATTAGAAAGTTAAAGAATTGAAAAATCAAAGAAGTCAAAAAGCAAAGTCGAAAAATCTCAAATTTAAAAAATCGAAAAATTGAAAAATCAGAGACCTGAAAAACCGAAAAATTGAACAACTGAAAGATCGAAACTTTAGGAAATCAAAAATTAGATTAATCGAGAAATCGGAAATCTGAAAATTCTGAAACGTCAAAATTTGAAAAGTTAAAAAATATTGAAGAACTGAAAAATCGAAAATCTAAAATTTAGAACATTGGAAAATTAAAATATCGTAAAATTGAATAATGGAGAAATCTAAACATCCAAAAATAAAAATTGAAAAACCTAAAATTTTAAAAACTGAAAAGTTAGAAAATCGAAAAGTTGAAAAATTGAGAAATCGAAGTATAAAACAGTCGAAAAATTGAAAAATCCAAGTTTAAAAATCGAAAAATTGAAAATCCAAGCAGTAAAAAGTTGAGAAATTGAAATATCCAGAATTAGAAAAATCGAAAAATTGAACAAAATATTCAAAAATTAGAAAGTTAAAGAATTGAAAAATCAAAGAAATCAAAAAGTAAAATCGAAAAATTGAAAAATCAGAGACCTGAAAAACCGAAAAATTGAACAACTGAAAGATCGAAGCTTTAGGAAATCAAAAATTAGATTAATCGAGAAATCGGAAATCTGAAAATTCTGAAACGTCAAAATTTGAAAAGTTAAAAAATATTGAAGAACTGAAAAATCGCAAAACTAAAATTTAGAACATTGGAAAATTAAAATATCGTAAAATTGAAAAATGGAGAAATCTAAACATCAAAAAATAAAAATTGAAAAACCTAAAATTTTAAAAACTGAAAAATTAAAAAATCGAAAAGTTGAAAAATTGAGAAATCGAAGTATAAAACAGTCGAAAAATTGAAAAATCCAAGTTTAAAAAACGAAAAATTGGAAATCCAAACAGTAAAAAGTCGAGAAATCGAAATATCCAAAATTAGAAAAATCGAAAAATTGAACAAAATATTCAAAAATTAGAAAGTTAAAGAATTGAAAAATCAAAGAAGTCAAAAAGCAAAGTTGAAAAATCGAAAAATTGAAAAATCAGAAATCTGAAAAATCGAAAAATTGAAGAACTGAAAGATCTAAACTTTAGGAAATCAAAAATTAGATTAATCGAGAAATCGGAAATCTGAAAATTCTGAAACGTCAAAATTTGAAAAATTAAAAAACATTGAAGAACTGAAAAGTCGAAAAGCTAAAATTTAGAACATTGGAAAATTAAAATATCGTAAAATTTAAAAATGGAGAAATCTAAACAATAAAAAAATTAAAATTGAAAAATCTAAAATTTAAAAATCGAAAAACTAAAATAGCAACAAATCGAATAATATAAAAATCGAAAAATCGAAACATCGAAATATTCAAAAACTGAGACATCAAAAGATCGAGAAATCGAGGGGTCGAAAAATCGAAAAATTGAGAAACCGAAATAGGCCAAAATCGAAAAGTTAAAAATGGAAAAATTGATAAATCGAGATATGACAAATAAAAAAATCGAAAATTTAAAAATTGGGAAAATTAAAAAATTAAAATAGACAAGAACTGAGAACTCGAGAAATCGAAAAATCTAGAATTTACAACATCGAGAAGTTGAAAAATTGAGAAATCGAAATATGTATAAAACAGTCCAAAAATTGAAAAATCTAAAGTTTAAAAAATGAAAAAATAAAAAATCGAAAAATTCAGAAGTCGAAAAATCGAAAAACCGAAAAATCTCAATAATGTATGTGTATAAACGAGAAGTTCAGGATTGTGCTACTTTTTAACATTTAAACAAGATTTATTCGACAAAATTGTAAGATGACATCATGAACTCGTCGGGAGCATCAACAAATAAATCTTGACTAACAATTTAACATGCTTCCAGTTACTATAAATTGGAAAATGTTGATTTTTTTTCCAAAAATTTAATAAAAAAAATTGTAGTTTTAGATTCTGTTATTTGTCAATATAAAATCATACTTCCGTGTCAGAGCCAATAAAAAGAATCATCAAAACCAAGTAGGGGTGGGTGGGTGGGGCTAGTTTTTACTTTGATTCAAGTCTTAGATTTTACCGCTTGTCTATTTAGAATTCAACTGCTATTTCAAACTAAATAAAATATAAAGTCAGTAAAATAAAGGAAGGAAGTGGGCGGAGCTAAGTTTGCCTTTAGTTCCAGAGTCTATAAGCAAAAAAATAATATAAAATTTAAATCACATCAACTATTGTAAAATTTGGAGATTACGTCATTTTATTGTGGTGACAAATTTTGGTGATTGTTCTACCATTTGATAATACAATTTGAAATGTAAATTTTGTCATTGTGTTAGAACTTTGTTCTCTTATTCGTTGTAAAGTCCGACCAGATGGTCGAAACGGGTTAGTTCTTCGTAGTGGATCAGTTAGATCAGCTCTAACGAAAGTCGGCTTATAGATAAATCGCTTAGAGTCGATATTCGCTTGAGTGCGCTCTGGTCTATAGATCAAACAAGTTTCCAGTCGATGACATGCCCATAGAATTTGAAAATTCATCTAACAAAACTGTTGAACTTCCCTGTCCACTTTTTTGAATTATCCCCTAATAATGTGGTTGGGTCCATTCAGGACTGGTAATGCTTGGTTGTAGAAAAAATATTGCATAAACTCTCGTTACAGGTATGCTTCAAAAAGGGGACACCATCTTCAACGTGCGCACCCAGAGGAAGGTGCGAATCGCGCGTCTCGTGCGTCTGCACTCTAACACCATGGAGGACGTCAGCGAGGTCTACGCCGGTGACATTTTCGCTCTATTTGGAGTGGATTGCGCCAGTGGCGACACCTTCGTCACCGACCCGAAACTAGGAATCTCGCTCGAGTCCATCTACGTCCCCGAACCCGTGGTGTCCATGTCCATAAACCCCGTCAACAACAAAGACCGGGACAACTTCTCCAAAGCCGTGGCGAGGTTCACCAAAGAAGATCCGACCTTCCACTTCTACTTCGACAACGACAACAAAGAGACAATCGTGTCTGGGATGGGGGAGCTGCACCTGGAGATCTACGCGCAGAGGATGGAGCGCGAATACAACTGTCCGGTGGTCCTCGGCAAACCCAAAGTCTCCTTCAGAGAAACTTTGGTGGCGCCTTGCGAGTTCGACTACCTCCACAAGAAACAGTCCGGCGGCCAAGGTCAATACGGAAGAGTCGTGGGGGTGCTAGAGCCTCTACCCGCACACAAAAACACCCTTCTGGAGTTCGTCGACGAAACCGTAGGGACGAACGTCCCCAAACAGTTCATTCCAGGGATCCGGAAGGGCTACCTGGCGATGGCCGACAAGGGTTTACTCTGTGGCCAGAAATTGTCCGGGTTGAAGTTCCGCCTGCAAGATGGCGCCCACCACATGGTGGATTCCAGCGAGCTGGCGTTCTTTCTAGCGGCACAAGGGGCGATCAAAGAGTGCTTTGAGCGCGGCACATGGCAGGTGCTGGAGCCAATCATGACGGTGGAAATCACCGCTCCAGATGAGTTCCAGGGGAACATTATAGCGCAGTTGAATAAGAGGCACGGGATCGTGACGGGCACGGAGGGAAAAGAAGGCTGGTTTACGTTGTATGCAGAGGTGCCCTTGAACGAAATGTTCGGATATGCGGGGGAGTTGAGGTCCAACACACAGGGGAAAGGCGAGTTCACGATGGAGTACTGCAGGTACTCACCGTGCTTGCCGGAAGTACAAAATAAGCTAATCGAGGAGTATGAGAAGAGTATGGGGATCGTACCCGAGAAGGACAAGAAAAAGAAGAAGAACTGAAGAGAGTAAATTAAGTTTTTTATGTGTATATAGTTTTGTAATTAAGTCGCGGTGATAAATTATTGGAACGAGGATTGATTTGTTTTATTGAGTGAGTGGAGGGGAAAATACGTCACAATGAAAACGAGGTCGAAGCCAATGAAACGACCCCATTTGTCATTGTTTTTTTTTTTTTTTTTTCTTAATTTAAGTTGTTTTCTTTCGATAACACGCTACTTAAAACATCCGAGTGACCGAAATTGTGTCATAATAATTTATAATAGAAATTCGTGGCCCGCGAGAATAAATTGATGCTTGTGACGTCAGAAATTGTCATAAAATCATTTAAAATGGATACTTTTGGGCCCCAAACAAATATGAATTAGCAATTAAACACCGCCCCTCAATCAAGCGACCAATGAAAAATTCGTCACAATTGAGAAATGGGCGGGTGGGTGGGGCTAAATTAATCATTGTTTTTTTCCTTAATTTATATGTAGTTTTCTTTCAAAAACACGTTACTTAAAACTGCCGAGTGGAAACAGTTGGAAACACAAGACATTCAAATTTTTTTAATCATCTTTTTAAAGAATCAAACAAATATGAATTTTGCAATTGAGATCCGCCCCTCGATCAGACAACAAATGAAAAATTCGTCACAATTGAGAAAGGGGCGGGTGGGTGGGGCTTAATTGATCATTGATTGTTCTTAATATATATATATACGTAGTTTTTTTTCCACAACGCGTTACTTAAAACATCGGGGTGTCCGAAATTGTGTCATAATATTTTAAAATAGAAATTCGTGGCCCTCGAGATTGTATCATAATCATTTAAAATAGACACTTGCGGCCCCCCAGATTTTTTCATAATCTACTTAAAAAAGACACTCGGGACCTCCGAGATTCTTTAATCGTCTTTTTAAAGAATCAAACAAATATGAATTTATTTCGCAATTAAGCTCCGCCCCTCGGTCAAACAACAAATGAAAAATTGGTCACAATCGAGAAAGGGGCGGGTGGGTGGGGCTTAATTAATCATTGGTCATAATCATTCAAAATTGACACTTGTAGTGCCCGAGATTCCTTAATAATCTTTTTAAAAAAGACACTCGGGACTCCGGAGATTCTTTAATCATTGAACAAATATGAATTTTGCAATTGAGCTCCGCCCCTCGATCAGACAACAAATGAAAAATTCGTCACAATCGAGAAAGGGGCGGGTGGGTGGGGCTTAATTAATCATTGGTCATAATCATTCAAAATTGACACTTGTAGTGCCGGAGATTCCTTAATATTCTTTTTAAAAAAGACACTCGGGACTCCGGAGACTCTTTAATCATTGAACAAATATGAATTTTGCAATTGAGCTCCGCCCCTCGATCAGACAACAAATGAAAAATTCGTCACAATCGAGAAAGGGGCGGGTGGGTGGGGCTTAATTAATCATTGGTCATAATCATTCAAAATTGACACTTGTAGTGCCGGAGATTCCTTAATATTCTTTTTAAAAAAGACACTCGGGACTCCGGAGATTCTTTAATCATTGAACAAATATGAATTTTGCAATTGAGCTCCGCCCCTCGATCAGACAACAAATGAAAAATTCGTCACAATCGAGAAAGGGGCGGGTGGGTGGGGCTTAATTAATCATTGGTCATAATCATTCAAAATTGACACTTGTAGTGCCGGAGATTCCTTAATATTCTTTTTAAAAAAGACACTCGGGACTCCGGAGATTCTTTAATGATTGAACAAATATGAATTTTGCAATTAAGCTCCGCCCCTCGGTCAGACAACAAATGAAAAATTCGTCACAATCGAGAAAGGGGCGGGTGGGTGGGGCTTAATTAATCATTGGTCATTATCACTCAAATTTGACAATCGTAAAGCCCAAGATTCCTTAATAATCTTTTTAAAAAAGACACTCGGGACTCCGGAGATTCTTTAATCATTGCACAAATGTGAATTTTGGAATTGAGCTCCGCCCCTCGATCAGACAACAAATGAAAAATTCGTCACAATCGAGAAAGGGGCGGTGGGTGGGGCTTAATTAATCATTGGTCATAATCATTCAAAATTGACACTTGTAGTGCCGGAGATTCCTTAATATTCTTTTTAAAAAAGACACTCGGGACTCCGGAGATTCTTTAATCATTGAACAAATATGAATTTTGCAATTGAGCTCCGCCCCTCGATCAGACAACAAATGAAAAATTCGTCACAATCGAGAAAGGGGCGGGTGGGTGGGGCTTAATTAATCATTGGTCATAATCATTCAAAATTGACACTTGTAGTGCCGGAGATTCCTTAATATTCTTTTTAAAAAAGACACTCGGGACTCCGGAGATTCTTTAATGATTGAACAAATATGAATTTTGCAATTAAGCTCCGCCCCTCGGTCAGACAACAAATGAAAAATTCGTCACAATCGAGAAAGGGGCGGGTGGGTGGGGCTTAATTAATCATTGGTCATAATCACTCAAATTTGACAATCGTAAAGCCCAAGATTCCTTAATAATCTTTTTAAAAAAGACACTCGGGACTCCGGAGATTCTTTAATCATTGCACAAATGTGAATTTTGGAATTGAGCTCCGCCCCTCGATCAGACAACAAATGAAAAATTCGTCACAATCGAGAAAGGGGTGGGTGGGTGGGGCTTAATTAATCATTGGTCATAATCATTCAAAATTGACACTTGTAGTGCCGGAGATTCCTTAATATTCTTTTTAAAAAAGACACTAGGGACTCCGGAGATTCTTTAATCATTGAACAAATATGAATTTTGCAATTGAGCTCCGCCCCTCGATCAGACAACAAATGAAAAATTCGTCACAATCGAGAAAGGGGCGGGTGGGTGGGGCTTAATTAATCATTGGTCATAATCATTCAAAATTGACACTTGTAGTGCCGGAGATTCCTTAATATTCTTTTTAAAAAAGACACTCGGGACTCCGGAGATTCTTTAATCATTGAACAGATATGAATTTTGCAATTGAGCTCCGCCCTCGATCAGACAACAAATGAAAAATTCGTCACAATCGAGAAAGGGGCGGGTGGGTGGGGCTTAATTAATCATTTGTCATAATCATTCAAAATTGACACTTGTAGTGCCGGAGATTCCTTAATATTCTTTTTAAAAAAGACACTCGGTACTCCGGAGATTCTTTAATCATTGAACAAATATGAATTTTGCAATTGAGCTCCGCCCCTCGATCAGACAACAAATGAAAATTCGTCACAATTGAGAAAGGGGCGGGTGGGTGGGGCTTAATTGATCACTGGTTTTTCTTAATATATATATACGTAGTTTTTTTTCCACAACGCGTTACTTAAAACATCGGGGTGTCCGAAATTGTGTCTTAATATTTTACAACAGAAATTCGTGGCCTTCGAGATTGTATCATAATCATTTAAAATAGACACTTGCGGCCCCCCAGATTTTTTCATAATCTTCTTAAAAAAGACACTCGGAACCTCCGAGATACTTTAATCGTATTTTTAAAGAATCAAACAAATATGAATTTATTTTGCAATTAAGCTCCGCCCCTCGGTCAGACAACAAATGAAAAATTCGTCACAATCGAGAAAGGGGTGGGTGGGTGGGGCTTAATTAATCATTGGTCATAATCATTCAAAATTGACACTTGTAGTGCCGGAGATTCCTTAATAATCTTTTTAAAAATGACACTCGGGACTCCGGAGATTCTTTAATCATTGAACAAATATGAATTTTGCAATTGAGCTCCGCCCCTCGATCAGACAACAAATGAAAAATTCGTCACAATCGAGAAAGGGGCGAGTGGGTGGGGCTTAATTCATCATTGGTCATAATCATTCAAAATTGACACTTGTAGTGCCCGAGATTCCTTAATAATCTTTTTAAAAAAGACACTCGGTACTCCGGAGATTCTTTAATCATTGAACAAATATGAATTTTGCAATTGAGCTCCGCCCCTCGATCAGACAACAAATGAAAAAATTCGTCACAATTGAGAAAGGGGCGGGTGGGTGGGGCTTAATTGATCACTGGTTTTTCTTAATATATATATACGTAGTTTTTTTTCCACAACGCGTTACTTAAAACATCGGGGTGTCCGAAATTGTGTCTTAATATTTTACAACAGAAATTCGTGGCCTTCGAGATTGTATCATAATCATTTAAAATAGACACTTGCGGCCCCCCAGATTTTTTCATAATCTTAAAAAAGACACTCGGAACCTCCGAGATACTTTAATCGTATTTTTAAAGAATCAAACAAATATGAATTTATTTTGCAATTAAGCTCCGCCCCTCGATCAGACAACAAATGAAAAATTCGTCACAATCGAGAAAGGGGCGGGTGGGTGGGGCTTAATTAATCATTGGTCAGAATCATTCAAAACTGACACTTGTAGTGCCGGAGATTCCTTAATATTCTTTTTAAAAAAGACACTCGGGACTCCGGAGATTCTTTAATGATTGAACAAATATGAATTTTGCAATTGAGCTCCGCCCCTCGATCAGACAACAAATGAAAAATTCGTCACAATCGAGAAAGGGGCGGTTGGGTGGGGCTTAATTAATCATTGGTCATAATCATTCAAAATTGACACTTGTAGTGCCGGAGATTCCTTAATAATCTTTTTAAAAATGACACTCGGGACTCCGGAGATTCTTTAATCATTGAACAAATATGAATTTTGCAATTAAGCTCCGCCCCTCGGTCAGACAACAAATGAAAAATTCGTCACAATCGAGAAAGGGGCGGGTGGGTGGGGCTTAATTAATCATTGGTCATAATCACTCAAATTTGACAATCGTAAAGCCCAAGATTCCTTAATAATCTTTTTAAAAAAGACACTCGGGACTCCGGAGATTCTTTAATCATTGCACAAATGTGAATTTTGGAATTGAGCTCCGCCCCTCGATCAGACAACAAATGAAAAATTCGTCACAATCGAGAAAGGGGCGGTTGGGTGGGGCTTAATTAATCATTGGTCATAATCATTCAAAATTGACACTTGTAGTGCCCGAGATTCCTTAATAATCTTTTTAAAAAAGACACTCGGGACTCCGGAGATTCTTTAATCATTGAACAAATATTAATTTTCCAATTGAGCTCCGCCCCTCGATCAGACAACAAATGAAAAATTCGTCGCAATCGAGAAAGGGGCGGGTGTGTGGGGCTTAATTAATCATTGGTCATAATCATTCAAAATTGACACATGTAGTGCCCGAGATTCCTTAATAATCTTTTTAAAAAAGACACTCGGGACTCCGGAGATTCTTTAATCATTGAACAAATATGAATTTTGCAATTAAGCTCCGCCCCTCGATCAGACAACAAATGAAAAATTCGTCACAATCGAGAAAGAGGCGGGTGGGTGGGGCTTAATTTATCATTGATTTTTCTTAATATACATGTACGTAGTTTTTTTTCCACAACGCGTTACTTAAAACATCGGGGTGTCCGAAATTGTGTCATGATATTTAAAGTAGAAATTCGTGGCCCTCGAGATTGTATCATAATCATTTAAAATAGACACTTGCGGAACTCCCGGATTTTTTCATAATTTTCTTAAAAAAGACGCTCGGGACCTCCGAGATTCTTTAATCGTCTTTTTAAAGAATCAAACAAATTGAATTTATTTTGCAATTAAGCTCCGCCCCTCGGTCAGACAACAAATCAAAAATTCGTCACAATCGAGAAAGGGGCGGGTGGGTGGGGTTTAATTCATCATTGGTCAGAATCATTCAAAACTGACACTTGTAGTGCCGGAGATTCCTTAATATTCTTTTTAAAAAAGACACTCGGGACTCCGGAGATTCTTTAATGATTGAACAAATATGAATTTTGCAATTGAGCTCCGCCCCTCGATCAGACAACAAATGAAAAATTCGTCACAATCGAGAAAGGGGCGGTTGGGTGGGGCTTAATTAATCATTGGTCATAATCATTCAAAATTGACACTTGTAGTGCCGGAGATTCCTTAATAATCTTTTTAAAAATGACACTCGGGACTCCGGAGATTCTTTAATCATTGAACAAATATGAATTTTGCAATTAAGCTCCGCCCCTCGGTCAGACAACAAATGAAAAATTCGTCACAATCGAGAAAGGGGCGGGTGGGTGGGGCTTAATTAATCATTGGTCATAATCACTCAAATTTGACAATCGTAAAGCCCAAGATTCCTTAATAATCTTTTTAAAAAAGACACTCGGGACTCCGGAGATTCTTTAATCATTGCACAAATGTGAATTTTGGAATTGAGCTCCGCCCCTCGATCAGACAACAAATGAAAAATTCGTCACAATCGAGAAAGGGGCGGTTGGGTGGGGCTTAATTAATCATTGGTCATAATCATTCAAAATTGACACTTGTAGTGCCCGAGATTCCTTAATAATCTTTTTAAAAAAGACACTCGGGACTCCGGAGATTCTTTAATCATTGAACAAATATTAATTTTCCAATTGAGCTCCGCCCCTCGATCAGACAACAAATGAAAAATTCGTCGCAATCGAGAAAGGGGCGGGTGTGTGGGGCTTAATTAATCATTGGTCATAATCATTCAAAATTGACACATGTAGTGCCCGAGATTCCTTAATAATCTTTTTAAAAAAGACACTCGGGACTCCGGAGATTCTTTAATCATTGAACAAATATGAATTTTGCAATTAAGCTCCGCCCCTCGATCAGACAACAAATGAAAAATTCGTCACAATCGAGAAAGAGGCGGGTGGGTGGGGCTTAATTTATCATTGATTTTTCTTAATATACATGTACGTAGTTTTTTTTCCACAACGCGTTACTTAAAACATCGGGGTGTCCGAAATTGTGTCATGATATTTTAAAGTAGAAATTCGTGGCCCTCGAGATTGTATCATAATCATTTAAAATAGACACTTGCGGAACTCCCGGATTTTTTCATAATTTTCTTAAAAAAGACGCTCGGGACCTCCGAGATTCTTTAATCGTCTTTTTAAAGAATCAAACAAATTGAATTTATTTTGCAATTAAGCTCCGCCCCTCGGTCAGACAACAAATCAAAAATTCGTCACAATCGAGAAAGGGGCGGGTGGGTGGGGTTTAATTCATCATTGGTCATAATCATTCAAAATTGACACTTGTAGTGCCCGAGATTCCTTAATAATCTTTTTAAAAAAGACACTCGGGACTCCTGAGATTCTTTAATCATTGAACAAATATGAATTTTGCAATTGAGCTCCGCCCCTCGGTCAGACAACAAATGAAAAATTCGTCACAATCGAGAAAGGGGCGGGTGGGTGGGGCTTAATTCATCATTGGTCATAATCATTCAAAAATTGACGCTATTAGTACCCGAGATTCCTTAATAATTTTTTTAAAAAAGACACTCGGGACTCCGGAGATTCTTTAATCATTGAACAAATATGAATTTTGCAATTGAGCTCCGCCCCTCGATCAGACAACAAATGAAAAATTCGTCACAATCGAGAAAGGGGCGGGTGGGTGGGGCTTAATTCATCATTGGTCATAATCATTCAAAATTGACACTTGTAGTGCCCGAGATTCCTTAATAACCTTTTTAGAAAAGACACTCGGGTCTCCGGAGATTCTTTAATCATTGAACAAATATGAATTTTGCAATTGAGCTCCGCCCCTCGATCAGACAACAAATGAAAAATTCGTCACAATCGAGAAAGGGGGGGGGGTGGGTGGGTGGGGCTTAATTAATCATTGGTTATAATCATTCAAAATTGACACTTGTAGTCCCCGAGATTCCTTAATAATGTTTTTAAAAAAGACACTCGGAACTCCCGAGATTATTTAATAATCTTTTTAAAGAATTGAACAAATATGAATGTTGCAATTGAGCTCCGCCCCTCGATTAGACAACAAATGAAAAATTCGTTACAAACGTGAAAGGGGCGGTGGGTGGTTCTTCATTAATCATTGATATCTTTTCCTTGATTTACATATAGTTTTGTTTCAAACATCAAGGTGTTCGAAATTGTGTCATAACACCGAAGAGTATGGGGATCGTACCCGAGAAGGACAAGAAAAAGAAGAACTGAAGAGAGTAAATTAAGTTTTTTATGTGTATATAGTTTTGTAATTAAGTCGTCGCGGTGATAAATTATTGGAACGAGGATTGCTTTGTTTTATTGGGATAATTACGTCACAATGTGACGTCACAATGAAAACGAGGTCAGAAGTGGGATTTTGTTTCTATAACGATAAAATATCGCTACCGATATTTTATCGTTATAGAAACAAAATCCCAATAAAACATCACCATAAGAAGTAAAAAATATTTTTATTGACTGACTAGATACACAATTCAATAAACTGTGCGCCTTAAATATGAGTTTAAATTTCTAAAAACGCAATGTCATTTCTTCGATAAGTACCCAGTCTTTCGCACAGTTCGTCTTATATTGCCTGATTCTTACCGAATTACTTACAACCTAAATAATAATTTACCCTATAAATATATGAATACATCCTTACTTGCATATATACATATAGGCTCTTCGCCCGGCAGTATCCCGGTTCATACTTCACCGAACTCGAAAAGAACACCGAAAAAAACGACAACGTTTCTCACAATGACAGCAAGAATTTCATAAATTGACTATTAAACTGTCTCCCCAAAAATCTTTGGCACAAATATTAACCTAGCAGTCTGGTACCAGCGCCATTTTGATTACAACCGTGCCCTATCGGCACGAATTTCGGTTCTAGGCAATTTCTATGGAATGGTCAAATCACAACAATCCCGCGACGCGTTTCGGCCGTTTTGATTCGCAACACCAGGACCAGACGAGATTTTGATTAACTTATTGTCATCTAACGTAGCAAAAAAACACAAGCGATTGAGCAACGGAAAAAGGCGAAAACCGTCGAAGGCCGCTCTCTTTGGAAAACCGATTCTGAGATCAACGTCAACCTCCAACTCTTTAGAATTTGATCGTGGATACTAGGTGGCGGCCGCGGACTAAACGGCCGCCGCTTACGTGGCTAATCTTAACTAAGTTAAGTACGAAATGTGTAAATACGCGCTAGAGTAGAGAGAATAAGAAAAATAAAAGTAAAAAAATAATTCGAGTAAATATGCGAGCAAAATATTGCAAAATGCGCTTAAATTACGGTGGAAATGGAGTGCAGTGGGGATTTGGGACAATGAAATCTTAGTAATTCGGTCACGGTTATTGCAATTTGAACTAGGCCTCTTCCTTCCAGGACGTCGGCGGCGCAGCAGAGGAGGTTCTGGAAAACAAAAAAGAACAACATTAGAACCCACTAGTTCTGGTACACCACAAGTGTGCCGCTTACTCTTAAACTAGTCTTAACTATGCTAGAGCGATATAATTGGTTAGCATATAACGTCAATTTGACATTTGGATTATAGCCGATTTGGTTTTGTCAGGTTGGCAACATATTTAAAATTTTATAATGATACAGAGTCATCAAAATTGATTGAGAGAGTTGGTAAACCTGAACATGAATAATTTGGTTTATTAAGTTGTATAAAAATATTAGCTGCTAGATTTGAAGGTTGAAGTTTCAAATTTCAAAACTCAGTGGCGTCTTTTTTCGATTTTTTTTGGTGAAAAATATTAGTTGTCAGATTTGAAGTTTCGAATTTTGAATTTGTTCGACTGCGTTTCCTAATATGGCTCTGTCTGCAGAGCACAACACTTTTCTAGTGATGGCATTTCCGGAGTGGTACTCAAGACGAATTTGGGGCGTGAAATTGATTCGACAATCAACCCCCAGTTCTCTTGTCACGCCACTGAATTCATTGCCACATAACCTTAAACAAATCTGTCATAAGGTTGACAAACTTCACGGCAAAAACAGGGAGTACCAACTCTCTCAATCAATTTTGATGACTCTATATATCTGATGTCAAATTCCAGTTTTGCGCACTAATTCAGTACTTGCCATCTTCTCATTAATTTTTAGGCGCTCTCATGTCAAAATTAACAACTTTGAACTGACACACTAACATTGCTGACAATAATTTAGAATTACCAACTTAAAAATTTGCTTCAACCATTAATAGTCAGTCATCGGTATTGTTTCAAAAATTTCTCGTTTCGAGTTAAAAATTTTCTGTACAGGCTTCTTTTCCTTAATGAATGGATTTGCCCCACCCACCCGCCCCGTTTCAGTTGTGATCAATATTCTTATTCGTCGTGAGACGGGAGGTGGAGCTAAATACAAAGTTCATGTTTACTACAAGAAATTACAATGTTTTAAGTATCGTGTTGTTGAAAGAAAACTGCACATATTAAGAGAAAAAAAAAAAGGCAAAAAGTAAGCCCCACCCACCCGCCCAGTCTGAATTGTAATGAATTTTTTATTCGTTATGAGATCGCGGGGCGGAGCTTAATGGCAAAATCCATGTTTAAAGCACTATCGTATTGTAAAAAATACACCACTATGAGAAAAAAATTGGAAATCAATATTACTATTCTCTCAAAAGCAAAGAAAAAACTATACAAAAATAAAAATTTTATTTCTTCACAACTTGACTTTTCTGTAGATTTGTGGCATAAATCGGTAGATCTGGCAACACTGGATATAATTTTAACCTCAAATTGATCCTTTAGTTTTTTAAGTATTTTATTGTTGAAATAAGACTGTCTAAATTACGAAAAGAAACTCAAAGGATAAGCCCCACCCACCCACCCCGTCTCAAGTAAGGTTAATTTTTTTTATTCGTCGTGAGACGGGGGCGGAGCTTAAATGAAAACGTAATAATCATTTACAACTAACACACGTGGCCATCGATATTGTGTCAAAATGATTTAAAATTGACACTTGTGTCCTCCGAAATTCCTTCATAATCTTAAAAAAACACTCGCGACTCCCGAGATTCTTAAATTATTTTTTTAATAAGTAAATCAAACAAATCCGAATTTTGCTCTTAAGCTCCGCCCCTCGATCAGACAACCAATGAAAAATTCGTCACAATTGAGAAAAGGGCGGGTGGGTGGGGCTTAATTAATCATTGTTTTTTTTCCTAATTTATGTTGTTTTCTTTCAATAACGCATTACTTAAAACATGGAGGTGTCCGAAGTTGTGTAATAATAATTTATAATAGAAATTCGTTGCCCTCGAGATTAAATTGATGCTTGTGACGTCGGAAATTGTGTCTTGATCATTTAAAATAGACACTTCTGGGTCCCGAGATTCTTTAATCATCTTTTTAAAGAATCAAACAAGTATGAATTTTGCAATTAAACTCCGCCCCTAGATCAGGCGACCAATGAAAAATTCGTCACAACTGAGAAAGGGGCGGGTGGGTGGGCTTCATTTGTCATTGTTTTTTTCTTAATTTATATGTTGTTTTCTTTCAATAACACGTTACTTAAAACATCCGAGTGTCCAAATTGTGTCATAATAATTTATAATAGAAATTTGTGGCCCTCGAGATTAAATTGATGCTTGTGACGTCGGAAATTGTGTCATGCTCATTTAAAATAGACACTTGTGGCCCCCGAGATTGTTTAATCATCTTTTTAAAGAATCAAACAAGTATGAATTTTGCAATTAAACTCCGCCCTTGGATCAGGCGACCAATGAAAAATTCATTACAATTGAGAAATGGGCGGGGGGGTGGGGTTTAATTAGTCATTGTTTTTTTTCTTAATTTATGTTGTTTTCTTTCAATAAGGCGTTACTTAAAACATTCGAATGTCCGAAATTGTGTGATAATAATTTATAATAGAATTTCGTGGCCCTCGAGTTTAAACTGATCATTGTGACGTCGGAAATTGTGTCATGATCATTTAAAATAGACACTTGTGGCCCCCGAGATTCTTTATTCTTTAATCATATTTTTCAAGAATCAAACAAGTATGAACTTTGCAATTAAGCTCCGCCCCTCGATCAGGCGATCAATGAAAAATTCGTCAAAAATGAGGAATGGGTGGGTGGGTGGGGCTTAATTAATCTTTGTTTATTGTCTTAATTTATGTTGTTTTCTTTCAATAACGCGTTATTTGTGTCCGAAATTGTGTCATAATAATTTATAACAGAAATTCGTTGCCGTCGAGTTTAAATTGACATTTGTGACGTCGGAAATTGTGTCATGATCATTTAAAATAGACACTTGTGGCCCCCGAGATTCTTCAATCATCTTTTTAAAGAATCAAACAAGCATGAATTTTTCAATTAAATTCCACCCCTCGATCAGGCGACCAATGAAAAATTCGTCACAATTGAGAAATGGGCGGGTGGGTGGGGCTTAATTAATCTTTGTTTTTTTTTTCTTAATTTATGTTGTTTTTTTTTTTTAATAATGCGTTACTTAAAAGATCCGAATATAAGAAATTGGGTGATAATAATTTAAAATAGAATTTCGTGGCACTCGAGTTTAATTTGATACTTGTGACGTCGGAAATTGTGTCATGATCATTTAAAATATACACTTGTGGCACCCGAGATCATTTAACCATATTTTTAAAAAATCAAACAAGTATGAATTTTGCAATTAAACTCCGCCCCTCGATCAGGCGACCAATGAAAAATTCGTCACAATTGAGAAATGGGCGGGTGGGTGGGGTTTAATTAATCATTGTTCTTTTCTTAATTTATATGTTGTTTTCGTTCAATAACGCGTTACTTAAAACATCCGAACGTCCGAAATTGTGTCATAATAATTTATAATAGAAATTCGTGGCCCTCGAGATTAAATTGATACTTGTGACGTCGGAAATTGTGTCATGATCATTTAAAATAGACACTTGTGACCTCCGAGATTGTTTAATCATCTTTTTAAGGAATCAAACAAGTCTGAATTTTGCAATTAAACTCCGCCCCTCGATCAGGCGACCAATGAAAAATTCGTCACAATTGAGAAATGGCGGGTGGGTGGGGCTTCATTTGACATTGTTTTTTTTCTTAATTTATGTTGTTTTCTATCAATAACGCGTTGCTTAAAACATCCGAATGTCCGAAATTGTGTCATAATAATTTAAAATAGAAATTCGTGGCCCTCGAGTTTAAACTGATATTTCTGACGTCGGAAATTGTGTCATGCTCATTTAAAATAGACACTTGTGGCCCCCGAGATTGTTTAATCATCTTTTTAAAGAATCAAACAAGTATGAATTTTGCAATTAAACTCCGCCCTTCGATAAGGCCACGAATGAAACATTCGTCAAAATTGAGAAATGGGCGGGTGGGTGGGGCTTCATTTGACATTGTTTTTTTTCTTAATTTATGTTGTTTTCTATCAATAACGCGTTGCTTAAAACATCCGAATGTCCGAAATTGTGTCATAATAATTTAAAATAGAAATTCGTGGCCCTCGAGTTTAAACTGATATTTCTGACGTCGGAAATTGTGTCATGCTCATTTAAAATAGACACTTGTGGCCCCCGAGATTGTTTAATCATCTTTTTAAAGAATCAAACAAGTATGAATTTTGCAATTAAACTCCGCCCTTCGATAAGGCCACGAATGAAACATTCGTCAAAATTGGGAAATGGGCGGTTGGGTGGGCTTAATTAATCATTGTTTTTTTCTTAATTTAGATGTTGTTTTATTTCAATAACGCGTTACGTAAAACATCCGAGTGTCCGAAATTGTGTCATAATCACAGATAGTTGTCAGGACTTTAGTCATAATAATTTATAATAGAAATTCGTGACCCTCAAGATTAAATTAATGCTTGTGACGTCGGAAATTGTGTCATGATCATTTAAAATAGACACTTGTGGCCCCCGAGATTCTTTATTCTTTAATCATCTTTTTAAAGAATCAAACAAGTATGAATTTTGCAATTAAGCTCCACCCCTCGATCAGACAACAAATGAAAAATTCGTCACAATAGAGACAGGGGTGGGTGGGTGGGGCTTAACTGATCATTGGTTTTTCTTAATATATACGTAGTTTTCTTTCCACAACACGTTACTTAAAACATCGGAGTGTCCGAAATTGTGTCATAATATTTTAAAATAGAAATTCGTGGCCCTCGAGATTGTATCATAATCATTTAAAAAAGACACTTGCAGCCCCCCAGATTTTTTCATAATCTTCTTAGAAAAGACACTCGGGAACCCCGAGATTCTTTAATCATCTTTTTAAAGAATCAAACAAATATGAATTATATATATAAGCTCCGCCCCTCGATCAAATAACAAATGAAAAATTCGTCACAAACGAGAAAGGGGCGGGTGGGTGGGGCTTAATTAATCATTGGTCATAATTATTCAAAATTGACACTTGTAGCTCCCGAGATTCCTTAAAAACCTTCTTAAAAAAAACACTCTGGACTCCGGAGATTCTTTAATCATCTTTTTAAAGAATTGAACAAATATGAATTTTGCAGTTGAGCTCCGCCCCTCGATCAGACAACAAATGAAAAATTCGTCACAATCGAGAAAGGGGCGGTTGGGTAGGGCTTAATTAATCCTTGGTCATAATCATTCAAAATTGACACTTGTAGCCCCCGAGATTCCTTAAAAATCTTCTTAAAAAAGACAATCGCGACTCCGGAGATTCTTTAATCATCTTTTTAAAGAATCAAACAAATATGAATTTTGCAGTTGAGCTCCGCCCCTCGATCAGACAACAAATGAAAAATTCGTCACAATCGAGAAAGAGGCGGGTGGGTGGGGCTTAATTAATCATTGGTCATAATCATTCAAAATTGACACTTGTAGTCCCCGAGATTCCTGAAAAATCTTCTTAAAAAAGACACTCGGGACTCCGGAGATTCTTTAATCATCGTCAGACAACAAATGAAAAATTCGTCACAAACGAAAAAGGGGTGGGTGGGTGGGGCTTCATTAATCATTGGTTTCTTTTTCTTGATTAACATATAATTTTGTTTCAACAACGCGTCTACTTCAAGTTAATACTTGTTATAAAGTGATAAATATATCTGGGAGAAATGCATTTATAAACCGGCAAAAATATTTTCAATATCGCGTCGAAGTTCTTTATGCGTTTAATTTTGATGTTACTATTAAATCTTAAACGCTCACTTTGTGGTCACGTGACGACTCCATCTGTTCGGTAACCAAACTATAGTAGCATTGTTTCAAATTAAAATGCGTTCTGTTCTGAAATATTTATTGGTTAAGTTAAAGCCAATACGTGGATAAGTACATAACCTTTAATATTTCATAAATATTTCGATAAATTATTATCATAAAATTAACCAATAATCAACTGAATTTAGTCGCCAAAGTTTGTACTTAACAAAAAGTGGGCGCTGTGTCTACGCTACCTGCGACGGTTAATCCACGCGTCACCGATACGCTAGCCACAACACGTAAAATACAACTAAACCTAACCTTAAAAATACACAACAATTTTGCACCTTTGAAATCCTAACTTAAAATAAAAGAAACCACGATGAAAAACTGGAATAAAAACTTCAACAGTCTTTGTATTTAAATAATACTGGAAATACACAGTGACTAGATACTTTTAGCGTAATACTGAAGAAGGAAGGAATAATGAATACAAAGACACAGCGTACAGTATGCAAAAGCTGAATATACGAAAAAGTAAATAAAATCCTACCCTTTAAAAACGCCCCGCCCATTTTACAAACGCACCAGCATTTATCAAAAATACTATAAAAACGCACAACCCCTTTCCTATACGATTACATAGAAAAAAACAGACTTTCAGGTTATATAGGCACTGGTTACTATGAAAAAATCACAAAATTTCTCCCCCCTCCCGCGCGTCTCGGCCTCAGTTCGGCGGCGGGAAATACACAAGGAAAGCGATGGTAGAAAAGAACAGAGTTAGTAACAGAAGTGAGACTGTGGTGTCTTGCAGAGTCGGCTGCGGTGGCGCCACCGTCGCTGTCTTTACGTCAAAGTCACAGAGAGCCGTTAGCGTATCCAGAAGGCGCGGCAGCCCCCTGCCTGGCAATGCTTCAGTCACGTCTAGGGTGCTGCACAGTCGCCCCTGCAATCATCAACCACAGTCTCACTCACTGGACTTGGTGTTTAGGGGTGATGTGGTTACTGGATTTACTGGATGCTTGACGACGGCTCGAAACCAGTGTGGACGGATCGAGTGAGGAGTTAGTGGCAAGCGGCAGCAAGCATCCAAAAAATACAGTTTTAGTAGAGAGAAACACAAAACTCACCTCGTCGACGCCGATCTTCCGACAGGCTTCGATGAAGTTGTCCACGTTGCGGCGGCAGCGTGCCATGGTCAGTTTTGGCTGAAACAACAACAACGCTATTGTAACAACCCAATTTGAATTCAAGTTGTCCGCTCACCACAGCGGGCGAAGGCACGTGAATGCTCGCCACCGACCTAGGCTTGATATGATTGGCCAGGTGGCACAGCACCACGCCGTCCGTCAGCGCCGGCGCCAGGTCCTCCGGTAACGTCATCTTCAACCTGCTCTCGATAATCTACAACAAACAACAACCCGTTGAAACCTCCCCACTCGTAAACCTAATCCCCCTCACGTTTCTCAGCTGGTTGATCAAATCCGTTTCCTCCCGCGCCTTGTCGATCTCTCTCCTCATCGTGAACGACATCTTCTCCACCGGCACGTCCTTGTTCCAGCTAATCGTCCTATTCCCTTTAACCCCGTTCATCCCCTTGTTGTCGTTCGCCCCGTTCATATACACCCTCCTCCCCGCCATCCCGTTGACGTTATTAACGTTCGCGTTATTGCACGGCGGGACGTTGTCGTGCGACAAAATCCCCGTCTTTCCCTTAACCGGCGACTTCGGTTTAACGTAGTCCTGGATGTACTTGTTCTTGTTGGTTTCGGTGTTGCCGTTGTGCTGCGGCGAGTAGTTCGTCGGGGACTTGTACGGGGAGGACGTCGGTGACGCCTTCTTCGTGTCGTCGAAGACGTACTTGGCGCCGCTCAGCGCCGAATTCAGCGGCGTCGGGTCGGACTTGGAGGTGGCGAGGGAGCTGTGCGACGTCGTCGACGCGTGGTGGGTCGGCGTGTTCGGCTCGGTTTTGTACGTCGTTTGGTCGTCGGGGTTCTTCGTTCGGTATATGGCAGGTACGTCGTGGGCCCGTTGTTGTTTCAAGGCGTCTTTGTATTCCCTGGAAGAGCACGAGGGGAGTTATTTACATGGGTGGCAGAGTTTGGTGGCAAATAGGTAAGTTCGTGCTAAGGTGGGCTAAAAGTGGCGCAGTCATTAGTCGAAAATCAAAAAAAGTCTAAGAAATTTTTAGGAGCTGTTAATATGCGGGTTAATATGCGGCTAGCGATGAAAATGTTTCAGAAACAATAAAAAATAAAGTCATTAATTAAACAATTATTTTGAAACCTGATCACAACTATATATGTACATCACGTGCAGAGTCGACTGCATACAACTAAAGGAAAATGGTGCCATTTTATTGTCTACATTGACTTGATTTACATTATTATTTAATAGAATGAGATGATGACTTTTTATAGACATAATTTTAAGTTTTTTCTTTGTAACAAGTATGAATATTTCAATTTTCTGCGTTTGCGGAGTTTTCTTATTTTCACAAAATCTAATAATTCAATGAATTATAAGCATTTAAATTTTTATTTGAAGTTAAAATTATTATTTTATTAACGTTCATCATTGCAATGATACCAAAAAATCGGGTTGAAGAACTTCCCTCGCCCCGGAAGTGCAGCCCAACAATTCCATTTCTTTGAACAACCATAGAAATTGTTTGCGATTTTTGTTTTCTGATTATCTCTATAAAGTAAAAACCAGTGGCGTAAATAACATTCCCGCAGCTTTTTTGACTCTTATTTTTCAATACTAAATTTTTATTTTTTTTGTTCCTTCAGTTTTTCGATTTGCAACTTTTGGCGTTTTCGGGTGTAAAATTTTAGATTTTCGAACTTTGGAATTTTTCAATTTTTAGATTTTGGAATTTTTCGACTCGAGTTCCTCGAGAGTTCAATTTTTAATTTTTTCAATTCTTCGATTTGCAATGTTTCGTTTCGGTTTTTATTTTCTTAATTTTTTTCGATTCTTCCATTTTTCGATTTGAATTTCTCTTCTTAATTTTTGCAGTTTTACGATTTGCAATGTTTCGTTTCGTTTTTTAGGGTCTTTATTTTTTGTTTCTTCAATTTTTCTATTTGCAATTTTTATTTAATTTCTTAGTTTTTGGATTTGCAATTTTTCGAATTCAGTTTCCCAAATTTTCTATTTTTAATTTTTTCAGCTTTCGATTTGCAATTTTTCGTTTCGTTTTTTTGTCTGTATTTTTTCAATTTTTCGATTTGAGTTTCTCCAGTTTTCAATTTTTACTATTTTCAGCTTTTCGATTTGCAACGTTAATCGTTTTTTATTTGCTTTATTTTTTCGTTTCTTCAATTTTTGGATTAAAATTTTTCAATTTTTCGATTTACAATTTCTACTTTTCCATTCATTTTTCAGTTTTTGGATTCTATAACTTTTCATCTCTTCAAATTTTTCGTTTTGCAATTTTTCGCTCTGACTTTCTTGAGTTTTCAATTTTTAATTTTTTTAGTTTTTCGTTTGACAATGTTTCGTTTCGTTTATTTTCTTTTTTGTTTCTTTAATTTTTCGATTTGCAATTTATGAAATTTTCAAGTTGAAAATTTTCAGTTGTCCGATTTTTGAATTTTTCAATTTTTAGATTTTGTAATTTTTTGATGTGAATTTCTCAAATTTTCAATTTTTAATTTTTTCAGTCCTTCGATTCGCAATTTTTTGATCTGAGATTCTCGAGTTTTCAATGTTTAATGTTTTCAGTTTGTCGATTTGAAATGTTTCGTTTCGTTGATTCTCTAATTTTTTCGTTTCTTCAATTTTTTCATTTGCCATTCTTCAATTTTAGATTTTGCAATTTTTCGCTTAGTTTGTCGAGTTTTCAATTTTTAATTTTTTCAGTTTTTCTTTTGGCAATGTTTCGTTTGGTTTATTTTCTTTCTATTTTTTCTTCAGTTTTTCGATTTGCTATTTATGAAATTTTCGAGTCGAAAATTTTCAATTGTCCAATTTTTGAATTTTTCAATTTTTAGATTTTGTAATTTTTTGATTTGAGTTCCTCAAATTTTCAATTTTTAATTTTTTCAGTCTTGTGGATTCGCAATTTTTTTATTTGAGATTCTCGACTTTTCAATTTTAATGTTTTCAGTTTTTCGATTTGCAATGTTTCGTTTCGTTTTTTATTCTTATTTTTCCGTTTCTTCAATTTTTGGATTTACAATTCCTAGTTTTCAATTTTGTCTTCAATCTATCCGTCAATTCATTTGTTCAAAAAAAGATTTTTTAATCGTTATTTTTCGTTCCGCTTTTTATTTTCTTCATTTTCACAATTTTTCGATTGTTCAATTTTTCATTTCTTCAAATTTTTCGTTTGCAACTTTTCGATTTGAATTTCTCGAGCGTTCAATTTTTAATTTTTTCAGTTTTTCGATTTGCAATGTTTCGTTTTTTTTATCTTCTTTATTTTTTGTTTCTTCAGTTTTCCGATTTGCAATTTTTCGAGATTTCAAGTTGAAGATTTTCAAATTTTTGAATTTTTCAATTTTTAGATTTTGCAATTTTTGACTTGAGTTTATCGAGTTTTCAATTTTTAATATTTTCAGTTTTCGTTTCTTCAATTTTTCGATTTGCCATTCTTCAATTGTAGATTTTGCAATTTTTCGATTTACAATTTCTAGTTTTCAATTTTTTTCAAATCGTCTGTTCTTCAATTTTTCATTTCTTCAGTTTTGCAATTGTTGTTAATTTTTTTATTTTTCAATTTTTAAGTTTTTCAATGTTCTGATTTTGGTTTTTTTCAACGCGAAAATTTTGAATTTTTCAACTTTTAAATGTTTAAGACCCGTTTTACAGAAGCTCATTAAATACTTCAGATTAAATTTTTAACACGGCATTAAAGCACCACGTGAACGACTCTACGCCAATCAGACATCGCCAAACGTCTCGTTAAATGCGGGATTAAGTTCATCTCAGTAAAAATATTCTATAATTTTTCAATTTTTCTCTTCAATTTTTGATTTGCAATTTTTCCATTTTGCATTTTTTTTTTAATTATCGTTTCGGTTTCTAATTTTTTCAATTTTTTTTGGGTTTTCAGTGTATTCATTTTATAATTTTTCTTTTTTTTTCTATGTGAATATTTTCAGTTTTTGGATTTTTCGATGTTTCTACTTTCAGTTTTTCGATTTTCCAACTTTTGGATGTTACAACTTTTAGATTCTGCAATTTTTCGTTTCGGTTTTTTAATTTCAATATTTTTTTCAATTTTTCGGCTTTTCAATGTTTTCATTTTATAATTTTTCTATTCTTCAACGTGAAAATTTTCAGTTTTTAAATTTATCAATTTTTCTATTTGCCGTTTCTCTATTTCCAAGTTTTTGATTTCAGATTTTCAAATTTCTCGTTTTTTAATTTTTTGATATTTCAGTTTCTCGATTTTCAATTTTTCGTTTCTTCGATTTTGGTTTTCATTTGTAATTTTTCATGTAATAATAACAATTTTAAAAATTGTTTACCTTTTCAGTTTTACGATTTCAGAATTTTTCCATTTTTCAATTCATGGATGTTAAAACTGTTTTATTTATTCGATTTTCCGATCATTATTTTTTCAATTTTTCGATTATTCAATTTTTCGATTTGCAATTTTTCCATTCTTCATTTTTACTTTTCAGTTTTTCGATTTTCCAACTTCTGTCAATTTTTCGATTTGAGTTTTTTTAATTCCTTTATTTTTTCAATTTTTCAGGTTTTCAGTGTTTTCATTATATATATATATTTTTTTGTGAAATTTTTCAATTTTTCTATTTGCGGGTTTTCTGTTCAATTTTTGTTTGTTTTTCATTTTAGATCGATTTTCAATTTTTCGTTTCTTCGATTTTAGTTTTCATTTGTAATTTTTCATGTAATAATAATAACAATTTTAAAAATTATTTACTTTCTCAGTTTTACTATTTTAGAATTTTTCCATTTTTCAATTAATACATAGATTTAAAACTTTTTCGATTTTTCGATTTTTAATTTTCCAATTTCCCGATATTTAATTTTTCAATTTTCCATGTTTTAATGCCACAGGTTTTCATCTTTACAATTTTTACGATTCTATAATTGTTCGATTTTGTACAATTTTTAGGTTTTACAATTTTTCGTTTTGCGTTTTCTCTCCAATTTTTTGTTTTTCAATGTTTCAATTTTTTGTTTCATTAGTTTTTCAATTTGCAATTTTCTTTTCCACTTTTTCGATTTTGAATTTTCTCGTTTTTTTCAGTTTTTCGACTTTTTCAATTTTCGTTTCTTCGATTTTAATTTTCATTTATAATTTTTCATGTAAAAATAACAATGTTTAAAATTGTTTACTTTTTCAGTTTTACAATTTTAGAATTTTTCCATTTTTCAATTAATGGATGTTAAGAGTTCCATTTATTCGATTTTTCAGTCTTCAATTTATCAATTTTTCGATTCTTCAATTTTTCATTTCTTTAAATTTCGATCTGCATTTTTTCTATTTTTCATTTTTATTTTACAGTTTTTCCATTTTCCAACTTTTGATGTTTCAATTTTTTGATTCTCCAATTTTTTGATTGGCAGTTTCACGAGTTTTCAATTTTTCATTTCTTCAATTTTTCGATTTTCAATTTTTCGTTTCGATTTTTAAGTTTTTCAATTTTTTGGGTTTTCAGTGTTTTCATGTTACAATTTTTCTGTTTTTTCAATGTAAAAATTTTCAGTTCTTATATTTTCCGATTTTTCTATTTGCAGTTTTTCTGTATTCAACTTTTAGATTTTTCAACTTTCAAATTTTTTAATATTTCATTTTCTCAATTTCAGATCGTTTTCATGTTGTAATAACAACAATTATTAAAATTGTGTACTTTTTTAGTTTTACGATTTTAAAATTTTTCCATTTTCAATTAATGGATGTTAAAACTTTTTCATTTATTCGATCTTTCGATCTTTAATTTTTCAATTTTTCGATTTTTCAATTTTCCATTTCTTCAAATTTTCGATTTGCAATTTTTCCATTTTTAATTTTATTTTGTTTCTTTAATTTACTCTTCAGTTTTTCGATTTTCCAACTTTTGGATGTTTCAATTTTTCATTTCTTCAATTTTCCGATTTGCAATTTTTCGGTTAGGTTTTTTAATTTCTTTAATTTTTAAATTTTTCAGTTTTTCAGTGTATGTATTTTTTTAATGTGAAATTTTTCAATTTTTCTATTTGCGTTATCTCTGTTTCCAGTTTTCAATTTTTCAACTTTCAGATTTTTTAATTTTTGGTTTTTTTCATTTTAGATCCATTTTCAATTTTTCCTTTTCATTCTTAGATTTTTCGTTTCTTCGTTTTTAGTTTTCATTTGCAATTTTCATGTAATAATAATAACATGAACTTTTTCAGTTTTACGATTTTAGAATTTTAGAATGTTTTCATTTATTCGATTTTTCATTTTTAATTTTTCAATTTCTCGATATTTAATTTTTCAGTTTTTCCATCTTTTGTCAGTTTTTCATGTTTACAATTTTTCGTTTTGCGTTTTTTTCCAATTTTTAGTTTTTCAATGTTTCAATTTTTCGTTTCATTAGTTTTTCAATTTGCAATTTTCTTTTCCACTTTTTCGATTTTGCATTTTCTCGTTTTTTTTTTTGATTTTTCAATTTTTTCCGATTTTTTCGTTTTTCTATTTTTCAACTTTTCGAAAAATTATAAATTCGAAAGAAACGTCGACAAATTAGAAGAAATGAAAACACGAAAAATTTTGTTGAAAATACAAATTAGGAACTGGAAAAATTGAGGCAACAAAAAATTGAAGAATTGGAAAACTGAAAAAATTAAAGTTGAAAAAACAAAAAATTGTGATATAAAAAAATTGTAAAATACAAAAAAAGGAAAAACGAAAAATTTGTGAATTAAAAAAATTATTGCCTTATTCTGGCATGTTTTAATGACTCTATGGAAGAGCTTTAACAAACCCCAAGTTATTCCAAATATCCACTCTTTAAAACTTACTTGTACGTTTGTATTTGGTGCAGAGGCTTCGTCGTCTTCTCCTCAGCTTCGTTGTTTCCGTTATAGTTCCCGTATCCGTCCGTGCACGGACTCAGCCTATAACTCTCCTTGGCACCGCCTTCCAACTCCTCCTCGTTGCAGATTTCCGGCGCCGGCGACGCCGTCGACGGCGTCGACAGAATCGACTGCGTCCCGTTCGTCTCCGTCCGCGTCAACAGCGGCGTCGACGTCCAACTCTTCTCCTCCAAGTCCTGACTCCACCGCTTCTCGAACCCGTCGCTACTCGTACTATACCCGCTATCCACGTTCTGTCGCTTATGCTTCAACCTGTCGACCAAAAGAGGCGGCCAGGAGACGACCCCGTGCCGCTTTTCCTCGATCTGCAACCACACAAACCGACCTCGTTTTTGTCGCGTGACGTCACCAAATCTTATACCTCCTCCCCAGCGTGCCGCCGCCGCCGCCCGTCTTCCGGTCCAGCCGCACCGCCTCGTTGTCCAAGTACTTGAAGATGTGCACCCGCCCCCTCCTGCACAAGCTCGCCGGGGGGCTGGTCAGCGGGTTGTCCTCCACCAGCAGGTCGATCAGGGTGCCCATGTCCCGGATTTCGATGGGCAGCGTCCCGATCCTGTTCGCGCGGAGGTCCAGCCTCGTCAGTTTCAAGAAGGTCACTTCGATGGGTACGGCCAGTAGGAGGTTGTTTCGCAGGACTAGCGATTGGAGCGAGCGGAGGTCACCCATCCGGGGTGGTAGATGGGTGAGTTGGTTGCACGAGGCGTCCAGTTCGGTCAGCTGGGACATGCGGTTCAGTTCGTCGGGTAACTGGGTCAGGTTGTTGTTGGAGACTAAGAGGATCTGGAAATGTCAAAAGTAATGTATTTGTTTGTCGGAATGGGAAAGGTAAAGGCCAAAAATGGGTATGTTCGTTTCGCGATTTGTGTGAATGACGTGTGGAGGAATTTTTGGTTTTATGTAGGTTTATGATACTGGTTAGGTTTTTGATGGTTGGGAGGTTGGGCAATTCTTAACAGAATAGTTTGGTCTGGGTGAAAACCGATTTTTTACAGGTGAATAATTAACTAAGATCAAGCTTATTTCGATAATGATCAGTGGCATAAATAACACAAGTTATTGTAAATGACTTTACCGTTTGTCCGATACTTATTACGATACAATAAAAGCCAATTTTAAAGAAGATAAAATTGTCGAACATGTTTGGGTTACTATTATGTATTATATTGAGTATATTTGGTACTAAAAAGTCAGGAGACGGCAGAGAGGAGACAGTAATCGTAAAATTTTTAATGCTGGTATACAAAGAAAAAGCTGCCTTATTTTCCTATGACGGATTATTGTTAAGCGCGAAATTCCATGTTCCCCCCAATACTCTCTGGACCCAGGTTCCGTTTCTCCGAATCCTCTCTACCCAGGTTCTCTGTTCCCCTGAATTCGCTTTTTGCCTGGGTAATATGCTTCTCCGAATTCTCTCTCTCTCCAGGTTCTCTATCTCCGAATTCTTTCTCTCCCCAAGTCCTCTGTTTCTCTGAATTCTCTCTAGCTAGGTTCTGTTTCTCCGAATTATCTCCCCGGGTCCTTTGTTTCTCAGAATTTTCTCTCCTTGAGTTCTATTTCTCCGAATTCCCTCCCTCTAGGTTCTCTGTTTCTCCAAATTCTCTCCCCAGTTTCTCCGTTTCTCCAAATTTTCTCTCGATACAGGTTTTATTTCTCCGAATTCTCTTTTATCACTCTCTCTCTCATTCTTCCATTTATTATTCTCTCTTTCATTCTCCAATTTATTATCACTCTCTTTCATTCTCCCATTTATCACTCTCTCTCATTCTCCCATTCATCACTTTCTATCATTTTCTCATTTAACATTCTCTCTTTCATTCTCCCATTATCACCCTCTCTCTCATTCTCCCATTTATCACTCTCTCTCTCTCTCTCATTCTCCCATTTATCAACTCTCTCTCTTATGGCAACAACTTTTAAAATTATTCACTTTTTCAAATTTACGATTTTAGAATTTTTTTTATTTTTCAATTAATGGATTTCAAAAGTTTAATTTTTTCAATTTGCCAATTTTTCGATTTTTGTTAAATGTTTCAATTTTCGATTTCAATGTCACAGTTTTTCGCCTTTGCAATTTTTACGATTTCTTTGGATTTTACGATTTTTGGAATTTCCAATTTTTCATTTTTGTGTTTTCTTTCCAATTTTTCGATTCATTCATTTTTCCATTTTCAAGTTTCTCGATCTTTAATTTTTCAATGTTTCAATTTTTCGTTTCTTCCGCTTTTCGATTTTGCAATTTCTCGTGTTTTCAGTTTTTTCCGATCTTAAAAAAGAAAAACTTACAAAACTGTCAAATTGAAAAATCAAAAATGAAAAAACGAAAAAGCATAAAATGAAAACTTTGAAATATCTAAAAAATTGAAAATTCGAAGGATTAAAAATTGAGAAACTTTAAAATCGAAAGAACGAAATATTGTAAAATCGAAATATTGAAAATTAAAGAAACAGGAAAATCGGGTAATAAAAAATCTAAAAATTGCAACATTGAAAAAATTAAAAAATTGGAAAATCGAGAAGCTGAAAATTGAAAAACTGAATTAACGAAAAAAAAATTCGAAAGAAACATCCAACAACTACAGGAAATGAAAAAACAAAAATTGTGTTATAAAACCGAAAAAATATAAATTAAAAATTTAGGAAAATGAAAAATACAAGAACTTGAGAAATTGAATTCAGGTTCCCTGTTTGTCCGAATTCTCTCTCCTCAAGTTTTCTGGTTCTCCCGATACTCTCTGGACCCAGGTTCCGTTTCTACGAATCTTCTCTACCCAGGTTCTCTGTTCCTCTGAATTCGCTTTTTGCCTAGGTAATTTGCTTCTCCGAATTCTCTTTCTCTCTCTCTCTCTCCAGATTCTCTATCTCCGAATTCTTTTTCTCCCCAAGTCCTCTGTTTCTCCGAATTATCTCCCCGGGTATTTGATTTCTCAGAATTTTCTTTCCTTGAGTTCTATTTATCTGAATTCCCTCCCTCCAGGTTCTCTGTTTCTCCAAATTCTCTCCCCAGTTTCTCCGTTTCTCCAAATTTCCTCTCGATACAGGTTTTATTTCTCCGAATTCTCTTTTATTGCTCTCCCTCATTCTCCCATTTATCATTCTCTCCTTCATTCTCCCACTTATCACTCTCTCTTATTCTTCCATTTATCGCTTTCTCTCTCATTCTCCCATTTATCTCTCTCTCTCTCTCTCTCTCATTCTCCCATTTATCACTCTCTCTCTCTTATAAGCAACAACTTTTAAAATTATTCCTTTTTCAAATTTACGATTTTAGAATTTTTTTTCATTTTTCAGTTAATGGATTTCAAAACTTTAATTTTTTCAATTTTCCAATTTTTCGATTTTTAATTTTTGAAATTCTCGATGTTAAATGTTTCAGTTTTCGATTTCAATGTCACAGTTTTTCGTCTTTGCAATTTTTACGATTTCTTTGGATTTTACGATTTCTGGAATTTCCAATTTTTCATTTTTGTGTTTTCCTTCCAATTTTTCGATTCATTCATTTTTCATTTTTAAGTTTCTCGATCTTTAATTTTTCAATGTTTCAATTTTTCGTTTCTTCCGCTTTTCGATTTTGCAATTTCTCGTGTTTTCAGTTTTTTCCGATGTTAAAAAAGAAAAACTTACAAAACTGTCAAATTGAAAAACCAAAAAATGAAAAAACGAAAAAGCATAAAATGAAAACTTTGAAAAATCTAAAAATTGGAAATCAAGAACTTGAAAATTTGAAGAAACGAAAAATTGAAAATTCCAAGGATTAAAAATTGAGAAACTTTAAAATCGAAAAAACGAAATATTGTAAAATCGAAATATTGAAAATTAAAGAAACCTGAAAATCGGATAATAAGAAATCTAAAAATTGCAAATTTAAAAATTTGAAAAACTGAATAAACGAAAAATTATAAATACGAAAGAAACATCCAAAAGCTACAGGAAATGAAAAAACGAAAAATTGTGTTATAAAACCGAAAAAACATAAATTAAAAAATTAGGAAAATGAAAAAGACAAGAACTTGAGAAATTGAATTCAGGTTCCCTGTTTCTCCGAATTCTCTCTCCCTTCAAGTTTTCTGTTTCTCTGAACCCAGGTTCCGTTCCTCCGAATCCTCTCTACCCAGGTTCTCTATTCCTCTGAATTCGCTTTTTGCGTAGGTAATAAATATGCTTCTCCGAATTCTCTCTCTCTCTCTCCCTCCAGGCTCTCTATTTCCGAATTCTTTCTCTCCCCAAGTTCTTTGTTACTCTGAATTCTCTCTCCCTAGGTTCTGTTACTCCGAATTATCTCTCCCCGGGTCATTTGTTTCTCAGAATTTTCTCTCCTTGACTTCTATTTCTCCAATTTCCCTCCTTCCAGGTTCTCTGTTTCTCCAAATTGTCTCCCCAGTTTCTCCTTTCTCCAAATTTTCTCTTTATACAGGTTTTATTTCTCCGAATTCTCTTTTATCACTCTCTCTCATTCTCCCATTTATTATTCTCTCTTTCATTCTCCAATTTATCACTCTCTTTCATTCTCCCATTTATCACTCTTTCTTTCATTCTCCCGTTTATCACTCTCTCTTTCATTCTCCCATTAATCACTCTCTTTCATTCTCCCATTTATCACTCTCTTTCATTCTCCGATTTATCACTCTCTCTCATTCTCCCGTTTATCACCCTCTCTCTCATTCTCCCCATTTATAAACTTTCTTTCATTCTCCCATTTGTCACTTTCTTTCATTCTCCCGTTTATCACCCTCTCTCTCTCTTTCTCCCATTTATCACTCTCTCTCTCATTCTTCCATTTATCACTCTCTTTCATTCTCTCATTTATCTCTCTCTCATTCTCCCACTTATCGCTTTCTCTCTCATTATCCCATTTATCATTCTCTCTTCCATTTTGCCATTTATCTTTCACTCTCATTTTTCCATTTATCACTCTCTCTTTCTCTCATTCTCCCATCTAACACTCTCTCTCATTATCCCATTTATCCCGTTCTCCGAATTCTTTCCTCTAGTTCTATTTCTCCGAATTTCCTTCCTGGCGTTCTGTTTCTCCCAATTTTGTCTCCCTCGCCATGTTCTGTTCTCCGCGTTTCTCTCCACAGGTTGTTTCTCCGAATTTCTCTCTCCCTAGGTTCTCTGTGTCTCAAAATTATTTCTCCCTCCAAATTCTCTGAATTTCCTTTCTCCATATTCTGTTTCTCTGTATTCTCTTTCCCCCTAGGTACTATATTTCTCTGAATTTCCTCTCTACTCAGGTTCATTCCGTTTCTTTGAATTCTCTTTCTTCCTAGATACTACGTTTTCTCCCAATTCTCTCTCTCCTCAGGTTCTCTACGTTTCTCCAAATTCTATCGTTGCAAGTTGGATCTCGGAATTCTCTCTCTTTCATTCTCCCATTTATCACTTTCTCTCATTCTCCCATTTATCACTCTCCTTCATTCTCGCATTTATCACTCGCTCTTTCATTCTACCATTTATCACTCTCTCTCATCTCCCATTTATCACTCGTCTTCATTCTCCCGTTCATCAGTCTCTTTCATTCCCTCGTTTATCACTCTCTCTTACCTTCTCCCATTTATCACCCTCTCTCTCATTCTCCCATTTATTACTCTCCTTCATTCTCCCATTTATCACTCTCCATGATTCTCCCATTTATCACTCTCTCTTTCATTCTCCCATTTATCACTTTCTCTCATTCGCCCATTTATCACTCTCTCTCATTCTCCCATTTATCACTCGCCTTCAATCTCCCGTTCATCAGTCTCTTTCATTCCCTCGTTTATAACTCTCTTTCATTCTCCCATTTATAACTTTCTCTCATTCTTCCATTTATCACCCTCTCTCTCATTCTCTCATTTATTACTCTCTTTCATTCTCCCATTTATCACTCTCCTTTATTCTCCCATTTATCACTCTCTCTTTCATTCTCCCATTTATCACTTTCTCTCATTCGCCCATTTATCACTCTCTCTCATTCTCCCATTTATCACTTTCTCTCATTCTTCCATTTATCACCCTCTCTCTCATTCTCCCATTAATCACTCTCCTTCATTCTCGCATTTATCACTCTTTCATTCTCCCATTCATCACTCTCTTCCATTCTCCCAATTATCACTCTCCTTCATTCTCTCGTTCATCACTCTCTCTCATTCCCTCGTTAATCACTCTCTCTTTCATTCTCCCATTTATAACTTTCTCTCATTCTCCCATTTATCACCCTGTCTCTCATTCTGCCATTTATTACTCTCCTTCATTCTCTCATTTATTACTCTCTTTCATTCTCCCATTTATCACTTTCTCTCATTCTCCCATTTATCACTTTCCTTCATTCTCTCATGTATCACTCTCTCTCAATCTCCCATTTATATCACTCTCTCAATCTCCCATTTATCACTCTCCTTCATTCTCTCATTTATGACTTTCTCTCATTCTCCCATTTATCACTCTCTCTTCCATTCTTCCATTTATCACCTCTCTCATTCTCCCATTTATCACTCTCTCTCATTATCCCATTTATTCTGTTCTCCGAATTCTTTCTCCTCGTTCTATTTCTCCGAATTCCCCTCCTGGCGTTGTTTCTCCCAATTTTTTCTCCCTCGCCATGTTCTGTTCTCCGCGTTTCTCCACAGGTATGTTTCTCCGAATTTTTCTCTCCTAGGTTCTCTGTGTCTCAGAATTATTTCTCCCTCCAAATTCTCTGAATTTCCTCCATTCTCCATATTCTGTTTCTCTGAATTCTCTTTCTCCCTAGGTACTATGTTTCTCTGAATTCTCTCTACTCAGGTTCTTTCCGTTTCTTTGAATTCTCTTTCTTCCTTAGATACTACGTTTCTCCCAATTCTCTCTCTCCTCAGGTTTTCTACGTTTCTCCAAATTTTATCGTTGCAGGTTTGGATCTCGGAATTCTCTCTCTTCATATTCTCTTTTCACAGGTTCGCTGTTTCTCTGAACACTCTCTGTCCCCAGGTTCTATGTTTCTTCCCCCCCCCCCTGTTTCTCCAAATTTCTCTCCCCAGGTTTTCTGTTTCTTCGAATCCTCGCTCCCCAGGTTCACTGTTTCTCCGAATTATCTCTCCCAAATTCTCTGTTTCCCAATTCTCTCTCCTCAGGTTCTCCGTGTATTGGAATTTTCTCTCCCCAAGTTATCTGTTTTTCCTAATATCTCCATCTCCGTGCTCTATCTCTCCAAATTCTCTCTCTGCTCAGGTTTTGTTTTTCACAATCCTCTGTTCCCAAGGTTCTCTAGGTTTCTCAGAATATTCTCTCACCTCAGGTTCTCTATTTCCTCTAATAAACTCTGGATCCAGGTTCCATTTCTTCGAATTCTCTCTCTCCCCAGGTACTGTGTATCTCCGAATTATTTCTCTCCCCAGTTCTCCGTTTCTCTAAATTCCCTCTCTCCAAGTTATCCGTTTCGCCGCATTCTCTCCCTGGATTCTCCGCTTTTCTCCAAAATTTCTCTCTCCTCGAGTTTTGTTTCTCCAAATTATTTCTCTCCACGGATTGTTTCTCCGAGGTCTGTTCCTCCAAATTCTCTCTTCAGGTTTCCGTTTCTCCAATTTTTTTTCCCCAAGTTCTCCGTTTCTCCAAATTATCTCTCTACACAAGTTTTGTTTCTTCGAATTATCTCCTCAGATTCTCCGTTTCTCCGAATTCTCTCTCCCCTGGTTCTATTTCTTTGAATTCTCTCTCCAGGTTCTCCGTATTCTCCCTCTGGGGGCTTCCTATTTCTCCACATTGTCTCTCCAGGTTCTACTTCCCCGAATTCTTTCTTCCTAGTTTCTGTTTCTACAAATTCTCACTTCCCCGGTCCCTATTTCCCGAATTCTCCCTCTGCATTCCGTATCTCTTTTCTTTTCCGGATTCTCTCATTTCAGGTCCTCTCCTATTCTCTCTCTCCCTCTGGCTCCATCTTTCTCCGGGTTTCCTCTCTCCTTAACTTTGCCTTAATAATATCTTTGTACCTCCAGGTTCTCTCTTCCTCTCCCCTCTCCCTCTTCGGGTTCTCGTTGTTCAGATGCTCTCTGTAGATATCCGGATTCTTTCTTTCTCTGAATTATTTCTCTATTCAAATTTTCTTTCATTCACCGGTTTCACTCTTTCTCCAATTTCTCGCTTTCCTGGTTTTTGATTTTTCTCTTACATGATTTTTGTTCCCTCCCTGTGTTCTTTCGGTATCTCCACATTCTCTCGCACTCTCTCCAAATTCTCTCTCTCCGTCTCTCTGGATTCCATGTTTCTTGGACTTAGTTCTTTCTCTACCTGAATACACTCTTTCTCCGGTTTTTCTCTTACCTGGTTTTTCTTTTCTCTCAGAATCTCTACATTCTCTCCCTCACTCTTTCCAGATTCTCTCTTTCTCTCTCCGGATTCTGTCTTTCTCCCCAGAACGCCAGGTGAATTTTTTAAATAAAGCACAAATAACTATTTAATTTGTTGACATCCCGAATGACTATCTTTTTCGGTTGGTCTATAAAAACGTTAAAATTTAGTGTTATTCCTTAAAATTAAAACCAATCTGAGCCAAGTATAAATAGAGAAATGTACGATCACTATAAACCATTACAATGTCTAGGACTTTTTTAACCAGCGATAACTCAGACCTAATGACCTCTTAAGCACCGTGACGAAGGAGACGTCTGGGAAAATCGAGTTCTCGCTATCCATACACAACTAATAATAGTTTGTACTTTTACTGCTTATCGACGACTAACGGCGGTTTTAATTAATTTTACTGTCTCCATTTTATATAATTAGCATGCATAAAAAATTCACAAACGGATATTTAATTAATTAATTACATTTTTCGCGACCCAGCGGCAGGCCGAATTCCACAATTCAACGAAGAAATTAATTTTCATATAGTAATAATAAACATTAACGTAAATGTGCATTCCCAAACGTGTTTTGATTAATGTAATTATAATTACTCGCTAGAAAATTAAATATTGTGTTTGTGACAAGTGAAGAGTGTTCTCGACGAGTTATTACAACATTGAAATGAAGGCACAAATGTTTAGAAAAAAACGAATTAAAAATTTTATTGCGTGTTACGCGGGCTTAAATTAAACAAATTATTTTTATGCCAACTGTAACAAACACTATTTTTATGGTCAACATAAAACATTAAGTACACGTGCACTCATAATTTACTTCAATTAATGTAATTACTACAAAGATAACAGTACGATGGACGAAATAATTTTTTAATCCGAAATTCCCAATTTTCCGACCAATCTCTATCTATGGCAGCTGACGTCAGCCTTCCGGAAGTGGTACCCACCACGATAATGCTTATCAGTACACCGCAGCCTGAATCAATACCGATTAATCAATCCCGAAAACACTCAACCCGTCTCATCCACACTTACTTTGATCGGAAGTTGGCACAGCTCTCGTGGAAGTGCGTTCAATTGATTCCGGCTCAAGTCCACGTATATCAGACATTGCAGATTCACTATACTATCAGGGATGTACCGGATGGCGTTGTGATAACAATGAAGTCTTTCTAAAAAATGGAACGTCGTTACTTCTTCGGGAAGCTCGCTGAAGCGATTCTTCGACAAGTCTGCAAAAAAAAACTAATTTAGTCGAAATTCAGGGCAGCCGCGCCGCGCCATCCATCGTCCGCCCCACACAGTCTACGAAAGAATGAAGGGAAGTCCTTGTACGGAGCGAGACGTCAACACACTCGAAAAAGAAATCTGTTGTGTTCGTAGATTTGTTTGTATGCAAATGGTAGAAGCGCGCGGAATATTAATTACAAGCGTTCGAGACTGAGAGTTATTTATAAGAGACGCTGCGTCCGTTTTGTAATTGAAAAATCGCCAAAGAAACTAAAATAATGCGTGACCGTGTGGCGAATGGCATTCGGGCGAGATTCGCACGGAAAATATTTTTGCTGGCTTGGAAAAAATGCGCGATGATAAATGGTGGCTTCCTGGCGATAAAATGAGTGCTGCTCCATTTACTTATCTTAATATTTTCTTTGATGTTGAAGTGAGTAGCGAAAAATCGAGCGATTCGCGGGCCCGGAAAAGAGAAAGCTATCGGGTTTGGCTGCACTGTAATTAGTTTTAATTTCATCAGATCGGATTGATGGGTTTTAGATACACTTAGTAACAAACTTTTACTTGGAAGTCGAAACTGCGGCCAATTTCGCCTTATTATGACGATAAATGGATGATGGGCAACAGATGAGACCTCTAGGGGTTTTATTGTTAACCATTACACTTTTACGACTTGCTTTACGAGCAATTTTCTAGACAGTATGCTACCTCCACACTTATAATAAAAGTCCATATTCTCTGCGTTTCGTGAAAATATTTACAAGGCGCACTTACGAGCGTTCAAAAACGTTTGTTCGAAAATATCAGTTTTACTGAAATTCTCAGGTGAAATGTAAAAATCGAACAATTGGAGTCGTACAAGGCTTGAAAAATTACAAACCTCGATATTTATATATCGTGAATTACAGCTAATTCTTGTCACACTTTCTAAATATCGAGTATTCACAACATAAATAAAAATCTCGAAAGGTTGTATCCAATTTTAACGTCAATTTTACAAAAATAACACCGCCGTAAACAAAAATTTGGGCTTTTAGCAAAAGTCGTTTTGACGATTTTTTTAAATAAACGGAAAAATCAGAAGAAACATTTAAATCTAGAATAAAAGTAAAATTTATATAGCCAATTTTCTACAGACCTCAAAACCTTAAAGCTTCAGTTTTACAACAATCAGTCCAGTAGTTTCGGAAATTAACTGTCTAACAAACAACAGACGACAGACAGACGACAATTCGAATTTCTAAAATCTTAAACTACACTTACAAAAATTGAACTAAAATACATTAATTGAAATTAAAAACTTCCCAACGTATTTTAACAACAATAACTAGAACAGAATAAGCTTCCTCAAATGCATCAAAACGTGGAAATCTATGAAAATTTCGACATTCGAAAAAGCAGTTAAATGCTAAATATCAAATTTTAAAAATCTGAATGTCCCGAGTTAAAAATAAAAGCGGATTCATAAACCGTGAGTAAAAAACTGTTATTTTATGAAATTTAAATATCATTTACTATGCAAAATTTTGAAATGACGTCATCAACTTCTTAATGGGATGACTATACAAATTCTGGTTAAGGTTTTATCTTCTATATGATATTCCTAAAATTCATGTAAAATTTTACAACGTTCCGTCAGGTGTTTCGGTATCCCATTTGTCAATTTTCTCGTTTTTCCATTTTACAATTTTTCAATTTTTAGATGTTTTCCTTTTTCGAGTTATATCAGTTTTTTCGAATTTTCAGTTCCTTCTTTTTTTCAATTAGACATATTAATTTGAGTTTTCAATTTTATAATTTTCAAAATTTCAATTTTTCAACTTTTTCGATTTAATTTTTATTTATTTTTTTATCTTTCAATTTCTCTATTATCTCTCGATTTTTAATTTTTTCAACTTTTTTCGTATATTTTATGATTTTGCAAATTTTCTATTTGTCAATTTTATGATTTTGCAAATTTTTCTATTCGTCAATTTTATGATTTTGCAATTCTTCAATTTTTTATTAATTCATTCATTTTTCAAGTTTGTCGTTCCTCCATTTTGTTGTTTTTCGATTTTTCAATTTTTTATTTCTTCAATTTTTCGATTATCAATTTTTCGAATTTTACAGTTTTTCGATTTCTCAAATTCAGTGCTGCAATTTTTTGAATTTCCAATTCTTTGATTTTTTAATTTTGCCATTTTTCCTTGTACAGATTTTCAGTTTTTGGATACTTTAATTTTTCGTTTTTCCAATTTATCTATTTTTTCATTTTCAATTTTCCATTTCTTCAATTCTAGGGTTTTGCAATTTTATAATTTTACATTTCTTCTATTTTCTTTCCAATTTTTATATTTTGAATTTTTGGATAGTCCCAGGTTTAAATTTTCAAATTTTCGGTTTTTAACTTTTTTTTTTTCAATTCGATTTCCCAATCGTTCGTTCAATTTTAGGATTTTACCATTTTTAATTTGTAGATTTTTCAATTTTCAAATCAATATTTAAATTTTTTGTCTTCAATTTTAGTATTCCGATTTAATGTAATAATTTTTAAATTTTTTATTTTTCAACTTTTCAATTTTACGATTGGGTACTTCGACAATTTTTTTCATATTCCTATTTTTAAATATTTTAATTTTCGATGTTTCAATTTTTCGTTTTTTTCCTTTTTTTGGTTTATCGATTTTCAGATTTACAATTTTTCGCATTTTTAATTCAATTTTTCAATTTTCCACTTTTACGGCTTTTCTATTTTTCGTCTATCCAGTTTACGAACAAATTTTCTTTTTTTAGATACTTTAATTTTTCATTTTTTCAACTTATCTATTTTTTCCATTTTTCAATTTACAAAGTTTCGATTTTTCATTTCTTTTCAGTTCAATTTTATCAATTTTTCAGTTTTTTAATTTTACAGTTTTTCTATTTTCTTTCCAATTTGTATATTTTTAATTTCCGGATATTCCCCTCTTTAAATTTTCAAATTTTCGGTTTTTTTACTTTTTTTTAATTGGATTTGTCAATTTTTGGTTTGTTCAATTTTAATATTTTGCAATTTTTTAATTTTACATTCTTTCAATTTTATTTTCAATTTGTCTATTTTTAATTTTATGATTTTTCATTTTTCAAATGTTTATCATTTTCGATTTTTCAACTTTTGATGTTTTCAAAACAATTTGTTAATTTTTCGGTTTTTGAATTTTTCATTTCAATTTTACGATTTTGCAATTTTTCGATTTTATAATCTTCCAATTTTTAAATAGGTAACTAAATTTTTTCATGTTTCAATTTTTCGTTGTTGCTTTTTTGTCGTTTTTCATTTTTACAATTTTTGGAATTTTCAATCTTTTGTTTTTTCAATTTTAAATTTTCAAATTTTCAATTTTTCATCTCTTTTGAGTCTTTTACTTTTGCATTTTTTCTATTTTCTTTCCAATTTGTATATTTTTAATTTCTTGATAGTCCCAACTTTGAATTTTCAAATTTTCGGTTTTTTCCAATTCGATTTCTTAATTTTTCGTTTCTTCAATTTTAGGATTTTGCGATTTTTTAATTTCACATTCTTTCGATTTTCTATTCGTTTTGTCTAATTTTAATTTATAGATTTTTCAATTCACGAATATTTATCATTTTCAATTTTTCGACTTTTCATGCTTCAAATCAATTTGTAATTTTTTTGTGTGTTCAATTTTTATACTTTTAATTTCTGGATATTCCCAGGTTTAATTTTTCAAATTTTCGGTTTTTAACTTTTTTTTTTCAATTCGATTTCTCAATTTTTGGTTCGTTCAATTTTAGGATTTTGCTATTTTTAATTTGTAGATTTTTCAATTTTCAAATTTTTATCATTTTCTGTTTTTCAACTTTTCATGTTTCCAAATCAATTTGTCAATTTTTTGTGTCTTCAATTTTAGTATTTCGATTTAATTTAATAATTTTTAAATTTTTTATTTTTCAACTTTTCAATTTTACGATTGGATACTTCGATAATTTTTTTAATTTTCCTATTTTTAAATATTTTAATTTTTCGATGTTTCAATTTTTCAGTTTTTTAATTTTACAGTTTTTCTATTTTCTTTCCAATTTGTATATTTTTAATTTCCGGATATTCCCCTCTTTAAATTAATTTTCAAATTTTCGGTTTTTTTACTTTTTTTTTAATTGGATTTGTCAATTTTTGGTTTGTTCAATTTTAATATTTTGTGATTTTTTTTAATTTTACATTCTTTCAATTTTCTTTCCAATTTGTCTATTTTTATTTGTAGATTTTTCATTTTTCAAATATTTATCATTTTTGATTTTTATATATATCAAAAAATTTTAAAATTGAAAAATGTGTAATTAAAAAATCCAAAAATGTATGATTTAAAAATTGAAAAATCAAATAAAATGTGATCGTAAAATTTTAAAACTCGAAAAATTGAAAAGTCAAATTGAGAATTTCCAATAATAAATGTTGGAAAAATTGAGAAATTGAGAAATCTAAAACCGAGAAGTCGGAATGTGGAAATATTGAAATCGAAACATTAAAAATTGAAAAATTATAATTTATAAACTAAAAAATCGAAAAATCGAAATCCAAAAGGTCGAAAAATCTAAAATTTAAAAAATCTAAAAATTGAGAAATCGATAAACCAAAAAATTTAAAATTTAAAAAATCGAAAAATTAAAATATCGAAAAATTGAGGAATTTCCAAAATGGAAATGTGCAAAGCTTAAGAAAATCGAAAAATCGAAGTATTAAAATTTACAAAATCGAATAATTCAGACATCGAGAGATCGAAAATTCGAAAAACATAAAAATTGTATTAATAAAAAATAAGAATCAGCAAATCGTAACATCAAAAAATCTTAAAATTAAAAAATCGAAAAATGTAAAATTTAAATTATCGAAAATTGAAAAACCCCAAATTTCAAACAGCGAAAAATTGAAAAATCGAAAAACTGAAAATTCAAAAAACGGTAAATCGAAAAATCAACAATGCAAAAAATCGAACAATCGAGAAATTCAAAAATCGAAACATTAAAAAATCTAAAATTGAAAGATTCGGAGATGAAGTACCAAAAATTGGGGTCCGAAAGGTAGAAAAATCGGAAAGATTGAGCAATCAGAATCTAAAAAATTAAAATATCGAAAAATTGAAAAATGCAGAAATTGAAATTTTTCTAAAATTGAAATGTTCAAAAAATTGAGAAAGTGAAAACTGGAAAAATCGAGAAATCGAGAATTCGAAAAATCGATACAGTGTAATATTATAAAATAAAAAATTCGCGAAATGGAATATCAGAAAATTTTAAAATTGAAAAATGTGTAATCCAAAAATGTATAATTTAAAAATAGAAAAATCAAAAAAATGTGATCGTAAAATTTTAAAACTCGTAAAATTGAAAAGTCAAATTGAGAATTTCCAATAATAAATGTCGGAAAAATTGAGAAATTGACAAATCCAAAACCGAGAAGTCGGAATGTGGAAACATTGAAATCGAAACATTAAAAATTGAAAAATCTAAAATTTATAAACTAAAAAAAACGGAAAAATCGAAATTCAAAAGGTCGAAAAATCTAAAATTTAAAAAATCTAAAAATTGAGAAATCGATAAACCAAAAAATCCAAAATTTAAAAAATCGGAAAATTAAAATATCGAAAAATTGAGGATTTTCCAAAATGGAAATGTGAAAAGCTTGAGAAAATCGAAAAATCGAAGTGTTAAATGTACAAAATCGAATAATTCAGACGTCGAGAGATCGAAAATTCGAAAAACATAAAAATTGTACTAATAAAAAATAAGAATCAGCAAATCGTAACATCAAAAAATCTTAAAATTGAAAAATCGAAAAATGTAAAATTTAAATAAACGAAAATTGAAAAATCTCAAATTTCAAATGGCGAAAAATTGGGAAATCGAAAAATATTTTAATACAAAATCGGAAAATTGAAAAATCGAAAAACTGAAAATTCAAAAAACCGTAAATCGAAAAATCAACAATGTGAAAAATCGAACAATACAGAAATTCAAAAATCGAAACATTAAAAAATCTAAAATTGAAAGATTCGAAGATGAAGTACCAAAAAATTGAGGTCCGAAAGGTACAAAAATCGAAAGATTGAGCAATCAGAATATCAAAAATTAAAATATCGAAAAATTGAAAAATGCAGCAATTGAAATTTTTCTAAAATTGAAATGTTCAAAAAATTGAGAAAGCGAAAACTGGAAAAATCGAGAAATCGAGAATTCGAAAAATCGATAAAGTGTAATATTATAAAATAAAAAATTCGCGAAATGGAGTGTCAAAAAATGTTAAAATTGAAAAATCCAAGAATGTATAATTTAAAAATTGAAAAATCAAAAAAATGTCATCGTAAAATTTTAAAACTCGAAAAATTGAAAAGTCAAATTGAGAATTTCCAATAATAAATGTCGGAAAAATTAAGAAATTGAGAAATCTAAAACCGAGAAGTCGGAATGTGGAAATATTGAAATCGAAACATTAAAAATTGAAAAATCTAAAATTTAAAAAATCGGAAAATTAAAATATCGAAAAATTGAGGAATTTCCAAAATGGAAATGTGCAAATCTTGAGAAAATCGAAAAATCGAAGTGTTAAAATGTACAAAATCGAATAATTCAGAAGTCGAGAAATCGAAAATTTGAAAAATATAAAAATTGTATTGATAAAAAATAAGAATCAGCAAATCGTAACATCAAAAAATCTTAAAATTGAAAAAATGTAAAATTTAAATAATCGAAAATTGGAATGTTAAAAAATTAAAAGATCCAAAATTTGAAAAGTCGAGAAATCGAAAATTCTAAAAATCTAAAAATTGTAATATTAAAAAATAAAAAATCGCAAAATCGAAACGTCAAAAAATTAAAAATTCGAAAAATTAAAAATCTCGAACATGGAAAAATCGAGAAATCGAAAAATAGAGGAGTAAAACATCGAAAAACACCGAAACGTCCCATTGTATTTTAACAATAACTGGAAACACAATAAATTTATTCAAAAATACCATTAAAAAAAAGTATTTTCGAATTGCGAATGGAGTTACGATTAAAAAATCTAGAACATTGGATAAAACTACAAAATAAAATTCTACTTGAGCAGCTTTTACCAAAACAAACAACACCAGAGTTTACCGACTACAGCAGCCGCGATCAACCATCTCGAAGACACCCACAAAAACCAAATCAACGCAACTTCAAATATAACAATAAACAAATAAACGCCCAATTAGACCGCAAAGACCATCCTCCTTTGAACCCAACATCGTCCAAGTCCAATTTATTTTTACACGAATCCCCAATTAGTTCTTTGATGTTAAATTAATACCATCGGACACACAGCAGCGCTCGTACGTCTCCGACCATAATAAACCCGTCGCCATATAAAAGTGGCTGAAACAACCCTCTCCGGCCATATACAAATATAGAAACGCACTCTAAAGGGGCAAAACTTTAAAAGCGCACTAAAAGCCAAACGATGATCGATCTGGTAATTTAGTAAAGTCAAAACGTGAGTGAGTGCTGCAGCTGTTTTTGGTGTTGTCCAGGGATCAAATCTAAGTTCGCTTCTTTTTCGATTATACTTCAATGACGTTATTGATAAATAATTAATTAAAATTCGTTGTATGTATTGTGTTTATGAATAAATTCGTATTGTTTTTATTCTTATTATCGCGATTAAACCTGCTCTCGTTTATCGGGTCGTCATTGAACTAACCCGACCAAATGAGCCGTAATTATTGTTGTCATTTATAGTTACGGCCGGGGTTATTTAGCTTTCATGAGATAATTCCAGTCGACATTATCGCAGCCAACCTGTTCCGACGACATTTTTAATCATAATCGATATTTCGAAGGCTCACGAAGATCGTCGTTGGATTTTTCGATGGGTTGCGCAAGAAGACGAGAAAATCCGCGCTTTTATTGCTCAGCCTGTTTTATTTGGTTTCAGTGTCGGCTAACGGAACTTTGATGTGCGTTTTTTCAGTTTTACACGGATTTAAATTCTCGTCGGTGTGGTTTTGTCGCTTGTAGAGGCATCTGATTGGTTGGTCGTTGCACTAACCATAAGCCATTAATTTTTTGACTGGTGCGTAACGTCTGGTTGCCAGGGTTACGGTGCAATATCAGAGGAATTTGTGCTGGGTCGTGTTTGAGTTTGAGCAATGTGTTTTGTATATTTGGATTTAATTCGAAAAAAGGAATGGTTTGTTTTAAAAAGAAGATAATTTTATGTTTGTTTAGAGGATCAAGATTTTTTAATGTTGACTGCCAAAATGATGTTAGATACCTGTGTGTTTGGTACGATTTTATTGCATTATATGAACAAAAACCCATTTCGAAAAAATATCCGAAACTACAAGACCGATTGTGGTCAAATTTTGTTGTACGTTAGAATTTCGGTTGAGTTTTTACACTAGGCATCCAGATACCGTACTTTACATGTTTCTGTTCATTAAACAATGCTAAAGATATTTATATTTGGCTGTATTCCATACTTCTAAATAAATAAATAACATAACATTAAAATGTCTTTTATTTAAACACAAAAAACTGTCAGGTGTGGGATTCGAACCCACGCTCCATTTCGAGAATCACAGCTTAAATCTAACGCCTTAAACCGCGGCCAATCTGACTACACTTCATTGTTTTATTTATAAATCTGTACTTATCTATTAAGCTATAGAGGGTGTCTGGAAAATGGCGAATTAACTCTTCAGTATGTTATATATAGGGGTTTCGGGAGCCCCAAAGAAAATAAAAAAAAAATGTGTAGTAAATGTTATCTAAATTCGTCGTTTCAGAAGTTTGCATAGTAAATGTTATTTACATTTCATAAAATAACAGTTCTTTACTCATGGTTTATAAATCCGCTTTTATTTTAAACTTGGGACATCCAGATTTTTAAAAATTTATATTCGTGCTTTCTAAATGTTGAACGCCGTACTTTGTAAATTTTGAACGTACGTCACACTCATAAAATCTAAACGGCGTATTTTTAATGTCAATTTCTAGACTTTTCAGTTCTTCGATATTTTAGTTTTACGATAAGTTGATTTCTCGATTTTTCGGTTTTTAATTTTTTTTTTAAGATATACATTTTTTGATATTCTAATTTTTCGGACTTGCATTCTTTTATTTTTCAATGTTCCTATCGATTTTTCGATTTTTCAAATTTTACATTTTTCTTTTGATGTGATTGCTCTGTTTCGATTTTTCGACCTTTCCGACTTCGATTTTCGGTTCTTCGAATTTTTAAATTTTTCGATTCCCCAATTTTTCGGACATTTAAATTTTGGCAGTTTTCAATTACCCGATTTTTCAATTCTTTCAATTCTTTAGTTTTTCGAAATTTTTCTAGATCTGATTATTTCAATATTTTTTAAATATTACATTTTCAATTTGTCGACATTTCGACTCATTGATCTTCCAATTGCTCGATTTTTCGACTTTTAGAACTTACGTTTTTCGGTTTTTCAATTTTCCGATTTTTAAATTTCTTGATTTTTCGATTTTTTCAATTCTTAAATTTTTTGTTATTTCTATTTGTCGATTCTTTTATTTTTTTAATATTACAATTTTCGACTTTTCGGACTTCGATTTGCGGTTCCTCAATGCTCCGAATTTTTAAATTTTGGATTTTTCAATTTTTTAATGTTTCGATTCCTCCATCTTTCGAGTTTTCGACTTCTCGGTTTTAAATTTTTGACTACAATTTTTCCGACATTTAAGTTTTGGGAGTTTTCAATTTTTCGATTGAGTTTTGAAATTTTACAATTTCTCGTTTGTTTTAATTCCTATCTTTCGATTTTTTAAGTTTTAGCACTTTTCGATTTTTCAAATTTTTAATTTTTCACCATTTCGATTTTGGCAATTCATCAATTTCTGAATATTTCAATTTTTCGATTTTTTATTTTTTTGATTTTTCGACTTTTTGATGTTCCGATTGCTCGATCTTTCGATTTTTCAGTTCTCCGAATTTTTCAATTTCCAATGTTTCGGTTTCACGATCTTTCGTTTTTTCGACACGGTTTTAAATTTTTCGACTTCCGAATTTTTTCAACGTTTAAATTTTGGGAGTTTTCAATTACCTGATCAATTTTTTCGATTTTTCAGTTTTTCAAGTTTTAAAATTTTACGATTTTTCGATTTCTCAATTTTTCACCAAGTAAGTTTTGGAATTTTTTCAACTTCTGGATATTTCAATATTTTTAAAATGTTATATTTTCGATTTGTCGATATCTCGAGTCTTTTGTTCGATTTTTCGACTTTTCGAACTTATCTTTTTCGGTTTTCCAATTTTCCGATTTTTAAATTTCTTGATTTTTCGAGTTTTTCAATTTTTAGGTTTTAAGATTTTTTTGATTCGATTTGCCGATTCTTTTATTTTTTAATATTACAATTTTTCTGTTTTTCGAATATTCCACTTTTCGGACCTCGATTTTCGGTTCCTTAATTCCCTGAATTTTTAAATTTGGGATTTTTCAATTTTTTAATGTGACTATTCCTCGATCTATCGATTTTTCGACTTCTCGGTTTTAAATTTTTCGACTTCTCAATTTTTCGATTCCAAAATTTTTCGATTGAGTTTTGGAATTTTACAATTTCTCGTTTTCTTATTTTCCTATTTTTCGATTTCGGGAATCTCTGAATATTTCAATTTTTCGAATTTTTAATTTTTTGATTTTTCGAATTTTTGATGTCCCGATTGCTCGATCTTTCGATTTTTCAACCTTTCGGACTTCGATTTTCTGTTTTTCAGATCTACGAATTTTTGAATTTTAGGTTTTTCAATTTTTTAATGGTTTTTCAATTTCACGATCTTTCGTTTTTTTCGACACGGTTTTAAATTTTTCGGGTTCCGAATTTCTTCAACATTTAAATTTTGGGAGTTTTCAATTACCTGATCAATTTTTTCGATTTTTCAGTTTTTCAAGTTTTAAAATTTTACGATTTTTCGATTTCTCAATTTTTCACCAAGTAAGTTTTGGAATTTTTTCAACTTCTGGATATTTCAATATTTTTAGAATGTTATATTTTCGATTTGTCGATATCTCGAGTCTTTTGTTCGATTTTTCGACTTTTCGAACTTATCTTTTTCGGTTTTTTAATTTTCCGATTTTTTAAATTTCTTGATTTTTCGATTTTTTCAATTTTTAGGTTTTAAGATTTTTTTGATTCGATTTGCCGATTCTTTTATTTTTTAATATTACAATTTTTCTGTTTTTCGAATATTCCACTTTTCGGACTTCGATTTTCGGTTCCTTAATTCCCTGAATTTTTAAATTTGAGATTTTTCAATTTTTTAATGTGACTATTCCCCGATCTATCGATTTTTCGACTTCTCGTTTTAAATTTTTCGGCTTCTCAATTTTTCCGACATTTAAGTTTTGGGGTTTTCAATTTTTCGATTGAGTTTTGCAATTTTAGAATTTCTCGTTTGTTTTATTTTCCTATTTTTCGATTTTTTAAGTTTTAGCAGTTTTCGATTTTTCAAATTTTCAATTTTTTACCATTTCGATTTTGGGAATTCATCAATTTCTGAATATTTCAATTTTTCGATTTTTTAATTTTTTGATTTTTCGACTTTTTGATTTTTCGACTTTTTGATATTCCGATTGCTCGATCTTTCAATTTTTCAACCTTTCGGACTTCGATTTACGGTTTTTCAGTTCTCCGAATTTTTCAATTTTAAATTTTTCAATTTTTTAATGTTTCGGTATCACGATCTTTCATTTTTTCGACACGGTTTTAAATTTTTCGACTTCCGAATTTTTTCAACAATTAAATTTCGGGAGTTTTCAATTACCTGATCAATTTTTTCGATTTTCAGTTTTTCAAGTTTTAAAATTTTACGATTTTTCGTTTTTTTGATTTTTCATTTTTTCGATCTTTTAAGTTTTAAGACTACGATTTTTAGATTTCTCAATTTTTCACCAAGTAAGTTTTGGAATTTTTTCAACATCTGGATATTTCAGTATTTTTTAAATGTTATATTTTCGATTTGTCGATATCTCTAGTCTTTTGTTCAATTTTTCGACTTTTCGAACTTATCTTTTTCGGTTTTTCAATTTTCCGATTTTTAAATTTCTTGATTTTTCGATTTTTTCAATTTTTAGGTTTTAAGATTTTTTTGATTCGATTTGCCGATTCTTTTGTTTCTTAATATTACAATTTTTCTGTTTTTCGAATATTCCACTTTTCGGACCTCGATTTTCGGTTCCTTAATTCTCTGAATTTTTAAATTTTAGATTTTTCAATGTTTTAATGTCTATTCCTCGATTTATCGATTTTTCGACTTCTCAATTTTTCCGACATTTAAGTTTTGGGGTTTCCAATTTTTCGATTCCTCAATTTTTCGATTGAGTTTTGAAATTTTACAATTTCTGGTTTGTTTTAATTCCTATTTTTTGATTTTTTAAGTTTGAACACTTTTCAATTTTTCACCATTTCGATTTTGGAAATTCAATTTCCGAATATTCAATTCTTCGATTTTTTGATTTTTCGACTTTTTGATGTTCCGATTGCTCGATCTTTCGATTTTTCGACCTTTCGGACTTCGATTTTCGGTTTTTCATTTCTCCCAATTTTTCAATTTTCACTTTTTCAATTTTTTAATGTTTCGATTTCACGACCTTTCGTTTTTTCGACACGGTTTTAAATTTTTCGACTTCCGAATTTTTTCAACATTTAAATTTTGGGAGTTTTCAATCACCTGATTAATTTTTTCGATTTTTCAGTTTATCAAGTTTTAAAATTTTACGATTTTTCATTTTTTTGATTTTTCAATTTTTCGATCTTTTAAGTTTTAAGACTACGATTTTTCGACTTCTCAATTTTTCACCAAGTAAGTTTTGGAATTTTTTCAACTTCTGGATATTTCAGTATTTTTTAAATGTTATATTTTCTGTTTGTCGATATCTCGAGTCTTTTGTTCAATTCTTCGACTTTTCGAACTTATCTTTTTCGGTTTTTCAATTTTCCGATATTTAAATTTCTTCATTTTTCAATTTTTTCAATTTTTTGGTTTTAAGATTTTTTTGATTCGATTTGCCGATTCTTTTATTTTTTAATATTACAATTTTTCTGTTTTCGAATATTCCACTTTTCGGACCTCGATTTTCGATTCCTTAATTCCCTGAATTTTTAAATTTGAGATTTTCAATTTTTTAATGTGACTATTCCTCGATCTATCGATTTTTCGACTTCTAGGTTTTAAATTTTTCGACTTCTCAATTTTTCGATTCCAACATTTTTCGATTCCAAAATTTTTCGATTGAGTTTTGGAATTTTACAATTTCTCGTTTTCTTATTTTCCTATTTTTTAAGTTTTAACCCTTTTCAATTTTACAGATTTTCAATTTTTCGAATTTTTAATTTTTTGATTTTTCGACTTTTTGATGTCCCGGGCAATCGAGTTTTAAAATTTTATGATTTCTCGTTTTTTTGATTTTTCAATTTTTCGATTTTTCTCAATTTTTCAAAAATTCAATTTGGGAATTTTTCAATTTCAAGATATTTCAATATTTTTTTAATGTTAAAGTATTTTCGATGTGTCGATACCTCGACCCTATTTTTCAGTTTTTCGATCTTTCAAGTATTTTCCTTGATGATTATCTTAGCTTATCTGCAAACCCTCTGTATATTAAGACTCAATTTATTTTTTTATCTCTCCACAAAATGTAACAGATTTTAAAATTAATCTTATTACGATTTTTTTGTGAACCAATCCATTTCCAAAAAATTTCAAGAAAACTAGAATAATACTCGTATCTTTAAGTAGTTGGCTCTGTAGTTTCAATTAATCTCTAAACTGGCAAGATATTAGCTTCACCAGCCCCTATGTTACGCCTCTGGTCAGTGATATCATTTGCGTGGGATCAAAGTGGTACAAAATGGAACAAGTTATTATCTAATCAGCAATAACCGTTACGATCCATCAACTATGCGAAAATAAAATTTTACATATCGTTGTAATATTATAATATTGACGGTATATTAAGCGATTAGATATTAAAAAAACACAATATCGCTCTTTCCCAACATCATAGGTTTCAGTATTTTGAAAATTTTGTCAGTTTTTGAATTCTGCTAGTTTTACTTGTTCTATATAAACATCGTAATTATAAAATGTAATAAAACGTTTCCCAATTTTTTTACGATTTTCGAAAAATTATAACCTTCTAATCATCTAATCAATATAACTCATTTTTTGTGTATTTTAGGTTAAAATAAGAACAAATATTTACTTTAAACGTCTTTTACGCTTTTAACGTCAAGTTAATTTGAGAATTATTGTCTTAACAATACACAAGAAAAGTGATCCAAGTCCCTCAGGAGACACGTTCTCACGAGCTTCACCACCTCGATCAAAATTCATAATTTTCTAAATAATACAAGAAGCAAACTCAATTTAAATCTCATGTTTAATGCAAAACTTCTCTAGCGAGTTCTACGATGACAACATTGTTAACACACGTATTAAAATAACAACGTTATAAATATAAATAACGCCACTGAATCAGGCCGGTTGTTGTTTTGTATACAGTTCACACCAAAAGCAAACAGACACGTCACAGTCGTACAAATTTTCCTAAGTTTATCCGCATTTTATTCGCACAAGATGTGTAATTTTAAACGAGGTAAATCGCTCAGAGTCCGCCTGAAAATTAGCGCTTATAACTGAAACGCAATAACGTGTAAATTCTTTGTGTCTGAATTAAGCTGTAATTCATAAAGCTTTGGCAAAAAGCCCATCTACATGGTGGCGTAATTGGCGGGTTCGATTTATTACACACAACAAATTTTACGAGTGTAAACTTCTGGTTTTTAGCAAAATCTTGGGCGATGATTAAAAATTGGAATGGGTTCGGGAAAAGTGGAGCGAAAATATGAAACAAAGGATGTTTGGGGCTTGAGACGAAAGCAAAAGCTCGCTTATGGTTTGATATATTTATTTTGACGAGGTAAATGCACATTTTAATGCAATTGCGTGAGTGACACGAGTTAATGGTGCATCAACTAGTCAGGACTTTTATTGAATTTAAATTTTTGCCAGATGTCAAATGCCAATCCTGTGAACAGACAATGGACAAGGCTAAAAAAGGTCATACTTTTTTATCTCCCGTCTGATTAAAAAATTGTATAAACTGTTCTAATGAAGCTAGAACACAAGGACTGTCCTCTTCCAATTTTAAAGTTCTTTTTTAATCTAATTGATAACTAATAACATTCCTCAATCAGATTCTCAAAATCTTCAATAATAAGAAAGAAAAAGTTTAACTACACAGGCACGAAGGAAAAAAGAACTGTGGAAAAAAGGAGAAAAAAAAAAACGACCGCCAATAAATCTACACAGCAAAACCATAAGAACACAACTAAGAAAATTAGAAAAATTTATCATAAAAAAAAATACATATTTTTTATTTGTATTATTCAAACAATATTAAGAAAGGATATATGCCATATTTCGTTGGACGATCCTGGAAATATGGGGAATTTTCGAAGAAATTAGCACAGAGGTCGAAATCTACAAAAAAAATCTCCTTGGGTAATTTTCGAAAAAAAACGTCGAAATTTCGAAAACGGTGGAGTATTGAAAACGAGCTCTTGAAAAAGTTGTTTAAAAATCCACAAAAAATTCTACAATTTACATTTCAATGTGATGATTCGATAAATATATCGTGTTTATGCTCCCAGAGCAAGATTTTCGAACTATTCAGTCTGATTTTTTCTAATCTAAAAATTGCCATATTTGATTGGGTGTTATTCTGGAAAAAACAGTAATATTTTTGAAAGAACTTGGACCAGAAGTATCTTGCGGAGGTTGAAATCTACTGGAAAACGGTCGAAAAAAGGTCAAAATTTTTAAGGGAAGAGGGAGTTTGAAGAACTAGTTATTGAAAAAGCTGCCTAAAAATCCACAAAAAATTCTGAGATATCGAGCTCGACCTTCCGATTCGTAAAATGTAATGTGTTTTTTGTCCTTGACTAAGATTTCAGAAATATTGTTTGAAAGTTTTTTTTGTCAAAACTCCTAAAAATTGACTCTCATTGGGCGATTCTGAAAAATGGAAGGAGTTTTCGAAGAAATGAGATGAAGATTGATTTCTGCGGCTCGAAATCTGTAGAAAAATCCCTTCAAGTAATTGTGGAAGGTGATTGTAAAATGCTTGAAAATTGTATACGGGAAGAATTGAAAATCGAGCTTTCGGAAAAGTTGGCTGAGAATGCAGAAAACTTTTGTATCAAAGGTATTCGATAAATAAGGTATATATATCGTGTATGGTACCAGAGCAAGATTTTCGAAATACTCAGATTGATTTTTTTTTAATCATAAAAATTCCTATAGTTCAGTGGGTATCATTCTGGAAAAACATTAGGAATTCTGAAAGAAAAGTATCTTGTGAAGGTTGAAATGTACAAAAAAAAATTAATAGGTAACCAAGTGGTCAAAAAAAAAAGGTCAAAATTTTCATAGCGGAGAGAATTTGAAAAATTGAGTTATTGAAAAATTTGTCTCAAAATCCATACAAAATTCTGGGATATAGATATCGACGCCCTGATTAGAAAAATATAACGCATTTATAGCTCCGAAGAAAGATTTCAGAAATATGAGTTGAAAATTAATTTTTTTTTTTCAAAAATCCTAAAAATTATCACGATTCCGAAAATGGAAGAAGTTTTAGAAAAAAATAAGGTGGAAAGTAACTTCTAGAAGTCGAAATCTATAAAATAACCCTTTGGGTAATTTTAAAAAGTGATTGAAAAATACTACAAATTTCATAAAAGAAAAATTGAAAAATCGAGATTGCAGAAAAATTGCCTAAGAATGCACAAAAAATTCTGGGATAGAGATGTCAATGTGGTGATTCGATAAATATGTATATGGTATACGGTTAGATGATTTTCGGAATTTTTAGTTTGAATTTTTTTTTTATCCTAAAAATTCCTATATTTAATCGGTTATCATTCTGGAAAAACATTAGGAATTCTGAAAGAAAAGTATCTTGTGAAGGTTGAAATGTACAAAAAAAAATTAATAGGTAACCAAGTGGTCAAAAAAAAAAGGTCAAAATTTTCATAGCGGAGAGAATTTGAAAAATTGAGTTATTGAAAAATTTGTCTCAAAATCCATACAAAATTCTGGGATATAGAGATCGACGCCCTGATTAGAAAAATATAACGCATTTATAGCTCCGAAGAAAGATTTCAGAAATATGGGGTTTGAGAATTTTTTTTTTTCAAAAATCCTAAAAATTGTCACGATTCCGAAAATGGGAGGTGTTTTAGAAAAAATTAGGTGGAAAGAAACTTCTAGAAGTCGAAATCTATAAAATAACCCTTTGGGTAATTTTAAAACGTAATTGAAAAATACTCCAAAATTTCATAAAAGAAAAATTGAAAAATCGAGATTGCAGAAAAATTGCCTAAGAATGCACAAAAAATTCTGGGATAGAGATGTCAACGAGGTGATTCGATAAATATGTATATGGTATACAGTTAGAAGATTTTCGGAATTTTTAGTTTGATTTTTTTTTTTATCCTAAAAATTCCTATATTTAATCGGTTATCATTCTGGAAAAACATTAGGAATTCTGAAAGAAAAGTATCTTGTGAAGGTTGAAATGTACAAAAAAAATTAATAGGTAACCAAGTGGTCAAAAAAAAAGGTCAAAATTTTCATAGCGGAGAGAATTTGAAAAATTGAGTTATTGAAAAATTTGTCTCAAATTCCACACAAAATTCTGGATTATTGATATCGGCGTTCTGATTCGAAAAATATAACGTATTTATATCTCCCAAAAAAGATTTCAGAAATATTGCGTTTGAAAATCAATTTTTTTTTTTTTCAAAAATCCTAAAAATTGTCATCTTTTATTGGGCGATTCCGGAAAATGGAAGGAGTTTTGGAAGAAATAAGACGGAAAGTAAATTTTGGAGCTCGAAATCTATAAAATACACATTTGAATAATTTTAAAAGTGATTGAAAAATCCAAAATTTCATAAAAAAAATAATATTAAAAAATCGAGCTTTCGGAAAAATTGCCTGAGAAACCACAAAAAATTCTAGAATAGAGATGTCGACGTGGTGATTCGATAAATAGATCGTGTGTGGTCCCAGAGCAAGATTTTCGAAATATTCAGTTTCATTTTTTTTAATCCTAAAAATTGCTATTTTTCATTGGTTATCATTCTGGAAAAACACTAGGACTTGTGAAAGAAAAGTATCATGTGGAGGTTGAAATCTAAACAAAATTTTTGATAGTTTTCCAAGTGGTCCAAAAAGTCAAAATTTTCATAGAGGAGAGAATTTGAAAAATTTAGTTATGGAAAAATTTGTCTTAAATTCCACAAAAATTCTGGAATATTGATATCGGCGTTCTGATTCGAAAAATATTAGGTATTTATATCTCCCAAAAAAGATTTCAGAAATACTGTGTTTTGAAAATCAATTATTTTTTCCAAAAATCCTAAAAATTGTCATCTTTTTATTGGGCGATTCCGAAAAATGGAAGGAGTTTTGGAAGAAATAAGATGGAAAGTAAATTTTGGAGGTCGAAATCTATTAAATAAACATTTGAATAATTTTAAAAGCGATTGAAAAATCCAAAATTTCATAAAAAAAGAATACTAAAAAATCGAGTTTTCGGAAAAATTGCTTGAGAATCCACAAAAAATTTTAGAATAGAGATGTCAACGTGGTGATTCGATAAACATATTGTGTGTGGTCCCAGAGCAAGATTTTCGAAATATTCAATTTCATTTTTTTTATCCAAAAAATTGCTATATTTCAATGGTTATCATTCCGGAAAAACACTAGGACTTGTGAAAGAAAAGTATCTTGTGAAGGTTGAAATCTAAACAAAATTTTTTGATGGTTTTCCAAGTGGTCCTAAAAAAGGTCAAAATTTTCATAGAGGAGAAAACTTGAAAAATTGAGTTATGGAAAAATTTGTCTCAAATTCCGCACAAAATTCTGGAATATTGATATCGGCGTTCTAATTCGAAAAATATAACGTATTTATATCTCCCATAAATTATTTCAGAAATATTGCGTTTGAAAATCAATTTTTTTTTTCAAAACTCCTAAAAATTGTCATCTTTTATTGGGCGATTCCGAAAAACCGAAGGAGTTTTGGAAGAATTAAGATGGAAAGCAAAATTTGGAGGTCGAAATCTATAAAATAAACATTTGAATAATTTTAAAAGTGATTGAAAAATCCAAAATTTCATAAAAAAAGAATATTAAAAAATCGAGCTTTCGGAAAAATTGCCTGAGACTCGACAAAAAATTCTAGGAGAAAAATGTCAACGTAGTGATTCGATAAACAGATCGTGTGTGGTCCCAGAGCAAGAATTTCGAAATATTCAGTTTCATTTTTTTTTAATCCTAAAAATGGCTATATTTCATTGCTTACAATTATCATTCTGGAAAAACACTAGTAATTGTGAAAGTAAAGTATCTTGTGGAGTTGATACTCTTCCAAGTGGTACGAAAAAGGTCATAATTTTCATAGGGGACAGTTTGTAAAATTGACTTATTGAAAAATTTTTCTTAAAAATCCACACAAAATTCTGGGATATAGATATGGATGTCCTGATTCGAAAAATATAAGATTTCAGAAATATTGGGTTTGAAAATCTTTTCTGTTTTTTTTTAAATCCTAAAAATTATCTCTTATCCGGCGATTCCGGAAAATGGATAAAATTTTCGAAGAAATCAGGTGGAAAGTAACTTCTGGAAGTCGAAATCTATAAAGTAAACCTTTAGGTAATTTTGAAAGTGATTGAAAAATCCAAAATTTCATAAAAAAAAGAATACTAAAAAATCGAGCTTTCGGAAAAATTGCCTGAGAATCCACAAAAAATTCTAGGAGAAAAATGTCAACGTAGTGATTCAATAAACAGATCGTGTGTGGTCCCAGAGCAAGAATTTCGAAATATTCAGTTTCATTTTTTTTTAATCCTAAGAATTGCTATATTTCATTGCTTACAATTATCATCCTGGAAAAACACTAGTAATTGTGAAAGTAAAGTATCTTGTGGAGGTTGAAATCTACAAAAAAAAAAGTTGATACTCGTCCAAGTGGTCCGAAAAAGGTCATAATTTTCATAGGGAACAGTTTGGAAAATTGAGTTATTGAAAAAATTTTCTTAAAATCCACACCAAATTCTGGGATATAGAGATATCGATGTCCTGATTCGAAAAATATAAGATTTCAGAAATATTGGGTTTGAAAAGCTTTTTTGTGTTTTTTTTTAATCCTAAAAATTATCCCTTATCGGCGATTCCGGAAAATGGATAAAATTTTCGAAGAAATCAGGTGGAAAGTAACTTCTGGAAGTCGAAATCTATAAAGTAAACCTTTAGGTAATTTTAAAAGTGATTGAAAAATCCAAAATTTCATAAAAAAAGAATACTAAAAAATCGAGCTTTCGGAAAAATTGCCTGAGAATCGACAAAAAATTCTAGGAGAAAAATGTCAACATAGTGATTCGATAAACAGATCGTGTGTGGTACCAGAGCAAGAATTTCGAAATATTCAGTTTCATTTTTTTTTAATCCTAAAAATTGCTATATTTCATTGGTTACAATTATCATTCTGGAAAAACACTAGTAATTGTGAAAGTAAAGTATCTTGTGGAGGTTGAAATCTACAAAAAAAAAGTTGATACTCTTCCAAGTGGTCCGAAAAAGGTCATAATTTTCATAGGGAACAGTTTGGAAAATTGAGTTATTGAAAAATTTTTCTTAAAATCCACACAAAATTCTGGGATATAGAGATATCGATGTCCTGATTCGAAAAATATAAGATTTCAGAAATATTGGGTTTGAAATTTTTTTTGTTTTTTTTTTTTTTTAAATCCTAAAAATTATCTCTTATCCGGCGATTCCGGAAAATGGATAAAATTTTCGAAGAAATCAGGTGGAAAGTAACTTCTGGAAGTCGAAATCTATAAAGTAAACCTTTAGGTAATTTTGAAAGTGATTGAAAAATCCAAAATTTCATAAAAAAAGAATACTAAAAAATCGAGCTTTCGGAAAAATTGCCTGAGAATCGACAAAAAATTCTAGGAGAAAAATGTCAACGTAGTGATTCGATAAATAGATCGTGTGTGGTCCCAGAGCAAGAATTTCGAAATATTCAGTTTCATTTTTTTTAATCCTAAAAATTGCTATATTTCATTGCTTACAATTATCATTCTGGAAAAACACTAGTAATTGTGAAAGTAAAGTATCTTGTAGAGGTTGAAATCTACAAAAAAAAAGTTGATACTTTTCCAAGTGGTCCGAAAAAGGTCATAATTTTCATAGGGGACAGTTTGGAAAATTGAGTTATTGAAAAATTTTTCTTAAAATCCACACAAAATTCTGGGATATAGATATGGATGTCCTGATTCGAAAATATAAGATTTCAGAAATATTGGGTTTGAAAATCTTTTTTGTTTTTTTTTTAATCCTAAAAATTATCTCTTATCCGGCGATTCCGGAAAATGGATAAAATTTTCGAAGAAATCAGGTGGAAAGTAACTTCTGGAAGTCGAAATCTATAAAGTAAACCTTTAGGTAATTTTGAAAGTGATTGAAAAATCCAAAATTTCATAAAAAAAGAATACTAAAAGATCGAGCTTTCGGAAAAATTGCCTGAGAATCGACAAAAAATTCTAGGAGAAAAATGTCAACGTAGTGATTCGATAAACAGATCGTGTGTGGTCCCAGAGCAAGAATTTCGAAATATTCAGTTTCATTTTTTTTTAATCCTAAAAATGGCTATATTTCATTGCTTACAATTATCATTCTGGAAAAACACTAGTAATTGTGAAAGTAAAGTATCTTGTGGAGGTTGAAATCTACAAAAAAAAAGTTGATACTCTTCCAAGTGGTCCGAAAAGATCATAATTTTCATAGGGAGAGTTTGGAAAACTGAGTTATTGAAAAATTTTTCTTAAAATCCACACAAAATTCTGGGATATAGATATCGATGTCCTGATTCGAAAAATATAAGATTTCGGAAATATTGGGTTTGAAAATCTTTTTTGTTTTTTTTTTAAATCCTAAAAATTATCTCTTATCCGGCGATTCCGAAAAATGGATAAAATTTTCGAAGAAATCAGGTGGAAAGTAACTTCTGGAAGTCGAAATCTATAAAGTAAACCTTTAGGTAATTTTAAAATGTGATTGAAAAATCTTCCAAAATTTCATAAAAGAAGAATTAAAAAATCGAGCTTTTGGAACAATAATTGTCTAAGAATCGACAAAAAATTCGGGGATAGACATGTGAAGGTGGTGATTCGATAAATACATATGCCGTATATGGTTAAAGCAAAATTTTCGAAATATTCAGTTTGACTTTTTTTCACCCTAAAAATTGCTATATTTCATTGGTTATCATTCTGGGAAACACTAGGAATTGTGAAAGAAAAGTATCTTATGGAGGTAGAAATCTACACAGTCCTTGCTCAGATAACACTGATTTTGGCAAATAACATATCCTCTGAGAAAATAGGGGCGGGTGGGCGGGGCTAGTACATGTAAGAAAATATCAAAAACGTGGAAAATCAAAAAATTGACAAAAATTATTGCATTATTTAAAATTGGGAGACACCGGACGGACCAACTCAGTCAAGTGTTAAGTAGCCAACTCTCATTTCAAGTGTACAAAACGAACATCAAACATTTACACTTTGTTGCGGGTTCAAGTGGTAACCACTTCTGCTATTATTACAACCTATGAGTAACAAGTGGAATATAAAAATAGCCGGCCAATTCCACACAATTAGTTACAACATCAAACTACTGCATTTCCTCTAATTACACCTTTACTTAAACATACAGCATCGAGCTTCCCACCGTTTCCACCTCCCATTCACCGTAAAACCTACATTTACAACATTTAAATAAACGCCACAACCGATTTAATATTCATACTCCACTGTCTACTCCACAACCGCCCGTTCCAATAATTCCGGAAGCTCTCACATTCTTCTCGCGATCATTACCTCAACATATTCCACGAACATAACATGTATCATACAGCGCAACATTTCTGCGATTAGACGACAGAACACGCGTTCCAAAATCAATCCATCAGCGACCATATGAGTTGTTTTACGCTCGTTAAATCGTGGGTGTTCGCCTTGGAGCAAGTGTCACATGACTGCACGCACGGCAAAAAACTTCAATTCGCATCAAAAACCGTCCCCTTCAAAAAATCGGTGACGTCATCCCAAGGCACTCTAGTTGACTTTAACGCCCCCTTGGCAATATCGTAACGTGTTTATGTTGATTGCGAATTCGGATTGCCTCTCTCGGCTACTTTTTCTCGTCGTGTTTACCTATGCGCTCTTCGCGCTCCAGAAATAGGCCGGGTTCAAGCAACTCCATCTGGAACCGGGAGCAACCAGCGTGAATGGAACTATTCGCTCTCGTTAATCGTTAAAAACGTTAAAAATTTAAGGGAGCGTAACGGTCTTGGGCTATCGATCGGGTTGAAGTCCCCTTCGGTTGGGATGATTGTTGTAGGATTGTGGCAGGTTTACAGGGGCTTCCGCGGAGGTGGGTCGTCGAGAGGGATTTGCCCGATAAAGGGGATTGAAAGGTAAATTCGGCCGGGTGGATTAAGGGAGGGCTTTGTGTTGGAATATTATTCACACATTGTGAGCACTTCATTAATTCAAAAAATTGGTCGGAGGTTATTTTTGTTGTATCTAGTGTTTCAAATGAGTTTTATTTTAGCAAAAATTTTGTGATGACGTCATCAAAATTTTTGCAAGGACACCTATATCTATCAATTTCGGTAGTTTCATTGTACTAATAATAATAATAACAGTACGTCATCAATTTTTTGGGAAGGATAAACCGACACATTTTGATCAATAAATTTGCCAATTCAAGTTAAATTTCAACATATTGTTATACAATTTTGATGTTTCCAAAAATCTGGAGCTCTAGGGGTGAAAACTCACGGATTCATACACCAAAAATTTGACAACAATCGGTCCGGTAGTTTCGCAGCTTCTTATACATCTTCTAATTAAAAAAAAAATCTAAAACCGAAAGATCGAGAAATCAAAACAACAAAACATTGAAAAAATTTTAATTTAAAAATTCGAAATTTTTAAAAATAGAAAAATCGAGAAATCGAATCAAAAAATTGAAAAAGTTTAAAAACAATAAAAGAAATGAAAAAGTAAAAAATCTGAAAAATGAAATAGTAAAAAATTGAAAAATCGAAAATATGATAGATCGAAAAATTTTAAAGTCAAAAAATCGAGAACTCAAAAATTTACAAACAGCAAAAAATTGAAAAACTGAAAAATCATTGCAAAACTGAAATATCGGAAAATTGAGAAATCGAGAAATTGAATAATCTAAAAATTGAAGAAACGACAAATGGAAAAATTCCAAAACTAAAATATCGCAAAAAAATTGAGTAATGAAAAATCGAAAAAAATGTGAAATTGGGAGCTCGAAAAATTGAAGAATAAAAAAAGAAAAATTCCAAAGTTGAAAAATCAGAAAATGGAAGAAAAATTGAAGAATCGAAAAACTCAAAAATCTCAAAACTAAAATATATAATCGAAAAATTGAAAAATCCAGAAATCGAAAAGTGAAAAATCGAAAAACTGAAATATTGCAAAATTGATAAATCGTAAAATAAAAAAATGAGAAATCGAAAAACTGAAGAATCGAGAATTTGAAGAATCGAAAAATTGAAACGAAAAATTGAAACGAAAAATTGGAAAATCCCAAAACTGAAATATCCCAAAAAAAGTAACAAAAAATTTTAAAAATGCGAAATTGATCGATCGAAAAATGGAAGAATAAAAAAAAGAAAAATTCCAAAACTGAAATATCGAAAAATTGAGAAATCGAAAGTTGAGAAATCGAAAGTTGAGAAAACGAGAAATTTCTGAGACATCGTGAAATTTCAAAATCGAAAAATAGAAAAATCTCAAAACTCAAATGTCGAAAAATTGGGATTTCGAAAAATCAAAAACCGGGGGGTGAGAAATCGAAACATCGTAAAATCGAAATACATATTAAAAAAAAAATGACAAATCGAAAAACAAGAAATCGAAACATCAAAAAATTGAAAAATCTAAAAATGAAGAAACCGAAAATCGAAAAGTAAAACTCGAGAATTCGAAAAATTAGATAATCGAAATATTGAGAAATCTCAAAACTGAAATATCGGAATATTTATAAATCCAAAAATCGCAAACTCGAAAAATAGGAAAATTGAAAAATCAAAAAATGGAAGAAAAATTGAAGAATCGAAAAATTGAAAAATCTCAAAACTGAAATATCGAAAAATTCAGTATCAAAGAAAGATCAAGACATGGGAAAATCAAAAAATCTAAAAATCCAAAAGTCGAGAAATCGAGAAATCGATAAGGTGAAAAATCGATTAATCGAAAAATCGAAAATTTAGAAACCCTACTAATTGGAAAATTAAAATATTTAAAAATCAAAAAATTGAAAAATCGAGAAATCGAAAAGTTATTAGCCAAGATGGATGCCAATAGTAGTAGTCAGTCCGGTACGTCTGCACAAATCTGCAGAAAATGTAAATCAAAAGTTGTCAGTGCATTAAAATGTATATCGTGTGATAATGTGTACCACCTTAGTTGTGCCAAGGGTGTATCTTATGTAAAAATTTTGGACAGTAAGTCTTTAGTTTGCTGTGATAAAGTGAAAATGCCTCCTGTTGTGTGCGAAGATTCTGAGTTTTTTGAAGCAATGGAACAAATGAGTGGACCTGAGAAAAAGGTTGATATTGCTGTTTTCAATTATATTATTAAACAAAAAGACGAAATTATAAAGGAGCTAAGGGATCGTGTAAAAACGCAAAGTGAGATGATAGACATTTTGATAAAAAGTTCGAACAACTTGGGAGGCTCCACTGATTGTAGTTTATCATCAATGGACGCTTTTTCGAGTAAGATTATGAATAAAAACGTGAGTGGTGTGGAAGCAAGAAAAGTGGTAAACAAAAGTGAACCTGAAATACGGAACACTATTATTTATCCTAATACGAATTCATGTAATGAAGTTGATCTAAATAATTCTTCAGACAATGGTAAAAATCCTTCTGAGAAGGAGGTAACAGGTGATACTTTAAAACGTCGGCCGAAAGTAAGTAAGTTAATTATTGGCTCAGCAGATATAGCTTCTAGTTCAGGTTCGTCAGATTTGTCATCGAGTGATCATGATTTCGTAGCTGTCACCAGAAAAAAAAGCAGTCATATACATATTACAAGAGTAAACCCTAATGTTGATGTGAACAAGATTACTGATTATATCAAATTTAAGTTAAAATCCCATGAAGAAGTGCTGAAAAATAAACGTCTTCCTGACTTTAAGCTTATTAAATTGGACTCTAAATTTCCTGAGTTATATAGTTCTTTCAAACTTACTATCGATTTTGTATATCAAAATGATATTCTGGCTGCATCTTTTTGGCCCAAGGGTGTAGCGGTAAGGAAGTTTTTTCAATCGAAATCCATACATTTACAGCATAACACATAATTACAGAGCGTCAGAATTTTGTTCTACTCTTTTTTATAATGAGCTATCCTTACTGTTATATATTTTTTTTTTTTTCTTGATGTTTAGATATATTTTGCAGGCATACGTTGTATTTAATTATTTATTTGTAAGATAGACTACTATTTACTTTTGTTTTGTATTCTGTAATTGGAGATTAATCTCTGTTGAGTACAATAAATTATTATTATTATAAAAGTTGAAAAATCGGAAAATCGAAAATTTAGAAAATTGAAAAATCAAAAACCTGAAAATTTTAGAACGAAAAACTGAAATATCGAAAAATGGAACAATAAAATCGAAAAATTTTAAAGTCAAAAAATCGAGAACTTGAAAATTCATAAACGCCAAAAATTCAAAAATTGAAAAATCGGAAAACCGAAAATTTAGGAAATTGAAAAATCAAAAACCTGAAAATTTTAAAATGAAAAATTGAAAAATCTCAAAACTGAAATATCGAAAAATTCAGTATCTAAGAAAGATCAAGACATGGGAAAATCAAAAAATCTAAAAATCCAAAAGTCTAGAAATCGAGAAATCGATAAGATGAAAAACCGATTAATCGAAAAATCGAAAATGGGACAATAAAATCGAAAAATTTTGAAGTCAAAAAATCAAGAAATCGAAAACTTATAAACGCTAAAAATTGAAAAACTGAAAAATCACAAAACTGAAATATCGAGAAATTGAGAAATGGAAAAATAAAAAATCGAGATTAGAAAATTTTTTAAAAATCTAGGAATTGATGAAGCGAAAAGTTGAAAAATCGCAAAACTGAAATATTTGAAAGTGATAAATCGAAAATTGAAAAATCGAGAAATCGGAAAATCGAAAACTTAGAAAATTGAAAAATCAAAAACCTGAAAATTTTAAAACGAAAAACTGAAATATCGAAAAATGGAATAAAATCGAAAAATTTTAAAGTCAAAAAATCGAGAACTCACCAAAAAATTGAAAAATCATTGCAAAACTAAAATTTCGGAAAATTGAGAATTCGAGAAATTGAATAATCTAAAAATTGAAAAAACGACAAATCGAAAAAAATGTGAAATTGGGAGATCGAAAAATTGAAGAATAAGAAAAAGAAAAATTCCAAAGTTGAAAAATCAAAAAATGCAAGAAAAATTGAAGAATCGAAAAATTAAAAAATCTCAAAACCAAAATATCGAAGTGATAATCGAAAAATAAAAAATCGAGCTATAAATTTTTTTCTAATCTAAAAATCTAGAAGCGAAAAGTTGAAAAATCCCAAAACTGAAATATCAAAACGTGATAAATCGAAGAACTGAAAAATCGAGAAATCGAAAAACTAAAATTTAAAAAACCGAAAAATTTTAAAAATATCTAAATATTGAAAAACCAAGAAATCGAATCAAAAAATTGAAAAATCGTAAAATCTAAGATTTAAAAAAATTCATCGAGAAATCGAAAAGTCGAAAAATCGTCAAGTAGAAAAACGAAAGAACCGAAATTTTAAAAAACTGAAAACAAAAACCTGAAAAATCGAAAAATTGATGAAAAACTGCAAAACCGAGACCTCGATTTGAATTAAAAAAAAACTGAAACTGAAACACTGAAAAATTGAAAAATCGAAATTTTTAAAAGTCCAAAAACTGAAAATAAAAATAAAAATAAAAAAACAAAAAATGAAAATAGAAAAATCGCAAAACTGAAATATCTGAAAGTTGAGAAATCGAAAAATAAAAAATCAAAAAATTGAAGAATCGAAACATAGAAGAATCGAAAAACTGAAAAATCCCAAAACTGAAATATCGAAAAATTGACCAACGAAAAAGTGAAAAATTGCGAAATTGAAAAATCGAATAATTGAAGAACGCCAAAATTGAAACTTCGATTTGAATTCACATTGAATTGAAAAACTTAACCTAAAATTGAAAAATCGAGAAATTGAAGAATTGAAAGTTTAGAAACGCCAAAAATTAAAAGACTGAATAAATCAAAAATCGTTAAAACTGAAATATGTATCTGAGAGTTGAGAAATTTAAAAATAAAAAATCGAGAAATCAAAAAATGAAGGATCGAGAAATTGAAGAACCGAAAAATTAAAGAAACGAAAAATTGAAAAATCCCAAAACTGATATATCGCAAAAAAGTGGGTAATGAAAAATTTTAAAAAATGCGAAATTGAAAAATTCGGAAATTTAAGAATTAAAAAAAAGAAAACTTCCAAAACTGAAATTTCAAAAATGGAAAATTGGGATTTCGAAAAATCTAAAATGGAGGAATGAAAAATCGAAACATCGTGAAACCGAAACATCAAAAAATTGAAAAATCTAAAATTTAAAAATTCGAAAAATCGAAAAGTAAAACTAGAGAAATCGAAAAATGGAGAACTCGAAAAATCGAAAAATTAGAGAATCGAAATATTGAGAAATCCCAAAACTGAAATATCGAAATATTTATAAATCCAAAAATCGAAAACTCGAAAAATAGAAAAATTGAAAAATCAAAAAACTGAAAAATCGCAAAACTGAAATATTGGAAAATTAAGAAATCGAAAAATAAAAAATCGAAAAGCTGAAAAATCGGAAAACCGAAAATTTAAAAAATTGAAAAATCAAAAACCTGAAAATTTTAAAATGAAAACCTGAAATATCCAGAAATGGAACAATAAAATCGAGAAATTTAAATATCAAAAAATCGAAAAATCGAAAATTTACTCCAAAAATTGAAAAATGGGAAAATTGAAAAATCGGAAAACCGAAAATTTAGGAAACTGAAAAATTAAAAACCTACAAATTTAAAAATGAAAAACTGAAATATCGAGAAATGGAACAATAAAATCGAAAAATTTTTAACGCCAAAAATTTAAAAATGGAATAATCGAAAAAATTGAAAAATCTAAAAGACGTGAAATCGATAAGTTGAAAAATCGATTAATCGACAAATTAAAAATTCAAAAATTGGAAAATTGAAAAATCGTGAAAATGAAATATTGGAAAATTGATAAATCGATTTTATTTAAAACCTAAAGATTTATAAAGGGAAAAGGTGAAAAATCCCAGAACTGAAATATCGAAAAATTGAAAAATCGAAATGTCGAAAATTCGGAAAACAGAAAATTTTAAAGATTGAAAAATCGAAAGATTGAAAAACGAAAAAAATCTAGAAGTCTAAATTCGAGAAATGAGATAATAAAATCGAAAAATTAAAATGTCAAAAATTCAGAAATCGAAAATTTAGAAATGTCAAAAATTGAAAAATGTAAAAATCGCAAAACTGAAATATCGGAAAATTGAGAAATTGTTAAGTCAAAAAATCGGTTAATAAAGAAACCGAAAATTTAGAAACGCGAAAATTGAAAAATCTAAAAACCGAAAATTTAAAAATCAAAAACCTGAGAAATAGGATTAAAAAAACTCTAAAAATCTAAAACTCAAAATATCAAGAAATGGGAAATTCAGAAACACCAAAATTTGAAATATCGAAAAATAGAAAAATTGAAGAATGGAAAATCTGAAAAATCCTAAAACAGAAATATTGGAAAATTGGGAAATCGAAAAATAAAAACAAATCAAAAAGTCGCAAATTTGAAAAATCGAGAAATTGAACCGAAAAATTGAAAAATCCCGCAATCGAAAATTTAAAAAGTCTAAAAATTAAAAAAATCAAAAACCTGAAAAATCACAAACGGAAAAATGTTTATAACGATTTATCATTTTACCATGCCTCCAATAACCTTAAAACGTTTGCAAGATTTCATAGCACTCGAGTTTGCAATTTCGGGGTTGAACTTCAAAATGCCATACCATTTTACATTTTTTCTCAAAAATCTGAATGTCTAGTGTAAAAACTTTTTACGGACGAGAGAATGGAGAGACAGACAGACAACAGACAGACAGGAACGGTAGACCTAATTTTCCGTACTTTAAGGGTCATGAAACGTCCAGAAAACATGGAAATAGTTAGTTTACGCTCCGAATACAATGGCAACGCGGAAACGGAAGTCCTATTTTTTCATATTTTAGGAGATATGAACCGTCGAAAAAACATACTTCTGACGAAAAACACAACACAAACTCTATCAAAGGCCACAAAAATGCGCCACTACAACCCAACAGCTGCTGTTTACTTTTCGTAATAATTACCAAGCGATAACGCGCTCGACAAATATTAAAGCCTTGTGTACTCTGTGGATTCCGCCCGAAAATCTCGGCCGGAAATCGGATTCTCGATCAATCTCCGGCCAAAAGTGCCGCCGCGATTCCCCGTCGGTTTGCGCCAAATCTGACCTTTGACATCGATTTCACGTCACTACAATAACGCATCCATCTCCAAGGTCGCCTTAGTTCCGATCATCACGAAAATATTACGCTTTCCGACCTCGTTCCAATATTTATCGAATTTTATAGTGCACTAACTCTATTTACAAAATACAAAACGAATGTGGGAAAAAGCGAACGTCACGCTTCCAAGCCTTGGAACTGAAAAAACAATGGACATGGACGGAAGATTAGATGGGCACTTCCTTTCAGTTGGTTTTTTCTTCATGGGTAGCTGGCATGCAAGTCATGTCTTGGGATGTCGTTGTAAATCTTGGTTGTGTGTCCGAAGGGCAATAAATTGTAGTGGGACTTGGAGCTACAACGTTATTTTTTGAATATCAGTGCTTTCAAATTGTTGAAAAACGATTTTTTGTCAAAACGACAAACGGTATGAAATTATTTTAATGACGGATCGTAAAACGGATTATCACATACATGTAACGCAAGTTTATGGTGTAAACTTCCATAAACTGAGTGAGGGAAACTTAGGACTTTTCCTACTGAGAGCATAGACTAGTGGCACCAAAAACTAATTAACTTGATCATAAATGAGTCAAATTTAAAACCACACAGACGGACACACGGATACATTAACAGACTTTAAATAAATATTTAAACCATTTCGATATAAATAAGCAAGTCTCGATTTTTTTAGTTTTATTGGAAACCAAAAATATAAAAAAAATAGAGCAAAATTCACCTAAGTATTACATTTAATAATTCAAAAACGCAGGTATAAAAACTTGACTATGCACCTGTTATTACGTTTATGAAAGTAAAATGCACTTGCATGAGTCATAAAATGTGTATTTAATCATTTAGTTGTAAATATTTATGGCCATAACATACTGCATATTTTCTATATTTCTGATCAAAATTCATACTATAATTGCGGACTCCGGTAAAAAATAGAGCGAACAAAATTTGGATCTTGTGTGTTCTTTAAGAAGCTTAATTACTGTAAAAAACAACACATTTTTAAAAACACAGGAAATAAGAATCGAAGCGGAAAAGAAATGTTTTATTTCTGGAGGACATTTTTTTCTCAAGGCTGTGACTTGGGATCTTGGCAAGATGACAATGGGAGCAGTGTTTAAAAAAAATCAGGTCATTTATTGCAGATTGTTTAATAAATCGTTATTACTTTTACTATATGATGTGCACAACATGGCAACATAAATCGCTGTCACTGTCATGGTCACCTAAATTTATAATTAGTTAGTTCCTGGACATCATTTTCACGAGATTCTTCCTCTTATTTGGTTTATTATTTTCTCAGATTTTTTTTTATTTTCCTACATTCTTCATCTTACAATGTGCTTTCACTTTTGTCATTTCTTACCCTTCTTGGAACAATTCCATGATTAACTGTCTTCCCCGAACAGCTCCATGTGGAATTTTGTTAACGTTGTGGTTTCTTTAATGAGTTATCTCACTTTTCTTTTTTAATAAACAAGTACATTATGTGATAAAAAAACTTGTTGATTTTTTTAAAAACCTCACTCTCACTTCGCTTATTTTCTTCTTCTCGGCGTTTCATCCGCTTTTCCCGATTTTTTTTTAGACAGATAATATAATTTCCGAAACTACCGGACCGATTGTTGTCAAATTTTGTATATGTTGATAAAGCGCCAAACAAAATTTGTTTGCTCATCCCCACCAACAATGGAATTACGTCATTTCCAAGTTTTACACTAGTAAATGTCCAGATTAAAAAAAAATCAAAATTTTATAACAACATGATGATGTCATCTTACAATTTTGTCGAATAAATGTTATTTAAATGTTAAAAATTTAACATAGACCTCATGATTACGTGTTGATTTTTGGATAAAAAACAAAATTTTCCAATTTTCGATTTCTCGATGTCCGACAAACTCAAAACCCCCCCTCACAAACTCTAAAAGTCAAAAATATTATTCTAAAAAAATAATCTCCATCCATTCTTCGCTTTTGGATTTTTTAAATTTTCAATTTTTCGATTAATCGAGTTTTTGATTTTCCCTTTTCTCGATATCAATGTTTCGATTTTTTAGGTCTTTCATTTTTCAATTTTTCGACTTCGATTATTCGACTTCTCGACTTTTCAGTTTTTCCATTTATCAATTTTTCGATGTTCCACCTTTGTTGATCTTTTAATTTTTTCCACTTTTGAATTTTGTGATTTTTATGTTTTAGATTTTTCAATTTTTCGTGTCGAGTTCTCGTTTTTACAGTTTTTTTATACTTTAATTTTTCAACTTTTAATGTTTCAGATTTTTCAGTTCTTCGATACATATTGAAAAATCACAAAACATAAAATAAAATGAAAACTGGATAAATTTCAAATCAAAAATTATAGAAACTAAAAATTGAAAAATTTAAAATTGAAAAAACGAAAACTTAAATTGAAAAATAGAACGAAAAATAGAAAAATCGAAGTTCTGAAAAATCGAGAAATCAAAAAATCTGAAATCGTAAAAATTGAAAAATTGGAAGATTTAAATTTTAAAAATCGAAAAAGTAGAAAACCGAAAAATTGAAAAATTGAAAAGTCAAAAAATTGAAAAATGTAAACTGTAATAATCGAGGACGTAAAAGGTAGAAAAATCAAAATCAGAAAATCGAAAAATTGAAAAATTGAGAAATCGAAAAGTCGGGAAATTGAGAAGTCGTGAAATGGAAAAGTCGAAAAACCAACACATCGAGGCATCGAAAAATCTAAAATTTTAAAAATTGAAGATTAAAAAATCAAATCATTGAAGAATCGGAAAAAAACTAGTACCAAATCGAAACATTCAAAAATCGTAAAAACTGAAAAATGCAAAATTTAAATGTCCAAATATTGAAAAATCGAAAGAGTAAAAAATTGAGAGATCGAAAAGTCGAAAAATTGAAAATCTAAAATTTAAAAATCGAAAAATCTAAAAACGCGAAATTGAAAAATCAAAAAACTGAAAATCTAAAATTTAAAAGTTCGAAAAATTGAAGAACGAAAAACTGAAAAATCGAGAAATCGAAGACTAAATTTTATTTCGATTTTATAATTTTTTGCTTATTCAGTTTTTCCAACTCTCAATCTATAATTTTTCGACTTTCAGATTTCTTAATTTTTAATGTCTGGATCTTTCAATTTTTCGTTCCTTGAATTTTTCAAATTATTGATTTCCAATTTTTATATTTTGCAAAGTTTTCCTTTTGTACTTTTCCGTTTCTCATTTTTGATTTTTCAGTTTTACAACTTTGCAATTTTTCCATTTGTTTCATTCGTAAAATTGAAAAATACAAAAAATAAAAATCGAAAAACTAAAAAGAAAAATTGAAAATGTGAAAAAAAAAAATTCAATAACTGGAAGTCGGGATAATTCGAAGTTTTTTTTCCGACAACTGCCAGTTCGACTTTTCTTCGAAGTTTCACTGTATTTCGAATTTTTAAATTTTAGATTTTTCACTTTTTTAATGTTTGGCTTTCTCAATCTTTCGTTTTTTGTATTTTTCGGTTTTTCAATTTATCGATTTTTAAATTGTTCACTTCGATTTCTCGATTTTCAGTTTTCCGATTTCTTAATTTTTCGATGTGAATTTTCAATTTTTTTCGACTTTTCGATTTCTTGATTTTTTCCACTTTTTCGATTTGTATGTTTTAGCTTTTTAAAAATTTTCGATTTTTCAATTCTTCAATTTTTCAATTTTTACTTTTTCTACTTTTGATTTTTGTTTTAGTTTTTACAATTTTTCGTGTTTTTGATTTTTCGATTTCTCGGTTTTTCAATTTTTCACTATTTTAATTTTTCAACTTTTAATGTTTTATAATATTCGATTTCTCGACTTTTTGATTTGTCAGTTTTTCGACATTTCAATTTTTCCAATTTATAAATTTTACATTTTTCAGTTTTTTGATGTAATGTAATGTTTATAAACGGTTATAACTTTACACTTGACGACTCCAAAAATCAAAAAATTGAAAATTCAGGAAATCCTTAAGTAAAAAAGTCTAAAAACTGAGCAATGGAAACGTTGAAAAATCGAAAATCAAAAAATTGAAAATCGAAAATCGAGAAAATGAAAATAGAAAAATCGAACACAGAAAAATAAAAAAATCGAAAAATTGGAATGTTAAAAATTCGAAAAGTACAATGACTGAAAATTCGAATATTGAAAACGGAAAAATCGAGAAAACGAAAATCAAAAAATCTACAATTAGAATAATCATTGAAAATAGAAAAACCGAAAACAAAAAAATCGAAAAATCTAAAATTCTGATAACCAAAATGTTGAAAAAGCTTTCGAAATCCGAAAAAGAAGAAGATTGAACTTTCAAATATCGAAAGATGTTTTGCTTTCTTGATCTTTCGATTTTTCAGTTTTTCGGTTTTTAAATTTTTTGATTTTCCAATTTTTAAATTTCTCGATTTCTTGAAATTTCGATTTTTTGATTGTTCAATTTTTCGAATTTGTAAATTTTAGATTTTCCAGTTTTTTTATGTTTCGCTTTCTCAATCTTTCGATTTTTCTACTTCTGTTTTAGATTTTTCAATTTTTCGATTTTAAAAATTTCTAATCTTCGATTTTTCAATTTTTCGTTTGAATTTCTCGATTTTTCAACTTTTCGATTTCTCGACTTTTTACTTTTTCCACTTTTTCAATTTTTATGTTTTATATTTTTCAATTTTTCTAGTTTTTGATGTTTCTATTTGTGGGTTTTTAAATTTTTAAATTTTTTGACGTTTTAAAAATGTTCAATTTTTTTATTTTCCAACTTCTCGATTAATCGAGTTTTTCATTTTCCCATTTTTCGATTTGTCGACTTCAATGTTTGGAGTTTTTAATTCTTCATTTTTTCGATTTTTCAGGTTTTCGACATTTCTATTTTTCGAATTTTTAAATTCAATTTTTTGATGCTCGCTTTCTTGAGTTTTTGGTTTTTCTACTTCTCGGTTTTGGTTGTTTCGATTTTTGAATTCTTCAATTTTTCACGTTTTTCATTTTTCAATTTTTACTTTTTCTACTTTTGAATTTTTTGATTTTTATGTTTTAGATTTTACAATTTTTCGTGTTTTTGATTTTTCGATTTCTCCGTTTTTCAATTTTTGATATTTTAATTGTTCAACTTTTAATGTTTTAGAATATTCGATTTCTCGATTTTCTGATTTGTCAGTTTTTTCGACATTTTAATTTTTCGAATTTTTAAATTTTACATTTTTCAGTTTTTTGATGTAATGTAATGTTTATAAACGGTTTACATTTGGCAACTTCAAAACTCAAAAAATTGAAAATTCAAGAAATCCTTAAGTAAAAAAGTCTAAAAACTGAACAATGGAAAAGTTGAAAAATTGAAAATTAACAAATCGAAAAATCGAAAAATAGAAAAATCGGAAACCAAAAAGACTGAAAATTGGAATATCGAAAAAGAGAAAATCAACAAAATCGAAAATCGAGAAAATAAAAATAGAAAAACCGAACACAGAAAAATCAAAAAATCGAAAAATTGGAATGTTGAAAATTCGAAAAGTAAAATGACGAATATTGAAAACGGAAAAATCTACAATTCGAATAATCATTGAAAATAGAAAAACCGAAAACAAAAAAATCGAAAAATTGAAATTCGAAAAATTGAGAAAATTGAATCTTCTGCAAAGTCAAAAAAAAAACGAAAAGTAAAATCATTGAAAATTCGAATATTGAAAATGTAAAAATCGAGAAATCGAAAATCGAAAAATCGAAAATTCTGATAACCAAAATGTTGAAAAAGCTTCCGAAATCCGAAAAAGAAGAAGATTAAACTTTCAAATATCGAAAGATGTTTTGCCTTCTTGATCTTTCGATTTTTCAGTTTTTCGGTTTTTAATTTTTTGATTTTCCAATTTCTCAATTTCTATAAATTTCGATTTTTTGATTGTTCAATTTTTCGATTTCTCGATATTTCAATTTTTCGAATTTGTAAATTTTAGATTTTCCAGTTTTTTGATGTTTCGCTTTCTCGATCTTTTGATTTTTCCACTTCTCAGTTTTAGATTTTTCAATTTTCGATTTTCAAAATTTCTAATCTTCGATTTTTCAATTTTTCGTTTGAATTTCTCGATTTTTCAAATTTTCAATTTCTCGACTTTTTACTTTTTCGATTTTTATGTTTATATATTTTCAATTTTTCTAGTTTTTGATGTTTCTATGTGTCGGTTTTTAAATTTTTTGACGTTTAAAAATGTTCGATTTTTCGATTTTCCAAGCTCAATCGAGTTTTTCATTTTCTCATTTCTCGATTTCTCGACTTCAACGTTTGGAGTTTTTAATTCTTCGTTTTTTCGATTTTTCAGATTTTTGATTTTTCAATTTTTCGATATTTTAGTTTTTACACTTTTGAATTTTCGATTTTTATGTTTTACATCGTATTTTTGATATCTCGATTTCTCGGTTTTTCAATTTTTCGATTTTTCAATTTTTAATATTTTAGAATATTCGATTTCTCGATTTTTTCACTTTCCGTTTTTTGACATTTCAATTTTTCGAATTTTTAAATTCAATTTTTGATGCTCGCTTTCTTGATTTTTTGATTTTTCTACTTCTCGGTTTTTCAATTTTTCTATTTTTTTTAATTTTCAATCTTTCGATTTTCCAGGTTTAAAACATTTTGATTTTCCAATTTTTCGATTTTTCAGTTTCCCGATTTCTGGAGATTTCGATTTTTTGGTTGTTCAATTTTTCGATTTATCGATTTTTCTATGGTTCTAAAATGTGTTTCAGTTTAGCTTCACTCGGAATTCAAAAATATATTTCTTTTATATCATTTTACTACTTTTCGAAAATTTTCATACATTTTCACATTATTGTTAAAATGCAACTAAAAGTTTTCAATTGTAGTTAATTGTTTTTATTTGTTTAAAATTTTCATAAAATTTTAATTAAATAACATTACATATTACAATTTTCCAACTAATTTTGTAGTCTGGAAATTTAGTTTATTTCTAATTTTTTTAAATTCAAATTTGTTTTTACTTTTTTTTATTGGAATAGGGTCCATCAGACGACTAACTACTTTCATATTTGCTCGACGTTTCATGACCCCAAAGTACGAAAAAACTGATCTCCCGTTTCAGTCTGTCTATCGTCTGTATCGATTGTGGAATTTGTACATATTCACATTTAGAAACCCGAAGTCGTTCATGGGTCAGTTGCGCGCCACGGTCAGAAAAATTTGCAATAATTTTCAGGATTAATACAACAAACAGTTGTTGCCTGAAATAGTAGTTTCGTGGGTGTTACTCACATTAATAAGTACTCGGAGAAATAATTTAACTTTCACAATTACATACATATATGATCACGACCAAGTAAGTATGTATATAGAGCTTGAAAATATTTTATAATCACCTTATTCGGAACTACTGGACTGATTGTTGTAAATTTGTTTAACCAGAAATGTTCATTCTTCGTACGAAGAGAATAAGCAGGGTCAAAATTCAAGACCATTTTTGCTATGTCATGAAGGTGAATCATCGTCGAAACGTGCTAACCCAACAAGTACTCGTTAAGTCAATTTCAACTAATTCTATTCTATGGAGAATTTTATTAAAAATATTTTAAAAAGTCCGCCATTTTTGTTTTTATATTTGTCATTTTTTGACATTAGTGTGGTTTAATCACCGACACGCTAAATCCTTTCCAAGGGTAACTAGATTACAAACTTTAATGCTCGCCCGATATAGATGGCGTCAAACTTGGTAATTAGTTGGTAATCTTCCTCGTCTACACGAATTTAATGGTCCTCTGACTAACAAATGATTGAATAATCAAGACAACTCAAGTGACATTTAATTGACATTTATTTTAACGTTTTAATTTAAGTGATATAGTTTGCAGATAGCTTGATCCCAGATAATGGGACTTTATATTTATATCGGATGATGAGAAATAATTGTAAACGAGTCATGCTTGTAACTGTAGACAGACGTATGTCCTTACTTAAGTGTATTTAGTGGACATTTACAAATTTTTTGACAGACACTAATTATAAACAAAAATACCCGACACCTGTCATTCAGCATCCACAACTTCCCCCACCCCTTGTCACCCTTAAACGTCACCTGTCACCTGTCATTCATCTCGTCCGACACGCCTGTCACCCGGCCGCTCTGTCGCCGTCTCCACGGCAACCGTCCGTTGTCTTGACGACGAACAACTCTCCATTGTTTAAACAACAAAACGAGCATAATTTCGCAACAATCGACCTCCCGACGTGTTATTAATTATCAATTACGGCCCTCGGGTTGTAAAAGCGCTCTTTATCTCCACATCCGTCGGTTTATTGCGGGCTCAAGACTCCGCTGGGGCTTTTTACGGTTATTGCGGCAACTTTTATAAAACAAACGGCCCGATTCACGTCCACGTTCTTATCACAACACGATAACGATGACGACAGCCGGGAGCCGTGAATAAGAACCTCAATTACGGCACTCACCTGCTATTACTGTATCACGCAAGTTGTACTTTTCGCTGGTTTTCGGGAAATCTTTGAGTTTTCGGTTGCTCAGTTTCAATTCACCACTTTGGTTCGCATCGTCGAGGATTTTCTCGAGCGAGCGAGTTAACTGGTTCTGGATGTGTCCGTTTATGTTTTGAACTAGCATTGCCATGATGCATGGCAAAAGCGGCGCCACAGAAACACTTTTCCGAAGTTTTCCCGAACTTTTCACTGAGTTTCCTCTCACGACATCATGAGAGCAAGGGCGAGGTGTTTGTGTCGTTTGCGTGAGGGAGAGGGCGCTGCGGCGCAACTGTCAGGATCAATGAAGTGAAAAGGAGCGGATGGCCGGGCTGGTGGAAGGAGATGGTTGGATGGAGGGGCGTGGAGAGAGATCGAGCTGTCTGGTTAGCCGCGAAATTTAAACTTTAAGATATAATTGATGATAATTACTGGTGTTCTAAATCAAACGAACAATGTATGAACTCAATTAAGCACAAACGTTACGGTCTGCTATTCTTGTCTGGAAACTAAAGGAAACTTTACACTTTTAAGTGCTTATAAATCACAGTTTGCATGATACGATGTAGTTATTAATTAGAAAATCATGTTCAGAGACTATTTATTCAGCCAATTTAAGTGTATCTAGGAATGTTCGTTGAACTAAAAAAGAAGTACAGTTATATGTATAACTAACTTTAAAAGTATTGTTTTTGCGAAAATTTTGCATCTCGTTTCGGTAGTCTTCAGTCTCAAAATATCCCGATCTCGAATAGTCTAAATAAATAACAGACTATTTACTTAAATTGTTTCTAAAAAAACTAGGAATAAAAAAATGCAATTTTTTTTCTCCTTTTTTTATATAGTTTTTGATTTTTGTCGTTTTTGCGCTTCTTTTATATCCTCTTTGTATTTTTTGTTGTGTTTTTAAGTCCTTTGTGTTTTTTTTAGCACTTTTTTGTAATGTTAAAATTGAAAAAAACGAAAACTTAACAAATGTTAAAGTTGAAAAATCAAAAAATTGGAAACCGAAAAAATTACAAAACGGAAAATTGAAAAACAAAAAATCAAAAAATCTGAAATCTTAAAAATTGAAAAATTGGAAGATCTAAAATTTAAAATCGAAAAAGTTAGAAAAACGAGAAATTGAAAAATCTAAAACTGTAATAATCGAGGACGTGAAATGTAAAAAAATCAAAGTCAGAAAATTGAAAAATTGATAAATCGAGAAATCGAAAATTCGGGAAATCAGAAGATTAAAAAATCGAATCATTGAAGAATCGGAAAATTAAAAAACTAGTACCAAATCGAAACATTCAAAAATCGTAAATTAAAAACTGAAAAATGCAAAATTTAAAAAAACCAAATACATATTGAAAAAATCGAAAGAGTGAAAAATTGAGAGATCGAAAAGTCGAAAAATTGAAAAATCTAAAATTTAAAAATCGAAAAAAATCAAAATTTGAAAATTGGAAAATTGAAAAATCCAAAAATCTAAAGACGCGAAATTGAAAAATATAATTTTTTGTTTATTCAGTTTTTCAAACTCTCAATCTATGATTTTTCGACTTTGAGGTTTCTTAATTTTTAATGTTTGGATCTTCCAATTTTTCGTTCTTCAATTTTTCAAATTATTGATTTTCAATTTTTATATTTTTCAAAGTTTTCCTTTTCTACTTTTCCGTTTCTCATTTTTGATTTTTCAGTTTTACAATTTTGCAATTTTTCCATTTGTTTCATTCGTAAAATTGAAAAAAGCAAGAAATAAAAATCGAAAAAACTAAAAAGAAAAATTGAAAAATTGAAAATGTGAAAAAAAACTGAAATTTCAATAACTGGAAGTCGCGATAATTCAAAGTTTTTTCCGGCAACTGCCAGTTCGACTTATCGAAGTTTGAATGTATTTCGAATTTTTAAATTTTAGATTTTTCTCCTTTTTTTTATATTTTTTGATGTTTGTCGTTTTTGCGCTTATTTTATATTCTCTTTGTATTTTTTGTTGTGTTTTTAAGTCCTTTTGTGTTTTTTAGCACTTTTTTGTAATGTTAATGTCACTTTTTGAAGTCGCTTTTTCTCTTTTTTTATTATCCTTTTGTTACAATGTTTTGTAGTGTTTTTTATCACTTTTTTTATTATTTCTACTTTTCAATTTTGTGATTTTTATGTTTTAGATTTTTCAATTTTTCGTGTTCTTGATGTGTCGATTTCTTGTTTTTTCAGGTTTTTAATACTTTAATTTTTCAACTTTTAATGTTTCAGATTTTTCCATTTCTCGATTTTTCAGTTCTTCGATACGTATTGAAAAATCACAAAACATAAATTAAAATGAAAACTGGATAAATTTCAAATCAAAAATTATAGAAACGAAAAATTGAAAAATTTAAAATTGAAAAAAACGAAAACTTAACAAATGTAAAAGTTGAAAAATCAACAAATTGGAAACCGAAATCCTAAAAATTGAAAAATTGGAAGATCTAAAATTTAAAAACCGAAAAAGTAGAAAAACGAGAAATTGAAAAATCGAAAAGTCAAAAAATTGAAAAATATAAACTGTAATAATCGAGGACGTAAAAGGTAAAAAAATCAAAGTCAGAAAATTGAAAAATTGAGAAATCGAGAAATCGAAAAGTCGGGAAATTCAGAAGATTAAAGAATCGAATCATTGAAGAATCGGAAAATTAAAAAACTAGTACCAAATCGAAACATTCAAAAATCGTAAAAACTTAAAAATGCAAAATTTAAAAATCCAAATATTGAAAAATCGAAAGAGTGCAAAACTGAGAGATCGAAAAGTCGAAAAATTGAAAAATCTAAAATTTAAAAATCGAAAAATCAAAAATTTGAAAATTGGAAAATTGAAAAATCCAAAAATCTAGAAACGCGAAATTGAAAAATATAATTTTTTGTTTGTTCAGATTTTCAAACTCTCAATCTATGATTTTTCGACTTTATGGTTTCTTAATTTTTAATGTTTGGATCTTCCAATTTTTCGTTCCTTCAATTTTTGGAATTATTGATTTCCAATTTTTATATTTTTCAAAGTTTTCCTTTTGTACTTTTCATTTCTCATTTTTGATTTTTCAGTTTTACAATTTTGCTATTTTTCCATTTGTTTTATTCGTAAAATTGAAAAATACACAAAATAAAAATCGAAAAACTAAAAAGAAAAATTGAAAAATCGAAAATGTGAAAAAAAAAATTTCAATAACTGGAAGTAGCGATAATTCGAAGTTTTTTCCGACAACTGCCAGTTCGACTTATCGAAGTTTGAATGTATATATTTCGAATTTTTAAAATTTTATATTTTTATCGTTTTTGCGCTTATTTTATATCCTCTTTGTATTTTTTGTTGTGTTTTTAAGTCCTTTTGTGTTTTTTTAGCACTTTTTTGTAATGTTAATGTCACTTTTTGAAGTCGCTTTTTCTCTTTTTTTATTATCCTTTTGTTACAATGTTTTGTAGTGTTTTTTATCACTTTTTTTATTATTTCGACTTTTCAATTTTGTGATTTTTATGTTTTAGATTTTTCAATTTTTCGTGTTCTTGATGTGTCGATTTCTTGTTTTTTCAGGTTTTTAATACTTTCATTTTTCAACTTTTAATGTTTCAGATTTTTCCATTTCTCGATTTTTCAGTTGTTCGATACATACTGAAAAATCACAAAACATAAATTAAAATGAAAACTGGATAAATTTCAAATCAAAAATTATAGAAACGAAAAATTGAAAAATTTAAAATTGAAAATATAAAATGGTACAGTTGAAAAACCAAAAAATTGGAAACCGAAAAATTGCAAAACGGAAAATTGAAAAATAGAAAAATCGAAGTTCTGAAAAACTGAAAAATCGAAAAGTCGAGAAATCAAAAAATCTGAAAACTTAAAAATTGAAAAATTGGAAGATCTAAAATTTAAAAATTGAAAAAGAAAAACAAGAAATTGAAAAATCGAAAAGTCAAAAAATTGAAAATATAAACTGTAATAATCGAGGACGTAAAAGGTAGAAAAATCAAAGTCAGAAAATCGAAAAATTGAAAAATTGAGAAATCGAAAAGTTGGGAAATTGAGAAGTCGTGAAATCGGAAACTCGAAAAACCAACACATCGAGGCGTCGAAAAATTTTAAATTTTAAAAATTGAAGATTAAAAAATCAAATCAAGAAAAAAACTAGTACCAAATCGAAACATTCAAAAATCGTAAAAACTGAAAAGTGCAAAATTTAAAAATCCAAATATAGAAAAATCGAAAGAGTGAAAAATTGAGAGATCGAAAAGTCGAAAAATTGAAAAATCTAAAATTTAAAAATCGAAAAATCAAAAATTTGAAAATCGGAAAATTGAAAAATCCAAAAATCTAGAAACGCGAAATTGAAAAATACAATTTTTTGTTTGTTCAGATTTTCAAACTCTCAATCTATGATTCTTATCTTTTTGTTACAATGTTTTGTACTGTTTTTTATCACTTTTTTTATTTTTTCTACTTTTCAATTTTGTGATTTTTATGTTTTAGATTTTTAAATTTTTCGTGTTCTTGATGTGTCGATTTCTTATTTTTTCAGGTTTGATAAATTGGAAGATCTAAAATTTAAAAACCGTAAAAGTAGAAAAACAAGGAACTGAAAAATCGAAAGGTCAAAAAATTGAAAAATATAAACTGTAATAATCGAGGACGTAAAAGGTAGAAAAATCAAAGTCAGAAAATCGAAAAATTGAAAAATTGAGAAATCGAAAAGTCGGGAAATTGAGAAGTCGTGAAATCGAGAAGTCGAAAAACCAACACATAGAGGCATCGAAAAATCTAAAATTTTAAAAATTGAAGATTAAAAAATCAAATCATTGAAGAATCGTAAAATTTAAAAAACTAGTACCAAATCGAAACACTCAAAAATCGTAAAAACTGAAAAATGCAAAATTAAAAATCCAAATATTGAACAATCGAAAGAGTAAAAAATTGAGAGATCGAAAAGCCGAAAAATTGAAAAATCGAAAACTCAAAAATTTTTAAAATGGGAAAATTGAAAAATCCAAAAACCGAGAAATCGAAACATCAAAAAACTGAAAATCTAAAATTTAAAAATTCGAAAAATTGAAGAACGAAAAACTGAAAAATCCAGAAATCGAAGACTAAATTTTGTTTCGACTTTATAATTTTTTGCTTATTCAGTTTTTCAAACTCTCAATCTATGATTTTTCGACTTTAAGGTTTCTTACGTTTTAATGTTTGGATCTTCCAATTTTTCGTTCCTCCAATTTTTCAAATTACTGTTTTCCAATTTTTATATTTTTCAAAGTTTTCCTTTTGTACTTTTCCGTTTCTCATTTTTGATTTTTCAGTTTTACAATTTTGCAATTTTTCCATTTGTTTCATTCGTAAAATTGAAAAATACAAAAAATGAAAATCGAAAAACCAAAAAGAAAAATTGAAAATGTGAAAAAGAAATTAAATTTCAATAACTGGAAGTCGCGAGAATTCGAAGTTTTTTCCGACAACTGCCAGTTAGACTTATCGAAGTTTGACTGTATTTCAAATTTTTTAATTTTAGATTTTTCACTTTTTAATGTTTCGATTGTTTGGCTTTCTCAATCGTTCGTTTTTTGTATTTCTCGCCTCTTTTATTTCTTTTTCTTTTGTTTATTTGTAGTCGTTTTTCTTTTTGTATATTCTATATTTGTTTTTTTTTGTTGTTTTTTTCTGTCACTTTTTAGGTAACTTCTTTGACTTTTTTTTCACCTTTTCGTTTTTTCGTGTTTTTCAAATTTTTTGTCCATTTATAATTTTCTAAACAAAAACCGAAAAAGCTTCTTTCTTTTGTTTATCGTTCTACCTTTTTTTTTTAACAGTCTTTCTTCTTTGTCGACTTCTTTTGGATATTTTTGTCACTTTTTTCCGGCTTTTTTTTGTAGGTTCTTTTCCTTTTTTTAATAGATTTTTTTGAACACCTTGTTTCTTCTTTTTTTGTAATCTTCTATTTTGGTTACTTTTTCATCGTCTTTTTTTGGTTAAAGTATTTTATCTTTTCCCCTTTTTTGTCGCCTTCTTTTCACCATATTTTTTATTTCTTTTTTATAGCTTTTTTTGTCGGGATTTTTTGGGCACTTTTTTTGTTATTGTCCTTTTTTGGTCGCTCTTTCTATCGCATTTTGTAGCCTTTTTTTTGGTGACTTTTTGTTTTTATTTTTTTGTGTTTTTAGTCGTCTTCTTTTTGTTTGTCGGCTTGTTTTCTTTTTTGTTATCATTCCACCTTTTGTATTACTTTTATATTACTCGTTTTTTTTCAACATTTTTGCTTTTGTTATGGAAATTTTCGACGCTTTGTGTTTCGTTTTTTTTGTGATTTTTTTGTTGTTTTTTGTGCCTTTTCTTCCTTTTTAGCATTCTTTTCTTCGCTATGGTTGATTTTTTATAGTTTTTTTTTGTCAGTTTTTTTTGCATTTTTTTTGTCCATTGTTTTATCTTTCTTTGCGCTTTTTGTCGCCTTTTTAAGTTTTTTCCCTTTTTTGGCATTTTTTAAACACTTGTCATATATTTTTGGATTTTTCTTATAGCCCTTTTCTCCCCTTCATTGGCCGTTTTTGTCTCCTTTTCTAATGCCTCTGTTTGTTTTTTTTTTAAGCAATTTTTGCCGCTCTTGTCACTTTTTTGTTCGCTTTTTTTTGGATTATTTTACCATTTTCTGTCCCTTTTTTCGTATTTTAAGGTTTTTTAACGCCTTTTAAGTTTCACCTTTCCTTCTTTCTTGTCGGCCTTTTTTGTGTGTAGTTTATTTTTTTTGCTTTCTTTTTTAATCATCTTTCGTAGCCTTTTTTTCACAGAATGACCTTTTTTAATCGCCTCTTTTCGGCTTTTTCGATTTTTGTTTTTTTTTGTTTATCTTTCCACCTTTTTTTTTTTAATAGTTTTGACACTTTTTCCTGGCTTCTTTTTTTTTCGTGCTCTTTCGTCTTTTTTTTTGAATAGATTTTTTTTGGGCACCTTGTTTCTTTCTTTTTTGTGTAATCTTCTATTTTAGTTACTTTTTTATCGTCTTTTTTTTTGTTAAATTATTTTATCTTTTTCCCTTTTTTTTTGTCGCATTCTTTTCACAATTTTTTTTATTTCTTTTTTATTGCTTTTTTTATGTCGGGATTTTTTTTGGGTCGTTTTTTTCTACATTTTTTTGTTATTTTCTGTCGCATTTTGTAGCCTTTCTTTGGTGACTTTTTTGTTTTTCTTTTTTGTGTTTTTGTCGCCTTATGCCTTTTGTGTGTAATTTTTATCGTTTATTTTTCTGTCTTCTTTACCCTTTGTTTATTTTTTGGCGTTTGACGCGTTTTTTGTCTTCTTTTACTGGTTCTTTGCTTTTTTTGCTTTTGTTTAGTTTTTGAGTTCGTTGTTTTTCGGCTTTTTTGTCTATTGTTTTTGTGTCTTTATCTATTTAGTTTTTTTTCTTTCATTTCTTTTTTTGTTGTTGTTATATCTTTTTTTGGTCACTTTTTTCGTTTGATTTGTCATTTTTTTCAATTCTTTTTTTTGTCCCCGTTATTTGTGTCTGTTTTTGGGTCGCCTTTTCATCGTTTTTTTTTCACTTTTTTGGCGGCCTTTCTCAGTGTTCCTTTTTGGTTTTGTTTAATTATGCATTTTTTGTGGACTTTCGGCGCTTTTTATCCCACTTTTTGCCTTTTTTGTCACTTTTTTAATCGTCTCCTTTCGGCTTTTTTTGTTATCATTCCACCTTTTATATTTCCTTTTTTGTTGTTTTTCCTGTAGCTTTCTTCTATTTTTTCTGTTTTTAGTAAAAAGTGAACTCGTTTTTTTATCAACTTTATTGTTTTTGTTACAAAAATGTTTGACGCTTTATTTTTTATTGTTTTTTTTGTCGTTTTTTGTGGCTTTTGTTCCTTTTTCGCATAATTTGTTTCACTATTTTGGTTGATTTTTTATCGTTTTTGTCACTTTTTTGTAGGATTTTTTTTTATTATTTTACCATTTTTTGTCCAGTTTTTCGTATTTTCTTTTCTTTTTATCGCCTTTTTATTATCCTTTATGTTTTTGCATCAATTTTGTCACTCTTTGGGTTAGTTTTGTTTACTAAATATTTTGTCTGTTTTTTTTTCGTTTTTTTTTGTGGCTTTTTTTAGTCAAATCATTGTCACTGGTTTTAGTCAATTTTTTTTGTGTTTTTTTGTAGAAAATGTTGTCAACTTTTTTGTTTTGTGGAGTTTCTTGTCGGTTTTGTAGCTTTTTCATTCTTTTGTTTTTGGCTTTTCGTCACTTTTTTTGTTGGATTTTTTGTCGCTTCTTTTGTTATCTTTTTTGTCGCTTTTTTATGCCATTTTTTAATTATTTGTCTTTCAGATTTATTTCGTTTTTATTATTATTACAAAGAAGTTGATGATATCATCACAAAATTTTGTTATAAAAAACTCATTTGAAATACTTGCAAAAAAATCGCAAAATTAAATTTTACTCAATTTACCTTAGAAACTCGATTTGTTTGCTAGTACTTCAGAAGCAAGGGAAGTTCCGTCTAAATAACTTTGTAACCGTCATTTTAGTAATATAGCTTCAAAGACATTTATTTATGCTAATGTGTGGCCACTATATGTGCCTGTTTAAGGATTTTTATCCGTTTCTAAAATGTATTTTGAAAATCAAAACTTTAGAGATTTTGAAGGTATATTTTGTAAAAGTAAAACTACGAATTTAGCTCTATTTTCACCGCTGGAGCAGCTTTTATTATTCCTAGAAAAAAACGAACTCTCTCCGTCCATCTACGTCATTTACATCTGTGGTTCTAGAACTCTCCCCACTTCGACCAAAATCCATAATCTACACCAACGAATCACTCCGTATTTGCATTTTACCAAATAAAACCAGTCAGTTGTGGCGAATAACCACCAAATTCCCCTTTGTGTGTGTTCCCCAAAAAAATCCACCACCATTTCTCTCAAATTTCCAGAAAAAAAAATCTCCCCCACCCAACCGCTCCATCGCAGTGACGTATCTGTCAAATGTCAAATCTAGTGATTTCCCTGGTAATCACGAAACGTCAAAATTTATGTTTGAAATGACATTTTCCTCCTTATCGCAAATACTGAGCGCTTTAACAATAGCAGTTGTTTAATTATGTTAATTTAGTGTCGGCCAGCCAGTGATAACAACCGCCACCAACAACATGGGTCTATTCGGCACCTCCAACGACGTAGTGATCGCAGATGAAGTAGGTGAGTCACTCGCTCTCGATTGCACCAAATTGCAATCTAATCGAACCACAAACTCATTCCGAATCACCTGAGCTCCCCGAGTGAGTCACGTTTTGTTTGTCGCGCAGAAAGAGCAACAAACGAGAACAATGTCGACGACGCTTGGGACCAGATCATCGCAGTGTGCGATAAGGCTGGCAAGGCGGCGGAGGAGGCGAAGAGCTACCTCAGGGCCATCGTGAAGAGGCTGTACAACGCGGACCCCCACATCGCCATTCAGGCCGTCACGGTAATGAGGGAGGGCTGAGGTTATTCGGGTTTTAACTGTGTCGATCAGTTGCTAGATGCGTGCGTGAAGAACAGCGGGAGGTTGTTCCACGTGGAAGTCGCGTCGAGGGAGTTCGAGAACGACTTTCTGAAGCTACAGTCCAAGGCACACGCCACCGTCTCGAAGAAACTCAGAGAGGCTCTGAAAAGGTGGGCCGAGAATGAGTTCAAGAGTGACCAGCAGCTTAATCTCATACCGTCGTTGTATACTAAATTGAAGAATAGCGGGGTGGATTTCTCGTCGGAAATGGTGAGTTGATAGGGTGAGTGGAATCTGGTTTGAAAGTTGAAAGTTTTGTAGTGGTGTGTTCTGGTTTTCATTGAAAACGTATTGGAAATAATTTATGCAATTAGAACAATGTTGATTAATTATAAAAGTCATTTTTAAATAGTTTGTGTCAAAACGCTATAAAAACATGTCAATCTGTCACTTGCGCATTGACCAATGGTGTATCAGTTGCGTTATGATTCTGAAATGAGGACATTTTAAAAAAGTTTTAAAATTCTGATTTGAATAAAGTACGGAAACACTCATAAACCACGTAAAAACAAAGTGAAACGCTGTTACCTTAAACCACAAAGTAATTACAAAACAAAGTGGCGAATGCGGAATTCCGATAACGGTAGGAACGTCACTAGTTTCCTACCCCTGAAGTGGACCCGTCCAGACGTTTTTACGTCAACTACGACGTTTTATTTATTGTCGCATCTACTTATGGTGGTATCACTCAGAATTGTCACACAACAGTTAAGCATAAATAACTCTTCACTTAGTCCAAACACTCGAGAAATCTAAAAATCGAAAAACTGAGAAAACTCACAAAATTGAACGAAATATCTAAAAATTGGGGAATTCAAAAACTGAAAAATTGGGAAATCGAAAAGCCGAAAAATTGCAAACCTAAAGAATCGAAAAATTGAAAAATCGAAACCTTGGCAAGTTGAAAATGGGCAAACCAAAAAAATTGATAAATGGAGAAATCGGAAAGTTGAAAATTTAGCAACGTCAAAATTTGAAAAATTGGAAAATAGGAATACTGAGGAAATGGTAAATCAAAAAATCCAGAAATCGAAAAATCGAAAAACTGAAAAATGCACAAATCGAAACTCCAGAATTTAAAAAAATCGAAAAATCGGATGACTGAAAAATCGAAGCATCGAAAAATTGGTAAATCGAAAAACCGAGAAATCCAAAAATCGAAACATCGAGAAATAAAAAAAAATTGAGAAATTTTAAAAAAGAAATATTAAAACATCGAAAAGTTGAAAATCCAAAAAGAAAAAAAGGGGTGGAAACCCAAAAACTGCAAACTGAAAAATTTAAAAATTGGAAAATCGATGAATTGGCCTGAAAGTTTGAAAAATTGAGCAAACGAAAAATTGGAAAACCAAAAGAAACGACAAAAAATAAAGGAAATGAAAAAACGAAAAATTGTGATATAAAATCGAAAAAGTGAAAATTAAAAAATTGAGAAACTGAAAAATCGAAAAATGAAAAACTGTAATATTGAAAAATTGCCAAATCGAAAAACTGATGCAAACCGAAAAATTGAAAAGTCAAAAATAAAAAATGAAAAATTACAAAATGCAAACTTGAAAAATCTGAAGAATCGAAAAAGTGAAAAATAAAAAAAAGGAAATATGTATTATGAAATAGAAATATTGAAAATTAAAGAAATTGGAACATCGGAAGAAACAAGAAAAATTAAGGAAATGAAAAAAACAAAAAATTGTGATATAAAATCGAGAAAAAAATGAAAAATAAAAAATCAGGAAAATGCAAAATAAAAATCGGGGAGTTGAAAAATTTAGGGGACGAAAAATTGAAAAAGGGAAAAATTAAAAATCGAGAATGTGAAAAATGGAAAAATGAGAAATTGTAATATTGAAAAATGGGAAAATTTGCAAGTCAAACTTGAAAATTTGAAGAAAAATTGAAAAAAACCTGAAAAATTGTAAATTCGAAAGAAACAACAAAAAATAAAGGAAATGAAAAAACGAAAAAAAATCGAAAAAGTGAAAATTGAAAAATCGAAAAATAAAAAATTCAGAAAAAAGGAAATTAAAATGTACAAGAACTGAAAACTCGATCCAACAAATGTCCAAAATTGAGAAATTAAAAAATTAGCCAACCGAAAAATCGAAATATATGTAAAACAGTCGAAAATTGAAAAATCTCAAGTTTATCCCAAAACTGAAACAAATATCCAAAATTGAAAAAATTAAAAAATTAGCCAACCGAAAAATCCAAAAATCGAAGGATTGAAGAATTGAAAAATCGAAACTGCGAATTCCAGAAACGGGAAAATCAAAAAAATATATATTAATTGAAAAATCGGAACACTGAAAATTTAGCAACGTCAAAATTTGAAAAATTGGAAAATAGAAATATTCAAGAAATGGAAAATCAAAAAATCGAGAAATCGAAAAATCTAAAACTTAAAACATTCAACAATTGAAATATCGCAAAATTGAAAAATGGAGAAATCCAAATATCAAAGAATCAAAAAAGAAAAATTCGAAAATCTAAAACTTAAAAATCGAAAAACTGAAAAATCGACAAATCGAAACTCCAGAATTTAAAAAAATTGAAAAATCGGATAACTGAAAAATCAAAACATCGAAAAATTGGAAAATCGAAAAACCGAGAAATCCAAAAATCGAAACATCGAGAAATAAAAAAAAAATTGAGAAATTGAACAATCAAAACATCCGAACATCTGAATTCGATAAATCGAGAAGAAAAAAAATTGAAAAATTAAAAAAAAAACTATTAAAACTGTCGAAAATTTGAAAAATCTAAAGTTTAACGAAAAATTGAAAATCCAAAAAGTAAAAAAGGGGTGGAAACCTAAAAACTGCAAACTGAAAAATTTTAAAATTGGAAAATCGATGAATTGGAATCGATTGGCCTGAAAATTTGAAAAATTGAGAAAACGAAAAATTGGAAAATCAAAAGAAACAACAAAAATTAAGGAATTGAAAAAATAAAAAATAGTGATATAAAATCGAGAAAATGAAAAATGAAAAATCAGGAAAATGCAAAATTAAAATCGGGAAGTTGAAAAATTTAGGGAACGAAAACTTGAAAAAGGGAAAAGTTAAAAATGGAGAATGTGAAAAATTGGAAAATTTGGAAGTCAAGAAACTGTAAAATTGAAAATCAAAAATAAAAAAAAACGAAAAAGTTTAAGCATAATAAAAACTTGAAAAATGTAAAAAGTGAAAATCGAACTTAAAAATTTGAAAAATTGAATAAACGAAAAATTGTAAAATCGAAAGAAACGACAAAAAATAAAGGAAATGAAAAAACGAAAAATTGTGATATAAAATCGGAAACAAAAAATTGGAAAAGGGAAAAATTAAAAATTGAGAAACTGAAAAATCGAAAAATGAAAAACTGTAATATTGAAAAATTGCCAAATTGAAAAACTGATGCAAACCGAAAAATTGAAAAGTCGAGAAATTGTAAAATTGAAAAATCAAAAATAAAAACGAAAACGAACTGAGTATTCAAAGCCTGAAAATTTGAAAAATTGAACAAATGAAAAATTGTAAAATCTAAAAAAAAAGAAAATAAAGGAAATGAAAAAACGGGCAATTGTGATATAAATCTAGAAAATAAAAATTAAAAATTCGCCACGTTGAAAAATAAAAATCGGGAACTTGAAAAATTGTGGAAACGAAAAATTGAGAAACTGAAAATTCGAAAAATTGAAAAATCGAAAGAAACAACAAGAAATAAAGGAATTGAAAAAATGAAAATTTGCGACATAAAACCGAGAAAATGAAAATTAAAAAAAATCGGGAAAATGAAAAATAAAAATCCAAAACTTGAAAAATTGAGGAAACGAAAAATTGAAAATGACAAAAATTAAAAACTGAGAATGTGAAAAATCGAAAAATGAGAAACTGTAATATCGAAAAATTGCAAAATAAAAAAATTTCAACTCGAGAAATTGAAAAATGTAAAAGTCAAGAAACTGTAAAATTAAAAAATCAAAAATAGAAAAACGAAAAAGCATATAACGAATTTTTTTCTCATTTTTTTGTGGCCTATTTTTATCACTGTCGTCTGTGCGAATTTTTGTTCAGACAGATAAAATTCGGAACTACTGGACTGATTATGGCTTTTTTACATTTTTTGTTGTCTGCTTAATGCAATGTTTATTTAATTTTCGCTTTGTTTTCATCATCCTGGTTTTGTGTAATTTTTTTTGGGGATTTTTTTGGCACGTTTTTTTGTGTCTTCTATTTTGATTACTTTTTGACCGTTTTTTTTTTGGTTAAATTTTTTGTCGCCTTCATTTTTATAACCCTTTTTTTTGTGGCGACCTTTTTTCGGCTAGTTTTTTCCCTTTTTCCATATTGTTTTATCAATTTTTATTCTTTTTTTGTCTTTGGTGCCTTCTTTTCGTTTGTCAATTTTTCTTGTCATTTTTGTCGCTTTTTTAATCGCCTCTTTTGGACTTTTTTGTTTTTTTGTTATCGTTCCAACTTTTTTTAATAATCTTCTTCGTCGACTTTTTTTGGACATCTTGTGTCTCCTTTTTTTCCGACTTCTTTTTTGTCGCATTCTTTTCATCTTTTTTTTTATTTTTTTTTTGGACGACTTTTTTTTGTTTTTTTTTTGTGTAGTCGTTTGTTTTGGTTTTTTTAATCGTCTTTTTTTTGGTTAAATTATTTTATCTTTCCCCTTTTTTTCGCCTTCTTTTCACCATTTTCTTATTACCTTTTTATGTTTTTTTTTATGTCGGGATTTCGCATTTTGTAGCTTTTGTTGATTTTTTTTGTTTTCCTCTTTTTTTGTGTGTGTGTTCTTAGTCGCCTTTTTTTTGTTTGTCGCTTTTTATCTCACTTTTGTCACGTTTCTTGTGTCCCATTTTTACCGTTTCCTTTTTTGTTTTTTTTTTTTGGCGTTTTGTCTCGTTTTAGAGTTGCTCCTTTTTTTCGGCTTTTGTGTCTCTTGTTTTTGTCTTTTTTGGTCTCTTTTTTTATTTCTCTTTTTTTTTCTTTCATTTAATTTTTTTTTACAATGATTCAAATCAATGAATACTTTATTGGTGTTAAAAATTACAAATACAGTTTTACACAAGTCAAACACACTTAATTAAACCAATAAACTATTAAAATTTCTACACCAAAGATAATCCTCAAAACTATAAAAACAATTCATAATTTCGCTTTTCTTTTTCGTTTTATTTTCGTCATTTTTACTTTTTTTGTCCCCGTTTTTTGTGTCTGTGTTTGGATCGCCTTTTTATCGTTTTTTTTTTAACATTTTTGTGACAGCTTTCTTTTCGGCGAATTTTTATCTCGTTTTCTGTGCCCTTTTGCTTTTTTTTGTTATCGTTCATCTTCTAGTCTTCTTTGTTGGCTTTTTTTGGACAATTTTTGTCTCCTTTTTTCCGGTTTCTCTTTTGTCGCGTTCTTTTTATCTTTTTATTGACTTTTTGATTATATCTTGTATTTTGGTTTTTTTATCTTTTTTTTTTTTGTTAATTGTTACTTTGCCCCCTTTGGTTGTCGGAATTTTTTTCTTATTTTATTATCCATTTTTGGTCGCTTTTTCTATCGCATTTTGAAGCCTTTTTGATGTCCGTTTTGGTTTCCGTTTGTTTTATTATGCCTTTTTCCTGGATTTTTGGCGCGTTTTTTTGTCCCCTATTTACCCTTTGTTTACTTTTTTTGGGATTTTGTCTCGTTTTTTAGTTGCTCCTTTTTTTGGTTTTTTGTCTCGTATTTTTGTCTTTTTTCGTATCTTTTATTTCATATTTTTTTACTTTCATTGCAGATTTTTTTTCGTTTTATTTTGGTCGTTTTTTCGTACTTTTTTATGCATCTTTTTAAATCGCCTTTCCATCGTTTTTCTGACTTTATTTAACCTTTTTATGTCGGCTTTTTTTCGATCAATATTTCTCCTTTTTCTGTGTCCTTTTTTTGGTCGTTTTTTTTTGCTTTAAGAATTTGTATCCTTTGTTTTGTCTTTGGCGCCTTTTTTATCTCATTTTTGATATTTTATTTAAGTCTTTTTTCCTCTTTTTTATTTCGCGTTTTTTTTGCTTATCGTTTCTTTTTTTTTTTTTTTTCGTTTTTCTTATAACCATTTTTTGTCGGTTTTTTTTTCTTGGATTCATTCTTTTTTTGGGGCCTTTTTTATTACTTTTCCACAACTTTTTTGTCGTCGTTTTTTGGCCATTTTGTTTTCTCCTTTGGTGGCGTTTTTGTGTTCTTTTGTAAGCTTTTTTATCCCCGTTTTGCGTGTCTGATTTTTGGTCGCCGTTCCACCGTTTTTTATCACTTTTTTTATTGTTTATATGTCGGCCTTTTCCAGCTCTTTTTATCCCCTTTTTGCGTGTTTTTTGTCCCCTTGTTTTTGTTTGTCGCTTTTTTTGTCTCCTTTATATTGTCAGATTTTTCCCCTTTTTTTATGGATTTTTTGTCGCGTTTTTTGATCTCTTTTTCCACCCTTTGTTTATTTTTTTGCTTTTTTCTATTCCTCCAGCCGCTCGTTTTTTTTGAATAATTTTTTTGGTAGAATTGTCTTTTCGGTCCCTTTTCCCTTTTATCTTGATCCTCCCTTCACCTTTTTTTTTTTTAGTATTGTTGAACACTTTTGTTGCTTTTTATCTTCCTTTTTTGTATTGTTGCTTTTTTTTGTTTGTCGCTTTTGGGACTTTTTTCCTCACCTTTGTTTTGCCTTATTTTTGGTCCTCTAGTTTTTTTGTCATATTTCTATGTCAAGGTTTTTTGAAAAATAATTTTTGGCAGATTTTTTTGGTCCCATGTTTTGTGTCGTTTTTTTGGTCACTTTTTTCGCCTTTTTTCTTACTTATTCTTTCACGTTTTTGATAGCCTTTTGTTTCCTTTTGTCGTCTATTTGTCTCCCCTCCTTTGTATTTTTTTTTGTCACTTTCATTTCACATTTTTATTCTATTATATTTTTTACCTTCGTTTTTTAAAGCGTTTTTTTTTCCGATTGGTCCTATCCATACGCTATTACGTCTACTGTGACGTTTTATTGGAAGCCTCTTGTCTATCTATATTACGTAAATAAAATACTGTTATTTAAAAATGGCGTGGGTAAAACTTTTAACAATTTATTTGTCAAGAACTCAAATATACACGACGAATTATACAGCGATTATGTACAAAATAATTCCGGCGCAACTTGACTGAATTCGTTCACAGGACTCGGCTGAATAATCATAGTTCCCAAAACTAGTCTCAATTTAAACCCATACTTTCCTTCTAGATGTTTCGTGATCGAGGTCTTTCTAGAATACCCATCGCGACTTCCGCTTCCAGACTTTTCTTTAGCGAACGACGATGAGTCACCTACATCGCCGTAGATACTAGAGCCCATAGGCGTCGCACCGGGGCGGCGTATGGGTTTCCTTCGTAACAATATGTTAATATTGATATTAATTTTGATTGATACTAGAAATAAATTTCAATTTGTCAAGTAGTTTTCCTTCCAGCCTGCGAAAAAGTCCTCGCACGTCAACAAGGACCCCAACGTCGTCGAATCCCAAGAGGAAGAGAACCAGATCCTCAAAGCCATAGAACTGTCGCTGAAGGAGAGCACGTCCTCGCCTCGGGCGGCCAGCGCGAGCAGCACCCTGTACCCCTCGACGAATCTATCGCTGGCCGCCGCCACTTCCGCGAACTCGACGCCCGTCAAAGAGCCCAAGAAAGTGCGAGCTCTGTACGATTTCGAGGCGGCCGAAGACAACGAGCTCACGTTCAGATCGGGAGAGATAAGTAAGTCACGGAGCGACGTAACGACGCCGATAATGAGTTTTCGCAGTTTTTGTGATAGACGATTCGGACCCGAATTGGTGGAAGGGCAGCAACCAGAGGGGCGAGGGGCTGTTCCCGTCGAATTTCGTCACGAAAGACTTGGACGTGGAGCCGGAGAAATTTTGTAAGTAATGTTTAATACGCAATGGTAGCAGTGAACATAAAAAATGTTTGTTTAAAAACGAGTGTGGATTTGCCCGAGGGAAGGCATAGAACGTAATCACAGCTAATTTGAGTAAATACGCAAAGTTTGTGAGGCCACTGGGAATTAAGTATTCAGCACAAACAGTTAATTCCGCCAGTCTGGTTTAAATTAATTCGTTGCATGATTCACTCCAATAATTTTTTTATATCAAAACGAGTGATATCTTTTTTGCGAGTACAATAACACTCACTTATCTGGATGATTCAGAGATTTTTCGATTGTCATTGTGCCTATTTATAACAAAACATTCTTGTTTATTCAAGGAAATAGTAACGAGTTAATAATTCATTATGAGTCTACTTTGTGTGTTACAAATAATCGTTTTAATTCCTAATGACAATATATTTTCGCTTCCCCAATGTAAGCTGTACATGTGGTTTATGAATCCGTGTTCTGTTTTTACCCTAGACATCCAGATTTTTGGGAAAAAAATCAAAATCATAAAACATTTTGCAATTTAATTTGAAAACCAAATCCTCTGAAATCTTACCAACTTTTTAATGTCATCGTGAATCGTTAATAAAAATTATTTTATTATTGATGACGTCATCTCAAAATTTTGCCAATAAATCCTCTGAATAATGCAAAATATTATCACTATATTTTAAGTTACAGGGGTTATTTATCATAAAAAAATTAAATTTGCATAATCAAATCATAATTTTTCGAAAAATCTGGGTTTATTTACCTTCGACCAATTTTTTTGTCATTACAATTCTTCGTTTCAACTTTAATTTTTTCAGTTTTTCGTCTTTCGATTTTTCAGTTTCTCAGTTTTTCAATTTTTCGATTTCACTATTTTCAAATTCTTGTTTTTTATTTTTCAATTTCCCGATTTTTAATTTTCTTTTTCGTTTTTTCATTCCCTTTATTTTTTCAGTGGTTCTTCCGATTTTTTAATTTTTCGTGTATTCCATTTTACAAATTTTACAATTTTTGAATTGCACAATTTTTCGATTTCCTTCATTTTCAACATTTCGTTTCCTCATTTTTTTTTAATTCTTAATTGATATTTTTCAATATCCCGACTTTTAATTTTCATTTTATATCACAATTTGTAGTCTTTCCTTACATTTATTTTTCATTGTTTTTTTCGATTTTATAATTTTCAGTGTATTAAATATTCAAATTTTGCAATTTTTGAATTTCACAATTTACCGATTTTCCGATTTCCTCAATTTTTAACATTTCGTTTTTACATTGTTTAGTTTAGTTTAGCTTTTCAAGTTCTAATTTTATAATTTTTCAATTTCTCAATTTTTTGGTCACAATTTTTCGTTCTTTCGTTTTGTGTATTTTTTTATTTAATTTTTTCAATTTTTCGTTTTTCGATTTTTCAGTTTCTCAGATTTTCAATTTTTTGTTTCCTCCGTTTTTTAAGTTTTTGATTTTTATTTTGCAGTTTCTCAATTTTTAATTTCCTTTTTCGTCTTTTTTATTCCCTTTATTTTTTAAATGGTTCTTTCGCTTTTATAATTTTACATGTATTCATGTTTTAAAATTTTGCAATTTTTGTATTTCACAATTTTCCGATTTCCTTACTTTTCAACATTTCTTTTTTACAATATTCCGGTTTTTTTTTTTTTTTTTATATTGCACTCTTCGCTTATTTAGTTTCAATTTTTCATGTCTTTAATTTTTCGTTTCTTCACGTTTTCAAATTCTTATTCTATAATTTTTCAATTGCTCAATTTTTAATTTTTCTTTTTTTTCAACTTTAATTTTTTCAATTTTTCGTTTTTTCGATTTTTCAGTTTTCTCAGTTCTTGGTTATTTTTCGATTTCCCGATCTTTAATTTCCTTTTTCGTTTTTTTTATTGACTTTATTGTTTCAATGGATCTTTCGCTTTTATAATTTTTCATGTATTTATGTTTTCAAATTTTTGCAATTTTTGCATTTCACAATTCTCCGATTTCCTTAATTTTCAACATTTCCTTTTTCAGTATTCCGGTTTTTTTTTTTTAATATATATTGCACTCTTCGATTGTTTAGTTTCTCATCTTTCAATGTTTCGTGTTTTCAATTTTTCGTTTCTTCACTTTTTCAAGTTTAATTTTTTTCAATTTTTTATTATCACGTCTTCAATTCTTCGATTATTCCTGTCTTCAATTTTTCAATTTTGCAGTTTTTCGTTTTCTGAATCTTTTAAATTCTTGATTTTTGTTTTCAATTTCTGGATTTTTAATTTTTATTTAAATTATTGGTTTTTTCATGCCCTTTATGATTTCAATGTTTTTTTCGATTTTATAATTTTCAGTTCATTAAATTTTTTAAATTTTGCAATTTTTGAATTTCACAATTATCCGATTTTCCGATTTCCTCAATTTTCAACATTTCGTTGTTTTTTTATTATTATTATTATTATGCACTTTTCGATTGTTGTTTAGTTTCTCAGCTTTCAATTTTTTATTTCTTCAATTTTTAGTTTTTTAGTTTTACAAATTTTTATTTTATAATTTTTCAATTTCTGGATTTTTAATTTTTCAATTGTTCGAATTTTCAGTATTTAGCTTTTATAATTTTTCTTTTTTAAGTTTAATTTTTTCAATTTTTTATTATCACGACTTCAATGCTTCGATTATTCGTGTCTTCAATTTTTCAATATTATAATTTTTCAAGTTCATGATTTTTTTATATTTTTCAGTTTTCCGATTTTGAATTTTTATATCACAATTTTTCGTTTTTTGATTCCCATATTTTTCAATGTGTCTTTCTATTTTATGATATTTCGTTTATTTAATTTTTCAAATGTTGCAATTTTTGAATTTTCCGAAATATCCGATTCTCTTAATTTTCACTTTTCGATTATTTCAGTTTTTCATTTCTTCAATTTTTCGTTTCTTCAGTTTTTCAAGTTTTTATTTTATAATTTTTCAATTTCTCAATTTTTAATTTTTCAATTTTTTGACCATCATTTTTCGTTTTTTTCATTTTCTATTTTTTTTTTTTTTCACTTTTTCGAATTTCCAATCTGCCGCTTTTATAATTTTTCTTTTCTTCAATTTTTCAAATGTGATTTTTGAATTTCCAATTATCCGATTTTAGGATTTCCTTTTTTTTTCCACAATTTTTCGTTTTTTTCATTTTCTAAATTCTTTTCAATTTTTCAAATTTTGTAATTTTTGAATTTCCAGTTATCCGATTTTCTTTATTTTCAACATTTAGTTTTCCTAATATTTCGGGTTTTTTTACTATTATTTTACTCTTTTCGATCATCTAGTTTCTCAGCTTTTAATTTTTCGATATTTCAGTTTTTCATTTGTTCAATTTTTCGTTTCTTCAGTTTTTTAAGTTTTCATTTTATAATTTTGCCTTTTTTCATAATGTCTTTTTCAATTTTTCGGTTTTCCCTTTTTTTTCAGCTTTAACTTTTTGATCACAATTTTTCGTTTTTTCATTTTCTGTATTTTTTCAATTCTTCTAATTTTCAATCTTTCGATTTTATAATTTTTCTTTTTTTCAACTTTAAATTCTTTCAATATTTCATTATCCCGATTTCAAATTTTTCCATTATTCGTTTCTTCAATTTTTCAGTTTTCCAATTTTTCGGTATTACAATTTTTCGTTTCCCCAATTTTTCAATTTCTTGGTTTTTTGTTTTCAGTTTTCCAATTTTTAATTTTCATTTTATATCACCATTTTTCGTTTTTTCATTCCCTATATTTTTTCAATGATTCTTTCGATTTTATAGTTTCAGGTTTATTCAATTTTTTAAATCTTGGAGTTTTTGAATTTCACAATTATCCGATTTTCCAATTTCCTTCATTTTCAACATTGCGTGTTTTTTTTGCACTTTTCGATTAATCAGTTTCTCAGCTTTTAATTTTTCGATTCAGCTTTTAATTTTTCGATTTTTCAAATTTTTATTTCTTCAGTGTTCGCTTCTTCAATTTTTCAAGTTCTTGTCTCATGATTTTTGAATTTCTCAACTTCGTATTTTTCAATTTTTGAATCATAATTTTTCGTTTTGTGTATTTTTTTAATTTTTCGAATTTTGAAAATTTTAGTTTCATGATTTATCTTTTTCCAACTTTAATTTTTCAATTTTTCATTATCTCGACTTCCATTATTCGTTTCTTCAATTTTGTAATTTTCGGATATTATATTTTTCGTTTTTCGATTTTTTAGTTTCACAGTTTTTCAATATTTCGTTTCCTCAATTTTTCAAATTCTTGATTTTTATTTTTCAATTTTCCGATTTTTAATTTTCATTTTGTATCACAATTTTTCCAATTTCCTTAATTTTCAACATTTCCTGTTTTTTTTTGCACTTTTCGATTATTCAGTTTCCCAGCTTTTAATTTTTCGATTTTTCAAATTTTTATTTCTTCAATGTTCGCTTCTTCAATTTTTCAAGTTCTTATCTTATAATTTTCCAATTTCTCAACTTCTTATTTTTCAATTTTTGAATCACAATTTTTCGTTTTGTGTATTTGTTTCATTTTTCGAATTTTGAAAATTTTGGTTTCATGATTTATCTTTTTTCAACTTTAATGTTTCAATTTTTCATTATCTCGACTTTAAATTCTTCGATTATTCGATTCTTCAATTTTTTAATTTTGTAATTTTCTGATATTAAATTTTTCGTTTGTATCGATTTTTTAGGTTCACAGTTTTTCAATATTTCGTTTCTAGTTCTTATTTTATAATTTTTCGTTTTCTGTATTTTTTCAATTTTTCGAATTTTCAATACATATTTTGGTTTTATCATTTTTCTTTTTTTAATTTTGTAATTTTCCGATATTAAATTTTTCGTTTTTCGATTTTTCATTTTCACAGTTTTTCAATATTTAGTTTCCTAAGTTTTTCAAGTTCTTGATTTTTATTTTTCAATATTCCCATTTTTAATTTCCTTGTATCACAATTTTTCGCTTTTTCATTCCCTTTATTTTTTCAATGTTTCTTTCCATTGTATAATTTTTCGTTTTTTCCATTTTTTTAAATTGCGATTTATGACTTTCGCAATTATCCGATTTTCCGATTTCCTTAATTTTCAACATTTCGTATTTACATTATTTCGGTTTTATTTAGTTTCTTCGCTTTTTTTTTTCGATTTTTCAATTTTTGGGTCACAATTTTTCATTTTTTCATATTCTGTATTTTTTTAATTTTGCAATTTTTCGATTTTACAATTTTTCGTTTCCTCAATATTTCAAATTCTTAATTTTTATTTTTCAATGTCCCGATTTTTTAATTTTCAATTTCTCGATTTTGATTCACAATTTTTCGTTTATTCAATTTTTCAAATTTTCTATCTTCGATTTTTCAATTCCCCGATTTCCGATTTTTAAATTTTTCAATTTTTCCATTTTTTTTTTTTCGAAAATTTAAAAAATCGAAAAATTGGAAATCAAAGAACTAAAGAAACGAAAACGAAGTTCTTGATTTTAATTTTTCAATTTTCCAATTTTTAATTTTCATTTTGTATCACAATTTTTCGCTTTTTCATTCCCTTTATTTTTGCAATGTTTCTTTCCATTTTATAATTTTTCGTTTCTACATTTTTAAAATTTTGTGATTTTTGAATTTCGCAATTATACGATTTTCCGATTTCCTTAATTTTCAACATTTCGTATTTACATTATTTCGGTTTTATTTAGTTTCTTCCCTTTTTTTCGATTTTTCAATTTTTGGGTCACAATTTTTCATTTTTTCATAATCTATGTTTTTTCAATTTTGCAATTTTTCGATTTTACAATTTTTCGTTTCCTCCATATTTCAAATTCTTAATTTTTATTTTTCAATTTCCCGATTTTTTAATTTTCAGTTTCTCGATTTTGATTCGCAATTTTTCGTTTATTCAATTTTTCAAATTTTCAATCTTCGATTTTTCAATTCCTCGATTTTTCGATTTTTAAATTTTTCAATTTTTCCATTTTTTTATTCGAAAAGTTGAAAAATCGAAAAATTGGAAATCAAAGAACTAAAGAAACGAAAACGAAGTTCTTGATTTTTATTTTTCAATTTCCCAATTTTTAATTTTCATTTTGTATCACAATTTTCCGCTTTTTTCATTCCCTTTATTTTTTCAATGTTTCTCTCCATTTTATAATTTTTCGTTTCTCCATTTTTTAAATGTTGTGATTTTTGAATTTCGCAATTATCCGATTTTCCGATTTCTTTAATTTTCAACATTTCGTATTTACATTATTTCGGTTTTATTTAGCTTCTCTGCTTTTTTTTTCGATTTTTTCAATTTTTGTGTAACAATTTTTCATTTTTTCATATTCTGTATTTTTTCAATTTTGCAATTTTTCGATTTTACAATTTTTCGTTTCCTCAATATTTCAAATTCTTAATTTTTATTTTTCAGTTTCCCGATTTTTTAATTTTCAATTTCTCCATTTTGATTCACGATTTTTCGTTTATTCAATTTTTGAAATTTTCAATTTTCGATTTTTCAATTCCTCGATTTTCCGATTTTTAAATTTTTCAATTTTTCCATTTTTTTTTATTCGAAAAGTTGAAGAATCGAAAAATTGGAAATCAAAGAACTAAAGAATTTTTAATTTTCATTTTGTATCACAACTTTTCGCTTTTCATTCCCTTTATTTTTTCAATGTTTCTCTCTCCATTTTGTAATTTTTCGTTTCTCCATTTTTTAAATTTTGTGATTTTTGAATTTCGCAGTTATCCGATTTTCCGATTTCCTTAATTTTCAACATTTCGTATTTACATTATTTCGGTTTTATTTAGTTTCTTCGCTTTTTTTTCGATTTTTCTATTTTTGGGTCACAATTTTTCATTTTTTCGTATTCTGTATTTTTTCAGTTTTGCAGTTTTTCGATATTACAATTTTTCCGTTTCCTCAATTTTTCAAATTCTTAATTTTTATTTTTCAATTTCCCGATTTTTTAATTTTCAAAATCTCGATGTTGATTCACAATTTTTCGTTTATTCAATTTTTCAAATTTTCTGTCTTCGATTTTTCAATTCCCCGATTTTCGGATTTTTAAATTTTTCAATTTTTCCAATTTTTTTTATTCGAAAAGTTGAAAAATCGAAAAATTGGAAATCAAAGAACTAAAAAAACGAAAACGAAGTTCTTGATTTTTATTTTTCAATTTTCCAATTTTTAATTTTCATTTTGTATCACAATTTTCCGCTTTTTCATTCCCTTTATTTTTTCAATGTTTCTCTCCATTTTATAATTTCTCGTTTCTCCATTTTTTAAATGTGATTTTTGAATTTCGCAATTATCCGATTTTCCGATTTCCTTAATTTTCAACATTTCGTATTTACATTATTTCGGTTTTATTTAGCTTCTCTGCTTTTTTTTCGATTTTTCAATTTTTGTGTAACAATTTTTCATTTTTTCATATTCTGTATTTTTTCAATTTTGCAATTTTTCGATTTTACAATTTTTCGTTTCCTCAATATTTCAAATTCTTAATTTTTATTTTTCAGTTTCCCGATTTTTTAATTTTCAATTTCTCCATTTTGATTCACGATTTTTCGTTTATTCAATTTTTGAAATTTTCAATTTTCGATTTTTCAATTCCTCGATTTTCCGATTTTTAAATTTTTCAATTTTTCCATTTTTTTTATTCGAAAAGTTGAAGAATCGAAAAATTGGAAATCAGAGAACTAAAGAATTTTTAATTTTCATTTTGTATCACAATTTTTCGCTTTTTCATTCCCTTTATTTTTTCAATGTTTCTCTCTCCATTTTGTAATTTTTCGTTTCTAAAGCTAAAGAAACGAAAACGAAGTTCTTGATTTTTATTATTCAATTTTCCAATTTTTAATTTTCGTTTTGTATCACAATTTTTCGTTTCTTCAGTTTTTAAATTTTGCAATTTTTGAATTTCACAATTATCCGATTTTCCAATTTCCTTAATTTTCAACATTTCGTTTTTACATTATTTCGGTTTTATTTAGTTTCCCAGCTTTTTTTTCGATTTTGCAAATTTTCGATATTACAATTTTTCGTTTCCTCAATTTTTCAAATTCTTGATTTTTATTTTTTAATTTCCCGATTTTTTAATTTTCCTTTTTTCGATTTTGTATCACAATTTTTCGTTTATTCAATTTTTAAATTTTTCAGTTTTTCCATTTTTTTTTTTTATTCGAAAAGTTGAAAAATCGAAAAATTGGAAATCAAAGAGCTAAAGAAACGAAAATGAATTTCTTGATTTTTATTATTCAATTTTCCAATTTTTAATTTTCATTTTGTATCACAATTTTTCGTTTCTTCAGTTTTTAAATTTTGCAATTTTTTAATTTCACAAGTATCCGATTTTCCGATTTCCTTAATTTTCAGCATTTCGTTTTTACATTATTTCGGTTTTATTTAGTTTCCCAGCTTTTTTTTTCAATTTTGCAATTTTTCGTTTCCTCAATTTTTCAAATTCTTGATTTTTATTTTTCAATTTCCCGATTTTTTAATTTTTCTTTTTTCGATTTTGTATCACAATTTTTCGTTTATTCAATTTTTAAATTTTTCAGTTTTTCCATTTTTTTTTTTTCGAAAAGTTGAAAAATCGAAAAATTGGAAATCAAAGAGCTAAAGAAACGAAAACAAAGTTCTTGATTTTTATTATTCAATTTTCCAATTTTTAATTTTCATTTTGTATCACAATTTTTCGTTTCTTCAGTTTTTAAATTTTGCAATTTTTGAATTTCACAATTATCCGATTTTCCGATTTCCTTAATTTTCAGCATTTCGTTTTTACATTATTTTGGTTTTATTTAGTTTCCCAGCTTTTTTTTCGATTTTGCAAATTTTCGATATTACAATTTTTCGTTTCCGCAATTTTTCAAATTCTTGATTTTTATTTTTCAATTTCCCGATTTTTTAATTTTCCTTTTTTTGATTTTGTATCACAATTTTTCGTTTATTCAATTTTTAAATTTTTCAGTTTTTCCATTTTTTTTTTATTTGAAAAGTTGAAAAATCGAAAAATTGGAAAACAAAGAGCTAAAGAAACGAAAACGAAGTTCTTGATTTTTATTATTCAATTTTCCAATTTTTAATTTTCATTTTGTATCACAATTTTTCGTTTCTTCAGTTTTTAAATTTTGCAATTTTTTAATTTCACAATTATCCGATTTTCCGATTTCCTTAATTTTCAGCATTTCGTTTTTACATTATTTTGGTTTTATTTAGTTTCTCAGCTTTTTTTTTTCAATTTTGCAATTTTTCGATATTACAATTTTTCGTTTCCTCAATTTTTCAAATTCTTGATTTTTATTTTTGGATTTCTCAATTATCCGATTTTTCGATTTTGATTTTCAATTTTCAAATTTTTCAATTTTTCCATTTTTTTTCGAAACGTTGAAAAATCGAAAAATTGCAAATCAAAGAACTAAAGAAACGAAAAATTGAGACATTGAAAAATTAAAAATCGAGAAACTTCAAAATCGAAAAAATTAATGAGTCGATAAATTAATTGGAAAGAGAAAAAACAATTCCACACGAAAAATTGAAAAACTAAAAAATTGTAAAATATAAATATTTAGAAACGTCAAAATTGTATAGTCGAAAGACTGTAACATTGAAAAACCTTTTAATCGAAAAATTCTAAAATCATAAAATTTAGAAAGTGAAAATTGCAAATCGAAAAATTGAAAAAACGAAAGTAGAAAAAATTTAAACTGAAAAACAAAGCATTATAAAATATATTATAATAATAAAAATTGTAAAAACAATGAAAATAAAACAATTGCAAATCGAAAAATGAAGAAAAAAAATTGTTTTAATATCAAAACGACTTTTGCGAGTACAAAACACTGTTTATCTAGATGATTCAGACATTTTCCGCTAGTCATTGTGCCTATTTATAACGAATACTTCAAACTAACGATTTTTCTAATTATCGTAACGAAAACACTCTTGTTTATTTAAGGAAATCGTAACGACTTTAATAACTTATAAGTCGACAGAAGATTGACTTTACCAATTTACTTTGTTGACGATTCAGTCAGTTTACTGCTCTTGGCACAATAAAAGCGAATCGATTTTACCCAGTTTGTGTGTGTTATAAATAATCGTTTTAATTCGTAATAACAATATATTTTTTTCTACGGCCATAAACCATACGTGTTATCTAAATTAGCGCCTTTATCAGAACACATTAAATTGATAACTATGCGCATTGTTAATCAAATCGCTCCGTTTGAAGCCGGCATTGAGTTTTAATTAACCTTGTCCTTCCTTTTGCGATTAAAAATAGCGCTCTGTCAATGGGAGTAAGCAACCTTATCAGTTTCTTCGATCGATTGGTGAGTTGGTCGAGGTTTCTAATGTTCAATGAACGGAAAAAGTGTGTCAGATTTTTATAAAGTTGCTGCAGTCAAAACAAAAATAGAACACGTGCAGAAATTTTCCCATATTTGTCGGCTCTTGACTTGGATAAGGAGGGAATGAACGTCTGAATAAGTATCCTTGAACTTGGATTATTCGTTATTTTTACGTATGGATGATACGTAATAAGTTTGTACGAAGCTGTCGTCAAGCAGATGTAATAATGCGTTAGTCAAATTAGTGATTGTTTTTACTTCCTGAACAATGTTTCTTTTCATTTTTTCTAGACGTTTGATGACCCCTAAAATACCAAAAAATAGGTCTTCTATTTCCGTCTGTGTGGAATATCGTGTATTGACATTAGTAAATACGAGTATTATTTAAATTTAAACATCCAGATTTTTTAGAAGAAATTTAAAATCGTATAGCAACGTTTTAGTTTAAACATTGAAATTTTGCAAAGTTTTAAGGTTATTGGAAGCAACGTAAACTATGAATCATAATTTGTGCGTTTGTGCGATTTTTCAGGTTTTTGATTTTTTAGTTTTTAGATTTTTAAATTTTTTTTCCAATTTTTGGCGTTCCTAATTTTCAATGTGACAACTTTTCGATTTCTCGATTTTTCGACCTTTTGATTTTCTCGTTTCTCGATTTTTCGGTTTTTCAATTTTTTGATTTTTCGACTGGATGATTTTTCGTCTTTTCGATTTCCAGATTTCCCAATTTTCAATTTTGGAATTTTTCAATTTTTCGCTTCATGAAATTTTCGAATCCCCGATTTTTTTTATTTTTCGATTTCTAAAATTTACGATTTTTTATATTTTTCGGGTTTTTGATTTTTTGATGTTTTTATTTTTCGATTTCTGGAATTATATGATTTTTCAGTTTTTTGCATTTCCCGATTTTGCAATTTTTCAATTTTTGGCGTTTCTAAATTTTCGATCTCTCGATTTTTCGATTTTTCAATTTTTTAAATTTTCTGTTTTTTTATTTTTCGACTTGTTGATTTTTCGTCTTTTCGATTTCCAGATTTCTCAATTTTCAGTTTTGAAATTTTTAAATTAAAAATTTCTCAAATTTACAACTTTTCAATTTTTGGCATTTTTGAATTTTCAATTTCTCGGTTAATAAATTTTTTAATTTATCGATTTTTTTATTTTCGCATTTCTCTATTTTCGACTTCTTGATTTTTCAGTTTTTGAATTTTTCGATCTTTCAGGTTTTTGAATTTTCACTTTTTATAAATTCCGGGTTTTCGATTTTTCAATGTTTCGGTTTCTTGATTTTTCAATTTTCGATTTTTCAAATTTTCGATTCTCAGCTTTTTTTATTTTCCGATTTCTGAAAATTATGGTTATTCAATTTTTTGCGTTTCTCGATTTTTCAATTTTTGGCGTTTCTAAATTTTCGACTTTTCAACTTTTCGGTTTCTCGATTTTTCATTTTTTCAATTTTTCACTTGACGATTTTTTAATAATTCTCAATTTTTCAATATTTCAATGTTTTAATTTTGGGATTTTTCGATTCTTCGGTTTTTTAATTTTTTGGTTTATCAATTTATTCATTTTTGGAGTTTCTAGATTTTCGATTAATCAATCGCTTTGTGGATTCAATTTTTCGGTTTTTTGACTTGACGAATTTTCGACATTTCGATTTCTCGATTTTTCAGTTTTACGATTTTTCACTTTTAGATTTTTTGATTTATCAATTTAAATTTTCAATTTTTGGCATTTCTAAATGTTCAGTTTTCGTTTCTACATGTTTTCGATTTTTCAAGTTTTTGATCTTAAGAGATTTTTTAAATTTTAGATTTTTTAATTTGACGATTTTTCGACTTCTTTTTGATGTTTTTCTCTTTTGGGATTTTCCAATATTTTCCATTCTTCAATTTTTCGATTTTTTACTTTTTCAATTTTTCGATTTTTAAAATTTTAGATTTTTCGCTCCATCAACTTTTAGATTTTTCGACTTTTTTGATTTTTTTAAATTTTCGGTTTTTTAATTGTTCGATTTCTTCATTTCTCAGTTTTACTATTTTCAATTTTTGACGTTTCTAAATTTTCGTTTCTTCAACTTTTCAATATTTCGACTGCTCGATTTTTCGATTCTGTAGTTTTTCAATTCAATTTTTCGAATTTTCAGGTTTTTTATCTTACAGTTTTTTAAATTTTCGCTTTCCGACTTGATGATTTTTTGATTTCTCGATTTTTCGATTTGTCAGTGTTTTGATGTTTCAGTTTTGGGATCATTCTTGAATTTTTTGATTTTTTAAATTTTCGATTTCTCAATTTCACGCTTTTCAATTTTTGGGGTTTCGTTTTTGTGTCTTCCAACTTTTCGATTTTTCGACTTCTAAATTTATATGACTTCCTATTCTCGATTTTTCCATTTTTCAATTTATCAGTTTTTGATATTTCAGGTTTGAGATTTTCAATATTTCCCTCTTGAATTTTTTTATTTTTCTACGTTTAGATATTTTGATGGTTCAATTTTTTAAATTTTCGGTTTTTCGATTTTTCTACTTTCAATTTTTCGACTTTTCGTATTCTCGATTTTTCAATTTATCAGTTTTTTGATATTTCAGTTTTGAGATTTTTCCTTTCGTTTTGTAATTTTTTTTTAGTTTTCAATTTTTCGATTACTCAGATTTTGGAATTTTCAATTTTTCAATTTTTTGATGTTTGGATTACTTCATTTTTTAATTTTACAATTTTTCAGTTTTACGATTTTTCAACTTTTTGATTTTTCGTTATTTAGATTTTTTGATGTTTCATTTTATTAAATTTTCGATTTTTCGACTTTTCGATTTTTTGATTTTTCAGTTTTTTAAATATTCGACTTCCCAATATTTCAATGTTTCAGTTTTGGGATTTTTCAATTTTTTGTTTCATCAATTTCTCGGTTTTTCATAATTTCGATTTCCCGATTGTTTCTTCGATTATTCAAATTTCTGATTTTTCAATTCAATTTTTCAGGTTTTTGGTTTAAATTTTTTTAATTTTCGGTTTTTCGATTTTTCGACTTTTCGATTTTTGCACTTCAATTTTTGATTTTTAAATTTTTGGAATTTTCGACTTCCCGATTTTTCAATGTTTCAGTTTTGGAATTTTTGAATTTTTCGTTTCATCACTTTCTCGATTTTTCATAATTTCGATTTCTCGAGTTTTTAATTCTTGGATTTTTCAATTTTTCAGGTTTTTAATTTTTTTTTTATTTTTCGATTTATCGACTTAACGATTTTTCGACTTCTGGGATATCTCGATTTTTAATTCTTCTTACTAATTCTTGGATTATTTTTTGACTGCTCGATTTCTCGATTCTGCAGTTTTTCAATTGAAATTTTCGATTTTTCAGGTTTTTTTTTTTTTTAATTGTCGACTTCTCGATTTTTGGATATTTCAATGTTTCCATTTGGGATTTTTCAATTTTTCATTTCATCGGTTTCTCGACTTTTTCATAGTTTTTCGATTTCCCGAGTTTTTAATGATTTTTCAGTTTTTTTCCCGTTCCTTAATTTTCGATTTTTCAATTTCTCGATTCTGCATTTTTCAATTTTTCTGGTTTTTTGATTATTTTTTTTTAAGTTTCGGTTTTCCGACTTCTGGATTTCTCGATTTTTTAATTCTTTGATTTCTCAAATTTCCGATTTTTCAATTATTACCAATTTCTCGATTTTTCAGTTTTTTTTATTTTTAATGTTTTTGCTAATTTTCGGTTTTTCGACTTCTATATTTCTCGATTTTTCAGTTTTGGGATTTTTCAATTTTTCGATTTCTTCGTGTTTCGATTTCTTCATTTCTCAATTTTACTATTTTCAATTTTTGACGTTTCTAAATTTTCGTTTCTTCAACTTTTCAATATTTCGACTGCTGGATTTTTCGATTCTGTAGTTTTTCAATTCAGTTTTTCGAATTTTCAGGTTTTTTATCTCTCAGTTTTTTAAATTTTCGGTTTTCCGACTTGATGATTTTTCGACTTCTCGATTTTTCGATTTGTCAGTGTTTTGATGTTTCAGTTTTGGGATTTTTCAATTTTCTTGGTTTTTAATGTTTCGATTTTTCAATTTTTCAATTTTTGACGTTTCGAAATTTTCAATTTTTCAATGTATTGCTCGATTTTTGAACTATTTGATTTTTAATTTTTTTTTTAATTTTCCATTTTTCATCTTGCCAATTCCTCGATTTTTTTACTATTCGATTTCTCAATTCTGCAGTTTTTCAATACAATTTTTCGATTTTTCAGGTTTTTGATTTTTAATTTTGTTTTAAATTTTCGGTTTTTCGATTTTTCGACTTTTCGATTTCTCTATTTTTCGATTTATCAATGTTTTGATGTTTCAGTTTTGGGATTTTTCAATATTTTCCATTTTTGAATTTTCCGATTTGTCAATTTTTCAATTTTTGGCGTTTCTAAATTTTCGATTTTTCGTTTCTTCAACTTTTCGATTTCAATTTTGAGATTTTTCAATATTTCCATCTTCAATTTTGAGATTTTTCGTTTCGTTTTTAAAATTTTTTTGCTTTTCAATTTTTCGATTACTCAAATTTTGGAATTTTCAGCTTTTCAGTTGTTTGATGTTTCGATTTTTAGATTTTTTTATTTTACAATTTTTCAGTTTTACGATTTTTCAACTTTTTGATTTTTCGACTTTTGGATTTTTGAACTGTTCGATTTTTCAATTTTTTAAATTTTCGACTTCTCGATTTTTCAAATTTCGATTTCTCGATTTTTTAATTCTCCGATTTTTCAATTTTAATAATAATAATAATAATAATAAGTAAATTTATTTCCAGCAGACAATTATGTCTCTAGTGGATACAACAACATTACAACACAGCAACTACAATTTTCAGTATCTTATTCCTAATCCCAACGTTACAAAAATTATTAAAGAAAATGTCAATATTTTGATCTCTGCTAATAATATAATTATACAAACGAATACAAGCTATTAGAGGACTATTGAAGTGGTGAAGTGTGTTTGGAATGTTATATGAAAAACTTATCTGGATGCGGCTGCCTAATCTGGGTACATTAAATTTAATTTCATTGAGAAGAGTTTGACTATAAATTTGTCCCGTTACAATTTTTTGTAAAAATATCAAACATGACATATTCCTCCTACTAAGTAGAGAATTTTCACTAACAATGTCAAGTAAACTACTTTGATCACAGTGTCTGACAGGATATCTACCAAACATCTTAAAATATACATACTTCGCAAACTTTCTCAGTACATTCTCTAATAGATCTATATATGTTACATGGTAAGGTTTCCATACTGTACAGCAATATTCTAATTTTGCTCTAACCAATGTATAAAATAATAATTTAATGCATCGAGTATTAGAGAAGTCTTTCGTATTTCTATAAATAAAACCTAATAGTTTCATAGCATGTTTTGCGATATGTATAACATGTGAATGAAAAGAGAGCGTACTATCTATAATGACACCTAAGTCTAATACTTCTTTACAGTTTTCTAGAACGTATCCTCTAATGTTATAATAAAAATTAACTGGATTATGTATTCTGGCAAACGTTATTTTTTTGCACTTAGTTTTATTAACAGTTAGCAAGTTATCATCACACCAGTTAAGTAAACGATCTAAAATTTGTCGATTCTGCAGTTTTTCAATTCAATTTTTCGGGTTTTTGATTTAATTTTTTTAATTTTCGATTTATTGACTTGACGATTTTGCGACTTTTCAATTTTTTAAATTTTGACTTCTTGATTTCTCGAGTTTTTAATTCTTCTATTTTTCAATTTCTCGATTTTGCAGTATTTCAATTCAATTTTTCAGGTTTTTGATTTAAATTTTTTTTTTAATTTTCAGTTTTTCGACTTTCGGATTTCTGGATTTTTAATTTTACAATTTTTCAGTTTTACGATTTTCCAACTTTTTGATTTTTCGACATCTAGATTTTTTGATCTTGGCAATTTTTTTTAATTTTCGGTTTTTCGATTGTTCGATTTTTGAACTCTTTGATTTTTAAATTTTTTTTAATTTTCGATTTTTCAACTTGCCAATTCCTTTGTTTTATTGACTATTCGATTTCTCAATTCTGCAATTTTTCGATTTTTCGACGTTTCGATTTCCCCATTTTTCGATTTATCAATGTTTTGATGTTTCAGTTGTAGGATTTTTCAAATTCTTGAATTTTTCGATTTGTCAATTGTTCAATTTTTGGCGTTTCTAAATTTTCGATTTTTCCTTTCTTCAGCTTTTCGATTTCAATTTTGAGATTTTTCAATATTTTCATCTTCAATTTTTTGATTTTTCGTTTCGTTTTTAAAAATTTTTTACTTTTCAATTTTTCGATTACTCAAATTTTGGAATTTTCATCTTTTCAATTTTTTGGTGTTTCGATTTCTCGATTTTTTTATTTTGCAATTTTTCAACTTTTTGATTTTTCGACTTTTCGATTTTTGAACTGTTCGATTTTTCAATTTTTTAATTCTCCGATTTTTCAATTTCTCGATTCTAAAGTTTTCAATTCAATTTTTCGGGTTTTTGATTTATTTTTTTTTTAATTTCCGGTTTTTTGACTTGACGATTTTACGACTTTTCAATTTTTTAAATTTTCGACTTCTTGGTTTCTCGAGTTTTTAATTCTTCGACAAATTTTCGAGTTTTCAATTTTTGCTTTTCTAAATTTTCGATTTTTCAATTTCTCGATTCTGCAGTATTTCAATTCAATTTTTCAGGTTTTTGATTTAAATTTTTTTTTTAATTTTCAGTTTTTCGACTTCCGAATTTGTGGATTTTTTAATTTTTCGATTTCTCAAATTTCCGATTTTTCATTTTTGCTGTTGCTAAATTTTCGATTTTTCAATTCTCAGTTAATCGATTTTGCAAATTACCAATTTTTCGATTTTCTGACTGCTCGATTTCTCGATTCTGCAGTATTTCAATTCAATTTTTAAATTCAATTTTTCAGGTTTTTGATTTAAAATGTTTTTTTTTTAATTTTCAGTTTTACGATTTTCCAACTTTTTGATTTTTCGACATTTAGATTTTTTGATCTAGCAATTTTTTAAATTTTCGGTTTATCGATTGTTCCATTTTTGAACTATTTGATTTTTAAATTTTTTTTAATTTTCGATTTTTCAACTTGCCAATTCCTCGATTTTTTGACTATTCGATTTCTCATTTCTGCAGTTTTTCAATACAATTTTTCGATTTTTCAGGTTTTTGATTTTTAATTTTCGATTTTTCGACTTTTCGATTTCCCTATTTTTCGATTTATCAATGTTTTGATGTTTCAGTTTTAGGATTTTTCAATATTTTCCATTCTTGAATTTTTCGATTTGTCAATTTTTCAATTTTTGGCGTTTCTAAATTTTCGATTTTTCCTTTCTTCAACTTTTCGATTTCAATTTTGAGATTTTTCAATATTTCCATCTTCAATTTTATGATTTTTCGTTTCGTTTTTAAAACTTTTTTAATTTTCAATTTTTCGATTACTCAAATTTCGAAATTTTCACCTTTTCAGTTTTTTGATGTTTCGATTTCTCGATTTTTTTATTTTACAATTTTTCAGTTTTACGATTTTTCAACTTTTTGATTTTTCGACTTCTCGATTTTTCAATTTCTCGATTCTGCAGTTTTTCAATTCAATTTTTCAGGTTTTTGATTTAATTTTTTTTTTAATTTACAATTTTTTGACTTGACGATTTTGCGACGTTTCAATTTTTTCAATTTTCGACTTCTTGATTTCTCGAGTTTTTAATTTTTCAATTTTTCAAATTTTTGATTTAAAGTTTTTTTTTTAATTTTCAGTTTTTCGAGATCCAATTTCTAATTCACTGACTTGGTGTGATATAGCATTGACAAAATGGACGAATAAATTTAGAGTTAATAATAATTCTATAACTCTTCTATGGTATAATCTACATTACTAAATCAAACTCGTCTCATCCGTTTCCAGTATACGAAAAAGCCAAAAAAATAGTCCAATTCAAAGAAACCGTCGACGTGAAAACCGCCGACAAGGAGCCCGAGGACATAGAAATCAACGAAGAGAAAATCGACCGCCTCCTGCACCTCCTCCACGAGGCCGACCCCACCAACCCCGAGACCGACACCGAGGAGATGCTGAAATTGGAGCGCGAAGTGAACGGCATGGGACCCCTGATCGACTCCGAGCTGGAAAGGGTGGACCGGAAGCACGCCCAACTCACCCAACTCAGCGCCGACCTCGTCGAGGCCCTCAGCTTGTACCACACGCTGATGCGCGAGCCACAGTTCCCTCCGAAGCTGCCTTATAACTTTAGCCAGATGGCGCCGCCGCCGCCCAACTCGATGGTGCCGCCGCAGCCCGCCTACAACGGCCTGCCGCCGCCGCCCGCGTCGATGATGCAGCCCGGGATGGCGCCGCCGCCCATGCACTACGGCACGCTGCCGATGATGCCGCCGGCCGGCATGGGCGGGCTGCCGCCGCCGCACAGCCTGCCGCCGGGGATGGGGCCCTTCATGATGCAGCAGATGCCCGACGAGAGGAGGTAAAAACCGTCTTATCTGTTTCGTGGTGACCGAATGTTGGGTGTGTTTCAGAGGACACAGTTATGGCACCATGGTGCATCCGAGTTTTCCCCCGAATGTTGCGACGTCGTCGCACACTCTCATACACAACGGACCTCCTCAGTCGCAAAGTCAACACTATATGCCTGCTTCAAGCTCTAATCCAAAGTAGTGGGCCTTGCAAGAATCCTGTTATTTTTCTTTATAACCGATGTGATTTGACTATTTAGTTATTTTGATAATATCGTGTTTATAGGTATTTCTTCACTATCCCCACCACTTTGGTTTATTTATTACCTACGAGAGTTGATATTAAGTGGGGGACAGATGTGCGTGCGGTGCAGACAGTGAAGAGATTATTAAGTAATATTGTAGACTTGATGTAAAGAAAAATATGTATATGAATAAATTTTATCAAGAAATTATTATTGAAGTGTAAACCGGTTTTTTTTTTACCTTTCCCAGCATGGAAAAAATTGCTCGAAGAGCATATATTTAACCACGCCCACCCACCCCGCCTCCATTTCTGTGACTCATTTTATCTAGTCTGAAAGGTGGATCTTATATTCGACAGAAATAAAATCCTTTGAATGAGTAGTGCCTGCTAAGATAAGACCGATTTTGTTAAATGACATATTCTATAAGAAAATAAAGGGTGGGTGGGCGGGGCTAGTACTTGCTAAGATAAGACTGATTGTGTCGAATGACATGAAATAAAACTTTGTCTTAACAGCCTACGTTCTATTAATAGTAATTTTTTCAGGTTTTTGATTATTTTTTTTTAATTTTCGGTTTTTTCGACTTCTAGATTTCTCTATTATTTAAATTTTTCGATTTATCAATGTTTTGATATTTCAGTTTTAGGGATTTTTCAATATTTTCTATTCTTCAATTTTTCGTTTCCGTTTTTTATTTTTTCAGTTTAAAATCTTTCAATTTTTTAAATTTTTGATGTTTCGATTTCTCAATTTTCCGATTTTCAATTTTCGGCGTTTCTAAATTTTAGATTTTTTAATTTTTCCATTTTTTGATTTTTCAAATTATTTAAATTTTGTGTATTTCGATTTTTCGTCTTTTCGATTTCTCAATTTTCAGTGTTTCAGTTTTGGAATTTTTCAGTTTTTCGCTTTATGAATTTTTCGGTTTTTCAATTTTTGGCATTTTTGAATTTTCAATTTCTAGAATTCTCGATTTTTTGATTTTCCCATTCCTCGATTTTTCTGTTTTTTAATTTTTCGATCTTTTAGGTTTTTGAATTTTTAATTTTTTAAATTTTTGGTTTTTCGATTTTTCAACTTGATGATTTTCCGACTTTTCGATTTTTCAATGTTTGGGTTTTGGGATTTTCAATTTTTCCATTTTTCAAATTTTCGATTTCCAGATTTTTTAATTTTTGGATTTCTGAAATTACGATTTTTCAATTTTTGCGTTTCTAAATTTTCGACTTATCGATTTCTCGATTTTATTGATTTTGGAATTTTTCGATTTTTTGGATTTCGATTTTTCGATTTCTCAATTTTCCGAAGTTTCAATTTTGCCATTCTTTAATGTTTCGGTTTTTGGAATTTCTAAAATTTCGATATTTCGATTTTCAACTTTTCCGTTTTTCGGCTTCTCGATTTTTCGACTTTTTGATTTTCCCATTTCCCAATTTTTCGCTTTTTCAGGGTTTTGATTTTTCAATTTTTCATTTGACGATTTTTCGACTTTTCAATTTTTCAATGTTTTAATTTTGGGATTTTTCGATTCTTCGATTTTTAAACCATTCATTTTATCGATTTACTTATCAGTTTTTGCAGTTTCTAAATTTTCAAGTTCTCGATTGGTCAGTTTGTTAATCTAATTTTTCGGTTTTTCGAATTGACGATTTTTCGATTTCTCAATTATTTGTCAGTTTTTTGATATTTCGATTTTTTTCAGGTTTTTGATCTTGGAGTTTTTTAAATCTTTGGTTTTCGATTTCTCGATTTTTCAATTTCAAAATACTTCAGTTTTGGAATTTTTCAATATTTTCCATTCTTCAATTTTCCGATTTTTTACTTTTTCAATTTTTGGCGTTTCTAAATTTTCGTTTCTTCAACATTTCGACTGCTGGATTTCTCAGTTCTTTAGTTTCCCAGTTCAATTTTTTGATTTTTCAGGTTTTTTATCCTAGTTTTTGAAATTTTCGGATTTTCGATTTGACGATTTTTCGATTTATCAATATTTCAATGTTTCAATTCTAGGATTTTTCAATTTTTGGCGTTTCTAAATTTTCGATTTTTCGACTTTTCACTTTTTCAATTTATCAGTTTTTTGATACTTCAGTTTTGAGACTATTCAACATTTCCATCTTCAATGTTTTGATTTTTCGTTTGGTTCTTAATTTTTTTTACTTTTCAATTTTCGATTACTCAAATTTTGAAATTTTCAATCTTTCAGTTTTACGCTTTTTCAACTTTTTGATTTTTGAACTACATATTCAATTTTTTGAGTTTTGAGTTTTTTAAATTTTCGACTTCCCAATTTTTCAATATTTCAATGTTTCAGTTTTGGGAATTATCAATTTTTTGTTTCATCAATTTCTCAATTTTTCATAACTTGGATTTCCCAAATTTTCAAATTTCTGTTATTTCAATTTTTGCCGTTTTTAAATTTCTCGATTCTGCAGTTTTTCAATTAAATTTTTTTCAGGTTTTTGATTACTTTTTTTTTAATTTTCGGTTTTTTCGACCTTTTGATGTTTCAATTTTTTAAATTTTCGGTTTTTTCGATTTTTTTATTTTTAAATTTTTTTAATTTTCGACTCTTCGATTTTTCAATATTTCATTGTTTCAGTTCTAGGATTTTTCAATTTTTCGTTTCAGCAATTTCTAGATTTTTCATTTTTGCCGTTTTTAAATTTTCGGTTTTTCAATTTCTCGATTCTGCAGTTTTTCAGGTTTTTGATTTTATTTTTTTTTAATTTTCGGTTTTTTCGACTTCTAGATTTCTCGATATTTCAATTTTTTTATATTTCAGTTCTGGAATTTTTAAATTTTTCGAGTTTTCCACTTTTCAATATCTGGATTTTTTACTTTTTCTACTTTTCAATTTTTCGATTTCTATGTTTTAGATTTTTCAATTTTTCTAGTGTTTGGTGTTTCGATTTCTCGGTTTTTTCGATTTTTAAAATTTTAGATTTTCCAAATTTTAGATTTTTTTGTTTCGATTTCTCCATTTTTTTCAATTTTACGATTTTTCAACTTTTGAATTTTTTGATTTTTCAATTTTTGGCGTTTCTAAATTTTCAATTTTTCAGGTTTTTGATCTTGGAGTTTTTTAAATTTTCAGATTTTCCATTTGACGATATTTCGACTTCTCGATTTCTCGATTTTTCGATTTATCAGTGTTTTGATGTGTCAGTTTTGGATTTTTCAATATTTTCCATTCTTCAATTTTTCGATTTTTTAAATTTTAGATTTTTCAATTTTTCGTTTTTGTGTTCCGATTTTTTGATTTTTCAATTTAAAAATATTTCAGTTTCGGGATTTTTCAATATTTTCTATTCTTCACTTTTTCGATTTTTACTTTTTCAATTTTTGTCGTTTCTAAATTTTCGTTTCTTCAACTTTTCTACATTTCGACTGCTGGATTTCTCAGTTCTTTAGTTTTCCAGTTCAATTTTTTTATTTTTCAGGTTTTTTATTCTAGTTTTTTAAATTTTCGGTTTTCCGACTCGACGATTTTTCGATTTATCAGTGTTTTCATGTTTCAGTTTTGGGATTTTTCAATATTTTTTATACTTAAATTTTTTGATTTTTTAAATTTTAGATTTTTCAATTTTTAGCGTTTCTAAATTTTAGATTTTTCGTTTCTTCATCTTTTCAATATTTCGACTTTAAATTTTTCGATTTTTCGTTTCGTTTTTTAAATTTTTTTACTTTCCGATTTTTCAACGTTTTGACTTTTCTACATTTAGATTTTTGGTGTTCAGTTATTTAAATTTTCAACTTCTCAATTTTTCAATGTTTCAGTTTTAGGATTTTTCAATTTTTGGCGTTTCTAAATTTTCGGTTTTTCGCTTTAACTTTTCCATTTTTCGACTTCAAATTGTTCGACTTTTCGTATTCTCGACTTTTTTAATTTATCAGTATTTTGATATTTCAGTTTTAAGATGTTTCAGTATTTCCATCTTCAATTTTTGGATTTTTCGTTTCGTTTTTTAAATTTTTTTAGTTTTCAATTTTTCGATTACTCAAACTTTGAAATTTTCAGCTTTTCAGTTTTTGATGTTTCGATTTCTCGATTTTTTATTTTACAATTTTTCAGTTTTACGCCTTTTCAACTTTTTGATTTTTCGACACTCAGGTTTTTTGATGATTCAATTTTCAAAAGTTTCGGTTTTTCGATTTTTAGACTAGACGATTTTTCGACTTTTCGATTTTTGAACTACATATTCGATTTTTTGATTTCTCAGTTTTTTTAATTTTCGACTTCCCAATTTTTCAATATTTCAATGTTTCAGTTTTTGGAATTTTCAGTTTTTTGTTTCATAAATTTCTCAATTTTTCATAATTTGGATTTCTCGATTTTTACTTTTCCCTCTTTTCAATTTTTCGATTTCTGTTTTAGATTTTTCAATTTTTCTAGTGTTTGGTGTTTCGATTTCTAGGTTTTTTTGATTTTTAAAACTTTAGATTTTTTTGTTTCGATTTCTCCATTTTTTTCAATTTTAAGATTTTTCAACTTTTGGATTTTTTGATTTTTCAATTTTTGGCGTTTCCAAATTTTCTATTTTCCAGGTTTTTGATCTTGGAGTTTTTTAAATTTTCGGATTTTCTATTTGACGATATTTCGACTTCTCGATTTTTAGATTTATCACTGTTTTGATGTTTCAGTTTTGGATTTTTCAATATTATCCATTCTTCAATTTTTCGATTTTTTAAATCTTAGATTTTTCAATTTTTCGTTTTTTTTTTTGGTGTTTCAATTTTTTGATTTTTCAATTTAAAAATATTTCAGTTTTGGGATTTGTCAATATTTTCCATTCTTCAGTTTTTCGATTTTTTACTTTTTCAATTTTTGGCGTTTCTAAATTGCTGGATTTCTCAGTCCTTTAGTTTTGCAGTTCAATTTTTTGATGTTTCAGTTTTGGGATTTTCAATATTTTCTATGCTTGAATTTTTTGATTTTTTAAATTTTAGATTTTTCAATTGTTAGTTTTGATTTTTCTACATTTAGATTTTTTGGTGTTTCGATTTTTCGACTTTCGGATTTTTGAACTATTCGATTTTTTGATTTCTCAGTTATTTTCAACTTCTCAATTTTTCAATAATTCAATGTTTCAGTTTTAGAGTGGGTGGGCGGCGCTAGAAAATTTTTAAAATCGAAGAATTGGAAAATCGAAGTCTAAAAATCGGGAAATCGAAACATCAAAAGTTCAAAAAGTGGTACATCGAGAAATCAAGAAACAAAAATTTTGAGAAATTGTATTTAAAAAAAAAAAGATAAATTGAAAAGTCTAAAAATTTAGAAAGCGAAAAATAAAAAAATTTAAAAGTCGTAAAACTGAAAAACCGAGAAATCTAGAATCGAGAACTAGACAAACCATAAAATTGAGAAATAGAAACATTAAAAAACTGAAAAATCTAAAATTCAAAAATTCGAAAAATTTAAGAGTCAAAAAATTGAACAACATCGAAATCTCGACAAAACGGGAAATTGAAAAGTTGAAAAATAGAAAAATTAAAAACCTGAAAAACGGAAAATTTTATAAAAGTCAAAAATTGAAAAATCGAAATATTTAAAAATCGTAAAATTGAAGAGAAAAACTGAAAACCGAGAAATTGTAAAATCCAAAAATTGAAAAATAAATAGGAGTAAACTGAAAAGTCCCCAAACTAAAATTTCGAAACACTGAGAATTCGAAAGTTGAAACAGCAGAAATTCTGGTCGAAACCGGTTAGGATGTGTATCAGATCACGGATCATGGCTTATAAATCAAATCGTTTCCGAACGCTTAGAGTCGACATTGGCCTGAGTGCGCTCTGGTCTGTAGATCAAACAAGTTCTCAGACGACGAACAGTAATTCGTGTGACATAAATTAAAAATTGTCGAAAGTAAAATGCTTCGTTAAAAATATTATATCATTTTTTCTAGTTAACTTTATTCCTAGTTAGAAACAAACACTGTTGCCAACATAAGTCGAAGAGTCCTCAACCGTCATTTAATTGCTTATACAGTGCGTTTTTCACGAATATTTCACAAAATTACGAGATGTGTTTGCGATATTTTTGATGTGGTTTATATTAGAAGTTACAAAGATAAATTTCAATTTAAATGTTTTACATCCTCGATGTAGCGTTTAATCTCAGATAGAACGTCTGTGGTACTGTGTACACCCCCCAGGTCCGGCGTGTGTACTCTACTTGTCGTTAAAGTGTGACAGATGGCGTCGCTGATCAGTCGGGCATGTTCGGACTTCCCAAGATGGTGCAGCATATTAACCCCCGCGTTCAACATGGCCACGGGGTTGGCGATGTTTTTGCCTAGAGTAAGTAAAACTTATATTACATCAAGTCGGTTTTGGCCCTTCGTGCTATAAACCTTGTAGGCACGTGATTACTCCATCTGTTCGGTAAACGAACTTTAGAAGCACTATGGTTTATGACAAGAGGGCCAAGCTAGATCATACCCACGAAGCTTTCTCCGGTTTGTCTCGTCGCAGACTCGAAAATGGCAATATCTTCGCCATAGTTCATACCAGAGAAGAGACCAGAGCCACCTGACAGGCCGCAGACAATATTCGAAGCGATGTTTCCGTACAGGTTCGGCATAAGGAGAACGTCGAAGTAGTGAGGGTTCCTCACCAATTTCTGGCAACACCGGTCTATGTACATGTCTTCAAATTGTATGTCGGGGTAGTGGTGGGCCACGTCTTTGATGGTTTGTAGGAACATCCCGTCCGACAACTCCCTAATGAGTAAATAAAAATACAACAACATAACCCAACTACTTACAACTGCTTGCTCTTGTGCACCACCGTAACCTTCCTCCTCCCGTGTTTCCGCGCATGCTCAAACGCGAACTTCGCCAATCTCTCCGTGTTCTCCCTTGTCACGATCTTCAGACTCTCCACGACCCCGTTGACACTCTCATGCTCCAACAAAGCGTACTCTCCCTCCGTGTTCTGCCTCACAATCACCAAGTCCAAGTCGGGCCACTTCGAGTACACGTTCTTGTACGTCTTGTAATGCGTAACATACACGAACAAGTCCAACTTGGTCCGAATCATGACATTGGGCGCTATGAATCCGTCTTCGTCGATCACGCTCTTCAGGTTACCTTTAATGGCCACTCGGTTTCTTCGCACTGAAGTGATGGCATTCCTTACCAGTTCTTCGCCGGTGCCTTCTATGATTTCGAAATCGACGGGGGCTTGAGCTGTGGCGAAGATTTCCTTGACGTGGGAGGTCATTTCGGGGCCGATACCGATTCCGGGGAGGAGTGTGACAAGATGGCGGCCACCATAGAGAGGAAGGGGGGAGGTTTCGGGTTTAATATGAGGGGGGATTTTGTGGAAAGGGTTGGTGGTGAGTTCGGAATGGACTTGGCGGAGGTGGGTGAGACGTGGAAGGAGTCGGGAGGACATTTTAAAACTGACATGAGGTTGGAGATAGTGGTGTGAACTTGGCTTAACCTATGATAAGGCGTTATAAATAATAAAATTGCAACTGGGATTATCGTGTCAGTGTTAAGTCGGTTCAAAGATAAGGATGTCACTCGAAAAGTTCTAACTTTCCTTCTATTGTTACTTCCCGAGTGTTAGCTAAGGAAGTATTGTAATCGAGTCGATCGGGCGACTAGTAACTTTCACATTTTTCGACGTTTCATGATCCCTACAGGACGAAAAAATATCTGCTCATCCAAATTTTACAACAGCAAATGTTTTTTAGATTTTAGGCAATGACGTACTCCTCCATTTATGGTTTATGAATCATTGTTAAGTTTTTCCTTTCATGCTCTCCCAATAATTGATGATTTCGTCTCACAGTTTGGTCGAATAAATAATGTTATTTAAATGTTAAAGAGTAACATAGTCCTGAACTTGTGGTTTATGAATCCGTGTTGAATTCGTATCCCAGAGATCGGAATTCTTGGAAAATAAAATAAAAATTGTAGATATTACGATTTTTCGGCTTTTCGTTTCTTGATTTTTCAACTTTCAATTCTTCAGTTATTCGATTTTCGATTTTTTAATTCTTCAATTTTGCACGTTTGCAAATTTTGAATTATTCGATTTCTCAATTTCTCGATTAATTGATTTTTTTATTTTCCCATTTCTCGATTTCTGAACTTTTCAATGTTTCGTTTTTTCAGTTTTCTAGTTCTTCAGTTTGTCAGGTTTTCGATTTTTCAGTTTTTCCATTTTTCAATTTTTCGATTTTTGACTTTATCGATTTTTTAATTTTTCAATTCTTCGATATTTGAATTTTTCGAATTTTTAAGTTTTAGATTTTTGATGTTTTCGTTTCTCGATTTTACGATTTTTCCACTTCTCGGGTCTAAATTTTTCTGTTTTTCAATTTCACGACTTCTAAAATTTTTGATTTTTCGCTTTCTAAATTTTTAAATCTTTCAATTTATCATTTTTTTTTATTTCAAAATTTCCAATCTTTCAATTGTTAATTTTTCCATTTTGGCCAATTTCAATTTCTCAAAATTTCGATTTTTCCATGTTTCTCTTTTTGAATTTTTGATATTTCGATTTACCGATTTTTAGACTTTTCGATTTGCCAATGTTTCGTCATTTCAGTTTTAGAATTTTTCAAATTCTCGATTCTTCAATTTTCCGATTGTGTTAAATTTTGGACGTTTGATTTCTAGATTTTTGTTTTTTCGACTTTTCGATTTTTCAGGTTTTTGGTTCTTAATTTTTTCGATATTTTAATTTTTCAATTTAGCCTATTTCAATGTCTCAATTTTTCGATTTTTCTACTTTTCTATTTCCTGATTTCCCGATTTTTCCTTTTTAAATTTTTCAGTTTCCCTTACTTTGGTTCGTCACTTCAGTTTTGGAAGTGTTGAGATTTTTTAATTTATCGATTCTTCAATTTCTTGATTATTAAAATTTTTGATTTTTTCATTTTTCGATTAATCCATTTTTTTGTTTTCTTATTTCTTGACTCCTCGACCTTTCAATGTTTCGATTTCTCAGTATTTCAATTCTTCAGTTCTTCGATTTTTTAAGTTTCCCGTCAATTTTATGGAGATCTCAATATGGTCCAATTTTTCGATTTTTAAATTTTTGACTTTTCAGTTTTTTGATGTTCTAGATTTTTCGGTTTTCCAATTTTACGACTTTTCAAATTTTTGATTTTTCGCTTTTAAAATTTTTAGATCTTTCAATTTATCAATTTTTTTTAATTTTAAAATTTTCAATTTTTCAGTTAATTTTTCCATTTTGGCCAATTTCAATTTCTTAATTTTTGGATTTTTCGACTTTCCTGCTTCTTGATTTCTCCATGCTCCAATTTTTGAATTTTTGATATTTCGATTTCCCAATTTTTAGACTTTTCGATCTTCTAATTTTTCGATTTTAAAATTTTTCAATTTCTCAATGTCTTGTCATTTCAGTTTTGGAAGTTTTCAAATCCTCGATTCTTCAATTTTCCGATTTTTTCAGTTTTGGATGTTTGATGTCTCGGTTTTTCGTTTTTCGATTTTACGATTTTTCAGTTTTTTGATTCTTAATTTTTTCGATATTTTAATATTTCAATTATTTAAATTTTAGATTTTTCGATTTATCATTACTTCGTAATTTCAATTTTTCGATTTTGCCTATTTCAGTTTCTTAATTTTTCGATTTATCTACTTTGCTATTTCCTGATTTCTCGATATTTATTTTTTGAATTTTCGATGTTTCGATTTTTCCTTTTTAAATTTTTCGACTTTTTCTTTGTTTCGTCACTTCAGTTTTGGAACGGATGGGATTTTTATTTTATCGATTGTTCAATTTCTTGATTATTAAAATTTTTGTATTCCTTGATTTTTATTAAAATTTTCGATTTCTTGATTATTCAATTTCTGGTTTCTTCATTTTTCAATTCTTCAATTTTTCGATTAATAGATTTTTTTTTATTTTCTTATTTCTCGACTTCTCGACCTTTCAAGGTTTCGATTTTTCAGTTTTTCAATTCTTCAGTCTTTCGTTTTTTTGAGTTTTCGGTTTTTCGGGTTTTTGATTTTTCTATTTTTCGACTTTTCACTTTTTTAATTTTTCGATTTCCCGTTTTATCAAGATTTCGATGTTGTTCAGTTTTTCGATTTTTAAATTTTAGATTTTTCAGTTTTTTTATGTTTCTATTTCTCGATCTTACGGTTTTTCTACTTCTCGATTTATCGGTTTTTCAATTTTTTGACATTTAAAATTTTCAATTTTTCAATTTTTGATTTTTCCATTTTGGCCAATTTCAATTTCTCAAAATTTCGATGTTCCGACTTTTCGGTTTCTTAGTTTCTGGATGTTTCACTTTTTGAATTTTTGATGGTTCGATTTCCCGATTTATAGACTTCGATTTTCCAATTTTTCGATTTTAAAAATTTTCGATTTGCCAATGTTTCGTCATTCCAGGTTTATAATTTTTCAAAATCTCGACTTTTCAATTTCCCGATTTCGTAAATTTTGGGTGCTTGATTTCTCAGATTTTTGATTAACCGATTTTTTTTAGTTTCTTATTTCTCGACTTCTCGACTTTTCAATGTTTCAATTTTTCAGTTTTTTGATTTTTTAAGTTTTCAATTTTTCAGGTTTTTGATTTTTCTTTTTTTTGACTTTTCAGTTTTTCGATTTTTTTCGATTTTGTTTTTAACTAACAACCGAGATGTTAAGAAATCGCAACATCAAAAAATCGTAAAATCAAAAAATTGTAAAATTGAAAAATGAAAAATTAAAAATTTGGAAAATTTGAAATGGAAATATCGAAGGACTAAACAATTGAAAAATCAAAAATTTAAATAACTGAAGAGATAAAATATGAAAAAATTGTAAAATCAGAAAGTCGAAAACCTAGAAATCGAAACATCAAAGATTCAAAAATAGCAACATTTAAAATTAGAAAAATTTGAAATAAAAAAAAAATGATATAGTGGAAAGATTGAAAAACAAAAAATCGAAAAAATTAATGAATCAAAATTGGAAAGAAAAAAGACAAATCGAATCGAAAAATTGGAAAACCCAAAAATCGTAAAATCGAAAAATGATTTGGATCCTCAAAATTGTAAAGTCGGAAAACTGTAGTATAGAAAGATCGAAAAATTGAAAAATTAAAGATCGAGAAATGGAAAATTTACAAATGGAAAAAGTGAAAACTTTGATAAATGAAGAGGTTGAATAATTGAAAAATTCTAAAATCGTAAAATCGGAAATGAAAACTCTATAAATTGCAAATCAAAAATTGAAGAAACGGAAAACTGAAAAATCGAGAAACGGCAAAATTTCACTTTGAAAAAAAGAAAAATTTGAAAATTAGAATATTGAAAAACCGAAAAATTATAATAAGAAACTGAAACGAAAAACTGCAAATCAAAAAACTGAAGAAATAAAAAATTGCAAAATTGCAAGTCGAACAACAAATTTTTTCAATTTTGGATGTTTTATGTCTCGGTTTTTGGTTTTTCGACTTTCCGAATTTTCAGTTTTTTATTCTTAATTTTTTCGATATTTCAATTTTTCAATTATTTCAATTTTAGATTTTTCGATTTATCATTACTTCATAATTTCAATTTTTCGATTTTGCCTATTTCAATTTCTTAATTTTTCGATTTATCTACTTTTCTATTTCCTGATTTCTCGATGTTTATTTTTTGAATTTTCGATGTTTCGATTTTTCCTTTTTAAATTTTCGACTTTCCTTTGTTTCGTCACTTCAGTTTTGGAACGGATGGGATTTTTTAATTTATCGATTGTTCAATTTCTTGTTATTAAAATTTTTGTATTTCTTGATTTTTTTTTAATTTTCGCTTTCTTGATTATTAAATTTCTGGTTTCTTCATTTTACAATTCTTCAATTTTTCGAGTAATCGATTTTTTTTTTATTTTCTTATTTCTCGACTTCTCGACCTTTCAATGTTTTGAATTTTCAATTTTTCAATTCTTCAGTTTTTCGATTTTTTAAGTTTTCCGTTTTTCAGGTTTTTGATTTTTCTGTTTTTCGACTCTCCAATTTTTTAATTTTTCAATTTCCCGTTATGTCATGATTTCGAAGTTGTTCAGTTTTTCGGCTAATTTCAATTTCTAAAATTTCGATGTTTCCACTTTTCTGTTTCTTGATTTCTGAATGTTTCATTTTTTGAATTTTTGATGGTTCGATTTCCTGATTTTTAGACTTCGATTTTTCAATTTTTCGATTTTAAAAATTTTCGATTTGCCAATGTTTCATTTCAGATTTATAATTTTTCAAATTGTCGATTTTTCAATTTCCCGGTTTTGTAAATTTTGGGTGTTTGATTTCTCAATTTTTTGATTAACCGATTTTTTTTTAGTTTCTTATTTCTCGACTTCTCACTTTTCAATGTTTCAATTTTTCAGTTTTTTGATTTTTTAAGTTTTCCATTTTTCAGGTTTTTGATTTTTCTATTTTTTGACTTTTCAGTTTTTCGATTTTTTTCGATTTTGTTTTTAAATAACAACCGAGATGTTAAGAAATCGCAACATCAAAAAATCGTAAAATCAAAAAATTGTAAAATTGAAAAATGAAAAATAAAAAAATTGGAAAATTTAAAATAGAAATATCGAAGGACTAAAAAATTGAAAAATCAAAAATTTAAATAACTGAAGAGATAAAATATGGAAAAATTGTAAAACCGGAAAGTCCAAAAACCTAGAAATCGAAACATCAAAAATTCAAGAACTGAAACATTTAAAAATAGAAAAATTTGAAATTAAAAAAAAATGATATAGTGGAAACATCGAAAAATTTAGAAAACGACTGAACAACAAAAAATCGAGAATCTTAATGTATCAAAATTGGAAAGAAAAAAAAACAAATCGAATCGAAAAATTGGAAAACCAAAAAATCGTAAAATCGAAAAATGATTTAAATCCTCAAAATTGTAAAGTCGGAAAACTGTAATATAGAAAGATCGAAAAATTGAAAAATTAAAGATCGAGAAATCGAAAATTTACAAATCGAAAAAGTGAAAAATTTGAAGAGGTTGAATAATTCAAAATTCCAAAGTGGTAAAATTGGAAATGAAAACTATATAAAATCGAGAAACTGCAAAATTTAACACGGAAAACACGAAAGATAAAAAAATCTAGAAGTTGAAAAATCGAAAAACTGAAAAATTTCACTTTGAAAAAAAGAAAAGTTAGAAAATTAGATTATTGAAAAACCGAAAAATTGAAAAAATAAAGGAAATAAGAAACTGAAACGAAAAACTGCAAATCAAAAAACCGAAGAATAAAAAGTTACAAAATTGCAAGTCGAACAACAAATTTTTTCAATTTTGGATGTTTTATGTCTTGTTTTTCGTTTTTCGACTTTCCGATTTTTCAGTTTTTTTATTCTTAATTTTTTCGATATTTTAATTTTTCAATTATTTAAATTTTAGATTTTTCGATTTATCACTACTTCGATATTTCAATTTTTCGATTTTGCCTATTTCAGTTTCTTAATTTTTCGATTTATCTACTTTGCTATTTCCTGATTTCTCGATGTTTATTTTTTGAATTTTCGATGTTTCGATTTTTCCTTTTTAAATTTTTCGACTTTTTCTTTGTTTCGTCACTTTAGTTTTGGAACAGATGGGATTTTTTAATTTATCGATTGTTCAATTTCTTGATTATTAAAATTTTTGTATTTCTTGATTTTTATTAAAATTTTCGATTTCTTGATCATTAAATTTCTGGTTTCTTCATTTTTCAATTCTTCAATTTTTCTATTAATCGATTTTTTTTATTTTCTTATTTCTCGACTTCTCGACCTTTCAAGGTTTCGATTTTTCAGTTTTTCAATTCTTCAGTTTTTCGTTTTTTTGAGTTTTCGGTTTTTCAGGTTTTTGATTTTTCTATTTTTCGACTTTTCACTTTTTTAATTTTTCGATTTCCCGTTTTGTCGAGATTTCGATGTTCAGTTTTTCGATTTTTAATTTTTAGATTTTTCTTTTTTTTATGTTTCCATTTCTCGATCTTACGGTTTTTCAATTTTATGACTTTTAAAATTTACAATTTTTCAATTTTTGATTTTTTCATTTTGGCCAATTTCAATTTCTCAAAATTTCGATGTTCCGACTTTTCGGTTTCTTAGTTTCTGGATGTTTCACTTTTTGAATTTTTGATGGTTCGATTTCCCGATTTATAGACTTCGATTTTCCACTTTTTCGATTTTAAAAATTTTCGATTTGCCAATGTTTCGTCATTCCAGGTTTATAATTTTTCAAAATCTCGACTTTTCAATTTCCCGATTTCGTAAATTTTGGGTGCTTGATTTCTCAGATTTTTGATTAACCGATTTTTTTTTAGTTTCTTATTTCTCGACTTCTCGACTTTTCAATGTTTCAATTTTTCAGTTTTTTGATTTTTTAAATTTTCAATTTTTCAGGTTTTTGATTTTTCTTTATTTTGACTTTTCAGTTTTTCGATTTTTTTCGATTTTGTTTTTAACTAACAACCGAGATGTTAAGAAATCGCAACATCAAAAAATCGTAAAATCAAAAAATTGTAAAATTGAAAAATGAAAAATTAAAAATTTGGAAAATTTGAAATGGAAATATCGAAGGACTAAACAATTGAAAAATCAAAAATTTAAATAACTGAAGAGATAAAATATGAAAAAATTGTAAAATCAGAAAGTCGAAAACCTAGAAATCGAAACATCAAAGATTCAAAAATAGCAACATTTAAAATTAGAAAAATTTGAAATAAAAAAAAAATGATATAGTGGAAAGATTGAAAAACAAAAAATCGAAAAAATTAATGAATCAAAATTGGAAAGAAAAAAGACAAATCGAATCGAAAAATTGGAAAACCCAAAAATCGTAAAATCGAAAAATGATTTGGATCCTCAAAATTGTAAAGTCGGAAAACTGTAGTATAGAAAGATCGAAAAATTGAAAAATTAAAGATCGAGAAATGGAAAATTTACAAATGGAAAAAGTGAAAACTTTGATAATTGAAGAGGTTGAATAATTGAAAAATTCTAAAATCGTAAAATCGGAAATGAAAACTCTATAAATTGCAAATCAAAAATTGAAGAAACGGAAAACTGAAAAATCGAGAAACGGCAAAATTTCCCTTTGAAAAAAAGAAAAATTAGAAAATTAGAATATTGAAAAACCGAAAAATTATAATAAGAAACTGAAACGAAAAACTGCAAATAAAAAAACTGAAGAAATAAAAAATTGCAAAATTGCAAGTCGAACAACAAATTTTTTCAATTTTGGATGGTTTATGTCTCGGTTTTTCGTTTTTCGACTTTCCGATTTTTCAGTTTTTTTATTCTTAATGTTTTCGATATTTTAATTTTTCAATTATTTAAATTTTAGATTTTTCGATTTATCACTACTTCGATATTTCAATTTTTCGATTTTGCCTATTTCAGTTTCTTAATTTTTCGATTTATCTACTTTTCTATTTCCTGATTTCTCGATGTTTATTTTTTTAATTTTCGATGTTTCGATTTTTCATTTTAAAATTTTTCGACTTTCCTTTGTTTCGCCACTTCAGTTTTGAAAAGGATGGGATTTTTTAATTTATCGATTCTTCAATTTCTTGATTATTAAAATTTTTGTATTTCTTGATTTTTATTAAAATTTTCGATTTCTTGATTATTAAATTTCTGGTTTCTTCATTTTTCAATTCTTCAATTTTTCGATTAATCGATTTTTTTTTTATTTTCATATTTCTCCACTTCTCGACCTTCCAATGTTTCGATTTTTCAGTTTTTCGATTTTTCAGGTTTTTAATTTTTTATTTTTCGACTGTTCAATTTTTTAATTTTTCGATTTCCCGTTTTGTCGAGATTTCGATGTTGTTCAGTTTTTCGGCCAATTTCAATTTCTGAAAATTTCGATGTTTCGACTTTTCTGTTTCTTCATTTCTGGATGTTTCATTTTTTGAATTTTTGATGGTTCGATTTCCCGATTTTTAGACTTCGATTTTCCAATTTTTCGATTTTAAAAATTTTCGATTTGCCAATGTTTCATCATTTCAGATTTATATATTTTCAAATTGTCGATTTTTCAATTTCCCGGTTTTGTAAATTTTGGGTGTTTGATTTCTCAATTTTTTGATTAACCGATTTTTTTTTAGTTTCTTATTTCTCGACTTCTCACTTTTCAATGTTTCAATTTTTCAGTTTTTTGATTTTTTAAGTTTTCCATTTTTCAGGTTTTTGATTTTTTTATTTTTTGACTTTTCAGTTTTTCAATCTTTTCGATTTTGTTTTTAAATAACAACGAAATGATAAGAAATCGCAACATCAAGAAATCGTAAATTGAAAAATGAAAAATCAAAAATTTTTGAAGATTTAAAATAGAAATATCGAAGGACTAAAAAATTGAAAAATCAAAAATTTAAATAACTGAAGAGATAAAATATGGAAAAATTGTAAAATCGGAAAGTCGAAAAACCTAGAAATCGAAACATCAAAAATTCAAAAACTGTAACATTTAAAAATAGAAAAATTGGAAATTAAAAAAAAATGATATAATGGATATATCCAAAACTTTAGAAAACGATTGAAAAACTAAAAATCGAAAATCTTAATGAATCAAAATTGGAAAGAAAAAAAAAACAAATCGAATCGAAAAATTGGAAAACCCAAAAATCGTAAAATCGAAAAATGATTTGAATCCTCAAAATTGTAAAGTCGGAAAACTGTAATATAGAAAGAACGAAAAATTAAAAAATTAAGGATCGAGAAATTGAAATAGTGAAAAATTTGATAAATGAAGAAGTTGAATAATTGGAAAATTCTAAAGTGGTAAAATCGAAAACGAAAACTATATAAATTGCAAATCAAAAATTGAAGAAACGGAAAACTGAAAAATCGAGAAACTGCAAAATTTAACACGGAAAAGACGAAAGGTAAAAAAATCTAGAAGTTGAAAAATCGAAAAACTGAAAAATTTCACCTTGAAAAAAAGAAAAATTAGAATATTGAAAAACCGAAAAATTCAATGTTTCGTCATTTCAATTTTAGAATTTTTCAAAATCTCGGTTAAGTTTTGGATGTTTGATTTCTCGGTTTTTCGCTTTTCGACTTTCGGATTTTACAATTTTTTGTTTTAAATTTTTTCCATATTTTAATTCTTCAGTTATTTAAATTTTAGATTTTTCAATTTTTTGATTTTACGATTTTTTGATGTTGCGATTTCTCGACACCTCAGTTGTTATTTAAAAAAAAATCGGAAAAAATAGAAAAACTTAAAAAACGAAAAATTGCAAAATCGAAAAGTGAAAAATCGAAACATACTGGTTTCCAATAACCCCTTGATATTTTTAAATAAAACACCACAAAAACCAGTTCTAAGTTTTATTTCTTCGGATTTAGAATCATTTAAATAAAGAAGTGATCATGGGTTTAAGCCGTTGCTGGCTTTTCGTCGGTGGTGACGTTCGTCACCCCGGAAGCAGTCGATGTGGTGTCATCGCTCTCGCCCGCGCACACCAACGAGGGGAACTTCTTCTGGAGAGCTTGTCTATACTTCGGGTGGCTGTAAATAGTAGTAGTTAAGTTTGATATCTCGAGAAAAATGTCTGTGGGTTTCGCACCTGATTCCGTACACGATGGGGTTATAGACAGCGTTGGCCTTAGCGAAGAGCGAGCACCAGATGGTGGACAGTGGACTAAGTTTGGCACCTTCGAAGATTCCAGCAAAATTGGTGACCAAATATGGCGTCCAGGCGAAGAACCAGAGGGAAATCGTCATGAGGGCGATCTTGGCCAGTTTGCACTCGGCGCTAGTTTGGGCCGCTTCGGATGACCTTAGGGATGCCACGTTCATTTTTTTTGCTTGCTCCCGCATGGACTTCTCGTGGGCGGCGACGGCCTAAAAGTCACCTTTAGTTGAATTCAAATTTTGTAATCGATGAGTCTTACCTGAACAATGAAAAAGTACGAGTAGATGATCGTCAGCAGCGGCGTGAAGTACACCCAGACCGCATACACCAGGATGTAGCTCCTGCTCATCCAGTCCTTCGTCAGGTAGTCCGTCCCACACGCCGTCATGTTTCCCTCGGGAACATACCTGTTCCAGCCGAAGAAGGGCGCCAGCGTCCAGGTCAGCGAGAACGTCCACACCAGGAGGATCCTCAGCATGGCCCCCTTTTTAGTCAAGGGCTGCGCGCTTAGCCCCTTCACGATCACGTTGTACCTGTCCAGGGCGATCATGGTCATGGACCAGATGGACACGCAGCCGAATAGCGAGCCCGCCATACCGTAGAGCTCGCACATGAGCGGCCCCAGGACCCAGGTCTCGTGGTAGCAGTTATGACCATGGCCGGCGACATAGCTAACATCATGAAGAAGTCGGAGAAGGCGAGGTTGACCAAACTAGGAGGTTGGAGGGCGTGCGCAGGGGTTTGGTGGAGGAGAAGATGTAGATGACCATGCCGTTGCCGATGACGGCGATGACGCCCAGGACGCCGATGACGAAGCCCAGGATGCCGTGCCAGAGGGGGTTCATGGGCGGGTACTGGTACCAGTAGGCGTCGACGAGGTGCAGCATGTCGGGGGGCACCTTGTCGACCACGGTGAGGTTGCCGCCGTAGCCGGAGCGCTGGGCGGCCCAGGCGACGAAGGATGGTCACCGGTTACGGACATGGTCGGATTCAAAGGGACAACAATTAACTATAGTTTTATCTACCCTGATTAAATAAAGTTATGCAACCAGTAATACAGACGTTACAATTTTAATAAACAAAGGGGACTTTTAAAAATGCCAAAAGTACTCACGCGAAGTTCCACTTTTCCTAAATTATTCCAAATTTGAGAGGACACATCCAAGTCGGAAGACGCGTCAGCTGCGACTTTCTTGAAAATCGACCCAACTTCTTTTATATAACTTGTTCTTACGTGCGTAATTCAATAAAGACAATCCCCTTGAGCATTTTTACTTGGGCTTCGATAAGGATTCATAAAGTACCTAATCACATTATCCATCTTGAAAATTTTTGAAGCTGCTTCTGGTCAAGGACGGTTCTTGATTAGGGCCGAATTTTATTGGTTTAATCTTCAAAGGAAGCCATAACCGTGATTATAATAAAGAAAATAGCTCTGCAACAATCAAGTTATAAAATAAATTTTTTTATAACACTAAAAAATGGAGAAAAAAATTCGTAGCAAAAATTCCGGTTACTCATAGACATCTTCTAAGAAACAAAATTGACGAAGATAGTTAATTTCTAATTATCAAGAAATTAAATAAACACATTTTCCTCAGAAAGATATTTTTTGACTGGTGTTTCATTGTATACCTATATTAAAATCGATATTTATCCCCACCAAAAATTAATGTAAAAAGCATTCTGGGATACACGTGGCACACTTAATTGTAATTATTGAAATTTTGTAAATAATAAAGCTAAAAAAAAACGTTCTACACAGAGTTCTATAAAAAATACAAAGAAAGACATTCTATTGTGTATAAATATCAAAGTTATCCAAAACATTCTTTTGTAAAGCGAAAATTACTAAAAATTGCCGGAAAAGTTTAAAAACTAGAAGCGATCAAACAATAGAAATAAGCCAAAAAGATGACCCTGGCAAGAAATATTACAAGTATTGATTTTATAAAGTTTGTAACAAAAAAGCTCTATGAAATGGATTTAATATAAAAAAAAACACAGCGACAAAAAAAGTGTCAAAATAAGCCAAAAAAGCCACAAAAAGCCATTAAAAAAGCCATCAAAAAAAGAAGATAAAATAACGACAGAAAAGAGAAGTACAAAAAACATAAGAAAAATAAGCTACAGAAAAAAAAGGACAACACAAAACTGACAGAGAAAACCAACTGAAAAGGTCCCCAAAAGAGCGATGAAAATCTGTAAAAAAAATCCAACAAAAAAGGGTCAAGAAAGACGAAAAAAGCGGGATTAAAAGGAACATAAAAAGTGTTTAAAAAACGCCAAAAACACAAAAAAACACAAAAAACGCGTCGGAAACCGAAAAAGTGACACTGACAATGAAAAAGTAAAAACAAAATGGGCTAAAAACCCTGAAAAAAGCAATTAAAAATACACCAAAAAGGAGTCAAAAAACCAAAAAAACACAGACGAAAAAAAAAGGTGCCAAAAACCTAGAAAAAGGAGACAAAAAACGCCAAAAAAAACCGTTAAAAAAGAGGATAATAAAAAAGCCCACAGACAAAATTAGTCAAAAAACGTGAAATAACTATAAAAAAACGGCCCAAAACAAAAGCGATAAAAAAAGGGAACCAAAAAATGACAAAAAAAGGCGACTAAAAAGAGCCGACAAGAAAAGAAAAGAACAAAAAACACAAAGCGACAAAAGAGAAGTCTACAAAAAATATATATAGATAAGAAGATTATTTAAAAATCCGACAAAAAAGGGCTAAGAAATACGACGAAAAGGGCGACAAAAGGAGATAAAAGGCGTCAAAAAAGCGCCAAAATACAAAAAAAAGCAACAGAAATCGAAAGAGTGACAAAAATGACGATGAAAAAGTAAAAAAAATGACTAAAAAAAGCGATTGAAAATACTACCAAAAACTTGTAAAAACGGAACAAAAAAGCCGTTAAAAAAGCTACGAAAAAAACAACGATTAGAAAACAACAGGAAGACAAAAACGCAAAAAAAGGCTAAAAAAGACACCAAAAGAGGACGATAAAAAAAGGTGACAGAAAAAAGGACTCAAAAAACCGTGGAAAAAAAACCAAAAAAACGCTATAAAAAGCAACAGAAAAGTGACAAAAAGGCGACTAAAATGTGTCAAAAAGGACAAGAAAGACATAATTGAAAAGGCCCACAAAAAAGGACAAAAAAAAATTAAAAAAAAAAACACCAAAGTATGGCATCAAAAAATCGAAAAAAAGTCAGAAAAACTGAAAAAAAATAGGCAAAAAATGAGATAAAAAAAAAGGACACCAGAAAAAGATACTCAAAAAATGTAAGAAAAAAAAGAAAGACTAAAAAAAAACGAAAAAAAGGCGACAAAAAATAAACCCAAAAAAGTATCAAAAATACAAAAAAGTTGAACAAAAACGCCACGAAAACCGAAAGAGTGACAAAAACGACCATGAAAAAGTCAAAAAAATTGCCTAAAAAAGCAATTAAAAATACGACCAAAAAAGAGGTTAAAAAGAATTCTAGAAAAGGGGAACAAAAAAACCCTAAAAAAAGCCGTTAAAAAAGCTACAAAAAAAAACAACGATTAGAAAACAACAGGAAAACAAAAACGCAAAAAAAGGCTAAAAAAGACACCAAAAGAGGACGACAGTAACAAAAAAAAACGTTAAAAAAAACGACAAAATTATAAAAACACCATAAAAACACAAAGTCTGAAAAAAGGTGCCAAAAAAAAATTATTTAAAAAAACACCAAACTATGGCAGCAAAAAAAACGAAAAAAAAGTCAAAAAATAGAGAAAAAACGAGATAAAAAAAGGACAACAAAAGAAGCGACTCAAAAAATTGAAAAAGAAAATGAACAAAAATGACCAAAAAACAACGGAAAAAGGCGACAAAAAGGAATCCAAAAAAGTGTCAAAAAACAAAAAGGGGGACAAGGAACGTAAAAAAGTGATCAATCAGCCAATAAAAAGCGATAAAAATGAATTAAAAAAAGCATAAAAATGACTTCAAAAACCCTGACAAAGGGTTTAAAAAAGGGGTCATAAAATCACAAAAAAGCGACAACAAAACCGCCAAAAAGCTACTAAAACAGGCCAATCAAAACATGACAAAAAATAAGAAAAAAAAAAAACGAAAAAAGTAACAAAAATGACGAAGAAAAATACAAAAAAAACCTTAAAAATCCTGAACAAAGAGATCAAAAAGCGCCAAAAGAAAAAGAGGTCAAAAAAAGCCACAAAAACAGACTACAAAAAAGGCGACTAAAATGTGTCAAAAAGGACAAAAAGAATAATGAAAAGGCCGACAAAAAAGGACAAAAAAGAGAAGCAAAAACATCGCCAAAAAAAACAAAAATGTGACAAAAAAACGGTAAAAAAACGAAAAAAGTGATAAAAAGATTTAAAAAACGACAAATAAGTTCAAGAAAGCTGTTAAAAGAAATACAAAAGAAATATAATCAAACGACAAGAAAAAGAAGGGACGAAAAATGCAAAGCAAAAAAAGCCTAAAAAAAGGTACTAAAAAAAATTGTTAAAAAAACACCAAAATATGGCATCAAAAAATCGAAAAAAAGTCGGAAAAACTGAAAAAAATAGACAAAAAACGAGATAAAAAAAAGGACAACAAAAAAGAGACTCAAAAAATGCAAAAAAATAAACAAAGAAAAGACGAAAAAACAACGAAAAAAAAGGCGACAAAAAATTAACCCAAAAAAGTATCAAAAATACAAAAAAGTTTAACAAAAACGCGACAAAAACCGAAAGCGTGACGAAAATGACCATGAAAAGTAAAAAAAAATTGCCTAAAAAAAGCGATTAAAAATGCGACAAAAAAAGAGCTCAAAAAGAACTTAGAAAAAGGGAACAAAAAAAACGCTAAAAAAGAAGGCTAAAAAACGACACCAAAATAGGATGACAGTGATAAAAAAACGGTAAAAAAAACCGAAAAAATGATAAAAACACCATAAAAACATACAAAAAAGAGCCTGAAAAAGATACCAAGAAAAAATGATTTAAAAAACACCAAAATATGGCAGCAAAAAAAAAAAACGAAAAAAAAAACAGAAAAAATAGATAAAAAACGGACAACAAAAGAAGCGACTCAAAAAATTGAAGAAGAAAATGAACAAAAAACACTAAAAAGCAACGAAAAAGGCGACAAAAAGGAACCCAAAAAAACAAAAAGGGGGACAAGAAACATAAAAAAGTGAACAAACAGCCAATAAAAAGTGATAAAAATTAATTAAAAAAAGGATAAACATGGCTTCAAAAACCCTGAAAAAGGGATTAAAAAAGGGGTCAAAAAGCCACAAAAAAGCGACAACAAAACCGCGAAAAAGCTACTAAAACAGGCAATGAAAACATGACAAAAAATAAGAGAAAAAAAATAGCAAAAAAGAGTACAATAAACGCTTAAAAAACACCCAAAAGCCGAACAAAACATCTGAAAAAAAAAGGTTGGGAGATGAAGAGCCAAAAAAAAACTTTAAAACTAAAAATTGAGTAAAAAAACGCGATCAAAAAGTGACAAAAAAAGGCGACTAAAAAAAGGTAAGACACAAAGAACAAAAAACGCGACAAAAGAAAAAGCTACAAATACATATAAAGCTAAAAAGATTATTAAAAAATGCGACAAAAAACTCAAGAAATAAAAAAAAAGCCTTAAAAAACCTGAAAAAAGAGATGAAATAAAAAAAAGCCACAAAAACAGACGACAAAAAAAGCTCCAAATAACACACAGAAAAAGGGGACAAAAAGACGCCAAAAAGCTTTAACAGAAACTATAAAAAAACGACGATTAGAAAAGAACAGGAGGACAAAAGACGCAAAAAGGCACTAAAAGGGGACGATAAAAAGCCGACAGAAAAAAGTAAAAAAAAAACTAAGAAAAGGGACAGAAAACACGATAAAAAGGGCAACAGAAAAGTGACGATAAAGCCAACTAAAAAGTATCAGGCTAAAAGGCGAACAAAAAAGTAATTAAAAAGAACAGAAAACGTGGCCTAAAAAGCGCAAAAAAAATACAAAAAAAGGGACAAAAACGCATTAACAAAGCGAAAAGTGACAAAAAAACGATAAAAAGGCAACATAAATCCATAAAAAAGAGCAAAAATACCTCCAGTAACCCTCAATAACGATTTAAAAAATGCAAATGCAACCAAAAAAGGGCGTCACAAAAGAAAAGAAAAAATAAAAAAGGTGATAAAACATGAATCAAAAATATATTGTGTCCACTTTACAGTTTACCATCTTTACAATACCTTAGAACATTTTCGCTGGTGTACTATTCAAAATTTGATTCGTGTATGGAAAAACTTTTCTAACTCATGCAAAAATTATTACGAGGAACATGACATTTCTCATTGATTAATTTAATGTTTGTACGATTTTCATCGGTTTTATTTAGTTTTATTTTTTGTGTAGCAAGTAGCGGCCAACAGTGATACTAATAATAACAATAAACAGATAACATTTACTCGAACCTTCACGTAATCGACCTGTAACTTAACCACCCTTGATCCAACGCAACGTAAGTTGCCTACATTTCAATTCGTAACTCCCGCGCTTTTCCCAGAGGGCGCTTCCGCGCCGCGCCAATCCGCCACGCATGCGCAATCCTCTCTCCTCTCCCAACAAAGGAAGCGACGTCCATTTTGAATTGTGGCTTTGCGACGCGCGAACCTCGTCGTTTAACCATCCACATCTTCCGCTTATCTTAAAACAAAAACAAGTAAGTACCCAACAAACATAACCTTTGACCCCCAACCACCAAAATAACCAACAAAAACCCACCCATTTCGCGTCTCCACCACTTCCACGCCACCTCTAGACACCGGCAACCGGCTCGGCGTCCCCCATTTTGGCCCGGCCACGCTCGCTCCAAATCAACATTTTCCTGTTTTATAGAGCGAAAATGGCCGACAGTAACGCACCAGAAGCGGAATCCGGCAACCCCCCACAACAGCAATCCACCCCGACGCGCGGGGGCGGCATGGGCGGCTTCAGAGGCAGAGGCGGGCCCGGAGGCCGCGGGGGCCCACGCGGGCGCGGCGGCTTCATGCGGGGAAGGTGGGTAGGCGGCGGTTGGCGAGGACACGTTGTAAGAGCGAGTTACAGGGGAGGACCTGGAGGACCTCCGGGACGCGGAGGGCCCATGATGAGAGGACGCGGCGGGCCCAGAGGGGCGCCTAGAGGCAGGTTCCCGCCCGGACCGGGTGAGTTTGGTAGGCCTTTTTTTATTTTTTATTTGGGGTGTTCAGGTGGAGGGTAGTTTGTGTTTTAATTAGTGCGGTGGTATCACGTGGTGTGTAATAATCACAAGTTTCGTTTTTATAGTCATCGACGCGCTACTTTTATGTTTTCTCGACGTTTCGTGACCCCTTGAGTAGGAATTATATAAAAAAAAATATTTACGCGCTATCAATCGCGCGTCATCGGCTTGTGACATAATCAAAACATTGAAATTAGATACGTACTTCACAGGTGGCCCTCCCGGTGGCCCCGGCGGCGACTCACAAGGCCCGCGTGGCCCCCCGGCGGTCCCCGCCCCCCCATGGGCCGCGGAGGCCCTGGTGGTTTCAGAGGTAGAGGCATGGGGGCGCCCAAGGGACCCGGTGGACGCGGGGGAATGGGCCGTGGGGGCGGCATGGCGCCCCGGGGCCGAGGTTTCGGCGGTCCACGAGGTGCCGGCGGCCGTGGCGGTTTCTTGGGCCAGAAGCGAACCCCAGGTCAATTTGGTCAAGGAGGCGGGCCGGGACCGAAGAGGCCGAGGTTCGAAAATGGCGGTTCCCAGAACGGATTCGGACAAAAGTAAGTCTCTTTTAAGTGTGTTGATGATTTTTTTTGATGTGTGAACAACGAACTTCGCGTTTCTGTTGGTTGGACGACACGTGTCGATGATTGTTGCACGGGTTGTTCCTGCCTGTTTTCGTTGAGGGCTACAAAGTTGACTGACTTTTTTTTGTTTTTATGTGGTTTAGTAGGCCGCAGGGTTACGGGAGCGGAGGTGGCTCTGGCGGATACCAGCAGTCATATAATTCACAGTCGTAGGACAAGGTCAAGGGTCGTATGGACAGCAAGGTTCCGCCGGTGGATACGGTAGTGGTGGTGGTTACGGCAATTCAGGACAATATGATGGTACGAGTTATGTGGAGACGTATCAGACAGGTAGTTAAAATGATGAATAAAGGGAAGGAAAAAATGTGTTGTATATAGCTACTCACTTTGTGGTAAAGCCTGAAATTGGAGACGGGATCAGACAAATCGGTATAGTTTTGATGTGGTAAACGACAAGGTTGTTTGTGTTTTGATCCCGTCATCATTTTCACAATCCGTGACTAACAAGAACAAATCAACGCTTGCCTGTCTGATAAAACGACTGATCCCTTAGATTAAGGCTATTTTCTGTAGGCAATTCTGATAACTATGGATCATCAGGATACAGTAGCGGCGGCGGTTCCGGCGCAGGAGGCTACAGCAGTCAGCAGGGTTATGACGATAGGAGTGGGGGATACGGTGCTTCCGGAGGATACGGTAAGTCGATCCTAGTCAGTCCCTGGTGATTTTTAATTCACGAGAATCAGAAATAATTTTCATTTTTTTCTCTCTCTGGATTTAGAAAAGAAAAGTGCAAAAGCATTTATTTGAGCGTATGCCACATTGCAGCCATTCATTGTTCATATAGACAAGCTCAAAGAAACTTGCATATGTGGAATTGATGAAATGTTGATGACGTTGAAAAGTTTGATTATTACACAACTGTTGCTTAATGCTAAGTGATAATAGATGTTTGCCAGAAATTTGTACATTTTGTGTTTAATAAAATATCTTTGAATTCTTGTTTTTTAGCAACAAAAAAATTCAAGCGGGCGATGATCGAGGTGGGAAACAAAATTTATAGTCGTTGGTCTTAAGTAAAACAAAAAAAAAAATGCGAAGCTGTGAAACTACACGATTTTATTCGTTTTAACAATTTCTTTTGTTTATTGCTTTTAGAACACAGTTAACACAAATTTGGAAAATACCAAAAACACGTTATGTGATATTAAGCGCTAAATAATAATATAAAAATTTAAACAATGCATACAATATTTATTATTCTTAAATATATAGTATGAAACCCAGTAAGATCCTTATGGACCAGTGGTAAAAGAAGCATACTATAGCCTTGTAAAATTTTATTAGTATACAAAAGTAACCTTAAAATCCTGAAAGTAAGCATCATATACTATGATCCTAATAAGTTAAAAAAACTTCGAGTGTTGCTAGAATTTTTACGAAAAGTATAGGGGAAAACTGAATATTAATTTAAAAACGAAACTACGAACTGACAAAATAATGGTTCCTAATTAATGACGTCACTCACATGCAGACAGATTTGGTCTTCCATAGCTGTTTTTGTTATTTTCCAACTTAAATTGTGAATTTTGTTTCTTACTCAATTCCCGGGCCAAATAGTTTCACATTTCCACGAGAAATACGAGTAGACTTGAAAATTAATGTCTTGAAATTTAATACACAAGATCGATTATGTGTCATTTAAAAAAAAAAATTAATTAAAAAAATGCACAGTTAAGTAACTTCGATGATGATTGTGACCAACATAAAAGTATCATAGTGAACATTTGTTTTAACACACAGGATCGATTATGTGTCAGAACCATAGGAAAGTTTTGCACATTACTCACAATGAGATGCTAGCTGTTATAATTTGTGAATTCATAGAAAAGAAAAACTATATAGATGTGAGTAGTTAAATTGAGCTGGATTTAATCAAATGTTTGATTTAATAAGTAAAAGTGTGCAAATCTCAGCCTGGTTATGGTCCATAACCTCGAGATGCCGTTGGCAACTGATGATTAATGTGGGTTTTGCATCTCCATGTTTGCAGGTTCAACAAACCAGGCTAGACGGTTCTAAAAAAGCCATCGTGTCTAATAGTGTTTTATTATCAATGTATTTTGTCTTATAATTATAAGTTAGTGTGATTAATAACTCAACATATATTTTTTATATTTTGTAGTAAATGTTTAGTTAATAAGTTTTTAACAGTATGATGTTTGGAGATTGTTTTCTTTCTTGGGATCATCTATTTATTTGAAAAGAAAAAGCAAAGATCTCATCAAATCAACCGTATCAGTGAGAACAGTTGCCCTTTTGATGTGGACTTTAGTGAAAGGGGAATTCATTTTTGTAGTTTAATCAGACAATGTGTACAATTATTTATTGATGTGCATAAATAGTGTTGTAGTTTCCAGTCTTCTCGAATCGAAAAAACCGGACAAATTTTTAGAACAAATTTGTGTTGGACTTGAAAAATTAACCTTAATTTTAAAAATACCGCACCCATTTTCTTGTACATTAAACGGAACCATTAAATAATAAAATGTTTGATAAGACACTCCTGTGCAAATTTCTTATCCCATTTGACAAAGTCACGAGATAACTGAAAGCCGAAGGCTTACACAGTCCGCACAATTGAGTAAGTATAACCTACCAAGTACGACAATCTACATTGTAGGTTTCATTATTTTCTTATGAATAACGACATAACAGCTGTCTTCTTTGCATGTACTGAATTGTTCGTTTCGAAAACGAGACAGGAACCTTTGGAGATAACAATTAATTATCATTATTTGAATTTACAGCTGTAAAAACCTCACGAAAGAGGTTGTTTATTTATAAAAAGTTGGTCGAGTGCCAAAAATATTTAATTCATCCCTGTTCAGAACAGTTTTATTTGTCGAAGACCTAAAATGAGAAGAATTTTTTGTCCCCGTGCCCACAATTGTGGCGCAAACATTTGTCCAAAAATTGGCTGCAAATTTATCTAATAGCAAAAACGGACACGTTTTAGGTAATGTATTGAAATTAATAGTTTCCTTTCTGTAATAGAACTTTCGAGTCTTTTTTTATAATTTCAAAAGTGCATTGGACCGCAAATCCGAGAACGACAAGTTCTTAGAAAATTTACGAAACACAAATTAAAAAATCCATAATTAAATGCACTCACAGGCTCATATTTCCGTAGTTAATTTTTAATTGTGTTCTGATACGTCAGAGTTAGATATTTTAAAGTGTGTTTTTCGTCAAACTCTTCTGCGCGAGTTTAAAATATCTAACTTGGTCTTCGTGGGGAGTTTTGCTTACGCAATTTTGTTTTTAGGATGAACCAGTGACTAGCGCCACCATTTCGAAGATCGAAACAAGAAGTGCTAAAGAAGCAGGAAGTGTTAAATGAGACATAAGTTATTTACGAAATTTTGAAAAAAAAACTTGCAATAAGAAAACTATTTTGGTTGTTGTGAACGTGATGACTGTTGGCGATTTTCTCGTTGCAAGGTTTTTCCAGACAGAGCACTAATTTTTACATTTCTTACAGTGATACTAATAATTTTTCAGATTCAGGACCAAGAGGATATTACTTTTCTGAATAAATAGTTTATTGATAGTTGCTATAATTTTTGAACCTTGCCAGATCCTCATAAGTAATCCTGAGTATTATAGTTTATTATGGGAAAGGTAAATATGTTTTCATACTTAAATTTTGTGGTGGTGTCAACAAGGATTGGGACAGGAACAGTGAATATAGTCCTAACGACAATAATACCGTATTGTCAAAATTACAGGAAAATGAGGTAAGCCGTTTTTGACTTAGTAAAATAAATTGTTTCCATACATTTTTTGAGCCTCCCTATATACATAATTTTAAAAAATATATATAGAATATATCCGTTTATTAATCTGATTTATTTGCTGGTTGCTATGACTATAAAATGAAAATTCAGTATACATAGATTAATAAAATGTGGTTAGACAATTTAGATTTTCTTTTGAAAATTTGGCTGCCCAAGCTAAAGATTGAAGGCCAATTCATAAACCGCAAATACAGGAGTATATTATAATAAAATTTAAAATAGTTAACTTGAATACAGATTCAAAGAAGTCAAAAAATTGGACCAAAATTTTCAAAAATATGTTTTCAAAATCCGAATTTGGCTCTGTTCACGCGAAATTAAATGATAATATGTAGCAAATTCTTCACAGATTAAGAATCTAAAAGTGAGAACAAAAATTTCCAAAAATTATTTTTGAAAATGTTGAAGGTTCTTTTCGTGCAGAGAAAAATGCCAGTATGTAGAGAATTTTTCTAGAACAAGAATCTGAAATCACTTTCGCAGTCGTTATATTCGAACAACTCAAAAAAATTGGAACAAAATTTTAAAAATTCCAAAAATATTTTTCGAAAAACTTGAAGTGCCCCTATTCATGCGAAAGAAAACGGTAAAATGTAGAAAATTCTTCACGATTTCAGAATCTGAAATCGCTTTTCGAGTACTTGCTGAAATAATCGAGAAAAATCAGAACAAAATTTTCAAAAATTATGTTTGAAAATGATGAAGGTAGTTCTGTTCGTGCGGACCAAAATGCTAGGATGTAGAGAACTTTTCCCTGAACAAGAATCTGAAATCACTCTGTCAGTCATATTCAACCAGCTCAAAAATGTTGCAACAAAATTTCCAAAAATATGTTTTGAAAAATCCGAATGTAGCTGTATTCACGCGAAATTAAGTGGTAATATGTAGCAAATTCTTCACAGATTAAGAATCTGAAATCACTCTTCCAATACGTATTGAAATAACCGAAAAACGTGAGAACAAAATTTTCAAAAATTCCCAAAAATTGTTTGTGAAGATGAAGGTAGTTCTGTTCATGTGGAGAAAAATACTGGTATGTAGAAAATTTTTCCCAGAACAAGGATCTGAAATTACTTTGTCAGTAGGTAGTTGTATTCAAACAACTAAAAAAAAAAATGACAAAATTTTCAAAAATTTCCAAAAATATTTTTTTTAAGCTTGAAAGTGGCCATATTCACGCGAAAGATAAAGGTAACGTGTAGATAATTCTTCACAATTTAAGAATCTGAAATCGGTTTTCGAGTACTTACTGAAATAATCGAAAAAAATGAGAACGAAATTTTCATAAATTTCCAAAAATTATTTTTGAAAAAGATGAAGCTAGTTCTGCTCGTGCAGAGAAAAATGCTGGTATGTATAGAATTTTTTCCAGAACAAGTATTTGAAGTCACTTTACCAGTAGTTGTATTCAAACAACTCAAAATAATTGGAACAAAATTTCCAAAAATATTTTTTTGAAAAACCTGAAAGTGGCTCTAATCACGCGAAATAAAACGGTAATGTTTAGGGAGTTCTTCATAATTTAAGAATCTAAAATCATTTTTCGAGTATTTACTGAAATAACCGAGAAAAAAGTTTTCAAAAATTTCCAAAAATTATTTTTGAAAATGATGAAAATAGTTTTGTTCGTGTGAAGAAAAATCCTAGTACTAGAGAATTTTTGCCGGAACAGGAATCTGAAGTCACTTTGCTAGTTGTTGTATTCAAAGAACTCAAAAAAATTGGAACAAAAATTTCCAAAAATATTTTTGAAAAACTTGAAATCGGCTCTATTCGCGCGAAAGCAGACCATAATGTCTAGAATTCTTCACAATTTAAGAATCTGAAGTAGCTTTTCGAGTACTTACAGACATGACCGAGAAAAATGAGAACAAATTATTCAAAAATTTCCAAACATTTTTTTGAAAAATCCTGAGGGTAGTTCTGTTGTGTAGAGAAAAATGCTAGTATGTAGAAAATTTTTCCCAGGACAAGAATCTGAAGTCACTTTGCTAGTGGTTGTATTCAAAAAACTTAAAAAAATTGGACCAAAATTTCCAAAAATGTTTTGAAAAGTCCGAATGTGACTTTCTCCACGCGAAATTGAGTGGCAATATGTAGGAAATTTTTCACAGATAAAGAATCTGAAATAGCCTTTCCAATAGACATTGAAATAACCGAGAAAATTGGGAACAAAATTTTCAAAAGTTATTTTTGAAAATGTTGAAAGTTGTCCTGTTCGTGCAGTGAAAAATGGTAGAATGTTCCCAGAATAAGAATCTCAAGTCAATTGGCCAGTGGTTGTATTCAAACAACTCAAAAAAATTGGTCTAAAGAGTTTAGACAGTACTTCCCTCGCTGTCGGAAACTTGACGACTGCATGTCTATTGTGTTTTTTTTTCTCATTACATTTTTGTAGTGGGAATTTAAAAAAAAAATTGTGATGACGTCATCAACATTTTTGCAAGGACACGTATATCAGTTGGGATAGATGTAGTGTAATACTAAGAATAAAATTATTGTATTCCCAAATTTTCGGGAAAATGAATTGGGTCGTTTTGAATATTGATTTCTTATAATCAATAAAATAACGAAACAATTTACTCAGGTATACGGCGCCTTTTTTTGAACCACCTCTTAAGAAAATCTAAAAAATATGAATGGAATGATATATCACAAGTACAAACTCATCATATTTTTTGCATTTTAGATAGGATTTATTCAGCAAAATTTAAGGGTGACGTCATCAATTTTTTTAGGAGGGATGAACAAATACATTTTGAACAAAAGTTTACCATGCTTATAATAACTTTAAAATACTCCCAAGATTTCAAAGCATTCGGTTTTGTAATTCCTGATTAAATCGATAAAATAAATTCACGCCTTCATTAATTTTTTTGAGTCACCCTGCATATACAAATCCAAAAATATATGAATGGAATGATAAATCACAAGTACAGACTCATCATATTTTGTACAATTTAGATACGATTTATTCGGCAAACTTTTGAGCTGACGTCATCAGTTTTTTGTAGAAGATAACCGAATATATTTTGACTAAAAATTTATTATGCTCTTTATAACCTTAAAACATCTGCAAGATTTCAAAGCATTTGGTTTTGTAGTTCCTGAGTAAATCAATAAAATAAATTTACGCATTCATTAATTTTTTTGAGTCACCCTGTATATGCAAATCGAAAAAATTTGAATGGAATGATAAATCACAAGAAGAGACTCACCATATTTTGTACATTTTAGATAGGATTTATTCAGCAAAATTTTGTGGTGACGTCATAAATTTTTTAGGGGGGACGACCAAATACATTTTGATCAAAAATTTACCATGCTTATGATAATTTTAAAATATCTTCAAGATTTCGAAGCATTCGGTTTTGTAGTTCCTGAGGAAATCAGTAAAATAAATTTACGCTTTCATTTATTTTCTTGAATCACCCTGTATATGCAAATCCAAAAAATATGAATAGAGTGATAGATCACAAGTACAGACTGATCATATTTTGTACATTTTAGATATGATTTATTCGGCAAATTTTCGAGCTGACGTCATCAAGTTTTTGGAGGGGATAAGCAAATATATTTTGACTAAACATTTATTATGCTCTTTATAACCTTAAAACATCTGCAAGATGTCAGAGCATTCCGTTTTGTAGTTCCTGATTAAATCAATAAAATATATTTACGCATTCATTAATTTTTTTGAGTCACTCTGTATATGCAAATCCAAAAAATATGAATGGAATGATAAATGACAAGTACAGACTCATCATATTTTGTAGATTTTAGATATGATTTATTCGGCAAACTTTCGAGCTGACGTCATCAAGTTTTTGGAGGGGATAAGTAAATATTTTTTGACTAAAGATTTATGATGCTCTTTATAGCCTTAAAACATCTGCAACATTTCAAAGCATTCTGGTTAGCAGATTAAAAATTAAATTTCAAAATGTTGTTTTATAATTTTGATTTTTTTTCCAAAAATCTGGACGTTTCGGGTGAAAAGTCGATTCAGAGTTGTAAACTACATGTGTAGGACTATGTTATTTTATACAATTGAAAACCCATTTACTATGTACAATTTTGAAGTGACGTCATCGCATTAGTGGTGGGGATGATTAGACAAATTTTGGTTAGCGTTTTACCATCTACATGATATTCTTAATATAAGTACAAAATTTCACAACAATCGGTCGAGTACTTTCGGAGATTATCTGTCTAATAAAAATCCGGGACGGCAGACGGACGGACGGACGGACGGACAGACGGATAGACGGACAGACAGACGGAAATGGGAGACCTATTTCTTCGTCTTCTAGAGGTCATGAAAGATCGAGAAAACGTAAAAGTGGAGAGTCGGCCGACGGACTCGATTACAATACTTCCTTTGCTTACGCTCGGGAAGTAAAAAGGAGCAAAATTTCCAAAAAATGTTTCAAAAAATCGGAATGTGGTTCCATTCACCCGAAATTAAGTGGAAATTTGTAGCAAATGCTTTATGAAGAATCTGTAATAACGTTTCCAATACGTACGGAAATAACCCAAAAAAAGTGAATAAAATTTTCAAAAATTTTCAAAAATAATTTTTGAAAATGTTGAAGGTTCTGTTAGTACAGAGAAAAATGCTTGTATGTAAAGAGTTTTTCCGAGAACAAGAATCTGAAGTTACTTTGCCAGTAAGTAGTTGTATTCAAACAACTAAAAAAAATATGAGGAAAATTTTCAAAAATTTCCAAAAATATTTTCTGAAAAACCTAAGAGTGGCCATATTCCCGCGAAAGATAACGTTAACGTGTAGGTAATTTTTCACAATTTAAGAATCTGAAATGGCTTTTCGAGTACTACGGAAATAACCGAAAAAATGAGGACAAAATTTCCAAAAATTATTTTTGAGAAAAATGAAGCTAGTTCTGTTCCTGCTGAGAAAAATGCTATAATGTACAGAATTTTTTCCAGAACAAGAATCTGAAGTCATTTTACCAGTAGTTGTAATCAAACGCAAAAAAATTGGAACAAAATTTCCAAAATTACTTTTTTGAAAAACCTGAAAGTGGCTACATTCACGCGAAATAAAACGGTAATGTTTAGGGAGTTTTTCATAATTTAAGAATCTAAAATCGCTCTTCGAGTACTTACTGAAATAACCGACAACAATGGAAACAAAATTTTCAAAAATTGTCAATAATTCTTGAAAATGATGAAGGCAGTTCTGTTCGTGCGGAAAAAAATGCTAGTATGTAGAAAATTATTCCCAGAACAAGAATCTGAAATCACTTACCAGTCGTTGTATTCAACCAACTCAAAAAAATTGCAAAATTATTCCCAAAAATATGTTTTGAAAAATTCGAATGTGGCTCAGATTCACACGAAATTGGATGTTAAGATGTAGCAAATTTTTCACAGATTAAGAATCTGTAATCGCCTTTCCAATACATATTGAAATAACCGAGAAAATTGAGAACAAAGTTTTCAAAAATTTCTAAAAGTTATTTTTGAAAAAGATGAAGATAGTTCTGTTCGTGCGGAAAAAAATTCCAGGACGAAGAGAATTTTTCCCGAAACAAGAATCTGAACTTACTTTGCCAGTAGTCGTGTTCAAACAACTAAAAAAAAATTAAACAAAAATTTCCAAAAATATTTTTTGAAAAACCTGAAAGTGGCTCTATTCACGCGAAAGAAATCGGTAATGTGTCGGGAATTCTTCACAATTTAAGAATCTGAAATCGCTTTTCTATTACTTACTAAAATAACCAAGAAAAATGAGAACAAAAATTTCCATAATTTAAACTTCAAAAAAATTGCACCAAAATTTCCAAAAGTATGTCTTGAAAAATCCGAATGTGGCTCTATTCACGCGAAATCAAGTGGACATTTGTAACAAACGCTTTATAGATTAAGAATCTGTAGTAACTTTTCCGATACGTACTGAAATAACCGAGAAAAGTGTGAACAAAAATTTCCAAAAATTATTTTTGAAAATGTTGACGGTTGTTCTGTTAGTGCAGAGAAAAATGCTAGTAGATAGAGCACTGTTACCAGAACAAGAATCTGAATTACTTTGCCAGTAGTTGTGTTCAAAGAACTCAAAAATTGGAACAAAAATTTCCAAAAATATTTTTTGAAAAATCTGAAAGTGGCTGTATTCGCGCGAAAGAAAAATGTAATGTGTATGAGATTCTTCACAATTTAAGACTATAATCACTTTTCGAGTACTTGCTGAAATAAACGAGAAAAATGAGAACAAAATTTTCAAAAAATTCCAAAATATTTTTTGAAAAACCTGAAAGTGATTCTATTCGCGCGAAAGAAAACGATAATATGTAGGGAATTCTTCACAATTTAAGAATTTGTAATCGCTTTTCGAGTACTTGCTGAAATAATCCAGAAAAATGAGAAAAAAGTTTTCAAAAATTTCCAAAAATTATTTTTGGAAATGATGAAGGTAGTTCTATTCATACCGAAACAATGCTAGTATGTAGAGAATTTTTCCAGAACAAGATTCTGAAATCACTTTGCCAGTCGTTATATTCAAACACGTCAAAAAATTGAAAACATTTTTTTAAGAATTTCCAAAAATATTTTTCGAAAAACTGGAAATGCCTCTATTCATGCGAAAGAAAACGGTAAAATGTAGAAAATTCTTCACGACCTCACAATCTGAAATCGCTTTTCGAGTACTTATTGAAATGACCGAGAAAAATGAGACAAAAGCTTTCAAAAATTTCGAAAATTATTTTTGGAAATGATGAAGGTACTTCTTTTCGTTCAGAGAAAAATGCCAGTATATCGAGAATTTTTCCTAGAACAAAAATCGGAAGTTACTTTGCCAGTAGTTGTATTCAAACAACTCAAACAAATTGCACCAAAATTTCCAAAAAATATTTTTAAAAATCCGAATGTGGCTCTATTCGCGCGAATTTAAGTGGTAATATGTACCAAATTCTTCGCAGATTAAGAATCTCAAATCACTTTTTGAGTGCTTCCTGAAATAATCGAGAAAAATTAAAACAAAGTTTTCAAAAATTTCCAAAAATTATTTCTGAAAAAGCTGAAGGTAGTTCTCTTCGTGTAGAGAAAAATGCTAATATGTAGAGAACTGTTCCCAGATCAAAAATCTGAAGTCACTTTGACAACAGTTGTATTCAAACAACTCAAAAAACTTGGAACAAAATTTTCAAAAATTTCCAAAAATTATTTTCGAAAAACCTAAATGTGAAAGTGGTTGTATGTAACAGATTCTTCTCAGATTAAGAATCTGAAATCATTTTCTAGTACTCACTGAAATAACCAAGAAAAATAAGAACACAGTTTTCAAAAATTTCCAAAAACTATTTTTGAAAATGTTAAAGATAGAAAAATGAACCAGAGTCTGGAGTCACTCCCAGTAGGTATATTAAAAAAACTCAAAAAAAATCGAGAAAAAATTTTCCAAAAATATTTTTTCCAAACGATGGATTTGGTTCTATTCTCGCGAAAGAAAGTGGTAGTATATAGAGAGTTCTTCACAAATTAAGAAGCTGAAATCGTTTTTCCAGTACTGTGGTATTGAAATGAGAACAAAAATTTTAATTTTGACCAGTGGCGTATCATTTTTTGAAGCGGGCATGAACATTAACGTCCAAAATCAAGCAGCACAATATCATATAAAATATATAAAATATAATAAGTTACAAATTTGGTAAATATATAGTTTAACGCCAAGTAAGCTGTAGGTTTCGGCGTGTTAAGTTTCTCAATTTCAAGTGGTAATTCAAGTCTATATTTTGCACATTCCCTCTAAAAATTTCAGACCAGGTACTAAAAATGAGAAATTAATAAAGTGTACTCAAAACCATAAAATACTAACCAAGACTTTTCTACACGATACACAATACCATAATATTCCTTATTAAGTTTTACCACGATTAGGGGCTGCTGGTTGCTATGACTTGAAAGAATCAATTCCGTCACGATTTCGCATTTGATATTTTGGTTTAATAAATCTTTGTAGAGCTAAAAGTAACAACAATAAGTACAATAATAATAACTAGTTTGTTTTTCTCACCGGAATCGCTACGGACTTTTCATCAGCAACTATAACTACATCCACACGTCTGGCGCACTTGTCCGGAGTCAACAATTTAACTACATTGTCCACGTTAAAGGATATTTCACAGGCCGAACAAAACAATTCTTTGCCTCGATTTCCACAACACCGTCTAATCACAGAGTTGAATCGACCACCTGTCGCTAGAACAGTGTTAAAAAAGTATCCGTAGGTTATTTTGAACATGAGGCCTTTGGAATGTTTTTCGCTCATAAGTAGAGGGTTCAAAAATATATTCTCCGCTCTCTGAAACACAACTTTAAATTTCCCGTCACAAAATTACAAAAGTGAAAAATTTACAATTCCGAACTTTTCGGCATTTGCTACTACTGCAGCGATCTGACCAAACGCAATTTTAAGCCGCTTATTGTTAACTCCAGCGAAACTGTCATTTCCTCTGTTGGCGCCAATCATCGAACGAATTTCTCTTTCAGCATCTTGAATATTAAAACCTGAAAACATCTTGATGAGGAAATCCGCCACGTCGTTGTTGCAGTGGAATCGACAAAACATTTTTATCAGAAACAGCGTTTTATGCTACAAATGAATTGTTTTTAATAAATTCGGGTAAACGTGGAACTATACCGAAGCAGTTAGGACGATATTGACGAAAATACCAGCCAGAGCGTCACTAATTCTACAGTGTTGTAAAATTGCTGAAAACATCAAATGGTGGTTGAGGACGAATCGAACGCGGTGTATCACATCTTCGGAGAAAATTTTCTCACAAACTTCGCTTCCGATAAATAACATTTCGGCGTCCAGCACGTGGTCGTCTGGTTCGGGGGTTACAGCTTGGAAAGCGCACTCTTGGACCTCGTTGGGCCAGAAGTGGCCTTCTGTGAACACCTTTTCGGTGGAATAGCGCCGGATTTTGTTGATTTTGTGTTTTGCGATGTGGTAGGACAAAGCGAGTCTGGAACAAGGGCGGATCAAGGATAAGTCCCGCCTCTTGACACATACGTCGGGAAGGCGGGGCTTGCAATAACGTATCGTCTGCTGTACTACCTGGAGGTGTTGGCGATGGATATGGAATTACCACTCGTGTTAAGCAGAGTCGTCAAGTTATCCGGGAAGTTGTTTAAAGGCGGCAGAAACGTCGGCATCGGGATATTGCGGCCTCCATGCAACTCAAAAACCTAAAAATGGGTAAAATTCCACGTATTATTTTTGTAACCACTTACTTTAACTGCAGTCGTCATAAAGAAGTTTGCCAGATCTACGCGACTATTCTTAGTCGATTTTAGCATTGTGTTAAAAATTTGGAACTGTTCGCTCGGTACTTTCTGGCTTCGTCGAATCATCGCTCTCAAGTCTTCGATAGATTTTTCCGATTTTAGAATCTCTAGAATTTGGTCACAAGTGGGTCTTTCGCGGGAGTCCTGGTGGAGAAGGCTTCTGCAAACAAAATACAAAATTCGGAAGACTTATTTCACACGTACTGACTAAGTAAAGAGCGCTTTTTGTCGCTTAAATACGGCATCGTGTTTAGGCGTTCCGACGTTAGAGGGAAGAGTTTGAACTTCTCGATTTGGGTCATCCAATTTTGATTCATTAACATTTTCGATTTTTAGTTTTTCAATCGTTTTATACATTTTTCGATCTTTCCACCATATCTTTTTTTTTTAATTCCAAATTTTTCTATTTTTAAATGTTTCAGTTTTTGAATTTTTGATGTTTCGATTTCTACGTTTTTCGACTTTCCGATTTTACAATTTTTTGATTTTTAATTTTTTTCATATTTTATCTCTTCAGTTACTTACATTTTTGATTTTTCAATTTTTTAGTCCTTCGATATTTCTGTTTTAAATTTTCCAAATTTTTGATTTTTCATTTTTCAATTTTACAATTTTTTGATTTTACGATTTTTGGATGTTGCGATTTCTAACATCTCGGTTGTTATTTAAAAACAAAATCGAAAAAAATCGAAAAATTAAAAAGTCAAAAAATAGAAAAATCAAAAACCTGAAAAATGGAAAACTTAAAAAATCAAAAAACTGAAAAATCGAAACATTGAAAAGTCGAAGTCGAGAAATAAGAAACTAAAAAAAAATTCGGTTAATCAGAAAATTGAGAAATCAAACACCTAAAATTTACAAAATCGGGAACTTGAAAAATCGAGAATTTGAAAAATTATAAATCTGGAATGACGAAACATTGGCAAATCGAAAATTTTTAAAATCGAAAAATTGGAAAATCCAAGTCTAAAAATCGGGAAATCGAACCATCACAAATTCAAAAAGTGAAACATCCAGAAATCAAGAAACAGAAAAGTCGAAACATCGAAATCTTAAGAAATTGAAATTGGGCAAAATGGAAAAATAAAAAATTGAAAAATTGAAAATTTTAAATCATAAAATTGAAAAACCGATAAATCGAGAAGTAGAAAAACCGTAAGATCGAGAAAGAGAAACATAAAAAAAATGAAAAAACTAAAATTTAAAAGTTCGAAAAATTTAAAAATCGAAAAACTGAACAACATCGAAATCTCGACAAAACGGGAAATCGAAAAATTAAAAAATTGAGAAGTCGAAAAATAGAAAAATCAAAAACCTGAAAAACGGAAAACTCAAAAAATCGAAAAACTGAAGAATTGAAAAACGGAAAAATCGAAACATTGAAAGGTCGAGAAGTCGAGAAATAAGAAAATAAAAAAAATCGATTAATCGAAAAATTGAAGAATTGAAAAATGAAGAAACCAGAAATTTAATAATCAAGAAATCGAAAATTTTAATAAAAATCAAGAAATACAAACATTTTAATAATCAAAAAATTGAAGAATCGATAAATTAAAAAATCCCATCCGTTCCAAAACTGAAGTGACGAAACAAAGGAAAGTCGAAAAATTTAAAAAGGGAAAATCGAAACATCGAAAATTCAAAAAATAAACATCGAGAAATCAGGAAATAGAAAAATAGATAAATCGAAAAATTAAGGCTCGCGTCTGGAGGCCAAATATCTGCCTAGTCAAAGTGAGAATAAAACGACCCGGGAGATGCTGCCTCCTGTTAGTGAATTGCTAAAATGTGAATAAATGCAGCACCGATCCGTAGAATTCTACATTTTACTGTACGGAAATAAGTTTTAGTACACAAGCCGCAGTGCCTGTCTAGCCATAATAATTGCAAACAAAACCCGGGTACCTGAATTTACCCTTGACCGTTCAAAACCGGAAAGATGTAAAACTCACTGATTCATTTTCCTATTTTGGCTACAGTTAATTCTTTCCAGTTATTTATTTTGTTTCCGTACTTAAATTGTTTTCGGTAAATATATTAAATATATGTAAATATTAAAGTACCTCCTACTGTCGGGGAATCATCTGTAGATATGTGATTTATTCCTATCAAGGATGTGTTGTTTGTCTGAATTACAGGAACATCATGTAAAGCAAAAATTGGTCGCGCCAAGGTACTATTTACGAACGGGAGGGATTTTCCACATTTGTAGGCTAAACTTGAAATAAGAGAATTAACAATATTTCCGGTATAAGTAAATATTTTTATTATTTTCCTACTATCTGCACTCTCGGACATGCCCATTCATTACAAATAGAATATTTTTGGCGGAAAATTTTTCTTAAACTTAATAATGTATAAGAGTTTGGTTTTGTTATTTACTTTATCGTTTGCAACAAAACAATAGTAATAAAAATAAAAATATATTTACCAAGTAAATAACAATAAATTGTTAAAATTATTAGCCGCAATCGTTTGAAAATGAATAATAGCGTGTCCTTGAAGCTATTAGCCACATAGCAAAATTTTTTACTTTCTTCAACGCAAATCATTAGTACGTTGTATGCAAGTAATTCTAAGCATTCAACGGTGGTTTTTTATGTAAGTACTAAAATATTCATGTTAATTATTTTGGCGGCTAACTGCATGGCAGAAGGCAGTTTATTTAAAAATTTGACTTTGCTTAAACTGTTTGTTAGTATATCGTTTTGTAAGGATTTAAATAATTAATTTTAAATTTTTAATAGAAGCAGCTGCTATTTTGTATGCATATTAACTTTGACTTGCACTTTTAATTTTACGTATATCATATGCTTGCGCATCGTAAACCTCATTTTTTTGTATAAGGTGTAAATATTTTTTGTTCACTACATATTTGTCATACTGTTTCGGAAAGATTTAATTTTAAATTTTACGATTTTAGGCTTGAACAACAGCTTGAACGTAATTTTAAATTCGGAAAAAAATTGTTACTCAAATGGAGTCGAAAGCGTGTACAAGGGATAATTTCAGTCCGCAATACCAGTCCCACTTCCGGTGACAAACAAAAGCTGTTAAATTTATTGTAGGTGGTTGTTTACATCTGGCTGGTAGAAATGGTAGAGTCCTATGAATGTAATTGTTTGAAATGCACGTAAAGTACCTTTTTTCGGCAAAACTCAGTTTTGGAACAGTTGCCAATGTTACTACCACTTCAATGATCTAATAACTAATGGATGGAATGTTGAGGCGCGTAATCCGCTCGCATGCGGTGACAACTAGAGAGAGAAATAAACATATCTACAGTGAGTGTTGTTAGACAAGGCCAACACGTATCGGTAGGCAAGAACGAGCTTCGGTGCCGTTGAGTTAAATAGGAGATCATGTAAAAATGATTTTAAAATTCAACTTTATTGTCGTTTTTTTTTTATTTTGTAGGACACTGTATATACATACAATACAAAATGAATATAAACACACAATTTATTGAACAAAATTAATTTTGTGTATACCTGTCTGATTTTACTAGGAACTTGATTATTTCTGCTGTTTTCATAATTCAGTCTAATAATAAAAAAAATACGTAAAATTACATAAACCAACTGGACTACATGATTGTTAAGTGGATCTTGATCCAAAATGTGGTCATTTAAGACATTAAACATATTTCTGAAATTTAGTAATCTAATGGTTTTAATTGTAAGAATATTAATAACATTCGCTGAAATATTATATTTCATAGTTCTGAAAGTGGTTTCAGCTATCTTACAAACTTTGATGACATCAACTGATGGCTTTGTAAGTTCACCTCTATTTTTTTAAATTTAGCAGTGTCGAAAGGGTCTCATTGGGACATTGGGTCTCATTGTTAGTCAGTTTTCTAGGCCTTGTTTCATTTTTTTTTATGTTTTGAAAAATTCTCAGTGGTTGTGTGGGATTAACAGAATTTATTAACTGCCGAAAATTCTTATTTTTAAAATGTTTGCTAGACACTCTTGACGCAGACGTCCGAACAAATTTATCTCGTTTAAGTGCAACAATCCATTGCTTTCTTAGCAACAGATTTGTCGGAAAACTGAAACTAAATTAAATAAAGATTGTATGAAAAAATTATTCAGCAGATATCTCACCGATGAAATGAAATATTACAGCCTTTGTGATGCCGCTCCTCGCATCCAAATGCACAACAAGATGTAACCATCGTGAATATGATTGTTATTATTGCGATTGTAAGAAAACAAGCACTTTAGAACTGCACACAAATGCCACACACACCAGGAAGTGAGTAATTAAAAGTAAATTTTAACTGGAAGTTGCTTTGTTTTGCCTACCGATTCGGACCTCTCAAATGGTCACCGTACCCTCTCTCTCTAACGTCTCTCCAGTCTGAGATCTCTATGCTACCACTTTGTCAGTGTCTGCCTAAAACATATATAAATTATACTGAGTATTACAGTCTGGATAGAAAGTCGCTAACCCGATTTGTTCTGTTACTGTCCTACAGAAGATAATATGCTTTTCTACCTGCCATCAATTCATCTCTTTTTAATCATACCTATATCGGCGTAGGTTGATTATGATTACAAAACTTTGACATCGTTTTACTTCTTTCATCTTCACCAACAACTCAATGACGTTTCAGAGTATATATAATAAAACACGTTTCAATTTTATTTTTTCATAGAGGATAAAAAATAATTAATATAAAACAGATTTATATGTGCCTCAGCTGCGGAGGATTGTAAATACCTTTTGATCTCTTAAATAAAACATACTTAATAACTAACTTTTAACGTATCCATCTTTTTTACTGTTTTAGTAAAAAAGATGGATACGTTATTTTGTCACTTCTAAAAACCGAAATGGTATTGTAAAATCGGAAATGCGATATCAAAATTTTATTCCGATAAATCGCTGAGTAAAAACAGCTCCCCCTGGTGGACAAGGTCCACATTAAATTAAGTCTGCAACCAAACCAGAATCTAAGTAAACCTGTATTCTGCTACGGCATCATAGCTCGTTTAATGCCGATTTCTCGTTTCAACAGATTCTGTCTTTTCGAGAGTTATTTACCTCAGTTGTGATTTTTTTAGGATTATAAATGGTATCAAAAGAAAGCTCACACTTTTCCCCAGGGGACCTCCTATCTCAGAATGCAAATCACTTCAGCACTTCTTCAAAAAATGCATCAATGTACCGGTTAAATCTGGTGTAAAAATTGGTCAACTTTATAATTTTTTTTTGTAAAAACTGCGGACTAGATATGAATATAAATATGGAGGTCCCCTGGACTCAAGTTTGTTAATTCGAAATATAATTTTTTTAAAGCGATATATCCCGTATTTTTAAAATGCAACTCCGGAAACCACGACGATGTTTTCAATGTATTTAGTATAGGGCGAAACCGATCCAGACGCGAGCCTTAAGAACCTGAAATAGGCAAAATGGAAAAATTGAAATATCGAATCGAAGTAGTGATAAAACGAAAAATCTAAAATTAAAATAATTGAAAAATATGGGAAAAATTGAAAAACCGAGAAATCAAACATCCAAAATTGAAAAAATCGTAAAATTGAAGAATCGAGGATTTGAAAAGTTCCAAAACTGAAATGAAGGACATTGAGAAATCAAAAAATTTTAAAATCGAAAAATTAGAAAATCGAAAAGTCTAATAATTGGGAATTCGAAACATCAAAAATTAAAAAATTGGAGCATGGAGAAATCAAGAAACACGAAAGTCGAAAAATACAAAAATTAAGAAATTGAAATTGGCCAAAATGGAAAAATTAACTGGAAAATTGAAAATTTTAAAACTAAAAAAAATTGATAAATTGAAAGATCTAAAAATTTTAAGAGTGAAATATCGAAAAATTTAAAAATCGAAAAATTGGACCATACTGAGATCTCCACAAAATTGAAGAGTCAAAAAAAAGGGAAACTTAAAAAATCGATAAACTGAAGAATTGAAAAACTGAGAAATCGAATCATTGAAAGGTCGAGAAGTCAAGAAATAAGAAAATAAAATGGATTAATCGAAAAATTCAGAAATCGAAAAATGAAAAAATCAAAAATTTTAATAATAAAGAAATTGAAGAATCGATAAATTAAAAAATCTCAACACTTCCAAAACTGAAGTGACGAACCAAAGTAAGGGAAACCGAAAAATTTAAAAAGGGAAAAATCGGGAAATCAGGAAATAGAAAAGTAGAAAAATCGAAAAATTGAGACATTGAAATAGGCTAAACTGAAAAATTAAAATATCGAAAAAATTAAGAACCAAAAAACTGAAAAATCGAAACGTGGAAAAATAAAAGCCTAGAAATCAAACGTCCAAAATTTAACAGAATTGGAAAATTGAAGAATCGAGAATTTGAAAAATTCTAAAACTGAAATGACGCAACATAGGCATCGAAAAATCTAAAAACCGGTAAATCGAAATATCAAAAATTCAAAAAGGGAAACATCGAAAAATCGAAATTTTGAGAAATTGAAATTGGCCAAAATGGAAAAATTAACAATTGAAAAATTGGAAATTTTGAAATTAAAAAAAAAGATAAATTGAAAAATCTAAAAATTTAGAAAGCGAAAAATAAAGAATTTTATAAGTCGTGAAATTGAAAAACCGAAAAATCTAGACCCGAGAAGTGGAAAAATCGTAAAATCGAGAAATAAAAACACCAAAAAACTAAAAGATCTAAAATTAAAAAATTTGAATAATTCAAAAATTCAAAAATTGAACAATTTTAACATCGAAATCGCGACAAAACGGAAAATATAGAAACAGAAAAATCAAAAACCTGAAAAACGGAAAACTTCAAAAATCGAAAAACTGAAGAATTGAAAAATTGAAAGATGGAAACATTGTAAGGTCGAGAAATCAAGAAATGGGAAAATAAAAAAAAAACAAAATTCACAAACTGAAGAGTCGAATTGAAAAATAGTAAACCTGAACCATTGAAAAAGTGGGAAATTGAATCGAGAAATCGAATATTTTAATAACAATCAAGAAATTGAAGGATCGATAAATTAAAAAATCCCAAACACTTTCCAAACTAAAGTGATTTCTACAGGAAAGTCGAAAAATTTAAAATCGAAAAATCAGGCAATAGAAAAGTCGAAAAACTGAGAAATTGAAGTAGGCCAAAATCAAAAAATGAAAAGTTTACAAATTTACAATTAAAAAAATTGAAAAATTGAAAAACAGAACAATAAAAAAATTAAAAAACGAAAAGTCGAATATATTAAAAATCGTAAAACTGAAAAACAGACAATCCTAAACCAAAAAGTAGAAAAATCGAAAGATAAAAAACTGAAAAATCTAAAACTTAAAAATTCGAAAAATTGAGAGATTGAAAGATCAAAAGAACGAAAGATATCGAACTAGAAGAATATAAAAAATAAAAATTTGTTACCTTTGTGAAAATGTGTTTTCCATAGAAAACCTGAAAGTAAAAGGTCATGTTCACTACCCTGGAAAATATAGAGGAGCTGCTTGTAGAAAATGCAATTTGAAATATAGACAACCATTGTTTATTCCAATTTTGTTTCATTAAAATGTATTTCTTTCAGTAAAATTTTAAGAATAAATGATAATGGATATATCGAATTGAGGTTTATCGATTCATTTAGATTTTTAGCGAGTGGCCTAGACAACTTGTCATCTAATTTGGAATCAAGTCAGTTAAGAGAAATAATTAAATACTTTCCAAATCATGAATTAGATGTATTATTGAGGAAAGAAAAAAGTAAGATAATTTGAAAAGGAATATATCCCTATGAATACATGGAGACTTTTGAGAAATTTTCTGAAACAAAACTTCCATCAATAGATAAATTTTATTTTTCGCTCACAAAAGAAGGAATTTCTCAAGAAGAATTCAAACATGCAGTGAAAGTATGGAAATATTTTAAAATTAAAAACTTGGGTAAATGGTATGATTGATCCTTAAAACTAGATGTTTTGCTATTAACTGATGTATTTGAAAATTTAGAGATTTATGTTTGGAAGAGTTTTAAAGAAAATTTTAATGGATCTTCATCATTCTGATGAAAGTAAAGTTAGCATCAGGTATTTAGAAAATTTTGAGGAGAAAACACTGCAAGATAATGGAAACAGAGAAACATTAATAAAAACAACTGTAGAGGCTAGCTTTGAATGTTAAAATTATTCTCTTTTAGTTATGTAGCCTTACAGTTAGTATACATTTCGCTGATTTAAAGATAGTTTGAGAGTGTACATTGTAGTGGAAAATAATGTAATTTTTACTGCCCTTAATTTTTGATAAAATTATAAATGTCTACTTGAGTATTTTTTAATATTTCATTAAACCGGGACTTGACGTTATGTACATAATCTTCGATATGTTAAGAAAAATAAGTTGAAAAAAAAACTATTATTATTTATATCTTCAATGAAAATTATAACTATAATATTATAAGTAAAAAGCATCTTTTAATTAACTGCCAAAATCAAGCAGCACAATATCATATAAAATATATAAAATATAATAAGTTACAAATTTGGTAAATATATAGTTTAACACCAAGTAAGCTCTAGTTTTCGGCGTGTTGACTTTCTCAACTTCAAGTGGTAATTCAAGTCTATATTTTGCACATTCCCTCTAAAAATTTCAGACCAGGTACTAAAAATGAAAAATTAACCAAGTTTGTTCATTATAACCATAAAATACTAACCAATTTATGCAAAACCCAGACTTTTCTAAACGATACACAACACCATAATTTTCCTTATTAAGTTTTACCACGATTAGGGGCTGCTGGTTGCTACGACTCGACAGGATCAAATCCGTCACGATTTCGCATTTGATATTTTGGTTTAATAAATCTTTGTAGAGCTAAAAGTAATAACAATAAGTACAATAATAATAATTAGTTTATTTTTCTCACCGGAATCGCCACGGACTTTTCATCAGCAACTATAACTACATCCACACGTCTGGCGCACTTGTCCGGAGTCAACAATTTAACTATATTGTCCACGTTAAAGGATATTTCGCAGGCCGAACAAAACACTTCTTTGCCTCGATTTCCACAACACCGTCTAATCACAGAGTTGAATCGACCACCTGTCGCTAGAACAGTGTTAAAAAGGTATCCCTAGGTTATTTTGAACATGAGGCCTTTGGAATGTTTTTCGCTCATAAGTAGAGGGTTCAAAAATATATTCTCCGCTCTCTGAAACACAACTTTAAATTTCCCGTCACAAAATTACAAAAGTGAAAAATTTACAATTCCGAACTTTTCGGCATTTGCTACTACTGCAGCGATCTGACCAAACGCAATTTTAAGCCGCTTATTGTTAACTCCAGCGAAACTGTCATTTCCTCTGTTGGCGCCAATCATCGAACGAATTTCTCTTTCAGCATCTTGAATATTAAAACCTGAAAACATCTTGATGAGGAAATCCGCCACGTCGTTGTTGCAGTGGAATCGACAAAACATTTTTATCAGAAACAGCGTTTTATGCTACAAATGAATTGTTTTTAATAAATTCGGGTAAACGTGGAACTATACCGAAGCAGTTAGGACGATATTGATGAAAATACCAGCCAAAGCGTCGCTAATTCTACAGTGTTGTAAAATTGCTGAAAACATCAAATGGTGGTTGAGGACGAATCGAACGCGATGTATCACATCTTCCGAGAAAATTTTCTCACAAACTTCGCTTCCGATAAATAACATTTCGGCGTCCAGCACGTGGTCGTCTGGTTCGGGGGTTACAGCTTGGAAAGCGCACTCTTGGACCTCGTTGGGCCAGAAGTGGCCTTCTGTGAACACCTTTTCGGTGGAATAGCGCCGGATTTTGTTGATTTTGTGTTTTGCGATGTGGTAGGACAAAGCGAGTCTGGAACAAGGGCGGATCAAGGATAAGCCCCGCCTCTTGACACATACGTCGGGAAGGCGGGGCTTGCAATAACGTATCATCTGCTGCAAATGTTTTGAGCCTATGGGCGGATCGTTTTTGCCTGCCCTCACCGATGAAGGCGGTCCAAATCCTTCAAGGGCAGAATTTGCAGGTAGGCTCAAACTACAACGAAATTCACATTTTACCCTATAAAATTTTATTGACAATAACGGGACGGACAGTAGTTACATTTGGTAAGAAATATTTATGGTTCACACCAGTTCTCTCGAATTTGTCGGAGAAGATTTAGCAGGTAGTTGTTCCCATAAAATAATGGTCACTTTCGTTCGTGGGTAACGATGGTCCGGACATGAATTATTTTGCTTTCTAACACTTTCGACCAATTGTTCCCTATAAAAAAATTTCATCACTTTTTCAAATAAAATACTCTTAAAAAAAACGATATTGTCGTTGAGTGACATGTAACTGGCATAATAATAAAAACGTGCCATTTTTGTTAACTGATATTTTTTTCATAAATGTCGCAAAATTATTAAATTTGTCTAATCATCCCCACCAATAATGTGATGACGTCACTTCAAATTTATGCATAGTAAATGGGTTTTAAATTGTATACAGTAACATAGTCCTACACATGTAGTTTATGACTCCGTGTTGAGTTTTTATCCGAAACGTCCAGATTTTTGGAAAAAAAATCAAAATTATAAAACAATATTTTGCAATTTAATTTTGAATTTGCAAAATCGAATACTTTGAAATCTTGCAGATGTTTTAAAATCATGATAAACATGATACGTTTTTAATTAAAATATATTTGCTTATCCCCTCTAAAAAATTTATGACGTCATCTCAAAATTTTGCAGAATAAATCCTATCTTAAATGTGTAAAATATGATGAGTTTTATACTTGTGATTTATCACTGCATTAATATTTTTTAGATTTGGTTATACAGGGTGTCTCAAAAAAGTTAATGACTGAGTCAATTTATTTTATTGAAATCAAGAATAGCAAAACTGAATACTTTGAAATATTGTAGATGTTTTGAAGTTTTTGTAAGCATGGTAACTTTTTCGAAAATTTGATTAATCAAATATGCGCAAAATCAAAAATAGGAAAAACTGAAATTCACTAATGCAAAAAACAGAAAATCGAAAAATACAAGTCGCAAAAATCGAAAATCTAAAAATGGCTAATCAAAAAATCGAAAATTCAATGAATCAAATACCTAGGTCGATCGAAAAGTGGAAATTCACAAACCTCAAAAATCGAAAAATCGAAAATTGAAAAACGGGAAAACCAAAAAATCGAAAAGTCAAAAATTTGTAATATTGAAAATTTAAAAAATCAAAAACAAGAATAAAAAAAATCGGAAATTGAAATAATCAAAATATATAAAGTAAAAAAAATTGCAAAGCCTAAAAACTGAAACGAACAGAAAAATCGAAAAAGCAAAAAATTGAAAAAACAAAAATTCGAAAAAGTGGAAAATGGAAAATCTGAATAAAGAAACTTGAAAATTCTGAAAATTGGAAAATCGAAAACCAAAAAATCGGAAAGTAACAAAATTGAAGTCTAACAGTTGAGAATCGAAAAATTGAAAAACCGAAAATTCTAAAAATCGACAATGGACAAATTGAAAATCGCAAAATTTAAATTGAAAAATTGAACATAGAAAAATCGAAAATTCGACTACTCAAATTTTCTAAAAATCGGAAAATCATAAAACTGAAAAATCCAAAATTCTAATCATCGAAAGTCTGAAAACTGAAAATCAAAAATTCTGAAAAGCGGAAAATAGAATATCTAAAAATTTAAAAGAAAGAAAATTGAAGTCTAAAACCGAAGAATGGAAAAATTAAAAATCAAAAATTCGAAAAATCAAAACAGAAAAATTCAAAGATTTAAAAAGAAAATCGAAAAATCAAAAATCTGAAAATTGAAACTCGAAAATCTGGAAAATCGAAAAGTAAAAAAATTGAAGTCTAAAAGCTGAAAAATGGAAAACTGAACAATCGAAAATTCGAAAATCAAATATCGAAAAATCGAAAATTTGATAAATCAAATATGCGAAAAACAGAAAATCTGAAAATGCAAAACTGGAAAATCAAAAATCTAAAAATGGAAAAACCGAAAATTCAATGAATCTAATACGTAGGTCGATCGAAAAACTGGAAATTCACAAATCTGAAAAATAGAAAATTTGCAAGATTGAAAAACCAAGAATTGAAAAATCAAAAAACCGAAAAATGGAAAAATCAAAAATCGAAAAATAGGAAAACCGAAAATTCGAAAATTAATAATATTGAAAACTCTAAAAGTCGACAATTCAAAAATCAAAAAACTGGAAAGTAAAATAATCGAAAAATCGAAAAGTAAACAAATTGCAAAGCCTAAAAACTGACGAACAGAAAAGTCGAAAAATCGTAAAATCAAAAAGTGGAAAATCGAAAACTGGAAATTGAAAAATCGAAGATTGGAAAATCGAAAAATCGAAAATCGGAATATCGAGAATCGACAAATTAAAAAACCGAAAAATCGAAAAATTAAAAAATCGGAAATCGAAAAATGAAAAAAAAACGAAAATTCAAAAATCGAATAATCCGAAACTAAAATAATAGTCTCAAAACTGACGAACAGAACAATCGAAAAATAAAAAAAAATCGAAAAATATCTAAACATGGAAAATCGAAAAATCGAAAATCGGAAAATGGAAAAACCGAAAAATCGAAAATCGAAAACTCGAAAAATCGAAAATTCGATGAAACAAATACTCGAAAAAGCGAAAAGTAAAAAAATTGCAAGGCCTAAAAATTGAAAAATCAAAAAATCGAAAAAATGAAAATCGAAAAAACGACGATCGAAAAAAAATCAAAAAATCGAAAAGTGGAAAATCGGAAAGTAACAAAATTGAAATCTAAAAGCTGCAAATTGCAGAACCATAAAAACTGAAACAAACAGAAAAATCGAAAAACCAGAAAAGCGGAAAAACGAAAATCGAAAAATCACAAATCGAAAAATCGTAAAGTCAGAAAATGGAAAATCGAATAATCGAAAGTTGAAAAATCGAAGGTCGAAAAATAAAACAACCGAAAAATCGAAACATTTTATGATTAATGGAAAATCGAAAAATCTAGAATAGAAGAATTAAAAAACCGGAAAATTGAAAAATCGGAAATCGAAGAATTAAAAACGTAAAATCGAGAATTCAAAAATCAAAAAAATCGGAAAGTAAAATATAATCGAAAAATGCAAAAAAATTGCAAAGTCTAAAAACTGACCAACAGAAAAATCAAAAAATCTAAAAATGGAAAGACGAAAAATCGAAAATTGAAAGAAAGGCAAATTAAAAAATCGAAACATCGAAAAATCAAAAAAACGAAAAATTAAAAAATCGAAAAATGAAAAAACTGAAAGCTCGAAAAATCAAAATACCGCAAATTTGAAAAATCAGAAAATTAGAAAGTAATAAAATCGAAAAGTTGATAGAAAAATGGAAACTGAAAAATCTAATTCGATGAAACTGTTGGTCGAAAAAACGAAAAATCGAAAATCGAAGTGACCTTTTTTTGAGACAGGCTGTATAAGTAAATCTAAAAAATATTACTGCAATGATAAATCACAGGTATAGACTCATCATATCAAATTTTACGATGACGTCATGCATTTTTTGGCGAAGATAAGCAAATACATTTTGATCGTGGCTTTGAAAGTATTCTTCGACTTTCGTTCCATTTCAAAATTTACTCTTTGTATATTTCAGTGGTCACAACGAGTTTACTAGATGTCGGAAGTAATAAATTATCCTATCGGTCGAAGAACGTTCGGTCCGGTCTTACACCTCGACCCAAGAGGGACCGCAGTAAAGGATAACAAATGGAACGGATAAAATAAAGCGTCAAATATGATTGATAAACTTTAAACCAAAATTATGAAGTTTATAAACTGAACATTTTTTTTGCTTTTTGAAATCTAATACACTTCAAAAAATGTCCGTGACTTACTTTAATGTGAATTTTATAACTATGGTCGGCACAATTAGACCTAATATTAGTGTGATTTTATTAGAGCAGGACAGGTTTTTTTTTTCTAACTAATTGACAAGATTTCAAAGTATTCAGTTTTGCAATTCTTGATTTCTTCAATAAAATAAATTGACTCAGTCATTTTTTTTTTGAGTCACCCTGTATGTATAAACAAATCCAAAAAATATTAATGGAATGGTAAATCACAAGTATAGACTCACCATATTCTGAACATTTTAGATAGGGTATTTATAAAATTAAAACTAATTCAGAGTAAGTATTTATAAAATTAAAACTAATTCAGGGTAAGAATTTGGTCAACACGTAAATTTCGTTGTAGTTTGAGCCTACCTACAAATTCTGCTCTTGGACGATTTGGACCGCCTCCTTCGGTGACGACCGGCAAAAATGATCCGCCCATAGGCTCAAAACATTTGCGTGCGATTGTACTACCTGGAGGTGTTGGCGATGGATATGGAATTACCACTCGTGTTAAGCAGAGTCGTCAAGTTATCCGGGAAGTTGTTTAAAGGCGGCAGAAACGTCGGCATCGGGATATTGCGGCCTCCATGCAACTCAAAAACCTAAAAATGGGTAAAATTCGACGTATTATTTTTGTAACCACTTACTTTAACTGCAGTCGTCATAAAGAAGTTTGCCAAATCTACGCGACTATTCTTAGTCGATTTTAGCATTGTGTTAAAAATGTGGAACTGTTCGCTCGGTACTTTCTGGCTTCGTCGAATCATCGCTCTCAAGTCTTCGATAGATTTTTCCGATTTTAGAATCTCTAGAATTTGGTCACAAGTGGGTCTTTCGCGGGAGTCCTGGTGGAGAAGGCTTCTGCAAACAAAATACAAAATTCGGAAGACTTATTCCACACGTACTGACTTAAGTATAGAGCGCTTTTTGTCGCTTAAATTCGACATCGTGTTTAGGCGTTCCGACGTCAGCGGGAAGAGTTTGAACTTCTCCATTTGGGTCATCGGTTGCGAACACATTTCGAAATAAACGACACCTGAAACACTTGCATAAAATTTACAATACATCACGAACCAAAATTTACCCAAACTGTAAATATCGGCTTTTATGTTGCAATAAGGTCGGCTAAAAAACTCCGGTGCTATGTAAATGGTGGTCCCACAAGGTGCCGTCAATGACGCGCACGCCACGTCAGCCTCAAAAATCTCCAGTTCGTTCTTCAGAGAAATCTGCTTCGACAGACCAAAATCCCCGATTTTGATCACGTCCCCGCAAGTCAGGAAAATATTTTCGGGTTTCAAGTCGCGATGGATGATCTTGTTTTGGTGCGTGTGGGCGAGACCTTCGCAAATTTCTTGAAAATATTTCGTCAGTTTTGCTTCTTTTTGGTAGAGATTGTCGTCGATGGCGTCCCTCAGGGTGCGTTTGTCGCACAGTTCCATTTGTATGAATAAGTAGTTGAGTTCTTTGATTTCTTCGGCTTCTTGGAAGACTATCGGACAATCGTCGTCGGTGTAATTTTCTTCCTCTTCGTCGTCTTCTTCGCCAAATTCGTCGCTTCTGCTGAGGTACCCGTTTTGGTCGAATTTTTCGATCTCGGCACTTATGGACTTGAAACAAAAGGGTGAATGTGGCGACTAAATAGCACGTTAATGGTACCTCTTCGCTCTCGCTATCCAGGTTGAATTTTTTGTACTCTGCTAAAGGCACTTTGGCGGTTTCCGCCCACGAGTTAAAGTAGCGGACTATATTCGGGTGACTGAGGCGCGCCAACATGTTGGCTTCTCGGCAAGTTTTCTTTAAACTGTCTGCGTCGGATTGATAGCGGATCATTTTGATAGCCACCTGGGTTTTGTCGAATTTGTGCGTAGCCTAACAACAATAAAAATGCGGTAAATTGTTTTTCCGCACGCTTGCACACAAGCTTTTAGCAAAAAATTAGTTACCTTAATGATCTCGCCAAACCCTCCTTTTCCTAGGGACTCCCCCAAAACAAAGTCTTGAAGTAGCCTTGACACATACTTTGCGGCCTGGAACGACTCTTCGTCCTTGGTGCTTTTGTTGCTAAGTGTCGAAACGGTTCTAAGCAACATTTTTCTAACTCGCAACTAAATATTTTGTTTATCTTTTTGTTTTGTTCGATAACACCGGATTCCGGAATTTATTCTTTTTGTTACTAATTCTTTATGTCCACTCTATTGCTTTGCGTTATGCACGCCCGTTCGCTTCCACTCTCACTCCCTCACTAAACAATAAACAAGTTCCGACTTGCATCACACTGCGCTTTATCGCTCTTCCTTGCTTCTCATCTGTTCGGTATAGATAAGGTGCATTTACGTCGCTCCTTTTCTCTCTCGTGAGATTATCGATTTCCATCTTGCTCGGATTCTTCTAGAAGGGGTATCCGAAAAAGCACGAGCGACGACGAGGATTTTAGGTGTTTCACCTCCTAGAAATTGCAGATTTTCGTTGTTGTTGTTCAGGTTTTAATTTTCAAGCGTTTAGTTTACTTTAAAATGTTGCTATGGTACGAAATGCTTGGTGTTGTAAATGATACTGATTAAGTGATTACAGCTGGAATGGAAGAAATCTGTAATGAATTTTGTCTAGATGGTGTATTATGGGTTGCCTATCGAATACACTGTAAATCGTTGATTTATGACGCTAGGATTGAGCCGGTCACCAAAAACACAAAAGGAATTATAAGATCCCATTCTTCAGTTTAGTGGGGCCATATAACCTTGTAATATTTGACAGGCTATAAATATTATCCAATAGCCTGCCCCTATATTTATGGTTTAGGTATTGTATCATTATTTTTATTATTCTATTTTTTAGTTGTTATTTTTTTTATTTTACACATACATGCGAAACGCTAGTCAAAATTTGTTTGTTTATCCGTTTCAAAAATTTGATATAGTCATCTCAAAATTTTGCTGGATAAATCTTCTCTAAAATGCACAAAGTACTGTGAGTTCACATTTTTTTGTCATTTTTTTTTTCTTAGTTGCTTGCTTTGTCGTTTTTCTATCACACTTTGTTTCTCTTTTTAGTAGCATTTTTCTGGATATTTTTTTGGCCGTTTTCTTTTCTGTTGTCTTATTATGTTAGATTTTTTGGGCAATTTTTCTCCGTTTCTGCCGGCGTTTGTTTTGTAGTTTTTTCAAACCTCGCCCCCGTTTTGTCCCCTTTTTTATTTTTTTTGCATTTTATGTCATTTTTTGTCTTTTGTAACGTTTTTTCTCTTTATTCTTTTTTTGTTTTTGATGGTTTTTTATTCGTCGCTTCTCTTGTCTTATTTCGTCACGGTTTTTAGTGTTTTTGTCTTTTTTTTAGTTGTTTTGCCACTTTTTTGTCTCTCTTTGTTTGTTGTGCTTTTTTGTCTGATTTTTATCACTCTCTCGCCCCCCAACGCATTTTTTGTCGTTTGTTGGTTTCATTTTATGGCATTTTTTCGCCTGTTTTGTCGTCCTTTTGTTTTTTTGTTGCTTTCTTTGTTGTTTTTTATTCGCTTTTTTGTATGTTTTTGATTTTCTAGTTGAGTTTTTTTATTATTCTCTTGTTTTATCACATTTTTCTGATCGTTTTTTTTTTAAACTTCTCTTTTTTGGCGTCTTATATTTTTTTGGGATTTTTTCTCCTATTTTGCTACGTTTGTTTTGATACTTCTTTAACCCCTCCACCCATTTCTTTTCCTTTTTTTAATCTGTTTTTGCATTTTGTGTCATTTTTTGTGTACCTTTCTTTGTTTCTTTTTCTTCGTTTCTTTAGTCGCTTTCATTTTCTGGAATTTTTCGATTTTTTTTCTTTTTTTTTGGCTTTTTTGGGCCCTTTTCGCCGTTTTTTTGTTTTTTTTTTGTGGGTTTTTTAGTGTCGTTTTTTGTAAAACAAATTTCGACTTTCTTGTATTTTGTTACATTGTTTTTTTCGCCTTTTTCTTGAGGTTTTGTCCTTTTGTTTTACTTTTTTTTTTTCTAATTTTTGTTGTTTTTATTTTGCAAGAACTTTCCTTTTATATAATTTTTCCGCTTATTTTGTCGCAGTTTCTTTCTTATTCCTTTTTTTCTTGTCAATGTTTTTGATCGTTTATTTAGTCGTTTTTTGTCGCCTCCTTTATCTTCTTAATTTGTCACAATTGCTGTTGCTGTTTTTGACTTTCTTTGTTGTTCTTTTTTGTTGTTTTTTCTTCGTCCGGTTTTTTGTTGCTTTTTTGCGCCCCCCCCCTTGTCATCTTTTTTTTGTAATGTTTTGTGATTCATTTTTTGTCACATTTTTCTCTTATTTGTATCTTCACTTTTCTTCTCGATTTTTAATTTTTGATTTTTTAATTTTTGGATATTTCAGTTTTGCAATTTTTGAGTTTTTGATTCTTCAGTTTTTCGATTTTCCAGTTTTCCGTTTTTAGATTTCTCAGTTTTGATTATTCAATGTTTCGATTTTTTAAATTTTAGATTTTTCGACTTGGGATTTTTTGTTTTTTGTTTCTTCAATTTTTCAATTTTCAGTTTTTTATTTCTTAATTTTCCGATATTTCAGTTATGCGATTTTTCAATTTCTTGATTCTTCAATTTTTCGATTTTTGGCATTCCTACATTTTCGACAGATCAGTTTTCGACTTTTCGTTTCATTGATTTTTTGAGTTTCCATTTCTCGATTTCTCGACAGTTTTTCAATTCTTCAGTTCTTCGATTTTCCAATTTTCCGTTGTTAGATTTCTCAGGTTTTTGATTTTTCAATTTTTCGATTTTTGTAATTTTCGAATTTTCGACTTGGGATTTTTCTGTTTTTTGTTTCTTCAATTTTTCGATTTTCATTTTTTGATTTCTTAATTTCCGATATTTAGGTTTGCGATTTTTCAATTTCTTGATTCTTCAATTTTTCGATTTTTGGCGTTCCTACATTTTCGATATATCAGTTTTTCGTATTTTCAATTTCTCGATTTTCAATTTTCGATTTCTTAATTTTCGGATATTTCAGTTTTGCATTTTTCAATTTTTTAATTTTCAATTTTTCGATTTTTGGCGTTCCTAAATTTTCGATAGTTCAGTTTTTCGATTCCTCGATTTTTCGACTTTTCATTTCATTCATTTTTTTGAGTTCTCATTTCTCGATTTCTCGACGGTTTTTCAATTCTTCAGTTCTTCGATTTTCCGATTTTCCATTTTTAGATTTCTCGAGTTTTTGATGTTTCAATTTTTCGATTTTTTAAAATTTCGATTTTTCGACTTGGGATTTTTTTTTCGTTTGTTCAATTTTTCAATTTCTTAATTTTCTGATATTTCAGTTTTGCGATTTTTCAATTTCTTGATTCTTAATTTTTTGGAATTTTGTCGTTCCTACATTTTCGATTTCTCGACTTTTTGATTTCCCATTTCTCGATTTCTCGACAAATTTTCAATTCTTCAGTTCTTCGATTTTCCAAATTTTCAGGATTTTAATTTTTCAATTTTTCGATTTTTTAAATTTTCGATTTTTCGACTTGGAGCTTTTCTGATTTTTGTTTCTTCAATTTCTCGATTTTCAATTTTCGATTTCTTAATTTTCCGTTGTCGCATTTTTTGTGTTACTTTTTTTGTAATGTTTTTTGATTCTTCTTTTGTCGCTTTTTAATCTGATCGTTTTTTTCCTCACATTTTTCTGTTTTTGTTTGTTCAGTCTTTCGATTTTTCAATTTCTCGATTTTTTAAATTAACAATTTCTCGATTTTCAATTTTCGATTTCTTAATTTTCCGATATATCAGTTTTGCAATTTTTCAGTTTTTTGATTCTTCAATTTTTCGATTTTTGGCGTTCCTAAATTTTCGATAGAGCAGATTTTCGATTTCTCGATTTTTCGACTTTTCGTTTCATTAATTTTTTTGAGTTCTCATTTCTCGACAGTCTTTCAATTCTTCAGTTCTTCGATTTTCCAATTTTCCGTTTTTAGATTTCTCAGGATTTTGATTTTTCAATTTTTTAAATTTTCGATTTTTCGACTAGGGGTTTTTCTGTTTTTTGTTTCTTCAATTTTTCGATTTCTTAATTTTCTGATATTTCAGTTTTGCGATTTTTCAATTTCTTGATTCTTCAATTTTTCGAATTTTGTCGTTCCTACATTTTCGATAGATCAATTTTTCGATTTCTCGATTCTTCGACTTTTTGCTTTCCCATTCCTTGAGAAATTAACAATTTCTAGATTTTCAATTTTCGATTTCTTAATTTTCGGATGTTTCAGTTTTGCAATTTGTCAGTTTCTTGATATCTTCAATTTTTCGATTTTTGGCGTTCCTAAATTTTCGATAGATCAGATTTTCGATTTCTCGATTTTTCGACTTTTCGTTTCATTCATTTTTTGAGTTCTCATTTCTCGATTTCTCGACAGATTTTCAATTCTTCAGTTCTTCGATTTTCCAATTTTCTATTTTTAGATTTCTCAAGGTTTTGATGTTTCAATTTTTCGACTTGGGATTTTCTTTTTATTCAAATTATCGATTTCTTAGTTTTCCGATATTTCAGTCTTGCGCTTTTTCAATTTCTTGATTCTTTAATTTTTGGATATTTGTCGTTCCTACATTTTCGATAGATCACTTTTTCGATTTCTTTATTTTTCGACTTTTTGCTTTCCTATTTCTTGAGAAATTAACAATTTCTCGATTTTCAATTTTCGATTTCTTAATTTTCGGATGTTTCAGCTTTGCAATTTGTCAGTGTCTTGATTCTTCAATTTTTCGATTTTTGGCGTTCCTAAATTTTCGATTGATCAGATTTTCGATTTCTCGATTTTTCGACTTTTCGTTTCATTCATTTTTTGAGTTCTCATTTCTCGATTTCTCGACAGATTTCAATTCTTCAGTTCTTCGATTTCGATTTTCTATTTTAGATTTCTCAAGGTTTGATGTTTCAATTGTTCGATTTTTAAATTTCGATTTTTCGACTTGGTTTTTCTGTTTATTGATTCTTCAATTTATCGATTCTTAGTTTTCCGATAATTCAGTTTTGCGCTTTTCAATTTCTTGATTCTTTAATTTTTGGATATTTGTCGTTCCTACATTTTCGATAGATCAATTTTCGATTTCTTTATTTTTCGACTTTTGCTTTCCATTTCTTGAGAAATTAACAATTTCTCAATTTTCAATTTTCGATTTCTTAATTTTCGAAAGTTTCAGTTTTGCATTTGTCAGTTTCTTGATATCTTCAATTTTTCGATTTTTGGCGTTCCTAATTTTCGATAGATAGTTTTTCGATTCCTCGATTTTTCGACTTTTCTTTCATTCATTTTTTGATTCATTTTCGATTCTCAATTTTTCAATTCTTTGTTTTCGTTTTCAATTTCGATTTCTTAATTTTCGGATATTTCAGTTTTGCGATTTTCTTTCTTGATTCTTCAATTTTGATTTTGTCGTTCTGCATTTTCGATCATCAATTTTTCATTTTCGATTTTTCGACTTTTCGTTTCATGATTTTTTGATTCTCATTTCTCGATTTTCGAGTTTTCATTCTCGTTTCTTCGATTTCCAATTTTCGTTTTTCGATCTCTTAGGATTTTGATTTTTCATTTTCGATTTTTGAAATTTTCGATTTTACCACTTGGGATTTTTTCTGTTTTTCGTTTCTTTAATTTTTCGATTTTCAGTTTTGATTTCTTAATTTTCCGATATTTCAGTTATGCATTTTCAATTTTTGGATTTTTGTCGTCCTACATTTTCGACAGATCAGTTTTTCGACTTTTCGTTTCATTGATATTTTGAGACTATTCTCGATTTCGCGACAGTTTTCAATTTTTCAGTTCTTCGATTTTCAATTTTCCGTTTTTAGATTTCTCAGGATTATGATTTTTCAATTTTTCGATTTTTTAAATTTTCGATTTTTCGACTTGGGATTTTTCTGTTTTTTGTTTCTTCAATTTTTCAATTTCTTAATTTTCCGATATTTCAGTTTGCGATTTTTCAATTTCTGATTCTTCAATTTTTCGAATTTGTCGTTCTACATTTTCGATAGATCAATTTTTCGATTTCTCGATTCTTCGACTTTTTGCTTTCCCATTCCTTGGAAATTAACAATTTCTAGATTTTCAATTTTCGATTTCTTAATTTTCGGATGTTTCAGTTTTGCAATTTGTCAGTTTCTTGATATCTTCAATTTTTCGATTTTTGGCGTTCCTAAATTTTCGATAGATCAGATTTTCGATTCTCGATTTTTCGACTTTTCGTTTCATTCATTTTTTGAGTTCTCATTCTCGATTTCTCGACAGATTTTCAATTCTTCAGTTCTTCGATTTTCCAATTTTCTATTTTTAGATTTCTCAAGGTTTTGATGTTTCAATTTTTCGACTTGGGATTTTTCTTTTTATTCAAATTATCGATTTCTTAGTTTTCCGATATTTCAGTCTTGCGCTTTTCAATTTCTTGATTCTTTAATTTTTGATATTTGTCGTTCCTACATTTTCGATAGATCACTTTTTCGATTTCTTTATTTTTCGACTTTTTGCTTTCCTATTTCTTGAGAAATTAACAATTTCTCGATTTTCAATTTTCGATTTCTTAATTTTCGGATGTTTCAGCTTTGCAATTTGTCAGTGTCTTGATTCTTCAATTTTTCGATTTTTGGCGTTCCTAAATTTTCGATTGATCAGATTTTCGATTTCTCGATTTTTCGACTTTTCGTTTCATTCATTTTTTGAGTTCTCATTTCTCGATTTCTCGACAGATTTCAATTCTTCAGTTCTTCGATTTTCCGATTTTCTATTTTTAGATTTCTCAAGGTTTTGATGTTTCAATTGTTCGATTTTTTAAATTTTCGATTTTTCGACTTGTGGTTTTTCTGTTTATTGATTCTTCAATTTATCGATTTCTTAGTTTTCCGATAATTCAGTTTTGCGCTTTTTTCAATTTCTTGATTCTTTAATTTTTGGATATTTGTCGTTCCTACATTTTCGATAGATCAATTTTTCGATTTCTTTATTTTTCGACTTTTTGCTTTCCCATTTCTTGAGAAATTAACAATTTCTCAATTTTCAATTTTCGATTTCTTAATTTTCGAAAGTTTCAGTTTTGCAATTTGTCAGTTTCTTGATATCTTCAATTTTTCGATTTTTGGCGTTCCTAAATTTTCGATAGATAAGTTTTTCGATTCCTCGATTTTTCGACTTTTCGTTTCATTCATTTTTTGAGCTCTCATTTCTCGATTTCTCGACAGTTTTTCAATTCTTCTGTTCTTCGATTTTCAATTTTCGATTTCTTAATTTTCGGATATTTCAGTTTTGCGATTTTTCAGTTTCTTGATTCTTCAATTTTTGGATTTTTGTCGTTCCTGCATTTTCGATACATCAATTTTTCGATTTCTCGATTTTTCGACTTTTCGTTTCATTGATTTTTTGAATTCTCATTTCTCGATTTCTCGACAGTTTTTCAATTCATCAGTTCTTCGATTTTCCAATTTTCCGTTTTTCGATCTCTTAGGATTTTGATTTTTCAATTTTTCGATTTTTGAAATTTTCGATTTTACCACTTGGATTTTTCTGTTTTTCGTTTCTTTAATTTTTCGATTTTCAGTTTTTGATTTCTTAATTTTCCGATATTTCAGTTATGCAATTTTTCAATTTTTGGATTTTTGTCGTCCCTACATTTTCGACAGATCAGTTTTTCGACTTTTCGTTTCATTGATATTTTGAGATCCTATTTCTCGATTTCGCGACAGTTTTTCAATTTTTCAGTTCTTCGATTTTTCAATTTTCCGTTTTTAGATTTCTCAGGATTATGATTTTTCAATTTTTCGATTTTTTAAATTTTCGATTTTTCGACTTGGGATTTTTCTGTTTTTTGTTTCTTCAATTTTTCAATTTCTTAATTTTCCGATATTTCAGTTTAGCGATTTTTCAATTTCTTGATTCTTCAATTTTTCGAATTTTGTCGTTCCCACATTTTCGATAGATCAATTTTTCGATTTTTTCGACTTTTTGATTTCCCATTTTTCAATTTCTCGACAGTTTTTAAGTCTTCCGGTTTTCTATGTTCCATTTTTTTAATTTCGCAGGTTCTTGATTTTTCAATTTTTCTTGCAGTTTTTGTCCTTTTATTTAACATTTTTTTTGTAACTGTTGTGGGTCACTTTTGTAGTTTTTATTTTTCAATTACTTTTTTTTTGTAGCATTTTTTTCGCTTATTTTGTCACAGTTTCTTTTTTATTCTTTTTGTTTCTTTCTTGGCACTGCTTTTGATCCTTTATTTAGCCGTTTTTTGTCGCCTCCTTCGTCATCTTAATTTATCACAATTGCTGTTGCTGTTTTTGACTTCTTTATTGTTTTTTTGTTGTTTTATGTCGCATTTTTTTATTGCTTTTTACGCCCCTCCCCCCTTGTCACCTTTTTTTTTGTAAAGTTTTGTTATTTTTTTTGTCGCTTTTATTTGATCGCTATTTTTCTCAAAATTTTCTGTTTTTGTATCTTCAATTTTTCGAATTTTCAATTTTCGATTTCTTAATTTTAGGTTGTCGCATTTTTGTTGTTACCTTTTTGCGCCCCCCCCCCATGCCACCTTTTTTTTGTAATGTTTTATAATTCTCCTTTTGTCGCTTTTTTATTTGATCGTTTTTTCTCACATTTTTCTGTTTTTGTTTCTTCATTCTTTCGATTTCTCAATTTCTCGCTTTTTGAAATTAACAATTCTCGTTTTCAATTTTCGATTTCTTAATTTTTGGATATTTCAGTTTTGCAATTTTTCAGTTTCTTGATTCTTCAATTTTTGGATTTTTGGCGTTCCTAACTTTTCGATAGATCAGTTTTTCGAATTCTCGATTTTTCGACTTTTCGTTTCATTTATTTTTTTGAGTTCTTATTTCTCGATTTCTCGACAGTTTTTCAGTTCTTCAGTTCTTCGATTTTCCAATTTTCCGTTTTTAAATTTCTCAGGCTTTTGATTTTTCAATTTTTCGATTTTTTTAAATTTTCGATTTTTCGACTTGGGATTTTTCTGTTTATTGTTTCTTCAATTTATCGATTTCTTAGTTTTCCGAAATTTCAGTTTTGCGCTTTCTCAATTTCTTGATTCTTTAACTTTTAGATATTTGTCGTTCTTACATTTTCGATTGATCAATTTTTCGATTTCTCGATTTTTCGACTTTTTGCTTTCCCATTTCTTGATTTCTCGACAATTTTTAAGTCTTCCGGTTTTCTTTTTTCCTTTTTTTTTAATTTCGCAGTTTCTTGGTTTTTCAATTTTTTCTTGCGGTTTTTGTCCTTTTAACATTTTTTTTTTGTAATTTTTTTTGGTAAGTTTTTTGTAGTTTTTTATTTTTGAATGACTTTTCTTTTGTAGCATTTTTCCGCTTATTTTGTCGCAGTTTCTTTTTGTATATTCAATTTTTCGAATTTTGAATTTCTCGATTTTCAATTTTCGATTTCTTAATTTTCGGATATTTCAGTTTTGCGATTTTTCAGTTTCTTGATTCTTCAATTTTTGGATTTTTGTCGTTCCTGCATTTTCGATACATCAATTTTTCGATTTCTCGATTTTTCGACTTTTCGTTTCATTGATTTTTTGAATTCTCATTTCTCGATTTCTCGACAGTTTTTCAATTCATCATTTCTTCGATTTTCCAATTTTCCGTTTTTCGATCTCTTAGGATTTTGATTTTTCAATTTTTCGATTTTTGAAATTTTCGATTTTACCACTTGGGATTTTTCTGTTTTTCGTTTCTTTAATTTTTCGATTTTCAGTTTTTGATTTCTTAATTTTCCGATATTTCAGTTATGCAATTTTTCAATTTTTGGATTTTTGTCGTCCCTACATTTTCGACAGATCAGTTTTTCGACTTTTCGTTTCATTGATATTTTGAGATCCTATTTCTCGATTTCGCGACAGTTTTTTCAATTTTTCAGTTCTTCGATTTTTCAATTTTCCGTTTTTAGATTTCTCAGGATTATGATATTTCAATTTTTCGATTTTTTAAATTTTCGATTTTTCGACTGGGATTTTTCTGTTTTTCCGATATTTCAGTTTAGCGATTTTTTCAATTTCTTGATTCTTCAATTTTTCGAATTTTGTCGTTCCCACATTTTCGATAGATCAATTTTTCGATTTTTCGACTTTTTGATTTTCCATTTTTCAATTTCTCGACAGTTTTTTAAGTCTTCCGGTTTTCTATGTTCCATTTTTTTAATTTCGCAGGTTCTTGATTTTTCAATTTTTCTTGCAGTTTTTGTCCTTTTATTTAATATTTTTTTTGTAACTGTTGTGGGTCACTTTTGTAGTTTTTATTTTTCCATTACTTTTCTTTTGTAGCATTTTTTTTTCGCTTATTTTGTCGCAGTTTCTTTTTGATTCTTTTTGTTTATTTCTTGTCACTGCTTTTGATCGTTTATTTAGCCGTTTTTTTCGCCTCCTTCGTCATCTTAATTTATCACAATTGCTGTTGCTGTTTTTGACTTTATGTTTTTTTGTTGTTTTTTGTCACATTTTTTTATTACTTTTTACGCCCCTCCCCTCTTGTCACCTTTTTTTTGAAAGTTTTGTTATTCTTTTTTTGTCGCTTTTATTTGATCGCTTTTTTTCTCAAAATTTTCTGTTTTTGTATCTTCAATTTTTCGAATTTTCAATTTTCGATTTCTTAATTTTAGGTTGTCGCATTTTTGTGTTACCTTTTTGCGCCCCCCCCCCCCCATGCCACCTTTTTTTTGTAATGTTTTATAATTCTCCTTTTGTCGCTTTTTTATTTGAACGTTTTTTCTCACATTTTTCTGTTTTTGTTTCTTCATTCTTTCGATTTCTCAATTTCTCGCTTTTTGAAATTAACAATTTCTCGTTTTCAATTTTCGATTTCTTAATTTTTGGATATTTCAGTTTTGCAATTTTTCAGTTTCTTGATTCTTCAATTTTTGGATTTTTGGCGTTCCTAACTTTTCGATAGATCAGTTTTTCGAATTCTCGATTTTTCGACTTTTCGTTTCATTTATTTTTTTGAGTTCTTATTTCTCGATTTCTCGACAGTTTTCCAATTCTTCAGTTCTTCGATTTTCCAATTTTCCGTTTTAAATTTCTCAGGCTTTTGATTTTTCAATTTTTCGATTTTTTTAAATTTTCGATTTTTCGACTTGGGATTTTTCTGTTTATTGTTTCTTCAATTTATCGATTTCTTAGTTTTCCGAAATTTCAGTTTTGCGCTTTCTCAATTTCTTGATTCTTTAACTTTTAGATATTTGTCGTTCTTACATTTTCGATTGATCAATTTTTCGATTTCTCGATTTTTCGACTTTTTGCTTTCCCATTTCTTGATTTCTCGACAATTTTTAAGTCTTCCGGTTTTCTTTTTTCCGTTTTTTAATTTCGCAGTTTCTTGGTTTTTCAATTTTTCTTGCGGTTTTTGTCCTTTTTACATTTTTTTTTTGTAATTTTTGTGGTAAGTTTTTTGTAGTTTTTATTTTTGAATGAATTTTCTTTTGTAGCATTTTTTCCGCTTATTTTGTCGCAGTTTCTTTTTGTATATTCAATTTTTCGAATTTTGAATTTCTCGATTTTCAATTTTCGATTTCTTAATTTTCGGATATTTCAGTTTTGCGATTTTTCAGTTTCTTGATTCTTCAATTTTTGGATTTTTGTCGTTCCTGCATTTTCGATACATCAATTTTTCGATTTCTCGATTTTTCGACTTTTCGTTTCATTGATTTTTTGAATTCTCATTTCTCGATTTCTCGACAGTTTTTCAATTCATCAGTTCTTCGATTTTCCAATTTTCCGTTTTTCGATCTCTTAGGATTTTGATTTTTCAATTTTTCGATTTTTGAAATTTTCGATTTTACCACTTGGGATTTTTCTGTTTTTCGTTTCTTTAATTTTTCGATTTTCAGTTTTTGATTTCTTAATTTTCCGATATTTCAGTTATGCAATTTTTCAATTTCTTGATTCTTCACGTTTTCGATTTTTGTCGTCCCTACATTTTCGATAGATCAATTTTCGACTTTTCGTTTCATTGGTTTTTTGAGTTCCCGTTTCTCGATTTCTCGGCAGTTTTCAATTTTTCAGTTCTTCGATTTTCCAATTTTCCGTTTTTAGATTTGTTAGGTTTTTGATTTTTCATTTTTCGATTTTTGTAATTTTCGATTTTTCGATTTGGGATTTTTTTGTTTTTTTGATTCTTCAATTTTTCGGTTTTGGGCGTTCCTACATTTTCGGCTGATTTTTAGATTTTTGAAATTTTCGATTATTCGACTTGGAATTTTTCTATTTTTTGTTTCTTCAAGTTTTCGATTTTTAGTTTTTGATTTCTTAATTTTCCAATATTTCAGTTTGCGATTTTTCAATTTCTTGATTCAATTTTTCGGTTTTGGGCGTTCCTACATTTTGGACAGATCAGTTTTTTCGACTTTTCGTTTCATTGTTTTTTTGAGTTCCCATTTCTCGATTTCTCGACAGTTTTTCAATTCTTCAATTCTTCGATTTTCCAATTTTCCGTTTTTAGATTTCTCAGGTTTTTGATTTTCCAATTTTTCGATTTTTTAAATTTTCGATTTTTCGACTTGGGATTTTTCTGTTTTTCGTTTCTTTAATTTTTCGATTTCCAGTTTTTTATTTCTTAATTTTCCGATATTCCAGTTTTGCGATTTTTCAATTTCTTGATTCTTCCATTTTTTGATTTTTGGCGTTCCTACATTTTGGACAGATCAGTTTTTCGACTTTTCGTTTCATTGTTTTTTTGAGTTCCCATTTCTCGATTTCTCGACAGTTTTTCAATGCTTCAATTGTTCGATTTTCCAATTTGCCGTTTTTAGATTTCTCAGGTTTTTGGTTTTTCAGTTTTTTCGATTTTTTTAATTTTCGATTTTTCGAGTTGGGATTTTTCTGTTTTTTGTTTCTTCAATTTTTCGATTTTCAGTTTTTGATTTCTTAATATGTATTTGGATATTTCAGTTTTGCAATTTTTCAGTTTTTCGATTTCTGGCGTTCCTACATTTTCGACAGATCAGTTTCTCGACTTTTGGTTTCATTGATTTTTTGAGTTCCCATTCTTCGATTTTTCGACAGTTTTTCATTCATCAGTTTTTCGATTTTCCAATTTTCCGTTTTTAGATTTCTCAGGATTTTGGTTTTTCAATTTTTCGATTTTTCGACTTGGGATTTTTCTGTTTTTCGTTTCTTCAATTTTTCGATTTTCAGTTTTGATTTCTTAATTTTCCAATATTTCAGTTTTGAGATTTTTCAATTTTTTTATTCTTCAATTTTTAAATTTTTCAATTTCTCGATTTTTGAAATTAACAACTTCTCGATTTTTAATTGTTGATTTTTTAATTTTCGGATATTTCAGTTTTGCAATTTTTGAGTTTTTGATTCTTCAGTTTTTCGATTTTCCAGTTTTCGACTTGGGGTTTCTCTGTTTTTTGTTTCTTCAATTTTTCGATTTCTTAATTTTCCGATATTTCAGTTTTGCGATTTTTCAGTTTTTTGATTTTTCAATTTTTCGATTTTTGGCGTTGCTACATTTTCGACAGATCAGTTTTTCGATTTCTCGATTTTTCATCTTTTTGATTTCACAGTTCTCAATTTCTCGACAGTGTTTAAGTCTTCAGGTTTTCGATTTTCCAATTTTTTTATTTCGCAGGTTCTTGAATTTTCAAGTTTTCTTGCGGTTTTTGTCCTTTTGTTTCACAATTTTTTTTGTGACATTTTTTCAGCTTATTTTGTCGCAGTTTCTTTCTGATTCTTTTTGTTTCTTACTTGTCACTGCTATCTTTCAGAAGTGGTTAAAGTAACTGAATCGGTATCTTTGGGCTTATCAGCTTAATACATTGTCAAGGGTCAAGTTGTCAAGAGAGAAAATTTGTACTCTATTATATTCTACAAAAATTGAAAATTCGTCAAAGTGACCTCGTTCTAGTCACAGGACCGTACTCCCCCAAGCCTGTTTTCCTCACCCAACCCAAAGACCCCATTCCCCACTTCCACAAGCCCCATTTTCGCCACTTTCCACCCCTCACGCACCGGAAGAATGCCCGAACGCAAAGTTTTGATAGTCATCTCATCTCCATCGCAGGCAATTTATCTTATTAAACCCAAAACAAATTTTCGCGTGCCGGACATCGTCCCGTGTACGTGGGAGACGCCAAGATTTATTGTCTCTAGACTAGACTAAAAAGATTTATTGGAATAATTATGATGGAGTAGATGATGGTCATCCGGGATACAAGCGCAGATGTTGCCACATTTATTTTATTAATTATGTCATCAGCGAGCAGCGAAATACTACGCAACCGTCGCTTTTTCCTTTCGACTCCGGATTTGGGCCGAATCGAATGCTCATTAAGGAACGCTCCAGATGGATCGCTTACGGTAATTGACCGCCGTGCTAGTTGCCGAGGAAATTGTCAATTAAAAAGACTTTATTGGCCGAAATCGGAAGTCTGAGGTGTTTGCGTAAGATGGAGTCTGGGATCGAGTGGGAACGAGTGCTGGTGCTTGCCTGGTCAAGGATCATGTCTGACTTAAGTGTGTTAATGGTTTCGGTGACTTTTGATATAACCAATGCAACGACAAAAAAAATCCTTGAGTCGGATTGTTAAAAACAAACGTACGCAGTAGGCACAGACTTTATTAAAACGATATTTACTTGATATTTCCAAGTGTATAGATCCTGGAGTACGAAAAAGTAGGTCTGCCGTTTCCGATTGTCCTTTCTTTGGATCTCCTTCTAGACTAACGGATCTTTAATTCGGATTTTTGGAAAAAATCAAAATTGTGTTACAATTTTTCGATTTCCCGATACTTATTTCTGTTTTGGAATTTTTCAGTTTTTTGTTTCTTCAGTTTTTCGATTTTTTGCTTCATCGATTTTTGGATTTTCCATTTTTCGATGTTCGATTTCCCGACTTCTTGATTTGTCGATTTTGTGAGTTTTTCAACTCTTCACGTTTGCGTTTTCTCAATTTTTCAATCTTTTGGGTTTTTAGATTTTTTAAATTTTAGATTTTTCAATTTTTGGTTTTTCCATTTCTGGATCTATCGATTTTCAATTTCTCGTTTCTGATTTTTTAAATTTTGGATATTTCATTGTTTTTGATTTTCACTTTTTGTGTTTATTCGAACAGATATCGTAACGGCGATTTCAGATTCGTAACTAGCGGAAGATTATCTACAATTTGGCACCAAGTTTCGGTCGATTGAACCAGTTTTAACCACTTTTTTGGAAAATTTTTGGAAATTTTGAATTCACTTTTCGTGTTTATTGGAACAGATATCGTGACGGCGATTTCAGACTTGTAACTAGCGGAAAATTATCTACAATTTGGCACCAAGTTTCGGTCGATTGAGCCAATTTTAACCACTTTTTTGGAAAATTTTTGCAAATTTTGAATTAACTTTTCGTGTTTATTGAAACAGATATCGTGACGGCGATTCCAGATTCGTGATTAGCAGATGATTATCTAAAATTTGACACCAATTTGCGGTCGATTGAACCAATATTAACCACTTTTTTTTTTAATTTTTGGAAATTTTGAATTCACTTTTCGTGTTTATTTGAACAGATATCATGGCGGCGATTTCAAATTCGTGATTAGCGACAGATTATCTACAATTTGGCACCAAGTTTCGGGCGATGAAACCAATTTTAACCACTTTTTTGGAAAATTTTTGGAAATTTTGAATTCACTTTTCGTGTTTATTGGACCGGATATCGTGACGGCGATTTCAGATTCGTAACTAGCGGAAGATTATCTACAATTTGGCACCAAGTTTCGGTCGATTGAACCAATTTTAACCACTTTTTTGGAAAATTTTTGGAAATTTTGAATTCAGTTTTCGTGTTTATTGGAACAGATATCGTGACGGTGATTTCAGATGCGTAACTAGCGGAAGATAATTTACAATTTGACAACAATTTTCCATCGATTGAACCAATTTTTACCACTTTTTTGGAAAATTTTTGGAAATTTTGAATTCACTTTTCGGGTTTATTGGAGCAAATATCGTGACGGCGATTTCGTATTCGTAATTAGCGGAGGATTATCTACAATTTGACACCAATTTTCGGTCAATTAAACCAATTTTTACCACTTTTTTGGAAAATTTTTGGAAATTTTGAATTAACTTTTCGTGTTTATTGAAACAGATATCATGACGGCGATTTCAAATTCGTAACTAGCGAATGATTATCTAAAATTTGACACACATTTTCGGTCGATTGAACCAATTTTTACCACTTTTTTGGAAAATTTTTGGAAATTTTGAATTCACTTTTCGTGTTTATTGGAACAGATATCGTGACGGTGATTTCAGTTGCGTAACTAGCGGAAGATAATTTACAATTTGACACCAATTTTCGACGATTGAACCAATTTTTACCACTTTTTTGGAAAATTTTTGGAAATTTTGAATTCACTTTTCGGGTTTATTGGAGCAGATATCGTGACGGCGATTTCAGATTCGTAACTAGCGGAGGATTATCTACAATTTGACACCAATTTTCGGTCAATTAAACCAATTTTTACCACTTTTTTGGGAAATTTTTGGAAATTTTGAATTAACTTTTCGTGTTTATTGAAACAGATATCATGACGGCGATTTCAAATTCGTAACTAGCGAATGATTGTCTAAAATTTGACACCAATTTTCGGTCGATTGAACCAATTTTTACCACTTTTTTGGAAAATTTTTGGAAATTTTGAATTCACTTTTCGTCTTTATTGAAACAGATATTATGACGGCGATATCAGATTCGTGATTAGCGGATGATTATCCAAAATTTGGCACCAAGTTTCGGTAGATTGAGCCAATTTTAACCACTTTTTTGGAAAATTTTTGTAAATTTTGAATTCACTTTTCGTGTTTATTGGAACAGAAATCGTTACGGCGCTTTCAAATTGGGAACAAGCGGAAGATTATCCACAACTTGACACTAATTCTCGGTGGATTGAACCGATTTTAACATTTTTTTTTTGAAAATTTTTGAAAATTTTTAATTCACTTTTCGTATTTATTGAAACCGATATCATGACGGCGATTTCAGATTCGTGATTAGCGGATGATTATCTAAAATTTGACACACATTTTTGACGATTGAACCAGTTTTAACCACTTTTGTGGAAAATTTTTGGAAATTTTGAATTCCCTTATTGTGTTTATTGGAACAGATATCCTGACGGCGGCTTCAGATTCGTAACTAGCAGAAGATTATCTAAAATTTGACACCAACTTTCGATCGATTGAATCAATTTTAACCACTTTTTTGGAAAATTTTTGGAAATTTTGAATTCACTTTTCGTGTTTATTGGAACAGATATCGTTACGGCGCTTTCAAATTGGGAACAAGCGGAAGATTATCCACAACTTGACACCAATTCTCGGTGGATTGAACCGATTTTAACATTTTTTTTTTTGAAAATTTTTGAAAATTTTTAATTCACTTTTCGTATTTATTGAAATCGATATCATGACGGCGATTTCAGATTCGTGATTAGCAGATGCCTATCTAAAATTTGACACACATTTTTGGTCGATTGAACCAATTTTAACCACTTTTTTGGAAAATTTTGGGAAATTTTGAATTAACTTTTCGTGTTTATTGAAACAGATATCGTGACGGCGATTTCTGATTCATAACTAGCGGAAGATCATCTACAATTTGGCATCAATTTTCGGTCGATTGAAGCAATTTTTACCACTTTTTTGGAAAATTTTTGAAAATTTTGAATTCACTTTTCGTGTTTATTGGAACAGATATTGTGACGGCGATTTCTGATTCGTATCTAGCGGAAGATTATCTACAATTTGGCATCTATTTTCGGTCTATTGAACCAATTTTAACCACTTTTTTGGAAATTTTTGGAAATTTTGAATTCACTTTTCGTGTTTATCGGAACAGATATTGTGACGGCGATTTCTGATTCGTAACTAATTTTCCGTGGATGAAACCAATTTTTACCACTTTTTTGGAAAATTTTTGGAAAATTTTTGGAAAATTTGAATTCACTTTTCGTAATTATAGGAACAGATATCGAGACGGCGATTTCGGATTCGTAAATTGGTGGAAAATTATCTACAATTTGACACCAATTTGCGGTCGATTAAACCAATTTTTACCACTGTTTTTGGAAAATTTTTGGAAATTTTGAATTCAATTTTCGTTTTCATTAGAACAGATATAACGACGGCGATTTCAGATTCGTGATTAGCGGATGATTATCTAAAATTTGACACCAAATTTAGGTCGATTGAACCAATTTTAACCACTTTTTTGGAAACTTTTTGAAAATTTTGAACTCACTTTTCGTGCTAATTGGAACAGATATCGTGACGGCGATTTCAGATTCGTAACTAGCCGAAGATTATATACAATTTGGCACCAATTTTGGGTCGATTGAGCCAATTTTAACCACTTTTTTGAAAAATTTATGACAATTTTGAATTCACTTTTCGTGTTTCTTGTGACGGCGATTTCCGATTCGTTACTAGCGGAAAATTATCCACAATTTGACACCAATTTGCGGTCGATTAAACCAATTTTTACACTGTTTTTGGAAATTTTTTTGAAATTTTGAATTCAATTTTCGTTTTTATTGGAACAGATATAATGACGGCGATTTCAGATTCGTGATTAGCGGATGATTATCTAAAATTTGATACAAATTTTCCGTCGATTGAACCGATTATAACCACTTTTTGGAAAATATTTGGAAATTTTGGATTCGCTTGT